>CM069525.1:57940995-59144928 GCA_035773235.1 Eospalax fontanierii | reverse complement strand
GAACCAAGCAAAGATTCTGGAATAAAGGTAAAAGAAGTGAAAAATTCACTAGAGGAGCTGAACAGCACATTTTAGCTAGCAGTGAACTTGGTCACAGGCCCGCTGAGGTTCTTTAGTATGAGGAGCAGAAAAAGAAAAGAGTGAAGAAAAATTAACAGAACCTAAGAGACCTAGGAAACAGTATCAAGTATGCCCACATGTACATAGTGAATGTCACTGAAGTAGAAGAGAGACAGAAAAAAAAAAACCAGAAAATTTATTTGAAAAAATGAAAATTTCCTCCCAATCTGCATTCCCAAGAAATTCAACACTAAGAAACTCAGAGATTCACACAAAGGTATATGATAGTCAATCAATTGCAGAAAAATGTGTGTGGGTGTGCATGCACACGCGCGCGTAGGAGTGCGTGGTTTGCATGTGTGTACATGTTTGTATGTGTGTAGACACGTGTGTACCAATGCATGTGTGTGCACATGCATGTGGATGTCAGAGGTTGCCATTGGGTGCTTTCCTTGATGGCTCTTCATGAGCAAGATAAAATTTTGAGAGAGGAAAGAGAAAAGTGATTTATCATATGCAAGGGGTTCCTGACTTTTTAATCACAAAGAAAGTCAAAAGACAGTGCAATAATATACTCCCAATGTGTTGAAAGAAAAAGACTATCAAGTAAGAAATCTATACCCAGCAACGTTGTACCTCAAAAGTAAGAGATCAAGATATCTCCAGATAAACAAAGACTGAAAAAATTCAGTGCCAGAACTGCACTACAAGAAATTCTAAAAGGGATTCTTCAGGCTGAAAAGGAAAGCAAATTAGATGGTAACTTGGATCCACACATAGAAATAAAAAAGCACTGGCAATTATATAGATAAATATAAAAATGGTATAAAATATAGTTGTACTCTTTTTTTCTAAATAATTCAAAAGATGAATGCAATGATAGATGGTGACTCATTTCCCTGCAAGGCTGAAAGAGAAAGGATCCCTTGAGACCAAGAATTCAAGAGCAGCACAACAATGTAGTTGAGACCCTTGCTTTCTTAAAAAAAATGAATGTTTAAGCAATAATTATAAAACTGCTAATGGGATTGTGATGCATAAAAATGTCTGACAATAATAGCACAAGAGAGTGGGGTAAAGGGAGCTGTATTATATTTTTTCTAAATATTATTAAAATTAACTAAATATTAGCCTGAACTACATTGTTTTAAATTAAGGCATGTTGTAATCTCCAAATTCAAAAAACAAGTAAAAATGTAAACAAAATAAAGAAATCTTAATAATGTACTACGAAATACACATTTAATCTGAAGGAAGGTCGCAGTGGAGGAACAAGGGGAAGCAGTAAGGCATAGGGAAAAACATCCCAGTGAGCTGGGCATGGTGGTGCATGCCTGTCATCCCAACTACCACTTAGGAAGCCAAGGCAGAAAGATCACTGAATCTGAGGCTAGTCTGAGCTACTTAGGGAGTTTGAGGCCAGCCTGGTTAGCATGCAAAGACCTTGTCACCTCTCTCTCTCTCTCTCTCTCTCTCTCTCTCTCTCTCACACACACACACACACACACACACACACACACACGCACGCACACAGAGAGACAGAGAGACAGAGACAGAGAGACAGACAGAGAGACAGATACAAAGAGATAGAGACAGAGAGAAAGAGAGAGAAACTAGACATGACTAGTAAAAAATGGCAAAATAGCATTAAATGTGAATGAACCACACACTCTAACTACCCTACCTATAAGGCAGAATGAATCTGCCATCAAGTGTGATAGACAACTTGTATGCTATTTTAGCACACTCCCCAACTTGCCTTCTATGAGTATGCTGAGCTCCTTTTCTTTGGGAAAAATAAAGATGGATGAATCCCAACTTTAAGCAAACCATGTGGTATTTAGGCCCCATCTTTACAGTAGTCTAGAAGAACTTCAAGATAAGGAATGAGGAATAAGAAAATGCCAGTCACATTGCCCTAATTTCTAGAATGCTAGCTGTGTGGACAATAAAGAAGATTGGGGCTACAGAGCATACCGACGAGTCTGTAAGTACTTTTTTTTCTTGTCAAACTGCCCTTCTTTGTCTGTATTGCTTAAGAATGAACAAGGCTTCGCTGTGAGCCTCCACAGAAGCATAAGCCTTTCAGAGAGTTAAAAAGGTTTGCTTTTATCCCCATCTTGAATTCTTACCAACCAACTCCTCGCACATTATTTTAGGTGACCATTTCTCAAAGTGTACTAAGCATAGCCTATGGCCAGAAGATGTGCTCAGATGAAGAACTAGCACAATGGATCTTGCTCAAGAAGTCGTAGCCTGTCCAGTGTTGTAGGGGGCCATCCTTTAAGACTTTCCAGGGAAGCCAATGCCTACATCAAACTCCATTGCCAGTGTTTGATGGCCTGTTGCCATAAGCCTAGTGAAGTTTTCCACTGTATCATATGGAGTTAGGTTTTCCTGGGTGGTCTGTGGCTGAAGGGGTACTATGTGGTTTGCGGAAAGAAGGGGTGGAACCTGTAATTAATTAGAAGGCCAGGATATGGTTTGGGACAATGAATTCTTAGATATTAGTTTTGTGGTGAAAAGGTAGGTAGAGGTCCAGATCCAGAGGTACCCTTCTCTGGCAGTGATGTCTGTCTCCTCTGGTTTGCAGGTGGTGGGTGGTAGACAGACTAATGTGGACAGGGAGGACTTTGAGGACTAGTAAACTCATGAGCCAGAGAACTGAAATTAAGGTCCCTTCTAGACAAAGCAACAATATCTGATGTAGATAAAAATCTGAAGCAAGGGATATAATATGCCACCATGAGAAAGGCAGCCACACCAAGTAGACCTATGGAACTGAGAGAGTCAGGCTCAGCACATATCACAAGATACGCATCTCCTATAAGAAAGAGCTCCAGTGATCTCACTGAGACTTCAATAGTCCTATGATTCTTCTGGATTCATAAACTTTATGGATATCATTGTCTTATGAGATGCAAACCTTATTCATGGACAATTGAAATCCTGGTAGTCACAGCTCGTGCCCAGAATAGATTCAGTGGCCTGCTTATATGGTATAACATTAGAAATACTTAAAAGCTACCCAGGTGGGTGGGCCATGACCTTTTAGTAGAGCAGCACTTTTCTCCTCTCACTTTTCATGTCTTTGGGAGATACTCTGGGAGTCAGATGACCCCATGGTGTAGGTATCTGTCTGATAACAATCTCTTACCATGTCACATAGCTTCTACTGTGTCTTTTGGGCCACAAATCTCAGGAAAGAGAGATTCACAACCCGATGACCTGCAAAGAAAACCTTCTGTACTGAGGAGCCCTGAGGGGAAGCTGCTTCACCCTGCTCCTTGAGGTTTGTGTTGTATAGATATACAGTTTCCTCTCTGCTGCTGAGGGACAGGCTTCCAAATGTGATTGACAACCAACTAACCAATAACTTAAGGGGAAAGTCTAGCATAAATGCATGGAAGGATGGGAAGGAGAGAAGCAGGCGCGGCAGCAGGGCTCCATTCTCGGGCACATGTTCCAGAGGTCTGGGGGACTTATGATCAAAATGCAGGCTCCGCCTTACGAAATGTCCATCTCTCTCTCCCGGTGATGAATCCTTTTTAAGTAACTTGGAATAAACTGGTTTCTCTAATTGAAGAGCATTCTCCGTTTACTCAGTTGGTTCAAACCTAGGAGTGGGGTGGAGCTGAATGCCAGGCCCCACAGCGAGAGAATTCATGACACAGTTGGGTTCTATCTAGTGTCTTGTAGACATCCCAAAAGCAGTCTATAAGGGGAGGTTTTTGCTTTTTGTTTTCTGTTTGCAACACTGGGGATTGAACCTATGGTATAATGCCTCTGAGATAAGCACTGCACCACTCAGCTATGGCCCTAGCTTAATAGAATCGTTATTCCTATCCTGTGGATTATTTGTTCAGTTCTTGAGTGAGTGAGTGAGTGACTGAGTGAGTACGTGAATGAGTGTATATATGTGCAAAGGCTTTGTGTTTGCCTGTATGTGGAGGTTAGAGATCAACCTGTGGAAGCAGTTCTCTCCTTCCATCAGTTGAGACCTGGAACTCAAATGAGTCTTCAGGCTTGGCATCATATACCTTTACCCACTGAGTTTTCTTTCCTGCCTCCTGTGGAGCTTATCTTGATTGTAGTTGGCTTCCTAGAAAAATAAGTGCAGGAGCGATAGTGCCCTATAGCTGCCAGTGTTCTCGGATCTCTTGTGATAGGGTGGCCCTCTTACTTCTATGGAGAAGCTACCTTGGTTGTGTAAGATCAGAGGAACATCCTGTAAAAACAAGATGGTGCCAAGCCTCTATAATCTAACTGAATACAAAAGATTCACATGTCTTCCAGATAGCTTTGGGAACTGATTGACAAACTTAAGTTCAAGAAAATTATTTTAGGTCTTTAAGGTTTATAATTTGATTAGCTCAGAGGTGATGCTGCCAGAGACAACTTTGCGCTTTTCCAGACTGGAGGCCTTTGTGAAGTGATATTTGGAGAGTAAATAAGGATGTGATCCAGCATCTTTATTGCTTCTTGGTCCAAAAGGGCTAGAAAAATCAATTCATGACTTATTGCAAGAGCCAAAGGACAGCATTGATTATTCAAATGGTCCAAAGTGTCAGCAGCAGTTGATCCTTCAGTGAAGACTCGGATGGATTCTTTCAGAAAGCCAATCAATGGCTGGGTAACTGCTTCAGTTTAAATTCCAAGAACCAAAACTAGGTGGCTGTATAGAATCTTGGAGTTTCATTAACTAGCTGACTTTATCTCTCTGAACCTCATTTTTCACTTGTAAAATGGTAATTCTAAAAATATTTGCTTCTCAGAGCTCTTGTGAAAATTAAAGGAAATGAGATAATGCTTAGCCCAGTAGCTAGCATATAATGGGTGTTGAACAATGGCAGGTATTGTCATTGCTATGAAATTATGGTGTCCAAAGGTAGTAGGAGCCAATAAACAAATTCCAAGGCTCCAAAAACCCATAGAGGACATATGCCATCAAGTCCCAAGAGGAAGGACAAAGCTGAAAATGAGAGACAAAGTCAGAATAGAAAATTTGGTGGAGCTGAAAGGGAAAAAGTAAGAGCTGAAGTGTAAAGATCGCCACTATTGGCTGCTAGCCATATGATCTATGGGTCATTCAAGCTGTTGTGAAGGGACAATATCCCCTGAGATAACTGGAAGGTTATTCTCCACTTGCCATCCTTTCATATTTCCAAATGTCTTGAAGGTCCAGCCATATGAATGACACTCTGAGGTAGCTTGGGTTAAAGCCAAGAATCTTGAGTTAATTAAAATAGAATGTTGCTTATAGTTACTATGCTGAATCCAAGCAATTCTGCCAAAAGTTCAATTTTCCTTTCCTTTTCCATTGCACAAAAATTTGAGGCCAGTGGGTAATGGGAAGGGCAAGAGAAGCTAAAATCTTAAGATGTTATCTGTATGTTTGTTGAGTCCTTGAGCCTTTCATCCCTGAGAAGAGGATTTGTTGTCTATCTATAAAAATAGGTCCACTTACGCTGCAGTAACAAATAATTCTCCGATTTAGTGCTTAAAACAATAAAAGTTTACTTCCTGATAGTGTTACATGTACACTGCAAGTTGGTTGAAGTTCTGTGCATAATAATCACCTGAGTTCAAAACTGACAGCCCCCATCTGAATCTAGTTCCACCATCGCCGCACTATGAAAGAATAAAAAGCTGACTCAAAGTTTCTACCTGGAAGTGAGCTATGTCAGTTCTGCTCCTTTGTTCATGGGCCACTGTGTCCTTGATAGACTGTGTTCTTGATTAATATCCCAAATCATTAAAGACAGATAAACTGGTCCATACATCTGCCAAGATCACTAGGATTGGATGTAACAATATTATGGGTCTATCAGAAGGTAGACTGTGAAATTTTAATCACGTTAGTTAGAGAATCCATGGAAACTATCAAGGTAAGAATGAGGAATAAAGACTATCAAACACATAAAATGATCACTCTTCTTTATAGCCACACTAACTTCCATAAGTATAGTACCACATAAAGCAGGACACAGTGGCACATATTTGTAATCTCAACAACGAGGAGATTTAAGTATAATGATTGCAAGTTTGAGGGTACTTAGGCTACATGGTGAGTTCAAGGCCAGCATGGGCTACATGGCAAGAGCCTGCCTCAAAAGAATGAGAGAATAGTGAAAGAAAGAAAGAAAGAAAGAAAGAAAGAAAGAAAGAAAGAAAGAAAGAAAGAAAGAAAGAAAGAAAGGAAGAAAGAAAGAAAGAAAGAAAGAAAAGAGAGAGAGAGAGAGAGAGAGAGAGAAAATTGTCACATGGAAGATCGAGCCCCTTATTTGTGATATAGCTCTATCATGTCTTGACTATTACAGTTTGGGAACAAAGCTTAAGGTATTTCTTTAAGAAAGGACAAAATATTGGCTATTACATGTTTATAGTCATCACACCTACAACTGAATAGTATTTGTAATCCATTGTAATGGGTTCTCAGGAAAAATAATGACATAGAGCACATTAATTCCTACCAGAAGTGATTTGTTCATCCCAGAGACACAAAGATGGTTCAACATGTGCAAATCAGTAAATGTAATAGATCATATAAATGGACTCCATGATGGAAATTGCATGCTCATCTCAACAGATACAGAAAAAGCATTTGAATTTTTAAAAAACCAACATTTCTTCATGATAAAAGCCTTGATGGAACTAGACACAGAGGGAATATATCTCAACATAAGGAGGGCTGTACACAACAAATGTATAGCTAACATACTAAAGGGAAAAATTCAAAGCATTTCCAGTAAAATCAAGAACAAGGCAAGAATGTCCCCTATCTCCACTCTTATTCGGTATTACTTGAAGCTACAGCAATAAGATGAGAAAGAGATAAAGGGGAGACGAAGAGGAAAGGAAGAAGTCAAAGTAGCCTTATTTATCAATGATATGATTCTATACACAAGAGCCATTAAAGACTCTGGGACCAGAAATTTCTTAAAACTGATAAACGCTTTCACCAAAGTAGCAGGATACAAAAGTAATACACAAAAATCAGTAGCATTCCAATATACCAATAAAAAACATGCTGAGAAAGAAATCAGAAAAACAATCCCATCACAATTCCATTAAGAAAACCCTATGAATAAATCTGAGCAAGGAAGTAAAAGACCTCTATAATGAAACTTTAAAACACCGAAGAAAAAATTTGAAGACCTCCCATGTTCATACTGGAAGAATTATTATTGTCAAAATGACTATACTGCCAAAAGTGATCTACAGATTCATTGAAATATCCATCAGAGTTTCAATGCCTATTTTTAGTTATTTCTAGGAACCCCATACTAATTTTCATAGTGGCCGGACTATTCCAACCAGCAATACAAGGGTTCTTTTTGTTCCCATCCTGGCCGACATTTGGTATTATCTGTTTTCTTAATGACTGCCTTTCTGACTTGGGTGAGGTGGAATCTCAGTGTAGTTTTAACTTACATTTCTCTGATGGTTAGTAAAGATGAATATCTTTCATATGTGTACTGACCATTTATAGTTCATCTTACAGAATGGACTTTTTGAGCCATAAAGAATAAAATGTTTGTAGGAAAACAGATGTAACTGGAGATGATCATATTAAACAAATTAAGTCAATCTCCAAAAAACAAATCTGTATTTTTTGCCCTAGGTTTTATATAGATATATAAAATCATATGTGTACAGTAGACATAAAAGTAGATATGAAACTATCTAGGGGAACAAAGGGGACTAATAGGAAGGGGACAGGGAAGAAGGGGATATGAGGAAGGATATGCTGATTTTCCCTTAATTTCCTTATTTAACAAAGTACCATGTACAACGAATATATACAACAAAACCTTTTAAGTAACATGCTATGGATTCAAGGGCAGGCCATTTGGCCTCTATGTCCTGGAGTTCCATAGGCTTACCCAAAACTTCTGTAGACTGATATAATATACTTGGTAGACAGTTTCATAAGAGATTGGCTGACCCTTTATATAATGAACTGTCTCAGGTATTGGAAGTGGGAAATATGATTAAGTGGGTCCCCAGTGAATATGACTAGAATGTGCACTGGAAGCCATAACTCTTTTCTAGCATGACTAGGACTAAACTATGAGTTTTCCCCACAACCTCAAAGAATACATGGATTTGTATAAGCCTATCATCTACAACCCCAAACCAAGCATCTATATTGGAAGGGGCGTCCTTGCATCTGTGGGATGTTTGGGCTTGCTCTTTCCCCCAGTCAGCTTTCATGTCTGCCTTCTTTTCCCATTCAGGACAATCCAGGCTGTAATATATTCCACAATGTCATATAGCTGTGTCCACAAGGATCCACTGCAGTAGATCTTAGTGGGGCTTTGCCCCTGATTTATCATACTATGAATGGACACTGTGTGGTTAATCTTCATTTTTAATTTGACTAGATTTAGAATCATGTAGAATTCTTTGCTCTGGCTGTATCTGAGAGCATTTTCAGAGATTTAACTGAGGAGAGAAGACTCACTCTGATTCTGAGGATCACCATTTCCTGGGTCCAAATCCCAATATGAATAAAAAGAAACAAAAGGGAAAGTAAGTTGAGCGCCAGCATTCATCTCTCTCAGCTTCCTGAGTGTGAACACACGTGGCCTCCTTCCTCACATTTCTGCAGACACAGAGACAGCCACTGTCATTCTCATGCTTGTGACATCTAATCACAAACCAAAATAAAAAAGGAGTTCCTTAAGTTGCATTTGTCACAGTAAGAGGAAAAGTTACTAATAACCTGGGGTTTGTAGCAGAGCTGAGGTCAGGCTGAATGTGCTTGAATTTGAACTCAGTCACTTACTAGCTGGTAATTTGGGACAATTCAGTTAACTTTCTGAGTTTCAATTTTCTTAGCAGTAAAATATGGTTAATAAGAGCCTTTCAGAGTAACTATGAAGATTAAGTAAGACTCTATAGGAACTATGTATGTATTTCTGTATGTCTGTGTGTCTGTGTGTGTGTATGCATGTATAAAGCACTTAGTATACTGTCTGCTACACAGTAGGTGCTCAGTAAGTACTATCACATCATCATTACTATCACCACTACCGTCATCATCATCTAACTCACTATCATTACCATCTAGAGTATTTCTCAGAACCTATTTCAACTGAAGCGCTCTCCCAGAAGCCCTGACTCAGGCAGGCTTTAGGTAAGTTGGTGACTTTTGTCATCACTCATTTTCTGTCTTCCCCACTGTAGGGAAGTGACTTTCCCCTTGATGTACAATTGTCAGCCCTTAATGTGAGAGGCAGCTGGACAGCCAACTCTGCAAGTAGTTGAAATGTTGGTCAAATATGTGGCTTCTGGAGAAATATTCTTGGAGTGTGAGCTCAGGACTGGGAGGGGCAGAGCCATCATTTTCATTTCCAGAACCTATATCTATATAAAATGGGGAATGTCTGTGCCAGGGCCAGAGGCATGCGTGCCCTAAACTAGTATTGACCAAAATCTCTTGAGGAAATTGGAGAAGCTTTACCCATCTTCAAAATAGTAAGCTAGAGCACCCTTGGGATGGCCAAGACCATCACATCACAGATGTACAGGATGACCCACAATACTCCAGTCTCTGTCCACTAGTCAAACCCAGAGCATTCTGTGTTTTCAGGAAGCTGAAGGCTTTGGTAGATACACATCTTCTTTTGTAGCCCTGAAAAAGGTAAATGAGCAGACAAATATCTGCCAGTACCTCACCCTGCCCAGCAGGATTCTTCATATCAGTCATTCCCATCTCCACCTAAGCCTCAAAACAAATAGCTGGGTCTGGCCTCTGACATTCTGAATAATTTTCAGCCTACACACTGAGCTGCTTTCATCTTGCAGTGTGCACTCTTTTCCAGACTCCCGTTGATTTTGGCATCAACCATGTGATGTGTTTCCCAGCCTCTCCAGCTCCACTCCTCCCGTCTTATCTGTTCTAGTTTGGTTCTCTATTGCTATGGCAAAACATTGACCAAAACCAACTTGTGAAGGAAAGGGTTTAATTTCATTTTACAACTCCCAGGTCACAATCCAACATTAAAGGAAGTCAGCGCAGGAACTAAAGTCAGGAACCTGGAGGCAGGAACTGAAGCAGAGACCGTGGAGGAATGCTTCTTCAGCTAGCTTTCTTATACAGCGCAGGTCTACCTGCCCAGAGATGGCACTGCCCAGTAAGCTGTGCCCTCCTGCATCAATTAACAGTTAAGAAATGTATGAACAACATGGCCACAGGCCAATCCAGACAAGGAAATTCCTCAACTGAGGTTCCCTCTTTCCAAGTGACTCTAATTTGTGTCAAGTGACAAAAATCCAGCAGCACATCATCTTACAGTCTCTTCATTCCCCGAATAAAATCTTACATTCTGTCTCACTTTTCTAGCTTGTTCTTTCCTTTTCTCCTATGACTTCGACTGGGGTCTCTGTGGCTACAATGCTGTTGGCTGGTCTGGCATGCTAGTTTAGGCCTTCAGAAGCCTTTATCTCAGTGGGTTTTCAGCAGCCTATTAGTAGGCAAGACCCCAGATCGCTAGATCAACTATTGGGCCTTGGCCATCCTTAGAAGTGTTACTAGTGTTCTACAACATAAAAATCAGCATTCTGCATGTACTTCAGAGCTATGTAATGGAAATACATTTGGGCAACAAATATTTGTATGCCTCAGCCCAGATGGTTTGGATGACCTACAGAGCAACTATCCCTGGACATACCAGGGTGGAGTCCCCCAGAACCATCATCTTCCCTGAAAGCATATAGATAATGCTGACAAAAGTGGCTGTGGTCTTGGAGCAAGAGTGCTGAGTGCTCTTAGAACTTTGTAATTACATGGTTTCTTGGATTTCTGGACTGCTAGGACCTTCATATCTACATTAGTGCAGCCTGTTTCCATCTCTAGCACTACTCCCGGGCTAAGCCATCACCGTCTGTCTATTGAACCACTACAGGAGCCTCATAAATCTCTTCAGTGCCATCCCCGAGTATCTATAATATGGTATTCATAAATTGCCAGGGTAATCTTTTAAATACACATCATCACACCACATCACTCTTATGTATAAAAATCCCCCCAACATATTGTGGTAATATTTTAAAACACAGACTCGTTTCTGGAGCTGTATAATAAAGTATTTATAGATTAAAGGATCTGCTGAATTGTTCTTAATATTTCAGTGTGCATCAGGAGAGTAAAGGATATGTGTGAAATTAGATTGATCATTCTTTAATTGCTGGAGCTTTATGATAGGTACATAAATATTTGTTGTCTTATTTTCTCTAATTTGTTATGTTTTTGGTAATTAAGGCTGGTAATGGAGCTCAGTGGAAATAATTTGCCTAGAATGTGGAAAAAATCATATTTTTTGAGCCAGGAGTGGTGATGCTTATAATCCCACCACTCAAGATGCTGAGGCAGGAGCATTGAGAGGTCGAGGCCAGCATGAGCTATATTGTGAGAACCTATTCCAAAAAAACAGAAAGAAAAGAAACAACAAGAAACAAAATTAATGTGATTAAAAGTAAAATAAAATGACAATATCAACAGCAGCTGCTGCTGCAGAAAAAAAGTCACATTTAGAACACAATTAAATGATGACCATGGCCTTCAAGACCCTGGTTAACATTGCCATTGTCTCACTGACGTTTTCTCCCACTTTCTTTTTTAATATTTTATTTATTATTTTTATTTTATGTGTTTGAGTGTATTGCCTGCATGTTGTAAGTGCACCCCTGTCATGTAATGCCTTCAGAGGCCAGAAGAGGGCGTCGGGTCCCCTAGAACTGGAGTTACAGATAGTTGTTAGCTGCCGTGTGGTGCTGGGTCCTCCTCAAGAGCAGCCAGTGCTCTTAACTGCTGAGTCACGTCTCCAGCCCCTCCTACTAGTTTCTTTATCCACTTTCCTTCAACCACACTGACCTTCTTGCTTTGTTTTAAACACACCAAAACCTACCTGCAGTTCTGTTCATTCTGTCTGAAATGCCTATTGCTATACATACATTATTCAGTTTCTCAGAGTCAATGTCCCTTATTCAGAGAAGCCATCTCTGACCTTCTCTTACTACAGTCAGATTCACAGATCTATGGTCCCTTGGAAATAGACACAGACCTCCTCTTATTACTAGACTTACAGGAGCAGCCTACCTAAAGTAGTCCTGCCCACTCACCTTTGTTTCTGTAATGCATTCTTTTGTGTTTTCTTAAGAGCTTAGCACTATCTAACTTCTTAATTTGTTGTTGTTGTTGTTTTCTTGTTTATTATGTGCCTTCCTTGCTAGAATATTAGCTCCAAAAAGGAAGAGACTAGAAACAAATGTGTAATGTATAATAGATGCTAGGTGACTATTGGTTAAATGAAGGGGCACATGACCTTCTGGGTGGGGATTGGCAGTTTGTGTGTGTGTGTGTGTGTGTGTGTGTGTGTGTGTGTGTGTGTGTAGGAGTATTAGTGTTTGCTTCACTGTTCTGTCCAATGGAGAGGAGATGGAGGCCTACTCCAAGCAGTAGGCAGTCTTACGCAGCATACTTCATTGATGCATTGTGCTTACCTTCTAATCAAACTGACGACAGGAAGGTGCGGAACACTGCCCGGCACATAGCGCTCAGTAAAGGTTAGCTGTCATTATCTATATTAGAAAAAGTTCAGATTTTGAGTTTGCATCTTTACACCCTGACTGACTCTGGAAATCCTGGGACAATTGACTTTGAAGTGGATCAGAACCAGGTTTTAACATTCGGAAATTCATCTAAAGGCACCACATTACTAGGGTCATAATGAAGCATATAACCTTAAACACTTCACCTCTCTGATCCTCCAGTTCCTGATTTCTGGGTGTTTACATTTCGAGTCAATTGAGCAATGAAAAATACTTTTTCATTCCAGAAGAAACAAAGAGAAATCAATGTAAACAGAAAACAGAAAACACAAAATAAGGCAGACACAAGTTCATATATACTAGTAATAAAGCTTTATGTGAAGAGATTTATGTACCTACTAAATCACAGAGGTTCTCATGTGAGTATCAAAGAAAAATAATAGCTAAAAAAATGACAAGGGGAGGTTAGCAATTCAAATGAACAGAAAATTATTTGCTAGGCAATAATCCTGAAAAGTACCGGGTTCAGTGGCACATGCCTTTAATCCCAGCACTCAGGAGGCAGAGGTAGGTGAATCTCTGTGAGACCAGCCTGATCTCATAGTTAGTTCAAGGCCAGTTGGGGCTACAGGGAGATCTTGTCTCAAAAAGACTAAAAATGAAGGTAGACATTATTATTAACAGATGAAATAACATAAAGGGGACAAAAAAGGAAATTCCATATTAAGTAAAGGAACAATTCATAAAGGAGATGTAACACCAGAAAAGAATAATTACAAAGAGAAATTTCCAATTCCTTACTCAAAGAGGAAGGTTTTAGCACATCTTTTCTCAAAATGAAAGACTGCTAAGGTAAAAAGTACTTAAAAGCAGGGAAGTATTAACTAACAACATTAATCAACTTGATGATATAAGCGATACACGTATGTTTATGAATAAAGACATAAAACTTTTTAGCCAGTACTAAAAACATACATTCTTTCAAATGTGTATTGTATGGTCATATAAATTGACTATTTTGATAGAAGAAAATTTAGAGACAGAATCTTTCTTTGTAGCCTAGGTTGGACTCAAATTAGTAAGCTTCCTGCTTCGGCCTGCCTCCCAATTGGTGAGATTACAAGTGTGTACCATCACACCTGGCCTTCTGAAAACAATTCAAAATGTTTATGCTATGTAGACTGTATTGTTGGGCATAATGGATATATCATTTTTCATAAATAAACTTTAAAAATAAAAAGATAACTAACTGCCTTACTCTGTTTATGCTGCCATAACACTGTAGACTGTGTTTATAGAGGGAAGAAACTTATTTCTCACAGCTCTGGTAACTGAAAAGTCCAAGATCAAAATCAGATCTGATGCCTGGTAAGAGCCTACTCCCAGTTCATAGGTGGTGCTTTCTTCAGGTGCTGCTGTTACAGTAGATAGCTAGACAGACAGAAGCGAAAGGGAGGAGGGTGCCTTGCACCTCCACCTGTTTGGAGGTTAGGAACATCATGGCAGAGTAGGAAGGGAACGAGACATGAGGTAACCAAGGAAACTGCAGCTATATCTTGGTAACTGTGTCTCCTGGTGGTTAGAATGCACCTTTGTGGCTCATCATTCTTGAAGCTGCAGTGGAGTTCTTGCTGCTGTATCAGAAATAGAGGCTCCAAGGCATTTTCCATTTACCAAACACGCCCACCAGTGAACATCTTAAGGGAAGGGAAGTCTGCAGGGTTATCTTGACCCTAGAGCATACACAGCAGACTGGGGTGAAATGAGAGTGGCACCCAAGGGGAGAAAGTTAACAGTGACATCACACAGAGGACAATAAGAACTTCTTAAAAATCCACTACACAGAACCCCATGCACTTCTACACCACCACCCCTTTAGGATGGCCCATTCCAATATGTCTTCGGAGTATACATGCTCCTTTGCTAAATATACATCTACTTAAACTGTCTGGGTCTCTCAGCTGAATTTTTTCCTTGTAGAAGACAATAACTGAGAAGAAACCTTTACCGGCTAGCATCCTTACAAGATGGAACAAGTTAGCTGGCCAGTTGGGGCCTCTTTTGTAAGGCTATTAATCCCAGTCACAAGGGCCCTGTTCTCAAGATTTAATTTCCCCCAAGGCCCTACCTTCTAATACCATCTTAAGTTTCAACATATGAATTGGGAGAACACAGTCAGACCATAACAATATTCGTAATTTTGATATTTAAAATATAGTCTAAATTACTGAGTTAAGGAGGAAATAAAAACCAAATTGTAAATTATTTGAAAGTCAATGATAATGAAAACATTACTTATCAAAACCTGGAGGAAGCAGCCAACATTGTACTCAGAAATAAAGTTATCATTATGAAGACATTTATTAGAAAACAAGGAAGTTTTAAAAGGGATGGGCTAATATAGAAGAGTGAAATTTGACCCCTACTTTTCAGCCTGCACAGAATTAAGCTGGGTATAGTGGTGCATGGCTATAATCGTAGTATACAGGAGGCTAAGAGGATTGTAAGTTCAAAATCAGGATGGGATACATAGGAAGTACATGTGTCAGAAATAAAATAAGATCAAAATGAGTTAAACACCTACATGTAAGACCTAAAACTCTGAAACTATTAGAATAAAATATAGAGGAAACATTTCAAGATATTGGAATAGGCAGTAATTTTCTGAATATAATCCCAAGCATTGGAAACTGAAGCAAAAATTGACAAATGAGATTATACTGAACTAATAAGCTTCTGCACGGCAAAAGAAACAATCAGCAAAATGAAAAGACAAGCTAGAGAATGGAAGAAATTTTTGCCAACTACTCATCTGACAGAGGGTTAATATGCAGAGTATATAAGGAACTCAAAAACACTTCACAGGAAAACCCTAGTGATGCAAATAAAAATGACACATGATCTGAATCTTCCCACATTAGCCATCAGAAAAAGGCAAATTAAAACTACAATAGAAGGTTGGACATAGTGATGCATATCTTTAATCCTAGCACTTGGTCTCTGTGAGACCAAGGCCAGTCTAGTCTACATAGTGAGTTCCAGACCAGCTGGGGCTACAAAAAAAAGAAAATAAAACAAAACAACAAAACCCTACAATGACATTTTTCCATTCACTCCAGTTAGAATGGCCACTGTCAAAAAAAAAATAACTAATGCTGCTTGAGGATGTTTATTAAAGCATTTCTTCTACAATGTTGGTGGAACTATAAGTTAGTACAGCATTACTGTTGTATGGAGTGTTCTCAAAAACTCTAAAAATAGATTCGCCAATATGATACTTCTGAGTATATATCCAAAAGAAATAAAATCAGCATACCAGACACCTGCATAGTCATATTTACTGAGGTACTATACTCTATAGCTAACATATGGAATCAGCTTGGGTACCCACCGAGAGATGAACAGATAAAATGTGGTGTGTCTACACAGTGAAGTATTTTTCAGCCACAGAGAATGAAATTCTGTCATTCACAGCAAAGTGGAGAGAATTAGAGGGCACTGGATAAAATAATCCAGACCCAGAAAACAAGGTATTTCGTATTTCTCTCTTTCCCTCCCTCCCTCCCTTCCTCACTCTCCTCCTTCCTTCCTTATTCCCTCCCTCCTTCCCTCTCTCTGAAAGTGCAACAGTGATTACTAGAGATTGTAACAGATGTTGTAGAAAAAGAGTGGTTGTTATTATCAACGCATACTACATACAGATGTGGAAATATCACACAGAACTCCATTAATGTACAATTAATATGTATTAACTAAAAATGTAAAATACAGGCTTAGCACACAACTCAAATAATAAGAAAAAAACTTGAGTTTTCAATTAAAAGTGAAGTATCATGGACAAACTTGTACTCTTCCAAGTCTGGGTGGGTATCCACCCTCTATTATATGTCCTTTGAAGTACTAAACTGAATGCTACTTGGTGTCTTGGTAGGATTCATGATCAATTTGAGAAGTAATAAAGGTAGAGGAGCTCTTTCCTATGAAGTCCTCCTGATTGGCGCTGATACCATGGGTAGTGGAGAGACAGAGGCAAGGTGCGACAGAAAAGAACTCCTTTCCTGAGTGGAAAAGTAAGACTCCAAGTGTACACCAACTTTGTAGCCTGTGTCCAGGAAACTTACAATTGAACTCTTTCCACTAAAGCCAAACTTGCTCCCTAATGGGGAAGGAACACTTTTCAGTCATATAAGATGCTACAGTGTTCTTGCATTCATTGCAGACACGTGTGGAATGGCATCAGAATTATAACCTGTGATATGGTAGGCTTACATGACATAGAAGGTACCTGATGTGGATTATCTTTGGCTAAAAATTCATGTAGCCCAGGCTGGTCTTGAACTGTAAAATCATAGCCTATTTGGTAATAAATCAACCCACTGAAATGCTGTAATTTATTTCTCCCTTTTAGAATAAGAGTCATTTCCTGGACAATATGCAGGTCTCATACTGCTCATCACATCCAGTGAGCCTTGCTTGGAAACGGAGAGCATCCGTCACGGTGTAGGTAGTTTTTATGCTGGGAGGTAGTTTTTCTTAGATGCTATATTAGTTACTTTTCTCACAGCTGTGCCCAAATCACTGACAAGGAACTATGTAAAGAAGGGTGTTTGGTGTGGAGTTTTGTTGTTGCTGTCCAGCTCATGGTGGGAAAGACATGGTGGCAGGAGCATGGAGTGGTGATCACATTGCATCCATAGTGAGGAAGCACACAAAAATCAGTGTAGTGCTTCACTTGTTTTCTCCTTACTATTCAGTCCAAAACTCCAGCTCATGGAATGATTCTGCCCACATTTAAGGTGGGTCTTCCCACCTCAGTAAACCTAATCTAGATAATCCCTCACAGATATACCCAGAGTTCTGTCTTCTAGGCGATTCTGTATTTTCTCAAATTGGCAATAAATATTAACCATCAGTGGTGCATTGTGCCCTAGACTCTGGGAATTAACTGTCATGAAAACTATTTCAATTGGCAGGAATCAAAGAATGAGAAGTATTCCCATCCTTACTCAAAGTCTTTTAATTAAGATTTAAGGGACTTTTATAAACACGGTTAAGACTCTCCCCATAACAGAAACAGATAATATGGGTATGTGGGGTCTGGTTCCATATGCATGACCTTTCTTTCTTTTCCTTCTTCCTCCCTCCCTCCCTTCCTCCCTCACGCCATCCCTCTCTTCTTTCTTTCCTTCCTTCCTTCCTTCCTTCCTTCCTTCCTTCCTTCCTTCCTTCCTTCCTTCCTTCTTTCCTTCCTTCCTGTTGAGAGGGGAGCCCTTTGTGACTAGTAGCATCCATTTAGAATCAGTGGCAAGGGACCAGAGGCATAGATAAAGACCCAATCTGCAAACAAGTTTACAGATGTCCTCACACAGCGTCCTATACACAAAGGGAAATACTGTGACACTTGAATAAGTATGTTTTGCTTCAACATTTGACAGAGCTGGGCTGGAGAGGTGGCTCAGTAGTTAAGAGCACTGACTGCTCTTACAGAGGACCACAGTTAGGTTCCCACCACTACATAGTGGCTAATAACTGTCCAAAATGCCAGTTCTAGGGAATCTGATGCCCTCTTCTGGCCTCTACAGCCATTGCATGACATGGGTGGCATGCACTTACATACATATGGATAAATCACTCATACACATAAATATGTCAAAAATGTTTAAAGCATTTGACAGAAGCTACTGTCCTGCTGGAGAGCTGCTCTTCATCTAGTAGTTAACTGTGTAGAATGCTTGTCACATTACAAAATAAAACTGGAATGGGGAGCAGGAGCTTGATCCTTAATGTAATGGGTTTTTAAACTCAAGTAAGCATGAGTATCACCTCTAACAATGATTAAAATACAGTTTCTGAATCCAATCCAAAATTTCTGCTTAAATAAGTCTTGGATGGAGCTAAGAATCTGCATTTCCAGCCAGTTCCCATGTTTAGTGAGTAAAGGTAGAAGGAGAGAATGAACCACACAGTGTTTTCCTCTGACCTGTGCTCATGCACCAAGATATGCACACCCATACACACATCACACACACATGATAATAATAAAGCTTTTCTTTTAAAAAGTAACGGAAGCTCCCATTTGTTAAGCACTAACTTGGCGCCAGGCTCAGAACCAAGTATTTCATCCACATCATCTCATTTCATCTTCCCAATAATCCCATTAGGTAGATTCAAGCATTTTGTAAATGAGGCACTACAGCTTTGAATGATGAGTTTACTTACCCAGGACGACATAGCAAGAAAGTTGGCAGTACTTGCTGGGAAAAAGAAGAGCATGGTAACCCTAAAGCAAGATGAAGGATGGAAATAATAAAGATAAGAAAGGAAATAATTTTTAAAAAAGTGCCAAGATGCAGTGAAGTTTTTAGAAGGTTCTTTGAGACAGTTTTTTTTTAATTGACAAAACTTTAGCTATTAACCGTGAATCACAGAGAGCTCTCGGTTTACTAAAATTGGGAGTGAAAGAGAACGTGGCTGCTGGCCAGATGGATATGCAAAGGACTGTAAGGAAACATTATAGGCAATTGTGTGCTGACAAACAAGAAAACTAAGATGAAATGGACAGGTTCCTAGAAAGATTCTCTTATAGTATTCATGTGTCCCTCAGAATCCATGTGCTGGAAGCCTCGTCTCCAATGTACCATATTGGGAGGTCTATCAGTCATGTGTGTAGAATTGCTATAAAAATATTTGTTGAATGAATTTGATTCATTTTCTTTCACTGTACATCATGTGAGTACACAGTGTTCATCCTTTCTTGCCCATGTGACATTGCACAAGAAGATACTCATTTGATGCTGGCACCTTGATATTAGACTTCCCAGCCAACAGAACTACAAGAAATTATTGTTTCTGTTTTTTATGAATTACCCAGTCTTGGGTATTTCACTGCAGCAGCACAAACGGACAAAGACAGAGATTAATACCAGCCTTGTGGGCTGTTGTTAGCAAATACCTGAAAATGTAAAGGCAACTTTGAGACTGGGTCATGAACAGAGGCTGAAACAGTTTTGAAATGCATGTTGGGAAAAGCCTGTGCTATCCTGAGCTGGAACATTAAGGATCATTCTGGTGAGCATCAGAAGGAGATCAAAGCTACTGGGAAAGCATTAGTCTTTTTTTGCCCAGAATATACGAATGATAGGAACAGTGTAAAGACTGCTCTGTTCAGGCCCGGCCCAGGGAGACGGCTCCGCAGGTGAAGGTGCCTGCCATCAAGCCTGACAACGTGAGTTTGATGCCCATGGTGCACATGGCGCAAGAAGAGCATCTATTCTCACATGTTGTCTTTTGACCTCTACATGTCACTGTGGCATGCCACAAAACACACACACACACACACACACACACACACACACAGATAAAGAAGAAATAGATGCAAAACAAAATTTAAAGACTGCTCTGATGAGTCCTTGGGTGGAAATAAAGAGCAAGGTATTGGAAACTGAGGGAAAGACCATACTTGTTACAAAGCAGCAAAAAACTTGGCTGAATTAGGTCAGTGCACTAGGTTAGGGGCTAGGGAAGACACAACTAAGAGCAGTGAATGAATGGAGATGCTTAGTGGAAGAAATCCCTGAGGTGCAGTGTCCAGGGTTTCCTAGGGTTTCTCTACTGGCAAAATATTAGAAGATAAAAATGACTTGTAGATGGCATTTATAATTAAAAGGGAAATAGACCCTAGCTTTCAATGTCTGCCTGTGTGTACAGAAGTGAGTATGAGAGCGGGTATTGACTGTGAAACCAGGAGAAGACTATAGAATGGGAATAAGAGGTGTTGAGACAGGGGAAAGCTCAGAAGGCCACAGCACTGAAAGGGAAGGTTCCGAGCTGGGAGAGTGTAAGGGAAGGCGGGGACAAAAAAGAAGGGGGACAGAACGAAACAACAAAAACAAACTTTGTTTGAAAATGAAAAATGTTATAGTAAAACCTAATCCTTTATAAGCTAATAAAAGTTTTTTTTTTTTTTTTTTTTTTAAGAAGACACAAATACTGGGAAGTTCTCAGCCTGGCCATGTAAGGAATTTAAGAAAATATATTAAAGAGAAAAAAAAACTGAGTATATCAGCAAGCAGTTGTTTGTGATGGACGTTGTTCTGGATAGAAGGAGGCCAGGTGCTGTTCTGACAGCGGGAGCATGGCTCTGACGGCATTTCGAAGATCTTTAGGGTTGTCTGCCCCATCTCAGACCACTATGCCAGGGCCTTCAGGGCAGAACGGTTTGAAGGTAGATGCCACAGTATTTGTGAGCCACCTTCTGGGCCACTTCAGGTCACTGCTTCCTTCATTTCAGCACAGTACTCCTATGTCACCCCAGCTGTGACTCAAGCAATTCAGGAATGGCTTGGGACACTGCTCCTCAGCATGCAAGCAGTGAATCTTGGTGGCACCTATCTAGTGCTAATTCTGCAGATGAACAGAGTACAAGAGCTGTGCAAGAGACTGAGTATGATGGCACAGGCCTATAATCACAGCACTCACAATGATGTCCCAGACCACCTTGGGCTACATACACCATGAGTTCAAAGCCAGCTTGTGCAACTTTCTGAGATCGTGTATCAAAATGAAAGGGAAGAAGAAAGAAAAGAAAAGAAAGGTAGAAATGGTCCTGAGTTCAGTCTCCAGTACCAAAACAATACTGTATTGGCATGACTGCCTAGACCTAGGTTTTAAAGAATGCCTCAGAAACTCTTGGGGCCCCAGTAGAAATGTGTTCCAGGGGCACAGCCACCAGAGACAGCCCCTAGGAGGGCAATGCTTCACATAGCTCTGAGTGTAGACTTGCCCTGAAATCCCAGAACCTCAGAGCTACCAGCCAACTTGGGAAAGTGACTTCAGTGCTTGAGAGATGAAGCACGGCTGCACCCAGTCAAGCCTATAGAGTTACAGAGTCACCCTGCCCCAGTGTGTACAAGGAGGTGGGACAGGGAGCCAAAAAAGACCATTTTCCAGCTTTAAGATGTAACGTTATTTTCCGTATTAGATTTTGGACTTGCTTAGGACCCTGTAGTCTTTTCTTTTATTCTATTTCTGCTTTTTGGAATAGAAAGGTTTTCCTGTGACATTTCCATCCTTTTATTTTAGATGTACATAACTTGTTTAATTTCTCCAAGTTTTAGCAAGTGGCAAAAAACTAGGCTGAATTTTGTCTATGTCCTCACAGTTGGCAAGAAGTTGCCTTAGGATGAATCATGATCTGAGCCTCACCCGTATCTGATTTAGATGACTTTGGAGTTGGTGCTGCAATGAGTTAAGACTTTTGGAGTTAGCAGAGTATGAGTGCATTTTGTATGAAAGAACAATAGGAATGGGGGCAGTGGCAGAATGCTATGATCTGAATCCATTGCCCAGAACTCATGTGTAAGGGCTGGAGAGATGGCTCAGTTGGTAAAGTGCTTGCCAACAAGCATGAATACCTGAGTTTGGATTAGCAGCACCCACGTAAAGGCCAAGTGTGATAGCACAGGTCTGTAATTCCAGTGCTTGGGCGGCAGAGACACAAAAATCATAGGGGCTTGCTGGACAGCAAGTCTGGCCTAATAGGTGAGCTCCAGGTTCAGTAAGAGGCCCTGTCTCAAAAAATAATGTGATAGACAAATGTGGTGGCAAAATTCTTTAATTCTACCACTTGGAAGGCCAAGGCAGGAAGATCTTTGGGAGTTCAAAGGTAGCCAGGCCTACATACTGAGTTACAGGATAGCCAGGGTTAAATAGTGAAGTCCTGTTCCAAAATAAATAAGGTTGAAAATAATAGGGGAAGACACCAGACATCTGCCCCTGGCCTCCACACGAATATGCATACACCCACACACGCGTACACAAGCACAAACATGTGCTCATGCATACACACACTTACACACAAAAAAATCATATGTGGATCCAGTGAGAGGGTTAAGAGGGCAGAGGCACTGGTCACCAAGTCCATGGCCTGAGTTTGATCTCCAGAACCCACATGGTGTAATAGAACTAATCCCCTTGACCTTCACAAGCACACCATGGCATGGCATGCTCCCTTCCTACACACAAAGTAGATAAATAAATGCTTAAAAATGATATAAAAACTGTGTATAGTGGGCGTTTGGAGAGATGGTTCAGCTGTTAAAAGCACTGGCTACTCTTGCAGAGGACCCAGGTTCAGTTCCCAGCACTCACACGGAGGCTAACAACCATCCATAACTCCAGTTCCAGGGAATCTGTTGCCCTCTCTGGCCTCTGTGGACATGGTACAACATGGGTACACTTACGTGCATATAGGTAAAATACTCGTATGCCTAAAATAAAAAATAAAGTTTTAATTAAAAAATATATATGTGGGGGAACCTAACTCACAATGCAACAGTGCTGACAGGAGGGGTCTTATGGGAAGTCTTGAGGTCATGAGGGATCAGTCTTCATGAGTGGGTTAAGACCAGTGTAGAAAGGGCTTGAGCAGTGGCTATGTGAGGATAGGGGACCATGTAAAGACACACAGGAAGGCCTTTGCCAGGTGCAGGACTTTCCAGCACTCAAAACTCTGAGAAATAAACTTTCCTTCTTTACAAATTAGAGCATCTTGGACTGGAACAGATGGCTCTGTGGTTAAGAATACAAATTACTATTCCAGAGGCTAGAGTTATGTTCTCAGCACCCATGTTGAGAGGCTCACAACTGCCAACTGCCTGTAAATCAAGCGTCAAGAGAGATCTGATACCTCTGGCCTCTGTGGGCACCTGCACTCATGTGCACAAATACACACACACACACACACACGCACACACACACACATACACACACACAACTAAAAATAAATCTTAAAAAAATTCCACCACCTCCAGTTTTGTAGCAATATAAAACGAACTAAGACATACACACTGCCAAAATAGATCAGAGAACTAACTTGATCCTCTAAACAGATCTTTGCCAAAAGAATCGATTATTAGTTTAAAAATAAACTATCCACAAAGAAAAGTCTTAGCCCAGATGGCTTAATTATTGAATTCTAGCAAATGTCTGAAGATGAAATAACCAATCCTTTGCAACTTTCCAAAAACAGAAGAGTAGGGACCACTTCTCACCTCTTCTCTGAAGACAGCACTGCCTCATTACAAAACTAGGTAAAGACAGAACAAAAGGAAAATGCACACCAATGTCTCTTAAGGATGTGGTTGAAAAACCTTGAACGAAATACTAGCAAGCCTAATTATTTGCTGAACACTCAAACAGGCTTATCCATAATGACCCTACCATTGACATCTCCACGTAGTAATTTTCTATCCCAGCCCCATGCTGTCAAGCCTGCTTTTGGGCTCTCCGTCCCACTTGTCCTTGCTGCATTAGGAATTAAGCCAGTTTCTATAGTGAGGTCTTTTCTCCCTATTGTAGTAGTTCCTGAATAAAATCTGCTTTTATCACTTTAACTACTGTCTGGCTCTGGTTTCCTTTAACAGGTTTTTTGGGGGGTGGGGGTGGGGGGAATGACTGTTAATGAATGTGTTTCCTCTTAGTGATGAAAATATTCTGCAGTTGATTATGGTGATGGTAGCTGTTAAAACTGTTGAATTGCATGCTTTCAACAAGTGAAACGTGTGGTGTGTGAGCTGTATCTCAATAAAGATATGAAAATGTACTGGCATTATCTGGATTTGAGCCCAGATCTACTGGATCCAAAGCTCACGCTCTTCATGAGGCTGCTTTGCTGTCTCAGGAGCTGTTGGCTAAATGCACTGCTGTCATAAAGGCAGCTATCAAGATTGCTTCACAGCAAGAAGGGTTCGAACTGAGAAGACCACCTTGCAAGACCACCTTGGAATGTTTGTGGATTTTAGTAGCAATCACCATATCCCAGAACAGTTGCCAACTTCCCAGAGGCAGGTTGCATTGCCCAGAGACCCTGGTATCACCTGCCAAGTACAGGGGGAAGCCAGAGGCACTAAGCTGATGCCTGTCAGCCCAGGGCCTTGAAGCTCTCCAGCAGCTCCTAGCCTCAAGACCTAAACAGTTCCCTCAGGACGAGAGGCAGTCCAGCTCCCAGGCTCTATAAGGCACTGGCAGAGTTCTAAGTTCAGCTCACTGGTCTTCCAGTGAACTAACGTGGAAGGATCTTAGTCATCGTCCCAGCACCACCACAAAACTGAAGATCCTCCTGTGTCACCATACCTGCTTCATGGATTCCTAGGGTCTGTTTACTTTGGCCTGTTAGACCATTCAATGAAATGCTTATATCAAGGATCTGAGGCATGGAAAGGAGAAGTCTGGGCCTGGGAAACCACAGGGGCCACTGCAGATGCTCTCAATCCCCAAGTCACCATAGAAACGGGTGCCATACCAAGAACTCTGATCCCTTCCCTTCAAATCATTATCTCACACTCGCAATAGACAAATTCTACAAAACTGTCCTTCCATTTCCAGCACAAGAGCCCCTTGTAACAATAACAGCTACTATTTCTCGGTTGCTTACTATGTCCCAGCCACTCTCTTAAGCTCTTAGACCTATGATGTCATTTAATCCTCACAACTCCACCAAAGGTAAGCATCTCTATTTTGTAGACAAAGAGTTGAGTACTTTGCCAGGTTTGCACATCTAAGGAGATTGGGAGGGTTAGCTTTTGAATTCTGGTAGCCTGCCTTCTGAGTCTATGTTCTCAGGCATCTGCAATTCTAGGCATGTTCTCATGTGGGGGCCCCATCTGGGAAAGAGATTCAAAAAGTGAAAATGCCCCTTTGTAGTACTCACCAAGCTCAAATATGAAGCCAGCCAGAGGCTGCAACAGGACACTGGAGGAGATATCGGAGAGTCTACCACCCGTGAGAAGACCTGACCTACTGCCTGCAAGCAGTCCATTCCACAGCACATATGCTCCATCTTGATGATCTTCAGCCCCTACCCCTGGCTCACGCCACCTGGCTCCATTGTGAAGCCAACTTTAGAGGGTCAGAATTCAGAGAGGTACCATATGCCAAACCTCTATAACCCAAAGTATGACTTAGCCATAGGCACACCAACTCACCATGCCTAGGCTCTTTCATCCCTGGAGTCACAGAAGGCCACCAGAGGGCACTCTGATTATTTAACTGATTTCCCACTGAGAGAGTGGGGAGGGTGAAGGAGAATGGGGGTGCTCTACAGTGTTAGCAAACTTGAAGCTAGCCCACAGGACAAGTTTATAAAAATTCTGCCTTTCATCCTGGCCCTTCCCCATACCCACATCTAAGGATCTGAGAACACCTACTCCAGGATAAATTTCTTTAGGGGCTACTTAACCCTGTCATATAGAAAATATAGTCAATTTCTCTCTTTTCATTAAAGCAATCCAAGTCCAATTTTCATTCTCATCTCCTACTGAAATCTTAGAAAACTTAACCCCCATTATTACCAGATCTTGTTCTCCACCACAGTTGGACATGAGAGGCAAGAACGTTGGTGAGGTCTCTTCCCCTTGCCAGCCTCTGATCTGACTGGCCACCACTTCATTCTGACCAATGGAAGAGGGTGCCCTTCCACTTAGCAAATATTGACCCTGCAGTATTGGAATCAGGTACAAATGCAGCTTCCTTAGTTTGGGCCCAAGGTTCTCCAGAGCCTGCTTCTCCTCTTCATCTTGGGCCACACTCAGCCTTATTCCAGCAGCACTAGATTGCATAGTTGTCAGTCTCAGGAACGATGCTCTCACCTCCCAGGTCTCTGCTCCTTTGCATCAGGTCTCTCCTCTCACCAGAAGTCTTTTCTAGCTAGGCAGGAGGCGACCCTGTCTGCCTTCCTCACTCCTTCTGGTTTCCTTCTACCGTTGAACTGTTTGCAACGTGCCATTTTTGTCTGCTTCCATTTTGTGTCTCTGTGACAGTATGGTAGCAACCAGAGACTGGACATAAAACTTGCTTAGGGTTTGTCACAGTGAATTTTGATAAATGAGTGACTGAATGAAAGAATGAACTAAATGATGGCAATGGAATAAAGTCTAGAGAAGTTGAGAAGAAATCTATAGTAATACACCATGTACAGAGGTGCCCAATGTGCCTGACAGGTTATTTTCTCCCTGCACCCTTGCTGGGGCTGGAGCATACCAGAGCAGGGATAATAGAAGGGGACTTTTTGTTGATGTAATTGAAAGGGAAGTCAATCAATAGGGGATTCTTTTTGCTGAGTTACACACAAGAAGCATGCTAAGAGGCAGGCATTCTGGTCAGCGTGAAAGGTCTGATTGTCTTGTAAAGTGCCTAATCCTGAGGCTGGACCAGTGAGTACACTTTCCTTCATCTCCCTTTCCACCTGCAAGAGTCTAAAGCCCTTTCTTGCTCCATCAAGGGGCAGGCAAACTGAATAGTATAGCTGACACCTCAAACGTCAAGCCAAGATGGAAAAAATGGAATCTCATGGAGACAGAGCTTAAGAGGGCAAGGATCCTTGGAAGGGAAGAGAGGAGAGGAGATGAGAAGAGAGGGTTTCAGAGGGGAATCTCCTGGAGACTCCAAGAGAGAGCAGCTTTGTGGGTGGCCCTGAAAAGGGAGAACAAAGACTTGCCCAAACCATTAATTTGGAAAGAAGAGCTAATCCAAAAGAGGGGAGGGAGAGGGCAGAGGGGTGACTCTCCAGATCAGGATAGGCAAGCAGAGCAGAGTAAAGTCCTATTCTTCACATTGTTCCGGGCTCTGTGTGTGTGATTGATCAGGTAATAGTAAGACATTTCCCCCATAGAGTACTATACTAGCCAAGTCTTCTGATGTTAAAAGGCATAATAAGGGGGCTACGTTGAAGGGGAAATGTCAGGGAATAATGCTGGTCTAGGACCACTGTCTAAATATCACACGGTGTATAGCTGCACCCAAAGCAAAAGCATATTGAATTAGCGAGTGCATGTGGGCCTCTGTGGCTCCTAAATTGTTAGTAGAATGACCTCGAAGGGAAAATAAAGGGGCTGGGGGAGAAACAGTAATGGTGCTAGGGATCTCTTCTCAGAAGCAAAAGGATGTGGGGAAAACAGCAGGGTTTTGGTGCCAAAGTCACTGGAAATTTTCTAGGTTGGTTCAAGTCTAAGATTTCTCTCAGGAAATCAGGCAAAGAAGAATAATTTTTAGAAGTGATTGGTTTATTCCTGGAGAAATGAGGCCTTTCATATTCCCTGACGGATATGATTGAAATCACCTGAAGATCCGAGTATACGCTGAAGCCCATAGGATACAGAAACCTGAGGCAGGTGACAGAAGAAGACACACCTACGTTGGATGCTGCCAAGTACCAAAACATCTGGGGTTCTGAGGACAGTCTGGAGTGAATATTCTGTAAGAAACTGTGGACAGTAAACCACCTCCTGATAAGGGAATTTGAGAAGGGACTCAAATATACTAATGGCATTTTTTTTTCAAAAAGAAATATCTTAGGTGAAGGCACAAAGTCCTTTAGCCATGATTGGTAGTGGATTTTACTGCACAGTGTTCTCCCTCTCATCCATGGTTTTGCTTTGCACAAAAATCACCTGCCATCAATCATGGTCTGGAGATGTTAAATGGAAAATCATAGAAATAAGCATGCCATTCTAATTATGTGATTAAATCTCAAGTCATCCCGCTCCTTCCCACCTGGGATGTGAATCATCCCTTTATCAAGTGTATTGGATATATTGCATATACTTTACCCACTCATTAGGTAGTTGTTCCCATCTCACATATCAGAGTGACTGTTCAGCATTGCACTGCTTATGCTCAAGAAATTCTCATTTTTCTCCAGGATATTTTGTATTTTAAATAGTTTGTTAGTATTGCATTCTTTAAGAAGAAGCACGATTACATTGAAAGACTGTATAGGTTGGAGAATTTCAAAATGGAGTGAATAGCAGACTCACATTATAGGAACAGTGGCACATTTCACATTGTTGTAGAAGCTTGTTAGTATAGTTTTGTCAGTAAACAATATTCAAAAATTATGGTAGACATAGAGAATTTCAAACTTATATTCTAAGATATGATTACATATATTTAGTTTGAAGATAATATCACTTTTGTTATTAGAGTACTTTCTATTTCTTTTTTTAACTTCCCAGACTGTGATTTTTATCTCTAGAAGTTCAACTCGGGCATAGGTGAAGGCACACTGGGACTATAGAAGAGTAATGGAAGAATAATGGAAAACCTCTTGGTGCCTAGTATGGGAGAGGTCCAACATCAAGGTCTGGATGGACCATGTGTGGAGTGAGGACCACAGCTGGGCCTCAGGGGTATTGGGAGGTCTGTTCCAGAGAATCAGTCCTCCCAAAACCAGAGCCTGCAAATAACAGAGGCCTCCCTGCCCCTACATAAGAGGCAAAGTTTCTGCCATGCACAACTTGGGACCTCAGGGGAGGGAGTTGTGGGAAATGTAGTCACTCAGAGAAGGCAGAAACTGCTGCCCAACATCAGGAAGTTCTCCATGCAGTAGTTTGCTCCACCATCAGCCTGCTACCAGAGGAGTGTGGAACTTTTGGTTACTGGTAGGGGTCCAAAGCTTCAGGCTCATGTCCTGGGGGACCACAGCTCTAGCTCACAGGAGGGGGCCACACCTCCAGGTCCACAAGACCTCAGCTCCAGCTCACAGGGCTCATGGGAAGGAACCACAGCTCCAATTCACAGGAGAAGTCCACAACTCTAGAACACAGGAGGGGATCTCAGCTCCAGCTCGAGAAATCTTCATTTTATATAATAATGACTGCAAAGTGTGAGATTAGTGATGTTGCGCAGTGTTGTATTTATTTTATTGTATTGTTTATTATGTGCTTAACCTCTGATACATTAGCTGTAAATAAACTTTATCATCAGTATGTATACATAGGAAGAATTATATATAATATAAACGTTATATATGACATATATATATATATAAAATTTCAGAAATTCACTGAAGGTTTTCAAACATTTCCCCACAAATAACAGGGAACTACTTTAAGTTATTGGGAGTGGAAAAACTACTAGGGAAATGTACATCAAGTTCTTGACTTCCTGGAAGGGATTCAAAGTTCTGCTTTTTGAATGAGATTGAATACTAGATGCATAAGGCAATAAAGAGGGGAGCGTGACAACTTTGCAAAGACTCAGGCAAGAGTCAAGAGTGTGTTGACTGGAACTTCTTAGCACTGGGGTTCAGGGACAGCACAAGACTGCTTTTAGGATTCAATGTTTGGATCTCCCACTCCATTCACTGCATTTATAGCTCAGCCCAGCCTGCAACAGCGACTCTGAAATACAAAAAAACTTAACATATAAAAGATAAATGCTAATTATTCAATCCAATGTGGTCTGCAAGGGTTTGAAATCTCTGATCCCTGTTGGCATTCAGAGAGTCTGCTTCATCCACTGCTACAAAGGTCTCAAGTTTGCAAAGAAAAGGAAAGAGTGTCAGAAAAGCACACCAAACACTTAACTATCTCAGCCTATAAATGACATCTATCAATTTGTTCACTTCTTATTGTGACAGAACCATATATGTGGCCTATTGTTAATACAGGAACACACAAAATAATGTGGTCTGTAGCTGAGCAGTTGGTACTCAGCAAAAATCCCTAGTATGAAAGGGAAACACAAATCTTTGTTGGGCAGTTAGGTCTCTGGGCCACAATTCCTCAGAATTTTTCCTGGTATTGTGAAATTGAAGTTAAGACTTTCATAAGTAGTTAGAGATAGGCTGAGTCTGTTTTCGGCCTAAATTCAACCCTGATTGTTGCTGCAGAAGTAGCTATGTGAAGGAATATAGAATGACTGGAAGCTACACTAAGTTATAGGACCAGGGTGTAGCACAGTGTAGAGTACTTGCCCAGCAAAGACGAGGCTCTGGGCACCATTCTGAATTAGTTATTTTTCTTGTTGTGACAGAGTATCTGAAAAAAGCAACTTGAGGAAGGGAAGATTTACCTCATAGTTTGAAGGTACATTCTATTATGGTGAGGAAATCATGGAGACAGCAGTTTGAGTCAGCTGGTCATCACATCACTAATCAGAAAGCAGACAGCGATGAATGCTGGTACTCAGCTCACTTCCCCCCTGGTATTCAGTCCAGGACCCCAGCTTCATGGAATGATGCCATCCACAGTTAAGGGAGGGTCTTCTAACTTCAATTAACCTAATCTAGAAAATCCCTCAAAGACATGCCCAGGGGTTTGTTTCCTAGATGATTCTAGATCCTATGAAGTTGACAATCAATATTGACCACCACAAATTAATTTGCCTGTCAATTTGACACCCAAACATACCACTTTTAGGCTATATCTTTCCATTTCTTGTCCCCATAAACTCATGGCCATCTCATAATGGAAGATTCATTCAGTCTACCTTTATAAGTCCCTATCATCTTGGATAGTTACAGCCCTCTTCAAAAATATAGTCTCTTGTGGGACAGGTAATCTCTTAACTTTGAGCCCCTAAAACATCAAAAAGTAAGTTGTATACTTCCAAAATATACACAGAGTAAACATTCCTATTCCAAAAGAGAGAAATGAGGACATGACAAGGAAAGATTGTGTCACAACAACAAGGCTGAATCCCAGCAGGGAAAACAGTGAATCCTTCAGTCTCATGTCTATCATCTGGATCTTGTGATGGAGTCATCTGTGCTCCAAAGGGCTTGGGTAATGCCACCCCTCCAGTTTTGCCACCTGCATCACACATAGTCTCTCTCTTAGTCTGGCTCCACTGCATTCCTACAGCATTCTTTGACAGATATCTCATGATCCTGGCATCTCTAACATCCTGGGGTCTCCATTGCTACTGAAACTGTATCTTCAGTTTCCGTGCAATGACCCTTCAGGGGGCCTCCTTCGCAGGAAATGTAACTGTACTACATATTGTCTGCACTCAGTGGTCTTCTGGAACGTTGACATGAGTTTTTAAAGATTCCCTCACTGTCATTTTCATGCCTGTAAAACCAGTGCCACATGGATAAGTCTACCAAGTTCTGCTGCAAGTTTGAGGTGTAGACTGGCCTCCTTGGTCTATAGTTACCTTGGCCTCTGTGAGCCTTTCAGACTGAGCTTGGGGAATAAATTCCTTGGGTGGTTGTTTTTGATGAATGAACTTCTTCTAAGTGGCATTCTAAATTTATAATCTCTCCTTTCAAATGAATTTGGGCTTTTACAAGATGGAGACTTTGATGGGTCTTGCCCCAGAACAGCTTTCCTATTGTCCCAGTATAGAGCAGGAAGTTTCTCTTTAATGGTACTTTTTCAGCACCTGACTTGTCTGCAACTTTAAATAAATTCCTTTCCCCCCAACAACTGAAACATTTTTCAAATCTCCACTTTCTCTCTCTCATTGTACACATAGATAAGAGTAGTGAGCAATAACTATAACACAGCCTGAATGCTAGCCTGTCTTGAGATTTCGTCTATCAAACAAATTAGTCCATTACTCTTGAATTCAGGCTCACTCAAGTTCTCAGGACATTGGCAAAATGCAGCCAAATTCTTTGCCAGAATATCACATGTCCTTTCTAGCCCAGTTCCTAGTAAAGTCTTTGTTAGCCTCTGGAACCTCTTGAGCCAGGCCTCTACTATCCGAGTTACTTTTAGTATTCTGCTCTTCCAAACTCCAATCATTGTGGTCCATTAATCTCTAATTACAGCATTATAGGGTTTTTCTAGCCCAAAGCTCCAACTTTTCCACAACTCTCCTCCAAATCAGTTCTAAAAGCCTAAGAATCACATGGTCAAGTTTATCACAGCAACAGCTCGACTTCTTTGTATCAATTTTCTGTATTGTTGTTTGTCTTGTTGCTGTGACAAAACAACTTAAGGAAGGAAGGTTTATTTTGGATTACAGTTTGAGAGTATACCTCATGCCCAGAGATTTGTCTCCTTGGTGATTCTGAATTCTGTCAAATTGACAATAAATATTAACCATCACACATTTCCAGCACTACAAAGCAAAGAAACTAAAAAGCAATAGGGATTAGGAGCCTCAGCCTGATTTGAATTAGATATTGTTCAACTCCTGGGCAGGTTCTTCGAGAATAAATCTCTCTGGAATGGGTTTCCAGCAAGTATAGGCCCCATCTGTGAAAGCAAACAAGGCTCCAGATAATGGAAATAGAACGGTAACAATCCTTGCATGAGAAACATCAGACCCAAGTTGGATCATCTACCCAATAGCCCCTGTTCCACCACCTGTCCTTCCTAACAGATCACCAGGCTGCGCTGGCAGCTGCTGTCCATGAGAGTGGTTGCTTCATGAAGAGGATGGGCTGTATTGTTGAATCTTGTGGGAACATGTAGTATGTTACTTAAGGCAGTTTGCAACAATATTGCAGAGATGAAGTCAGAATTCATTATTGAAATGTCATAGGTTAGAAAACAGAAAAATACATGGGAGTCAAAAGATGAAGTGCAGTTGACACAGGAGGATAAACAGTGAAGTCTTCGGCTTGCAGGGATGAACATGGAGTGCAAAGTCTGGATAAAGGTGGAGTGAGGTACAGACTGAAACTAGGCAGAGATTATTAGTTTCCATGTCCCACTTCTCCTGACTTGCTTCAGCGCACACACGTTAAAGGGGTTGACCACAGTAGTGTGGTCGGTAATAGTAGTGTAGGCTGATACCTAGGAGAATGCTGAAAATCTCTGTCAGCACTGAAATAAAATCCAGCCCCAAATTATTGAATGATTGCTGTAGCAATGGGCAGGGGGTAACTTACCAATATATGAAAACCCCGTGTATTCGAGGGCATTCTCCAAAATGATAGGAAACAGCACAGAAGTCAAAAGATAGTTCTCCTTCCAACTCTGCGACAGCCATGGCTACAGTGCTGTGACCTAAATGCAGCCAATGAGATGTCCCCACTCCATGGCAGGAAATGATGTATGATGGCTAGAGCAGAGCCAAGAGTCTGCTGGCAAATGAGCAAGTGTCCAGGGGTGGTAATGTTAGTGACAGCATGTAGCAGTCTGCTGCTAAGGTAAGATCTTGGCCGGACTTCATCTCCCTTGTTCAAGAATTAGATCTCAGATGTCGGACTGATTCTGTGTGCTAACCCTTCCAACATGAAGGAAAAGGCTAGCACTGTTTCTGGTTTGTGTGATCCGCCACCCTGAGTGATATAACTCAGCTCAAGTTGTGTAAGATCTAGCCCTGACCCCCACGGAGCTTACAGTCTGGGTTTTTCCTTGAATGCCTTTTTAGAACAAAATGTGTGCTGAATGAAATACAGTCTGAAAGAGGAAGGAAGCAAAGAACCATGAAAGCATTTCAGAATAGTTCAAACTGACATTAGAGAAATGGCATGAATGGTAAGTTCTACAAATGCTACCGCCTTATCTGACAAAACAGTCAGACTGGTAAGGTCAAGGAAGACCAATCACCCAAGACAAGGAGATGAGGTAGACTTCCCGCTGGGCCCCAGAGGCAAGGAACGTTGTCAGGTGCAAAAAACTTGCACCAGAAGCTGCCTGCTACCTTAACAGTGCAGCATCAGTCAAGCCACTGGGGTGGTGCCTGGTAGCTCTCCTCCGGGTGTGAAGTCTTTGTCATAGTACTTAAGCACACAGCATGCACCCCTTCCAGGCCTCTCAGTATCATTGTGAGGGAGGTGGGTCAAGGCTTCTTATTGCTCCTGTCATGATTTGAATCTAAAGTGTCCACCACAGGCATGTTTCCTTTCTTTGAGTTTGTTTTGAGTGTTTGTTCCCCTCCTGTTGGTGCTATTTTGAGAGACTGTGGAAACCTTCAGAGGTGGGAGATGGCTGGTGAAAGTAGGTCAGTAGAGGTGGGCCTTTAAATATTATTTATACATAAGGGTTAGAGAGATGGCTCAGCCATTAGGAGCACCGGCTGCTCTTGCAGAGGATCCAGGTTCGGTTCTCGGGTTCAGTCCATAACTCCGGTTCCAGGGGATCTGACGCCCGCTTCTGACCTCTAAGGGCATTGTACGTATGAGTGCACTCAGATACATTTAGGAAAACCTTTCATACATATAAAATAAAAATAAATACATTATTTTGGGTTTTTGTTTGATTGATTTTTTTTTATGTTTGTATCTGTTTTTGTTTTGTTTTGTTGGGTTTTTGAGACAGGGTCTCCCTGTTGACATGGCTGACCTCAATCTCAGAGATCCTCTTGCCACTGCATCCTAAGTACTGTGATTAAAGGCATGTGCCACCATGCTCAGCTAATTAAAAAAAATTTAATCAAGACTTTATGATCCTATTACATCCAGTCCTTGTTTCCCGTCTTGTTCTCTGCTTCATGGTTCACTGTGATGTAAACAGCCTCCACCTCACACTCCTGCTACCACAGCTGAGCTACTTCCCCATGTTTTCTTTGCCATGTTTGGCACAAACCCTCTGAAACTGTGAACCAAAATAAATCTTTCTTCCCTTAAATCTTTCCTCCCTTTCCTTCCAGATAAGAAACTCAAGACCTAGACCATACAACTGGTTTGCTTAAGGTCACAGAACCACAGACCCCAAAGGGGAAGGAAGCTTCACTTACTTCTCTGTTTTCTGCCTGAGCTCTTTCAACAATATCCCAAAGGATGGGTTGGGCACAAGCTCTAGTAACACACCTGTAGTGTAGGAGTTCACTATCTCCCACTTGAACAGCACAACCTTCCAAAAGGTTCTTCCTCAGGCTGTATCTAAACATGTGCTGTGTTAACCCACCAGCATCATAGAACTGACTCACAGGAAGGTTAGGACTACAACTTATGTCCTTTAATTTGAAGACAGGTCCTTTCCATTGTCTTTCACTACAAAATGCCCGTGGCTGTGTTCTCTCCTTTGCTAACCCTTTTTTTGCCTAGTCTGTGGGACATCTGGACCTTGCCAGAGAAAATGGAAAAGGCCAGAAGTTGTTGGGACAGTCGTGAAAGATGGCCAGTAGGGTGTCCTGGTCTCTGGTTGCTTCCATGGCCCTGAAAACAATTTGCTTGTCTAGCATGCTGAGTTGATGCACCACGTCTTTCCTTATTAATCACATTGCTTTGCATAAGCTATGAGCTTCAAATGTGTTTGTTATGACTACAGTTATGTGTGACTGACCATGGATGGAGTAGTTTGGAAGTGTGATTTCCTCTCTCTCTCTCTTGCATTCCTTGATTTCAGAGGACCTCAGTTGCTGCCCCAACCTTGTCCCTCTTTGCAAGACTGCAGAGGGCTGCAAGCACCCCAGAGACACTGCAGGCTTTCCCCCATGAGATGAAGCCTCTTTTGTGAGCACCTGAATTAATAAAGAGAAGTTGCCAAGGAAGGATGGAAAGAGCCTCTTCTCTCCTCCTCCAAAACTATATGTGCCTTTTCCAAAAGGTGCACTGACAGACATGAGGGAATGAAGTGACTGACCCTGAACGACCTGAGAAAGTGGCCCCCAGACTCACTTGTATTTGTCAGAAGAATGCCCGAGAGGTGAAGTACCTTTCAATTGCAAAAACTTAATAGGAACCAGTTCAAGATCCTATGCACCTACTTCAGACCCATTCCTCCCTAAATAGTCAGATAGGGTCTATAATTTTTGAATGTCAACTGCATGGAGGCTGTGGCAGACAGAAAGATGAGGCTGATCTTCCCACAAGCTCACGAGGCTTGGAATGTTCATGGCAGGATGTCCCATGTAAGAAGACAAATTTAATAGGACCTTTAGAATTCATCCCCCACCCATAGAGTCATTGAGGCCCAGAGAAGTGAGGAGACTTGGACAAGCAGTCCTGGGTGCATGGGAGAGGATTGAACAACCACAAAGTCCTTGTGGGAACTGACAGCCTCAATCTTAAAGAAGGCAGAGGAGAGCAGGTGGGCAGAGAAAACGGGCCTCAGGGTAAGTACCAAAATGTACTCAGGCCACCAAGTGCTTATGGGAGGAAATGGTAACTGAGGTCTCAAATAGACAGTGGAAAGGGAGTGGATGAGAGAGCTACGATACCAGATGAGAACTAGATTTGGAAAGACCTCACAGGCCAAGTGGGTGAACTGGCGCTTTATTTTATAAGTATTGAGGAGTTTTTAAGCAAAGATATAATTGGTCATAATTTTGAATAATAATTCAGATTAAAAGCCAGGCATGGTGGTACACACTTGTAATCCTGGGCCCAGGGAGATGAAGACTGGGACTCACTGGCCAGGTAACCTAACATAGTTAGTACGTTCCAAAGTAGAAATAGATGCTGTCTCAAAACAAAAGGTGAGCAGGGCCTAAAGAATGACAGCTAAGGTTGTCCTTTGGCCTCTACATACGTACACATACACACATGTTCCTACTCTCTCTCTCTCTCTCTCTCTCACACACACACACACACACACACACACACACACACACACAAGGATAACAACAAGAACAATAACAACATAGATTATATTGGGTTCCATCAACGGAATTCTTGTCTGCAGGCTCAGGCATCAACCAGCTTGTCTTCAAATCTCTCTTATTAGTTGTGTCACTTTGGGGCCTCTTTTAAACCCCTCAGTTTCATCACCTGTAAAACAAAAGTAATCATAGCACCTTGCTCTGAATAAGACCTTCAAAGTGCTTAACAGAGTCTGGCTTAGTAAGCACTCACTCTCAGACAGAAAAAAAAAAAAACAAACAACAAAAAAAACGGTGGTTGTGTCTTCATCTTGTGCTGGAGGTGTTAGAGGATGAGAGAGGTGAAGTCACTCACCAAGGAACACACAGCCAGGCTGTGGAAGAGCTAGGTTTCAAACCCAAAATCCAGGTTAAGATTTGTGCCTTGAATCTTCCTCCGGAGTCCTGCTAGGAACCAGCCAGACCTAGAGATACCAGAGCTCATGCCACCACTTGGGAGGGTGTTGCAATCACCCACCCGGGGTGTAAAGATGCAAGTTGGGACCCAGGAGAGCCACTTTTGCGTAGCCCGGCTGTCATTTGGAAGCCTCTGAGGAGCTGGCCCAGCCCAGAGAAGACCTGTTCTTTCCATCAATGGGGCTGAGGGTGGGGGTGGGGGGGTTAATGGCATTCCCAGGAAGGGCCAGGGATTAGGGGAGCCTGCGCTTCAGAGCCAAATTCTTTCACCTCTAGTGAGTTTTCCAGAGTTTCTCCCTCTGCCCCCCACCCCCCAGTGCCTGGCCCCAAGAAAAAAGAAGGGGGATGGGCTGAGACCTCCTGCTCCCCAGCCCCAAGGACCAGGCCGGAGGAGAGTGCGGCCCCCCACCGGGCTGGCCCAAGTCCCGGCTGTGGCTGTTCCGGCAAAAGCTGTGGGAAAGGAGGAAGGCCTCTGCATGCTGCACGCTCTCGCTGGGGTGCTGCAGGGGCAGGGGCGGATGAAGAGGAGGGGGGCCGAGACCCTTCAGAGGCTGGACAATTAGAGAGAAGGCACATTCCAGGGGAATCCACATCTGGGATGAGCCTGAGCAGGGGCCAGCCCTGTAATCCATTGCAGATGTGCAGGCCAGCAGCAGATGTGGGCAGACCTCCCTCCAGAGCGACTGGGGGTGGGACTTTCAGGGATGGGGAGGTGAGGAGCAGCTCTTTTTGGGAGGCTGCTACCTGGCTATATTTCTGCGCATGGCATCTTTCCCACAGCGAGCAGACCGGTTGAAAGGCGGCAGCTGTTCCAGGACTCGCTGCAGGTTAATGTTTCTAGGAGCAGATCCTGGGGCCCAAAGGCCACTAGCCCCCAGGCTGGGCTCCCTTACAAGGCATGAAGACTACCTTCATATGCCAATTGATGTACAGCATGAGTTTCAGTGGCTTCAAAACCCGAAGAGGGAGGAGTGTGGGGATCTGGGTCTGACTCAGCCCAGTTCCAGCCAGCTCATTCTGGCCCCAGTTCAAGACTCCAGAGTCCCTGGGGCTGGTATTGCCAGCAGGAAGTCTAAAGGAAATTTTCTGTGCCAAGAACAGCAGATCTTCAAGCACCAAAGAAGGTGGGAATAGATAGGGTCTAGCCCTCTCTGCTTGCCTTCTGACCTGATGTTTCGCCCTACAATAGTGCCCTGCCAGGAGGAAAGGAGACTTTGTAAAGACAGTCCAGAGGGCTAGGAGGTGGAGACAGAGGCTCTCTGGAGCATTCGGGCAGGATAGTCCTGGTCTCCAGGCTGGGATTTGTAACTGCTGATTGCCCAGCATGTCCTGAGAGCACCTGCAGCTGGAGAACCCTATCTTAGAATTCCAACTTCCCTGGTCTGTTCTAACCCCTTGGTGTCACAGGAAAGAGAAAGGAAGCTGAGAAAGATTCAGGTTTGTGCCTTCAGAAAGTCAGTGGCAGAGCAGAGTGAGTGCTGTTCCCACAGCCCCAGGCAGCTTGGCAGAATGAATGAATGAGCAAGTGAACCTGTGAATGAATGGAAAAGCACAGGCTGCTAAGATGGAGGTGTGGTCAAGGTCTGTTGACACAGTGTGTATGTCCACGTCCAGTTTCGCAGCCACATTTGGCTTGCTTGATGGACAGCAATCTGCCTTGCCCCCTCTCTCTCATCTATGTTTCCCCAAACCATCCTTTTCAAGACGAAAGGCTCCAAAGAGGACGAAGCATTCATGCCAGGTCATCCACCAGGCAAATGGCATGGATGGGAAGCAAAACCAAGTGTCCCTGGATCCCTTATTCCTCACGGATCTCTGCCAGAGCCAAAGACGAGTTCCATCCATTTCACAGGCAAGGAAACGGGAGACAGGCCCAGAGGGGGCACAAGACAGATTACAGGATGAGCTTTAAATCAGACCTGGCAGGACACTGCAAGTAATGGATTCCTGTTGGCCAGAGCAGCATTTGTGGCCCCTGTGGGCCCAGGAAACCCCCAGGATGGTGTCACCCAGTACTAACGACAGGTGGCAGCAGAGGACCATGGGAAGCAGAGTGAGCCTTGACTATTCTGCTAGCCCAACCCCTTTTCCTCAAGCTTCAACTTGGCCACATTAGCACCCTGAGTACAAGAGGAGCCACTCTGGCAGAGGGGCTCCCAGAGCTGGGATAAAGAAAGGTCAATTTACTGAAGAGCAGTGTCCTGAGCAACGGTGAAAATCAGGACAGAACATCTGAGAGGGAGACGAGTTGGGACAGTTACACAAAGCTTGAGAGAGAGCAGGAACTGCAGACAGAGAAATTGTAAAGCCAAGGATGTGCAAAGACTCCATGGGATGACCTACACACACGAAATCAGGGATCTTCCAATCTGAAAGACCCTTAGAAGATGCTCAAACCAAATTTCCAACTCATAGATGGGTGAATGGGCTTATAGGTGATGGGACTTGTTTGAGATCACACAGAAAATACGTGATCAAACAGGGACTAGTCCCAGCCTGGATCCTTTCCCAATCACAGATTCAAATGACCCCCCCCCTTGGCCAGTATACATGGTAACTGCTGAGAAAATCTACCCATTGTTTGCCAGAGTTAAAGAACATTGCTTCCCTCCCCGCTTTGTTTTACCTCTGCCACTGTGCTCTATAAGATCATGGCCTATTTTCACCATACAAGTGAAAATCACACACACACACATATGCACACACACATTTCCAGATGGGATCTAGGCTCTGCCATCTTTAGTCTGCTGGGCTGGCATGAGGGCTTCAATGTTATGCCATTATCAACTTCTGTGATCCTATTTTTTAAACTCAAAATCAGGCCAGATTGTCTAATGCATGATATGATCGCAGAACAGAATATTTAAAATTAGGCTTATCCCCGGAAATCTAGGCCATCTGGTTACTGTCCTGTTCTGCCACCCATTGGCTTCCCCTTCACACACAGGCCTGGAGATGCCTCCAGCTGTTAGGCAAACCCTGGGGTTGAGAACCAGGAAGGGGAAAAAGCTAATATATTACACTGAGCTCCTGCCATGTGTCAGGCATTTTCTAGCAATTATCTCATTTACTTCTCCTGACAATCATTTGAGTCAAATACCCTTATAATCTTCATTGTACAGATGAGGAAACAGGTTCAGACAGCTGGACTCTTAGCCAAAGTGACACCATGACCAAGTTGACCAGGTCAGAGTGGGCTTCATGACCTCAATGCAATTGACAGAAATGAGAGAAGCACCAAGAAGAAATACCACCCTGAAAGCTACTGGGCATTGGCATCTGTCAGTAAGGTAAAGAGGCCAAATGTAGAAGTTCACAGCCTTGTTCTTCTCTGCCCTCTGGAATGTGTGTCAAACCTAGGCACTCCATACAATGAGGGTACACAGTTGCAAGAACGCATGGAGTGAGGAGATCTGGAAAGGTTTGGAGCCCGAGTCCCACAAGGTAGTACAATTATTTGACCTGGATATGTGACTTTGCATTTCAAATTTCAGAAAGACACAGGGGACAGGCATGTACTCTCTGACCTCAGGGGACCAAATAAGAGGTAATAACAATAAGGAGACAGATTAAGAAGCAATCTATCCTGTCATAAAGCTGGTTGCTTTGGTACAGGATGAGTTTCCCATCACTGGGTCAGTTGCAGCCGAGCACCTGATAGGAGTGCTGCAGAGAAGCAGAGCCTGGGTCAGAGGTTAGACCCATGCTCCTAACTCATCACGCTAGTCTCAACCCCAAGCCAGTGTGTCACATCTTTTTAAAGCCAGTAAGTCATTTCTTAGGTTTCACCCAAATTCTTCCTGAAATCATTCTTAGAACCACGAAGGACTGGCTGCTGAGGAGAAAAAGAGGGGTGAGAAGGCTGCAGGGCTATCAGAGACTTGGAGGAGAATCATTCTTAATCAGCAAGCATCAAGCAGACAGATGGCCGATGACAAACGAAGGAGAAAACATTCAGAAAACATTCATTTGGAATAAAGGTGCTTTTTCGTTAAAAACGTTATCTTCACTGATTGATTTTGAGACTCAAACCACTAACACTTGAAAAGAGGAAGGGCCGTGAATTGCACACACATTCATTATTTGGAATACGACATTCACTAAGCACTCTAGGTAATGCTGAACATTTTCCTGTTAATGTCAGGAAACCCTTTCTTGGAGCTAATCTAGATATCAATTACAATGCCAACAGACCATTGTTGTATAATACACTATTGAATGAGAAGTGCAGGATTGTCAGGTGGCTAGAAGGTGCAAGAGACTAATGATGGCTCTGGTTTGTCCTGACAAGACCATAGGGATGTCACAGACTAAGAAAGTTTGGGCTGCAATAAATAAATAAATAAACCATCCCTGCTGAATTGAATCTTTTTTCTGTCCATTCTAGTAGATCATCACTACTTAGGTCAATATTGATTTACCAGATACATGTGCCACACCTGGCAGAAGCTGGCCTAAGGAGTTAGCATGCCTGCTCATGAGATTCCAACTATCTCTAACATTTTCCTTCTCCTTGCCTCAGAAAAATGTTTCCTCTGTACCCATGATCAGCTGTCCCCAGGAGAGAGCCAGAGCACGGACACTTTTGCCTGGAGCAGGCTGTACAACTGTGAGAAGTATTCCTGTGGACTAGTGAAGAAATGCTACCCTCCAACCTGCTGCCTTGTGTGTACATCCAGAATGCTGCATGGTTAGAGTCAGCTTCTGCTTCAGATCTGAAATCTGCTTATTTCTCCAAGAGTTACTTTGGTTTGGGAAGAAATTTGGAGCACAAGAGTTAGAGTGTGTGATTCATTGAAGGCATATCATTCTGGCAAGGCCTGTGAGACATTTGAAATCATGCTACAGAAGAGGTAGGATGCAAGAAAGGGTATGGTCCCCAGTAGAGTCTTGCCTTGACATGGTCCAGAGTAGATGCAGAACCTTATACCGCAAAGCTATCCCATCATGAAGAGGGGCATCTCTTACCCGGCTCCCAGTGAAGGAGAAATGTACTCTCCTATACGCCTCTGAATTGGTGGTTCCCATCATCCAAGTACAAGTCTCTGAACTCTTGCTGTTGTCAATATTACTCTCGGCAGCTAGGAATAAGTGGATCTGATCTGGCCCAAACACCAATGCCCTCTATCACAGCAAGATTGCCATCCTAGACTTCTAAAGGCCTCCTTTTAGGGGACAGAAGGACACCAATAATCATGACTCCACCAACTAGCTATGAGCTAACCATGTCTCAGCCAGAGAGATACTGGGGGTAAGGAGTAAAATGCTAAGGAGTTGGTATTTGTGTTCTAAAGAGACAATGGTCCAAGCACCTGGGTTAAAGAGGTCACATGACTGACATGGACAAGGGCTAAGGGGAAGGTACCAGGGAAATACAGCTCTAGATTTATGTCAGGCCATGAGGCATGGCAGTGCCACGTTTCAAAAAAAAGTCTTTGAAGATCCTCTCTTTCATTGGAATTAAATGGAATTAACTCAAGTGGATTCTTTCTATGTTGCCTATAATTTTGTAAATTACAGTATTTCCTCTTTGTCCTTGTTCATTTTCCTTGTGAAAATGCCAGCCAGTACTACTATGTGCAAGGGAGCCATGGGAATTGCTTGGCACCCATCCTGGGGCTAGTATGCTTCATGATAATGATAGCAGCTACCACCTATTGAGCACTAAATATGTATCAAGCCCCTACTGAGTGCTGACTTTCCAGCGTTATTAATTGATTTTCACCAAGTCCTCCTAACAGGGTTTGGTGTTATGCTGTAGATGGGGTTGACTGATGAGTGATGGGCATATCAAAGATGACTTCTGATTTCCAAATGGATGGAGATGTCATTCCATGAGATGGGGACAGTAGAGAAAGAACTCTTCTTTAGCCTTAGTTGACTCCTCTATATTAAAATATTCTGGACCTTATGAAGGTCCTTCCTTATGAAGCCTATTCTGAAAACTCAAGAAATTCTTAGAGAGACACTGGGCACATGCCTATAATCCTAGCACTTGGGAGAGAGAGAAGAGAAGATATGAGTTCAAGCTTGTAGTAAATAATGAGCTCCAGACTAGCCTAAGGTTACATGGTGAGACCTGTCTCATAAAAAAAAAAGAGGAAGAATGCTAAATTGCACTTGACTTATGCGATTTATCAGAGGGATATCAAACTTTGATTGTTCCAGGGCAGGATCAAGGTTCTCTCTCTCCTTCTAACCCAAACCACAGCAAAATGCTAGCTAACTTGCACCTCCTCTAAAAAGAAGACAGAAGAGAACCCCATGCTAGTTATAAATAAGCAAGAGAATGAATTTGAATGTCTGTGTACTTAAAGATAATAAGACTTAAGTATTAAGCCTTTTACTTGCATCATTTTATTCTAAACTATGTAAAATAAGATCTTGTGTCTACTGCAATCCTCAGTTGCAAGTGACATAAACAACTCTAACTGACCTAGTGATTTAGGGGCTATATTAACTCAAATAACAGGGTTCTAGAAGCAAAGTGGACCAAGGCCTAGCAAAATCAACCACTCAAAAATGTCAAGGTGCTGGGATTTCTTACCCACTTCCCCATGTCTGTGTTAGAATTTTGTGTGGTTTGAGTTTACATAGGATTTGTGCACGCTGCTATCATTGCTCTGAGCTCATATGAATAACTGACCAGCTGTCTGGAAGACTCGCTTTCCTGTGGTCATCCCCACCCCCCCGCTCTCTCCACCTCCTCTTCTACAATGGTACCTGAGCCTTGAGAGACAGAGGTTTGAAATAGGTGTCCGATTCAGGGATAAGCACTCTCAGACTTTATATATATATATATATATATATATATATATATATATATATATATATATATATATATATGTATATATGTATATGTATATATGTATATGTATATATATACACACATACACAGAGAGAGACATTAAATTGTGTGGGAGCTGTGCGGAAAGACACAGAGGGGAGGGAATCTAAGCATCATCTGACTGTATTGTATGAAAATCACAAAAAATTCCATAATGTTTTAATGTCAAGGAGTTCACATCTCCCTCTCTCTCTGTTCTGCCGTCTTCAGCAAAACCTCATCTTCAGGCTGGTTTCTCTGATGCCTGCCTGAGGCTGCAAAAGGTCCAAGCATCACTGCCAGGCACTATCATCACTTGGAAGAAGACAGAAACTGTTTTTGACACCTTAAAGAGAAATAACTCTTCCCCAAACCTCCCAGGGAGACCTCCTTTCATGTTTCACTGATCAGGAATGGGTCACATATTCATCCCAGAGTCCATCAACAGCAAGGGGAAAGGAAAGGGCATGATTGGATGAACTGTCCTTTGGAGTGCAAGGAAGGTTGCTAGAATACTGATGCTATGTTTTGAATCTGAAATGCCATCCATAGGCTTACCAGTTTGAACACTTGTCCTCTATCTGGTGGCAATGCTTTTAAGAGAATGGGAAAACATTAGGAGGTGGGCCCAGCTCATATACATAAGTCACTAGGGGAAGGTTTTTGAAGGTTATGCCTATCCTCTGGTTCCAGCCTCCCTTTCTACTGGTCTGTCATGATGTGGAAAGCTGAACTGAGATTCTTACTACTCTGTCTATGGCATAATGGACGGAAATCCCCTGAAAACATAACGGTACAAAAACAGTGTACCTTTCCTCCCACAAGTTGCTTCTACCAGACATTCTGCCACAGCAATGCAAAAATAATTAATACGACTACTGTGTCCTCATTTTACACCGAAGAAGACCAGAGCTCATGAGATGAAGTAGTACAGACATGCATGAAGTAACACATCTACAAAGTGACAGAACTGAAAAGCAAATCCAGTGTTTTCCTGTTTTCTGGACCTATTGATTACTAAATATTTGTTAACTGCGTAAGGCTTACTGAAACAATGCAAAGGAGTCCTGATTATCCAAGTTTCATTTTGTGAGTTCCTGAAGTCATAGGTTGGGTAAAATAGCCAGATACCATTAAGATATTCTCTAGTGAAATCACCAACTATAAAATTACTCTGGCACTACTCCCAGACTGACTCTAACATCTATACAAGTCTTTTCTGATTGTTGGATATTATAAACATCAAAGAAAAAAAGAGTAAATAAAATACCAATCAGTTTGCAGAGTAAAACTGCAAATACTAGAAAAGATTGCTGAGTTCATGAAATCAACATAAGTGATATTGGAAAACTGTTGGCTTCTCAGCAAAGCCCTTGACACATGAGGCCCATTAACAGCTGAACAAAAGTGAGTCAATGAGGATGAGGACAAGATAAAGACCTCAAAAAATAATGAGTTCACACCCAAGTTATTAAGAGATATCCTGGGGAAAACCACCGCTCTTGAATAATTTTTTCATAAAATGACCTTTTTCCAATTGTACCATGAAAAGCAAAGTAAAAGATGTTATGTTATGCTGTCATACAGTTTTGTCATTAAAAAAATCACATAATAAAGTAACTAATATTTGTCATTTTTGCTTGTCCTTAAGAACTAAGCCAGAACTGCATTTTTAACCTGAATTTTTGAATTACAAAACAAATTGCCTGTTGTAGTTTTGGTTCTACTTTTTATAATAAATTCAAATAATGTTTTAAAAAACATTTCCTATGACATTAAAAACAGGCTCATTTTCACTGGGATTTGCCTCAACATTGATTATCTGAAGATAAAGAAGGTCTTTTCCAGAGGGGCAAAAACCATCCTTGAATGAAATCAACCTGGCTTAACCCCTCACTAATTTCCTGGCTTTGAGCAAGTTTTGTCATTGGTACAATGAGGAAACCCAACTGTTATTGCAAAGATTAAATGAGATTATTCATGTGAAGTGTTCAGCATAGTATTTCATTCATAGTATTCATTCAAAAACTGCTATCTGATGCCATGGCTCTGTAGCAGCCTGGGAAAAGCATGGGCTCTGTGGCTTGCCTGACTCTGAATTCTAATACTGCCTTGGGCATTTCCTTAATGTGTGACTTTAGACAAGTTGCTTCCCCTCTCTGAGACTCAGTGTTCTCATCTAGAAATTAGGGCCACATAGGATCACTATGACAATCAATTAAGATAACTAGCATCCAATAGTCACTATCATTTAACAAGCAATGAGTTTTACTTATCTGTGTTAAACAGTGTATGGAGTGCTGTGTTCATATTTTTATGTTTGTCTGTAAGGCAGGGATATGTGTATGAAATAGAAGAAGGATGGCTCTTGTTCTCCATGGGCTTACAATTCATGAAGAAAGCACAAATATGTCATGTGTCACCTACCTGCCCTCTCAGGGCCTCAGTTTCCCCTTTTATAGTAAACAATGGAATATGTAAAGCTTGAAAATTCTGAGAATTTTTATGTAGTAAGGAAGATTGTAGAAACAAAGCAGAAAACTAGCCCACTAACTTGATCCCAAGTGTGAGATTCTAAAGATCATAAAAAAGGGTCTTTGGGAGCTGGGGGAGTGTAGCCAAGTGGACTGAGAGCTGCTTTGGTAGCATGCAGATCTGAATTTAGATGCAAGGTCTTGGGCTATGATGTGGTTCAGTGATAGAGCCACAGCTCAGTACAGGGCCCCGCAGTTGATTCCCAGTACTGCCAACATAATCCCAGCTCTTCAACTTGTTTGTTGGATCTCTGTGCACTACTCACTTCTTTCTGAACCTCAGTTTCCTCCTCTATACAACAGAATGAATATCCCTCCCTCGCAAGATACAATGAGAAATCCATTGGCAGTAGGTGCCTTTTCCTTTCCTAAAGACACTTTCTGGAGAGTTGGGAATTTGATCCAGGAGGTTTTGGTGTGAAGAAAACTGCTGGAGGACTGGGTACAGTGGGGCAGAATAGCAGGGAATGAATGGTCTGTTTGTTGATGTGTTTCTCAGGAAGGCCAAGTGCTGGAATCTGACAGAGCAAGCACACTGTCACTGTCCTGAGGTCCATGATGAAGCCAGCCCTTTGCCAGGCCCTGCCTGGGATTCTCATCAGGGCCTAAGGGTGGGGGAAGGAGAAACCAAAATGAAATATATATTTATAACAATAATAATAATTATTCTTTCACCAATTTTCTCTTCCTCCAATGGAGTCTGGCAGGACTACAGAGCAGGAAAACTGCTAAAGTTGAGAGTAATGGTGCCCCCAGGACAAATAAAGAGGGAACTTCAAACCAGCAGATGCTGCCGAAAACCCCAACACAGGAAATATCTGCAGAATGAATTGAGAATTTATGGGGGTTTCGGTTTTTCAGGATTTATAAGCAAGTTCCATGAGCAGAGAAGGGAGATGGAGGAGAGAAAATGGAGCAAGGCAGGAGGAATGAACCGAGGGCAGAGCCTGCTGTCCCTCCCCAGCCTCGACCCCTGTCAACTTCAGTGGCAAATCTGGCAGCAGTGGGGTGCTCCCGGACCTGTGGTGGCCTGATCTAGACAGGCTGAGTTGGAGTGTGTTCTGGGTGCTCATTGGCGCTGGTGTCAACCTCACTGGGACCAGGTCAGATGTTGGCTAGTAGACAGCAAGTGTGTGTGGCATGAAAATGATGATAAACACCATTAGGCTTGCCAATGGTGGCATCTTCCTGGGGTTCAAGGATTTGTACTTTCCAAACCTTTCCCTGAGCCTGACATACCAGAGTAAGGTGAGTAGAGGGCCCAGAGTGTGCAAGGATGGCAGGCCCCGAGGGCAGGGGAGAGGGGAAGAGGTGATGGTAGCATGCTTTCAGGCTCTCTGGGAGTGCAAAGTCCAGAACCTGTGCACCTGCAACAGTACAGTCCCTGCAGGACCTTGGTTCCTCTGCATGTAAAACGGTAGAGATGTTTGCAATAAACAATGGGGCTTGTTATTGAGGCATCAATAGAGAAGGAGGAGGGGACAGAAAAATAGAACCTAAGATGGAGTGGGAGGAGAGTAGAGAGGGGCCTTTCCCAAGTAAAAGTGGTTCTGGAGGGGCTGACAATTTCCAGAGACCCAGAGTCTCTGGAACACCTTTTGTCACCAGCCTGAGTGTGAGACTGTGAGTTAGGATTCAATTTAGGCCACCCTAGACGCAAGATGTTCACAAATCCCAAAGGACTCTGAAAGCTTTCCATTTCTGGTCTCTGCCCAAATGAGGATTTGGAATAAAAGCCATTCAGTTGCATTTAGAAGGTGGTGATGCTTGGAAAGTGTTTATTGAGCCAGGTCCTAGAAATGGATAGCCTTTGCTTTACTGGAACAAAAGCCCAGCCACAGGCAAAATGAACAGGTTCTCAGAGGAGGAGAGAGGAGATTATCATGAGGGCTAATGGAAGGCCAGACTTCCCCAGATCTCCCTGTATAGATATCATGGGATAGACTGCCATGGTCACTCAAGATCTGATGAACAGGAAGATTTGTCCTTTTCAGCCAGCCTACTTGTCTTTAGAATGACAGAAATACAGGTGTGCTTCCTTGGGGAAGGAACACCTTGGTATAGTGGTTAGCCACAGCCTGACAATCAGCTGCCTTTAAGGATGCTTTGAAAATACATCCACATTAGACTAGGGGTTTGAAGAGAAAACTGAGTTTTGGAAGAATTCATTCCCTGGAGAGATGGAAACAGTGTCTACTCCCTCCTCACAAGGTCCCAATGACAAACCAAAGCATGATTCCAGTAAAGTTCACTCTGGGGAACCAATCAGTTTATTGGGTTTATTTATACATCATGAGTGAGGAGTTACTGACAGGAGCATGGGTGTTCCCAAAGTAACCTCACTGGAGAGTCTTCACCAGTGTGGAGGATGGCTTTTCCATAGCAGCATAGATAAAGGCCCTCTCAATTAACCTCCCCCAGCCTATGTACCCCAGTACCTCCTCAGACCCTGACATCATGTGCAATTAGGTCAGAACTGAATACTTATGGCTTGGAGGAGCTACAAGAATCTCAGGTAAGCATCCAATAGCTCTCTCCATGCCCTCCTTCTATGAGGGAATATCAACAGTCACCAAGCCCAATGGTGATGGATTCTTGCAAGCAGGCACAGCAGGTCTGACAAAGATGGTGGCTATTCCACTAAGAGGACCAGGCTTTACAACAGCTGGAGTACAGTGGAGCTGTGTTTCATCCTAGTTAGCCTGTGATCCAGTGAGTTTGAATTGTTACATGACTTGGAGTACTGCCATTCCAGTCTCTGAGATATCAATCCCCCAATCTGTAAAATGATGTTGGTCGGACTTTGATTTCCAAGAGCCCTGGTGACTACGGTATTCTCCTCAGTCCATGACTGTATTCTTTGAGATGTGGAAGAGACATAACAGTGACCCTTGCCCATGTTTATTCACTGGCCAATTTGTGATCCAGCCTGCCTCCCTGAATCTCTCTGTGGCCATTTCATTCTTTCCTCATAAAAGCACGAAGCACCAGATATCCCCAGCTATAGATAAAGAAGATTGCTGCCAGAGTTACCTAGAAAGAGCAAAGAAGTATAAACTATTGACAGGCCACTCTAAGCAAGAGAATCACCCTGGATATGTGACAGGAAATAGGGTTGGGGATGGTGGCGAAGAAGCCTAGAGCCCTTTCCGAGTCTGGGATGCTGCATCCTCAGTCCAAAGATTACTGTAGCTTTGTAGTGAGTTTTGAACTTGGGAATATGAGTCCTCTAACTTTGTTTTTCTAGTCCCGGAAGCTTTTGGCTATTTGGGATTCCTTCCAACTCAGTATAAATTTGAGGATTGGCTTTTCTATTTTTTGAAAAAAAAGAATTTCTGGGGCTGGAGAGCTGGATCAGCAGTTAAGAGCATTGGCTACTCTTGCAGAGGACACAGGCTCAATTCCCAGAACTCTCAAGGCAGCTAACAACCATCTGCAACTCCAGTTCCAGGAGATCTGACCCTCTTTTCTGACTTGCACAGGCATTGCACGACACAGGTGCACTACTTACATGCAGACAATACACTCATATACATAAAATAAAAATAACAAATAAAAAATATTTTTAAAAGTTTCTTTTGAGAGAAACATGGGAATTTTCTAAGATTGCATCAAATGTGTGGGTTGCTTTGGGTGACATTATTGTTTGAACATTTGTATCCCATCCAAACTTTTCACGTTGAAACATAATTCCCAACACAACATTAAGGAATGGGGCCTTTAGGAATTAGGCCAGATTATCTACCTGATGGATAAATGCCTTATTAAAGGGCTTCAGGGGGATGAATTCTCCCTTGCCATCCCTTCTACCACACAGCACAAACGCCCTCCAGAGAATGCACAATAAGATATTGGATTGGAAGTGGAGAGCATTCCTCACCAGGTTCTAGATTTGTTGGTACCTTGATCTTGGACTTCCCAGGCTCTAGAATTCTAAGAAACAAATATCTATTGTTTCTCAGTTGATTGGCCTGTGATATCATCTACAATATCCAAACCTACTGAGATGAGTGTATTGACATCTCAACGATATTAAGATTTTCTATTAATGAACATACGACAGTCTAACCGTGAACTCAAGGTATTTAGGTCTTCTTTAGTGGTTTTCAGCAATGCTCTGTAATTTTCAATGTTTACATCTTTTAACTTCTTGGTTTAAATTCAGTTCTAAGTATTTTTTCATTTTGTTCATTAAGTGTCTAGAAATACAACTGGCTTGTGCATTTTACCTTGGCCTTTTACAGAACTTGATTATTAACTCTACTATTTTGTGGGTTCTTTGGAATTTTATACATATAGCATCATGTTATCTATGTGTACAGATAATTTTACTTCTTCCAGTTTGAATGTCTTTTTTGTTTTTCTTGACTAATTGTTTCTATGACTTCTAGTACAATATCAGTGATGGTGGTATATGACTGACTTTCTTATGTAAAACCACATTTTTGTGGTCTTTTTGAGACAAGGTCTCCCTGTAGCCCCAGCTTGCCTGGAACTATGTAGATTAGGCTAACTCACAAAGATCCACCTACCTCTGCCTCCTAAGTGCTGGGATTAAAGGCATGTACCACCACATCTGGCTTGTAAAACCACATTTTGATTCCTCACATCAATCTCTCCTAGTCTTGATAATCCTTTTTATATACTGATTTAGTTTGCCAGTATTTTGTGGATTATTTATGTACATGTGTATATTTCTATTTATATACATGTAGATATATTCATATTCACAAAAGATATTAATATGCATTTTTCTTTTCTTGCTATGTCGTTGTATGACTTTGCTATCAAGGTAATGCTATACTTATGGTATGAGTTTCATAGTGTCCTTCTTGTTCAAGTTTCTGATCTGTTGATGTTAAATATTCTTTTTTATTCTTTTTAAAGATTTTATTCTATGTGTATGAGTGTATTTCCTGCATGTGTGTAGGTGCACCTGTGTCATGCAATGATCGTGGAATCAGAAGGCGGCACTGGATTCCCTGGAAATGGAGATACAAACAGTTGTTTGTTAGTCACCATGTGGGTATTGGGAATCAAAACTAGGTCCTCTGCAAGAACAGCTGGTGATCTTAACTGCTGAGCCATCTCTTCAGCACCAGGTTAAATAGTCTTTAAATGTTTAACAGAATTTACCAGTGAAGATACTGCCTATTTGTACCTTTCTTATTTATTCAGCATTAACAGGTTGGGTGTTTTTCTAAGTCTGTATCTTTTCTAGTTATTGAGGTTTTCCCTCTTTTTCTTTCCCAGTCAGTACTGGTAAATTGTGTTGTCTCTAGGAATAGGTCCTTTTCATCAATTTGTTGCTGTACATTTCTTTATAATGATCGTTTTGCATATGCCATCCTCACTGACTTCGGTTCTTCCTGGGTTCTGAATGAGAAGTCAACTAGTATTTTTGTTGAGATCATGTGTACATTATTAATCGATTCTCTCTTGCTGTGATCAAGATCCTGCCTCTCTTTTACAGTTTGGAGCTTTTGAACTACTTAGATATGTGGACATGAGTCTATTATCAAGTCTGAAACATACCTAGTCACTAATTCTTCAGATATTCTTTCTTCCACTCTTCAGCTCTCACCTCATTTGGAAGCCTCCATAGAGTACACTTTCATGGCTGTTAGTATTGTACAGGTCTCACAGACTGTATTCACTTTCCTTCTTCATTTTTAAATTCCTATCCCTCAAATTGGTTAATTTTAATACTCATCTATTAAAATTCATCAATTCTTTCTTCTGCCTGCTCAAATCTGTTGTTGTAACCCTTTTAGTGAATTTTTAAATTCAATTACTGTACTGTTTACCTAAATCTCTATTTTGCTTCTTTTGGGGATTTCTATTTCTCTATTGATATTCTGTTTTTTTATATAGTTTTTCATTCTTTGGGTATATTTAACAGAGTTGAATTAGAGTGTCTGAGTTTTCTTTTTATTTTTCCTTTGAATGGAACACACTTTCTAGTTTCTTTGTATGCACTTAGATTTTTGTTGAAATCTAGACACCTGAATAATCTAATGCTTCAGCTCTGAACACCACATTCTCCCCTTTCTTCCAACTTTTCTCTTGATTGTTTAGTGACTTGTGCATACTATTTTTGTAAAGACTGTTGTTTTTATTGTCATGTGTGTTCACTGAAGTCTCAGTTCCTTTATCTTATGTTCAACCAGTATTGTAACAGAGATTTCCTTGAATTCCAGGAGCATTTTAAAGTAGTCCTTTTCCTCATTCAGCATTTGAATTGGTGTTGTATAATTTAACATGTTTGCCAGAGTTCTGAAAAAGTTGATGCTTACATTTCTCTACATTTTGAGATGTTTCTGTGAAGGGATGGGTATTTGGAGCCTATTCTGCTACTATGCTGATATCATATGAATCTTTTAATCTTCCCCATAAACACCAAACAGTAGAGGCTGTGTCTTCAGTCTGGACCTCCTGGGCCATAGGCAAAGCCACTACCTCTTATTCCATGCATGGCAAACATCTCCCTATGCTGGAGGTAGTCTGAAGCTGAGGTAGTTTTCCTAGCAGAAGGGAAGGATGGTTCAAAGACTCTGAGCCATCGGTCTGGAGAATGGTTGGAATGTAGAGAGGACTAGAGACAAGGATGGATGAGATCATGATAATACTTGTAATAATAGCTACCCTTTAAAGAGTCCTGACCATGAGCCAGGCACTGGCATAAATGCTTTGCATGTGCTTTTCATTTTGTCCTTTGGCAGGCTACTATTCCTACTCCTGCTGGGCCCAGAAAAGGCAGAATAAGACTAGGATTGAATGCCAGGTCTGTGTGACTTTAAATCTTGTGCTCTTAACAATAGTGAAATGCTTCTTCTGGTAATCGCATGAGCTTTGCACCTCAAATTCAGACCCTGGTCACCAGTCTCATAGTCCCTCAGTAGAGGTAAAAGTATCTGTCACATCTGTCACTCACACTCACTTCAGTTTTATAATCTTAAGTTCCAAAATTTCTATTTAATTGTTTTGTATCATTTCTAGGTTTAATATTCTTATTTTATTCACACGTTGTTTTCCTGGTTTCTGTAGGTTGTTTGTCTATGGTATTCATAGCCTTTGTAGCATTTGTTTTTTGTTTTCTTTTTATTGGGACAGGGTCTCACTATGAAGCCTTGTCTTAAGAATTTCTCTCAGTGACGCATGAGCTGTGTTCAGCTCTGCCCACCTCTCTAAATCCAGAACAATCAAGTGAACAAAGTATGATTTCACCAAATTACAGTCTGGGAAACCAGAGTTTATTTGAGCTTACTTACAGAGCAATTATCAGGGAGGGAGGCAGGCAGCGGATTTTACATTTTTGCCAGAGCCCCAGATTCCACTGACCACCCCCAAGATGGCCAACTGCAGCTACCACTGAGCTCATTTCTTTCTCAGATTCCCTTGCTCCCCCTTACATACAACTCAAGTCACTGTTGGGTTGGGAAAGGTAGCTGACTCTATTGGCTTCTTCCTGTGTCAATCAAGCTCCTTGTGCCTAATCCATTCTGACAACCAGAGGAAAACTCATACCACATTCCACCCCTTTTTCCTCTGGCTCTTACAAGTTTTCACTATCCTCTTCCTCAATAGTCCCTGAGCCTCAGAAAAAGGGGAGTGACAGGTGTAGGATGATGTTTATTCCATGGTGGCATGGATCAGCGTTTGGTTTCAGTGATACTCCTGCTACTATAAAAACACAACAACAATAACCAAAAAATTAACACCCACACAAATACACAAATACTGACTGCTATAATGACACAACCTATGGGGGTAAATGCAAATGCTTGAATGGTACCTAAGCAGGTATATGACATTCATCTTACAAACTACAGTGGCTTCCCCACCAGGTCTATAACTACCCCCACAAATGGAGGTTGACCTTTATCACAGTACCAGATGTGTTTTTCCTCCATGAGGAGTGGGCTTTAAATCCAATTGGAAATTTGCTGGTTGTACATACACTAGGTGAGCCACTATTGCACCAGCAGGAGCATCTTGCTTGGCATCTGATAGTGGAGCACACAGAATTCAACATTAAGCAGAGCTTTTCAGGACCATTCTTCCCTAGCAATCTCCATAGTACCCTCTGGCACTGTGAAGGCCAGCCATCCATTTTCAGGGAATTTCCAGCTTGGTCCCAGCTGGAGCTCTCCTTCCCATGCTCACATCATGCCATGTCTTCAGCAGTAGGGTCTTACTATCTACTTCCAGTGTGCAATGGCCTTTGTTGTGGAGAGGCTACAGCTGGCCAACAGTTCACAGAGGAGCAATCCATTCCTGGTACTGGAATTTTTATTTAAAAATTATAAAAAATATCTTTTTACTCTTTACAGGCCCAGGTTGTAGATTTTTCTCGACAGTCGTAGTGGATAACACTTGTGTCTTACCTGACCATAAAGCTCCCAAGAATTTTATAGCTATACCTTTCCCTTGTACCCTGTGTAAATTTATAGTCCATCCTTGTTTTTTCAGGTGTACTTGATGTCTTTCAAATGGGTTTCATATCTATAAAACACTCAGAAGTTAACATTATACACTAAACCAAACATAAACAAGTCTAACACAGCATGGAAAGCCTTTATCCATTTGTATCAACTGTTTTCTTAACAGATTCATGTTGGGTACAATAGCATGTAAAGAGGCATTAATATAGTTAGTTCTTTACTACCTTTAGTTATCTTCCGGAATCCATTTAGTGTCCTGGAATCTTTACATAAAGCCTCCATGCATTTCTTTATCCTTGATAAACTCATTGGGGCTGGCCCAAACTGCTTGGCCCAGCACAAGGCCAAGGAGGAGTAAGGCCCCTCTTGCCTCTGTTGCACCTGTTGCTTCCCAGAGGTCAGGCAGGCCATGGGTCTGACTCCAGCTCTAGCCACACCTGTTGTCTCTCCATTGAGCACACCTGGCTGCTGGGAGAGGCCCTGGCTGGGCAAACTGTCCCCACCCCTCCAATAGCTGTTTGCAGGGGAGAAGTGTACCCTGTTTACTTGGGGGGTGTGGGGGAGCTATTATCCACACCTGGGATAGTCTTTATCTTTTGTATGCCTTTTGTGAACTGTTCCTCAGGTTTTAAGGCCTTCCAGAAGTGCTTTAGCGCAGAATTTGGCTTTTTGACATTTTTTTCTTTAGAAAACTTGGACTTGACAAAAGTCTTGCCACATTTGCCTTCAAGTAACCCAAGCAGACCTTTTTCTCTGCTTTGTCTCTTTTATACATTTTTTAGATTGTTCTGTTCTTCTATAGACATACTTTACATGCTGGTCTAAGTCACTTAAATCTGTCAAAGCCTTTCCTGCCTAGTAAAGATCCTGTCCCACTAGGGGACTTAGTAGAGACACTAAACCTCCATGCCAATTTTGAGATCCTTGCTCAATCAAGTTCTTCATTAAATTCTTATTGAACACAGTCCTATGTGGTTCTGTGAACAGGGCACTATACATTGCCTTCCTCATACCTAGTTTTCTTAGTAGTGCCTGTCCCTCTTTTATTGTCCTCCAGTTTCTGATATCCATGGGAACCTCCACTGGTGATAACCAAGTATCTCTAATGGCTCATACGTCAATCCATCAGGCTGATTCCCCCTGTGCAGCCTCAGGTTACACAGCCTGTATCTCAAGGAGGGATGAGTGGTTATATTGCTCAGCTTTCCTGCTTCTGGAGCACTTAAATTAATATCATCTGCTCCTATGTCCCATATTCTCAGGAGCCAGGTGACAAAGGGCTCTTTTGTTGCTTGTTTGAATGTCTTCCATAAATCCAACAGCTCCAGTGCTGTGAATTCTCTGATTGCTAAAGTCTTGCACTTATGAAGCTCCATCAGCACGCTGAAACATGAATTTCTCCTTTCTTTGTATTACAGGTCAAACCTGAGGGGCACTTTTAGCTTTTCCTGGGTTGCTTCCTTCCTCATCATAATGTCTTCTCTCATGGGTTCCTGGTTGAGGGGTCCCAGGGTAGGCCTTGCATTATAGATCCACTCTGGGCTTTCTTTCCTTTTTGCCTTCTTAGTCGTAAAAAAAGGGTAGGTTAAAACTTCCATCTCTTTTTCCCCTTTATTTATCAGCAAGGTCAGAGGTTAGTACTGAAAACATCAGCCTCATCTCTCTTTCCCACACTAATGTCCCTCTTAACTCTTCAGTGTCTCTCTCAGATACCGCCTCTGCTGGGGACATATTTCTTATCACCCATAGTAGTGGGCAGGCTGTTTCCAAAGCAGCCTGCTGTAACTTCAGGCCTTGATGCACTAACAGGGCTCCTAGAGTCTTCTCTAGTCCCTCCACTGTTCTCAAAGCATCACCACTGAGTAGTGGCGCCCACTGGTCGAGCAAGTGTGCCACTCCATCCCAACTATAAGTGGATTGCCACCCCAGGATTTTTCCCACAGACATCATCTGCCTCGGTGACTTCACCTTAGTTAAGCACCCCAAGATCCACTGCACAAGTCATGCCAGAACCACCTCTGCCTGCCCTCTCTCTTTACATAGCTTCCCTTCCATTGCTGGTCTCTTTCCCCATCTCATCAGGAACATAATTGCCCTTCCCAAACTCACTCTCTGTTTTGTTAGTTGATTGTGCCAACTACGCCAATTTGTCTTACAAATTTCTCTCAGTGGAGTACAAGTTGCACTCCGCTCTGCCCACCTCAGTATGGAACAACCAAGCAAATGAAGTATGATTTCGCCAAATTACAGTTTGGAAAACCAGAGTTTATTTGGGATTACTTACAGAGCAATTATTGGGGGGAAGCAGGTAGCAAATTTCACCAGAACCCCTTAGTTCACTGACGATCCCCAGGATGCTGTGCTCATCTCTTTCCCAGATTCCCTCATTCCCTCTTAGTTCCTCCCCCTACATACAACTCAAGTCACTGGTTGATTGGGAGAGGTAGCTGACTCTATTGGTTTTTGTCCTATGTCAATCAAGCTCCTTGTGCCGGATCCATTCTGACAGCCAGAGAAAAACTTCATACCACAAGCCTAGCTGGCTTAGAACTCACTATGTAGACCAGACTGACCTTGAACTCAAAGAGCTCCACCTGCCTCTGCCTCCCAAGTGCTAGGATTAAAGGTGTGCACCATCACATCCTGTTCTCCTTTTATCATATTTAAAAGTGTTGACTTAAAGTCTTTGTGGCACACTCCTGCCTGGATGGTTTCAAAGAACATGCCATTTCAGTGCCCGTGCATTCTTGTATCCCTATATATAATGTCACAAAATGAATAGGGCAAGGGTTATTCAACCTGGGCAGAGTAAATCACTGTCCTCTGCTTCCACTGAAGACAGAACCAGAAAAATTAGCTGGAACCTCTTCCACTGGTTGTTTTAATAACCAGTATTTTATAATGCCAGACACTATGATCACTAGATTCACCATCTAATTTCTTCTTCAAAGTACTTTACAAGGTAGATGTAATTCTTCCCATCTTACAGATAAAGAATCTGGAAGTCAGAAGAGTTAAGTACCTTGCCCCAAAATGACACCATCTATAAGCAACAGGAGTTCATTCATGCATTTTACCACCACCAGGCTGCTATAAATTGTTAGGCACCGTTCTGGGCACTGGAGGAACTGACAGAGGCAGCCAGTCATCAAAGAAATATAAATTCTAGTGCCAAGCACTTATGCATGCTGTGAAGAAAAATAAAAGTGGGATATGGACTAAATAAAGTGCTGTGGGGCAGAGGTGAGGCAGGAGTTACTTTAGCCAGAGTGATCACAGCAGGCTTCTCAGAGAAGACTTTCTATAGAGATTGGAATGAGGCAAAGGGAGTGTCATGTGAAGGCTTGGGGGGGGGAATATACTAAGCAGAAGGTCGAGGTGGTATCCCCTGAGGAGGAAAAGAACTTGGTGTGTTCAGGAAAGAACAAAGGGACAATGTGATCAGAAAGGTACGAACAGGATGGAGAAACAATGAGATCACAGAAACTTTCACCAGCTTCAGGGAAAACAGGGTTTGAGAACTGAGCAAGAGAGTGAATGGGTGAAGGCACGGAGATCCGTGCAGAAGTAGATAATCTGCCAGCTAGACATGATGGTGACTTGGACCAGAGTGATAAGTGTGACTGTTGTGGGAAGAGTTGGTGTAGAGATGCATTTGAGAGTTGGAATCGTTGAGATTCTTGGACAGGGGGATAAGAGAAACACAAGAAGATGCCAAAATTTGCCTGTTTTGGTAAATTATTTGCCAAGATCTAAAAAGTGGGAGACTTTCATGTATGGGGATAGATTTGAAGTTACAGTGCAGATTCGGGTCCTAGGATGAATGGCTCCAGTGGTCTGGATTTGGCCACAAACTTTTCACAGTGCAGGGTTCATTCCAAGATAAAGGAACTAGAGAAAACACTTAAAAATCTCTGGCCTAATTCTTAAAAAATCAAAAGACAGCCATTGTCTTGACTGGTTGGGGTCTGACCTGTTCTGAGATGTGGCCAAGCCAGATGGCCCCTTGAAGTCCCTTCTGCCTTGAGGAGTCTCTTCTGTGATCTATGACCCAGAGGTGGGAGCAGGAATTTTCTCTTTTAACTAACATTTTTCTTTTTCCACAGCCTGATCTCTTTTAGATCCAGTCTAATTTCTTACAGGCCTTGGGCTAATTTGAACAGCTGGGTTTTACATCTGGGCCATTGCCATCTGCGCCAATTGCTTTGTTGGCTGCAGGCAGGATGAGGCTGAAGCCCCAGGGCAGGCTGCAAGCTACTGAAGCAGCCTTTGTGAGGGTGCCCTGGGCTCAAGGGTGGGCTCAGCCCTGCCTCCCCTCAGCCTGACCCAGTAATCAAGTAGACCTGTCCTTCCAGATCCATGGCAGAGAGCCCTGGAGATCAGTCTCAAATGGGCATACAACACTAGCATCTCAGGAGTCTAAGAAACAGGCCTAGAGATAAGGCAGACACAGAAAGATAGAGACAGAAAGAAAATATAGACACAACGAAGATGAGAACATCAGTGAAGGGAGGAGAGAAATGCTAAGATACACATAAAAAGACAGCTGGACACAGAGACGGGGACAGAAAGAGAACCCAAGGAGACAAAAGAGGAGAGATATGAACACTAGAAGGGAAACCGATGGAATGCACAGCAGAAAGGATAAAACCAAGGTACTGAGGAAACTGCTGAAATAGACAGTAAAGCAGATGAAGGGGCTGGGGCATAGCCTTGGTGGGGGAGTATTTGTTTTGCATGTACAAGGTTCTGGTTTCCATCCACAGCACTGCAAAATAAAAGGCAAAGACCCAAAGAGGTAGACAGACTACAGAGGCAGGAGAGTGAGAAATGTGGGGTGATGCTAGGTTTAGAGGCATGTGTCCAGGCTCAACACAGTACACGGGCTTCAGAACTCAATGCATTAGCATTAGCAATACTAGACTAACTGGAGAAGGGCTGCAGATGGAGCTTAGTTGGTAATGTGCTCTCCTATCATGCACAAAGCCCTGGGTTCTTCCTCCAGCACCACATAAACTGGGTATGGTGACACAAGCCTGTAATCCTAGCACTTAGAAGATAGAAGTAGAAGTGGGAGGATCAGAAGTTCAAGATCATCTTCAACTACACAAGTCTGAAGCCAGTTTAGGATACAAGAGACCCTGCCTCAAAAAAATAAAATCTAGAGAAGGGGACTGGAGAGATGGTTCAGCAGATAACAGCGCTGGCTGCTCTCACAAAAGACGCAGGTTCAGTCCCAGCACTGACATGGCGTCAAACACATCTGTAACTTGAGTTCCAGGGGATCCAATGTCTTCTATCAGCCTCCATGGGCATTACGTGCATACAGTGTCCTTGTATACATGCAGGCAAAACACTGATACACATAAAATATAAATAAATAAAACTTTTTAAATGGCTATTTTATATGTTATACATGATTTTAGTCTCTCACTACATATGGTTTAGTCTTAATGTGATTATTTTATCTGATGGAACTCTAATAGACGGTGGGGACATGGTAGGACCTTGAGTGGAGGCCTGGTATGATCACAGCTGAGTTTGAAGTCAGTCACTTGGAAGTCAGTATGGATTTGGATAAGCAAGACTGGAGACTAGGAGGCCAGGAAGAAAGAAGCAGGAGCAAGATAACAGGCCAGGAACTGGGGAGTCTGAAGACTCCCAGTGCCAGGAGAAATGGAAACTTTCTTTCCATCTTTCAAGGGGAGGTGAACAAAGACATGACCAATGACCAATTAAACATATGGAGAACTTACTGAAAGATGGAGTGGATAGGATGAAAGAGAGGGACTGTCAAGGGCAAGGTCGAGATTTCTAGTCTAGGGAACTTGGATTGGTCCCCTTTGCCTCTTAAGCCCAAGCATAGGCCCTATGATCACACCAGGAAGCCTCCCTTAACCCTCGGCCGCTTGCCTTAAGTGCTTTCTCACCAGCCTCTGAGCTCTGTCAACATTTGGTAGCCCTGATCTTTGTTTGTGGCTCTTAACTCCCATTCGAACCTTTGGGGGCTCTTCTGGGAAATGAGTTACTCACTAGGAACAGCAGTAAGAGCTTCATATTAGGTCTAGAGCCTAATCCATTGGGATTCCATTGCATGTGAACTTGAGCAGGCTACTTTCTTTCTAAGGATTCCATTTCTCACCTGCCTCAGAAGTTAGACTAAGGATGAAATGGAGGAACACATGCAGTAAGCTCACTAAGACATTACTGTTGCCATTGGCATCAGCTCTTGCAGTTCATTTGTGTGCTATAGCCACTTGGCCTGCAGGGCATGAATCACCCAATTCCGACTGCAAATCTGTCCTGCCTTCTGCAAGACTTAGCTCATAATGGGTTATGAACAGGACTGGACAACCATGTAAGCCTTCAACCAATTCCCTTCTATTCAGCAAACACCAGAGAAGGACCTCAAAATTTCTCTGTTGGCCCCTATGAAACTCCCAATGTAATAATACTGGGAGATAAAATTTATTATGTCATAAGCATATTGTGTGAACTTCCAGGAGTGAGTGGCAGAGAATAAGGAATTACAAGGATTAAAATGTCAACCATCTTGGCTGCTGCTGAGGAAGTCAACAAAAGACAGTGCCTGGGCCCTCCCCATCTAATGGCTGGGACTGAAGTGACGGCTGTAAGTGAGCAGGCTTGGCAGCCAGGAAGAAAATGTGGGCTTGGAGAGGGAGAGTGGGGACAAACAGGATCCCTCATCTGCCTCTCATGGACCCCAGCCTGGACCAGACACTGGCATCCTGCCCCACCATGCTGCTTGTATTCCTGGTTCAGGACTTGTGGAAGCAGAAGAATATCCAAGGTTCTACACTGGCCGTCGGATCGGATGCTTGCCTGTCCTGATGAGAGCAGAAAGTGAGCTTCAACACAGCCTCTCTGTAACCTGCAGGTCCTCCACCGCTGACACCACCACTGCTTTAACATTTCCACCTTCCATATCTCATGAGATGTTTTCTTCTAGCCAAACTCAGTGTGCAGCTGTCTAGCTGCAAGACTTCTTCAAACTTTTCCCACAGGCAATCGCTTCACACTAGAGAAATTTTTATGTGACCTTAGGTATTTAAATACATAAAATAGGTATTCAAGTCAATCGTTTATTGATAAATCTTAGAGATTTATTTTAATACAATTTTGTTGTTTATCATTTATTAAAAATGAAAGCAAATATGCAATTAGGTAGCTGTGCTTGTTTATATAAAGAATGAGATCATGGCTCAATATTTGATACCAGAGGATATAGAGCATCTTCAGCATTTTTAAGAGTTCATCAACTTTGATTTTATAATAGTTAATGTGGAGAACATTGCTTCCTATAAATACATAGTACAAAATGTCAGAAGTATATTTAGGGCCATTTCAGAAATTGTTGGAAATTCTGCCTTAATTCCAAGCCAAAATTTATTTAACAGTTTTTATAAGGTTCAACTCAGCAACTGAAGCATCAGTCTTTAAACTCAAACATTATAATACAATACAATACAAAAACATACTAATTTGATGCCAAGGAATGACAGGGATCAGGCACAGCCAGTGTAGAATGAAGGGAGTCTTCATGCAGAAAGTGACATTTTATTTGGATCCTAAGATTTGAAGACATCCTTGAATAGAAATGGAAGTCATCTTGATTAGAAGTGGAAGCATCCCAGGTTGTGGGGCAGCATAGGATGTACTTGGGAACAAAAACTTCTTCCATTTGACTGAGCTGTGTAAGGGGCAGACCTGGAGTATGTTCAAGCCAAACTCTACAGGGTCTTGGATTCATTTATTTACCTGTTCTCCCACCCCCTTTTTGTGACAGTCTCTTACTATATAAGACTAGGTTGTTGTGGAATATATAATCCTCCATCTCCCAAGTGCTGGGACTAGAGGTATGTGCCACTATACTCTTGCAGCTGTTGTTTATTAATACCTACTAAATGCTAGGCCCTATCCTTGGTGCTGTGGACACAGAAAAGACAAAATCCTGCCCTTGGGGAGCCTGTGTGCTGATGGAAAGCTGTAATTCCTCCTGCAACTTCCAGGACACCGTGCCCTGGCCACCAGTTACTGAAGACCATATATTAAGGGCCAAGTGGAGGAGTGGAGGACGTGGGCAGGCCCAGGAGGCCTGTAACCATGTCAGGAATAGAACTGGCTATGTAATTTTTAGGGTTTGGCACAAAATTCAAATGCGTGACTCCTGTTCTGTTCAAAAGTTAATAAGAATTTCAATACAGTATTGTTTTTTGGCCCTTTAGCTAAGATCAAGAATTTCAAGACAGCAATACCAAAGCATTACAGCAAGCATGAGGCCTTTGTCAGCATGAAATCCTGTGGGAAAGTCCAGATCACAGATTCCTGAAGTCCACCCTGCAGCAGATTTTTACCTGATCTACCACCCTAGACAGCCTTACAGAGCTTAAAGGAAACTTGTGATCTTCCTGTCTCAGCCTCCTGACTGGAGTACAGGTATATATCATTACTCTTTCTTTCTTTCTTTCTTTCTTTCTCTTTCTTTCTTTCTTTCTTTCTTTCTTTTTCTTTCTTTCTTTCTCTTTCATTTTTCTTTATTTCCTCATTCCTTCCTTTCAACAAAGCATTTATTGGAGAGTGTGCTGGTTAGTTTTTGCCAACTTGACAGAAATTAGAATTACCCGGAAAGAAGGAGCCAGAGCTAAGGAATTCCTTCCATCAGACTGGCCTTTGGGCATGTCTTTGAGACATCTTCTTAATTGCCAAATGATGTAAGAGGGCCCATCCCACTGTGGGCATTGCCCTCCCTGAGCAGGTGGGCCTGGGCTATATAAGAAAAGTAGCTGAGCAAGCCAGTGGGAGCAAGTCAGTAAGCAGCACTTTCTGTGGTTTGTGCTTCAGTTCCTGCCTTGAGTTCCTTCAGTGATGCACTTTTACCTAAGAGTGTAAGATGAAATGCACCTTTTACTCCCTGAGTTTGCTTTTGGTCCTAGTGTTTATCACAGCAACAGAAAGCAAACTAGAATGGAGAGTATAGGCTGAAAGTTGATGGACCCTGGGACTTGAGAGAAGTTGCTTTACAACTAAGTCTCAAACAATCCAAATGCCGTGGTGCACACCTGTAATCCCAGCATTCAGGAAGCTGAGGTAGGAGAATTTCTAGTTCAAGCCTGGCAGCTTGAACTACAGAACAAGACCCTGTAGTTAAAGAAAAAAGAACAAACCTCTCAGTTTCTTGCCCCCCCTGGAGAAATCACTTAACCATCTCTGAGCCTATTTCCTATACTATGAAAGAATGACAATGTCACCTGCCATAGAGGGCTGTCAAATCGGATAATAAGTGCCATGTGTAGATGACATACTAGGCACTCAAAACATGTTTTATAGAAAGAACTGTGGACTAGGAATCAGAAGCCATTATTTGGTTCTGCTATTTCCTAGCTGTGATACTGGACATGTCATTTCAAATGTGAGTTTCCATTTGCCCATTTATAAAATGAGAATAATCACGTATATTTCATGTGCTTGTGTCATGGGAAACTGGCTAGCACTCATTATGTTTAAATTCTCTCTCTCTGCTTCTTATTGGATATCTGCTCAGTTGCAGTTTCTACCCAGTGTGAGCCACAGATGATACTGGCCACTCAAGGTGGTCTGCTCCATGTGCCTGGCCCTTGGCTTTGTTGCCAGTTTACTGATTATGCATGTAGTTTAGAATTCTAGAACAGAGACCCTGAGCCCCAGACTCTCAACCACCAAGTCTGATCCCACCCCTGGGTCCTTCATTGACAAAGCTTGGAGTGTTTGTGCTCCTAGAGACTTTCTCTGCAGCTCTGGAGTCTGTCTAGTCTTTATTTTGTTCTTCTACCCAGGACTGTCCAGGCACAAAGAGGGATATTTCCTTCCAGAGCTCAGCCTTCTAGGCTTGCCTAGAGCTAAGGAGACTCAAAGAGCATAAATTCTAAATTCTCCCCCACCCTCCTCGTGCAACATGTGGCTTACTTGTGAGCAAGTCAGTGAGTACCTTTGACTAGAATGGCAGAGCAAGCTTGCCCTACCGCCTCAAAGTCCACGGCTGGATGACTCATGAGGCAGGAGGTACCTGGTCACAGTCTGGTTCTCAGCAGTAATAATAGTAGGCCATAAGTATCACTGAAACTGGCAGGAAGTACCAGGCAGGCTAGAAGTAGGCATCAGCAGGACAGGAGGACAAAGCCAGGGTGCCAGCTAAGGTGGCAAGGAAGCCTTCCCGAGTGGAATTCAGATAAGCACAGCACCAACAGAACAGAATTAGTTAACATCAGGGAAAACAAAGACACCCAAAGTGCTGGGGCAGAGGCAGGTTGCTCTCGATGCTGATTTTGTGGGCTCACCAGTATGTTCTACCGGTGGGTATGTTCTAAACCACCCATTCATTTAATATTTATTGAGCATCTTCTACATGTCAGGAACATTTCTAGGTGCTGAGGATACAGCAAAGAATAAAAGGCCCCACTTGCTTTTCTATAGTGAGATAAATCCACACAAGAATAAATATGTCATATGATGAGAAGTGATATGTAGAAAGAAAAGCTAGGAAAGGAAAGTAGGGAATGCGGTGGGAGGAGCTGATAGTATTTCTTATGATGTGGACAGGGAGAGGGCCTTTCTGACAGAGCAGCCTTGTGTCAAAGGTAGAAGGAAGTAAGGGTAGAGTTTATGTCGGGTTCTGTGGAAAGAGGCTACCCAGGAGAGAGACAAACTACTGCAGAAGTACAAAGGCATGAGCATGCTTGGTGGTGCTGAGGAAAGACCAGATAGCATAGAACTGAGACAGATGCAGCGGATGCTATTCTTCGTGTGGCACCACAGAGATGTTGAGCACTGTTACAGTCTGTTAATACCACTATTAGTGTCAATCACATCTTTATGTCAGGGCTGGAGAGAAGGCTCAGTGGTTAAGACTACTTGCTAATCTTTCAGAGGATGAGACTTTGGTTCCCAACACCTAAGTTGGGTGGCTCACAACCACCTCTAACTCCAGTTTCAGGGGACCCAACACCTTCTTCTGGGCTCTGTGGGCACTTGTATGCTTGTGGTGCACATACAGAGAAGCAGTCACACACATAGGCACATAAATAAACTAAAAAACAAATCCTTTCTAAAAAGACATTTAAGTCCATAATGTGAGCACTCTTAGGGGAGGGGCTTGAATTTGAGCAGGTTCTCCTTGTAAAATACAGGCTGGCCTTGGTCTCACAGCAGTCTTTCTATCTCAGGCTCCCAAATTCTGGTATTACAGGCATGAGCCACTCCACTCCACTTGGAAACACTTTTGATGTTCATTTTTCTATAAATAAGCAAATACGTTTGGGCAACTGGACTCATGTTTAGCAGCTGTTAAATTTTCTCATTGCCCTTGCTGCCTTGAGCAAACAGACTGTCAATCAAACACCCAGTTCTGCTATCCTTATGCCAGCACAGGAGATTTTGAACACTTCACAGACACCTTGAGGAAACTACAAAAGGATTTCAGCTGATTGTCTTACCTCCTAAATGCACAGCTCCAACTAGTGATGTTTGAAACAATATTCCAGATTTTTGCCATGGCAATCCTCAGTAAACTCTAGATGACCCTGCAATCATTTCCACCTAGGCTACTTCCACCCAGGCAGCCTAGCAGAGGAATTGTTGTGATTAGTGCTAAACATCCATGTATATGCACAGTGTACTACAACTGATGCAAGGACAAACTTTCACAAACCTTCACTTGCACTCAAGGTGTATTGCGATTGTCACAAACACCCATTCCTTGGCCGTATGTGCTGTGCTTGGACTCAGTGCATCAGCTGGGAGACACTCTTCTGTGCTGTATTTCCTACTGTTGCAACATTGGGCACCATAAAAAGAAGCAGAGACAGCAGAACGGTGACAATAGCAGAGGCAGGAGAGAGGCAGCAGTAGCAACAGCTGAGTAGACTGCAGGCTGAGTTGCAAATGTGGCAAGGCAGCCAGCTCTCTGACAGCTGAAGAAGCAGCAGCTGATTAGTTCAAGAGTAGCCAGGATAGAAAGTAGAAAAGCCAGAAAAGTAGAGACAGCAAGAGAGGGTGGAGAGCAGAGCCTGAAGAAGGATACAAGACTATAAGGAGGCAGAAAAGAGAAACTGAAGGCCCTGGTCACCAGAAGAGTTCTAAAGAGCTGGCAAGTCCTCAGGCCAAGGATGTTGGACCAAGAACTATAACACTCACCACTATTAAGGGCTAAGGAATCCCAACTCCCTAGGCCCACACAGGAGATATAACACTGGCTGCTATCAAAGACCAAGGAATCTTGACTAAGTGAGCATACACAGGAGCTTAACACATGAAGAACTAGGAATTCTGATACCCAAGGCTGCAGAAGGCCTGTAACAGAGAGTGCCACTGATTTCTGCTCTCGCCTGCTTGGTGTCATCACACACTGCTGTCAAACACTGAGGAGAAGGCTGGAGAGACAGCTCAGCAGTTAAGAGTGCTGACTGCTCTTGCAGAGGACCCAGGTTCAAGTCCCAGCACCCAAATGGAGGCTAACAAACATTCATAAATCCAGTTCCAGGGGATTGGATATTTGATGCCCTCTTCTGACCTCTGTGGGCATTTCATGACATAGATGCACTTGCATGCATGCAGGCAAAATACTCATACACATAAAATAAAAATAATAAAGAAAATATTTTTTTAAAAAACACTAAGGGGAAACAAAGCTGCTAACTATCAGCATTTGAAGAGTTTCTCCTTTCCTATCCATGATCTCTATCTGGGTGAAGCATTATGATCCCAGTCATCAGACTGATGACAGCATGAGCCAGGAGGAGAGTAACTGGTAGGAAGTAAGGCAGGGATAGAGCATGGGGGCTGGATCATGCAGGGTCACATAAATCCTTGAACTGGGAGCACTGAGGCCTTTGTTGGGCTCTGAGAAGAGTAACAGGCTCCAAGTCCCATGTGAACAGAAATCCAATGGCTATCAAAAGATGACTAAATATGACAGAGGGCAAGAGTGAACACAGACGGAGTAGCAAGGAGGTGCATGTCATTGGCCCAAAAGAGGTGATGGTGGTCTGGACCAAAGTGAAATTGATAAATGGTTTAAAAGTAGTCCAACTCTGTAGCTCTTTAGAAGACAAGGCCAACAGGATCTATGGTTGAGGGATAGGGGTCATACAGGGTCTTGGCCTGTTTGAAGAGAGGGATAAAAGCCTCAGGTTTTCATGGAATGATCCTTTGTATGTAGGCTTCCATTCTCTGTCTTTCCTAAACTGGCCTGTGCCTAACAGATTTACTTAGCACCTGGTGCAGTCATGCCTTACTGGGTTTAGTGTCTCAAATCAGACTGCAAGGCACAATTGCAAGTATTCATAATTATCCTTGCAATCCTATCAATCGCCCATGAAGTTGGAGTCAATCACTGCTTCATGAATACAGCCCCATATGAAGCCGTTAGGAACCATGTGGAATTTTTTAAATGTACCATTAACAATGTGTGTTATACTCAGCAAGGTTAGATGCTGAGATTATGAGGAGACCTGAAGCCCATGGGATCGAGGATGAAAGAACAGCAGAGCCAGTTACATGCAGAAATGCTCATACAAGCTTAGCTCACCAAGCTAGGTATCTCTGAGGTATAAATCCAAGTCAGTCATTCAAAAGATCTGAGGAGAGAGTGTTGATTCCTGCAACTTCATGGAAGTGAAATATGCAGTTCATGGAGCCGAGGAACCGCCTAATCTACTCTTTGACCCTCCAAAAGGTAATCATGTAGCTTTTATGTCATACCTCCAGTAATGGGGCACTCATTACCTCCCTTCTCAAATTCATGCCTGAATGATGCTAAGGAAAACTTTCTAAGATTGAGCTGAAGAACTCTGTGGCCCTGCCAAGTCTCTGAGGCCCCACAAACATCAGACGCTATCTATACACAGGACAGCCCTTCAGGGCTCTGAGACCAGAGACCCTGACAATTTCCCTGACTTTTGTTCTCCTGGCCGTAGATCTAGGATTACCTTCCCCAGCTCTTCATGGGAGCTGGACTGTAGTGCTTCCTCAGTCTTCTGCACTGCCTCACAGACTCCACCTCACCCTCTTGCAGATTCACTCTGAGATCATCCTCAAGAACTTAAGCTTCCCACATTAGGAAGTACTGATCAGTCCGTTGGCCTACAACCTCTCCTGATGAGCAGAAACCAGAACCCACCGAGGGCAGCCTTGGCAATGCTGCTGCCCCTGCCTGTCCAAGCAAAAGCTGCCCCTGGAGCACATAGATCTGGGGAGTGGGAACTCTTCCCAGCACAGCAGCTAGCCTGTTTCTCCCAAAGCTTTGGGTTCAAATCAGGTAAACTTGGAGGATTTCCTGCAGCTGCCCCTCTGGTTTACCTTCTCTTCCCAAGCATCCATCTTCATTCTTCCCACTCATTCCAACAACCCTTCCACATGGCTCGTCTCCCTCCCCCAACAGGGAGAGGGAGGCCCCAAACCCTCTGTTCTGGGGCTCCCCCTTCTCCCCATGAGGTCATAGCAGGCTTGATTGCATCCAGACAGACTTCCACTGCTGCCTCTTGGCCCACAGCCCCCAGAGGAGCCTCGGCACCCTCTTGGCTTGCCTTCTACATGGTCCAAGGCACAATTTCCTGCCCTGCCAATCAAGAGGAGGTGGCACCCCTCCCAACCTGAAGAGTGGGTCTCATTTCTCCACTTCCTCACACCCTGGGTTTGTGATGGTTTCTTTTCCATCAGCCATGATCCTTTCAGCAGTAGATCTCCTTTTGTTGAACCCCCTTGACAGGGCAGGAGGATGGATTAGGGCAGGAGTAGGGGTAGTCACAGGGGCCAAACATGAACTGCCGTTTCCTCAGCATTGTGCACATCTAGGGGCGACAGGGGAAGCTAGGCAAGGACTAACTGAAGCCTGACAGCAAGAATGACCTTGACATCAAGCTCTTGAGCCTGAAAGTTTAGGCCTGGTGAGCCCCTCTGCCTGCTTGCCCTCTTGGGGCATCAGAAGTTCCCCCTCAGCCACAAAGCCAGTCAGCATATGGTGTGCAGCTGGCTAGAGGTGTCTGTGCAAAGCTATACTTGCAGCTCACCAGAGTCAGGCCTGAAAATGGATGGGTCTCGGTGTGCAGCTAAGGAAGGTGAGCCCTGGTGAGTGGAGTTCCAGCCCCTGAGGCTGGGCTGCCTTCTCCTTTGTAGAGTGTCTCAGACCTGAGCAAAGCGGACCCCAGAAGCTGCAAAGGTTGGGGCCAAATGAGCATTCTTTGATGCTAGCTCAAGACATCTCTGCTGCCTCCCATGACCAGCCTCTGACTCTATAAGCAGTCCCAGGAAAACCAAACCGCATCTGCAGGGCTCTGAGATGCTAGGGCTACCGCTGTTGCTTCCTTAGCCCAGGAAAAGTCCCCAGGAATCTGCCTGGCTTTTTCCTCATACCAGCTGTTTCCTGGTAAGAATCGTAAGTGTTGATAAGAAGAAAATATTCTGCTTGATGAAAAGTACCAGTGAGGCAGGTATTACTAAATTGATTTTACAGACGGGCAACTGAAGCTCAGAGAGGAAAGCTACTTGCCACAGTGGTAGGAAGTAGTGAAGGTCAGATTTCAGCACAAGTCTGTGACTCCAGAAAGCAGTTCTAGTTCTTCCACTTCTAGCTTCTCCTCATTCGCACTTCTCCAGCTCCTGATTCCCTTCCCACTTCTTTCCTCTCTTCCTCTCCTCCCCAGCTCCTCACCCAGCCCCTGCTCTCTGACCGCCGTCTCTCAGCCCTGCCCCCACCCAGGCTGCAGCAAGGCAGCCAGCAGCCCGCTCACCCCCTTTGCTGAAATACAGAACTCAGCTGTTCCAGACACACGGGTTTAACCAGACCAGATAAGGTTTCACCACTGGGGCAGCGAACAATTTATTTCTGAGCTTGAAACTGGGGTAGAAAGGGGGGCAACAATTCATCCTACTAAAGCAAAAAGGAATGAGGAACGGGGGGGGGGGGAGGACACACGTGCGTGCGTATGTGTGTGCGTGCGTGTGTGCGTGCGTGTACGCAAGGCAGTGGACCTCAACACAGTGGAAAGCGGTGGAAGCGTGCTGGTTCCTCTTCACTACTGAGCAGAGAAGTGTGGTTGAAAGAACTGGAATGTGACTGTTGCCACCTTTCAAATCAATACAGTCCAGAGTTCATGTCCACCACTGATGGAAAATGCTCCTTAGAGAGTCACCAAGGACACTTCTTCCTTGTCACAGTCGCCTTCACAGTATCACTGTACTTAGTTGATGGTTCCCCCTTGTTAGCAATGCTCTCTCAGCTTCTCTGCCCCATTTCTCTAGGTGTCGATACTCCACCCAGTCCCACCCCACCCCACCCCCCTCCCCTCCCCCCACTCTGGGTTACCCGGCTCAGGTTTCAGCTTTCTTACCCTCCTTTTTTTCTCCTGCTCTACTCATCCTGTGTATCTCCCTAAACCCTATCCTGAGCCCTGTCTTCTTCCTTTACTAAGTCCTGGCTCTGACTCAACTTCCTGATTGTCACTGCCACAGGGAACCCATCTATCCACCACTCCAGGCCTACTTGCCCCGCTTCATGATCCGCCTGACTACTGACTCAATCAGGATGATCAGGAACAATGGAACCCCATTCTGCCACCACACAGCTAGCTAGCCTCCTAACAGTACTGTGACTTGTGTTTTCTCATGGGTATCACTAGGCACACTACTGTACAAGGCAGAACCTCCCCCATGCTGGACCTGCAACTAGTCATCCTCCAAGCTCTGTACTCCAAATGTGCCAGAAAGCACCCATATCTCACAGAATCCAGCGCTGCCTCCCAGGTGGAAGCATCATCTGTCACCTGAGTCTCATCATCTGCCTTCTCACTAGGCACTCTGCTTCCATTCTCACCACAGTGCAATCTAATGCCACTCAGCAGCCAGATCTTATGGGCAAGATCATCTCCCTTCCCCTGCCTAGCAACTATCAAATTCTGCCACCTAGCCCCAAGATCCACCTAGCCTTGCTCAGCGGATCCCTCTACTCTTGCCACATGGCATCTCTTCCCCACCCACCTCAACCCTTTTCTTATACTCTGTTCTTGCCCAGGGCCAGCTCCAGTTCACTTTTTCATCCCACACTCTAGACTCCAACAATATGGAGCTTCTTTCTGCCCTTTCAGGCATCAAAGGTGAATGACAGAAGTGATGAAAGACCTCCAGATGAGAGGGGGGCATAGTGGAGCTTAACTGCAAGGACAAGTCTTCCAAAGTGTCACTGAGACCCCACTAGTTCCTGAATCCTTCAGGTTCTGAGCAGATCAGGCCAGGACCTAAGAGAGGCTGAGGACATCACTTCCTCTGATTGGAAGACAAGTTGCAACACTTGGGGTTTTTCCCACCTTCCCAAGAACCAGAATAATGTGCTCCCACTTAGCCTCTCTGTAGCAGTCAGAGAAATTGCTAAGACTGGAGAAACGTGGAGATGTGGACGGTTCCTTCTTAGAGAGTCAAGGAAAGTCACCTGATCTCAGTCAGAGAAGAGAAGGCTCTGATAGCAGGGCTGGGGTGGGTGAGTCAAAGAAATAGAAACAGATCGAGGAGGAGAAATTTGAGAGGAAGAAGCATACAAGGGGACCTGGGGCAAAATTAAACAGATGGAGCACTGAGTTAGAAAGGCGAAGGGATGGGGGAGACACCAAGAAAGCGACAAACGGAAGGTCAGGGTCCAGGGAAGAAAGACAAAGACGGAATCAGGAGCAATGGGAAGGAGACAGAAATGGAGGAAGAGGGCCTAGGAAGATGGCTGAGTGGTTAAGAGCACTGTCTGCTCTTGCAGAGGACCAGAGTCAGATTCCAAGCATTTACATGGCAGCTAACAACCACCTGTAACTTCAGTTCCAGGGGAATCTAATGCCCTCTTCTGGCTTCCATAGGCATTTACACTCATACACATAAAATAGTAGATGAATTTTAAAAAGAAATGGGGGAAGAGAGATAAATAAAAGAGAAAACATCAAGATGAGAAAATCAGGTGAAGATAAAGACGCAGAAAGGGAAAGAAAGACCAAGACCGGATAAGACAGGGAGATAAGAATAGAAACAGCAGGATGATTTGTAAAACGTAGGAACTGCAACAGAGGGGCACATGTGGGGAAATAAATATATAGTGGAAACTACTAGAAGGATTTCCAGCTTGGACAGTCCCCACCCAAGCCTAGGCCTGAGCAACCCACCCATTCACTGGTGGACAGCTCTTAATGCGAGGCATCTCTTCCTCACTGTCTGAGTCAAGAGCCCAGGATGGATGGGAAAGGGAAGGGAACACACAGCAAGCTTACTGCACTAGGTTACATTCACAGAGACCCCAAGCCAGTTCCCAGTGCCTCAGAGTCTGAAGTAAATGCTGTGGGGAGTGAGAGTGAACATGAGTGCCAGAGGAAGAACAGAGCTGAGGTGTAGGCCAGAGGCCTTAGAGAAGAGATGAGGTAAAGCAGGGAGGAGCCCCAGACACTTGCCTAGAATAGCCTTCAGATGTGCGGAGCCAGAGTCTGCCACCCCTGGGTGGTGGGGCTGCTTTGGGGATGTCTGTTTGTTCATTTGGCTTGGTTTATTGGGAGAGAGGTTCTCACTCTTTAGCCTAGCCTGGCCTAGAACTCAAGACCCTCTCTGTCTTCAGAACGCTAGGATTACAGGCCTGGGACACCCTGCTGGGCTTTAACCATGTAAAAGGGTCACTTTCCAGTGCTGCCTACTTGCTACTCACTTTGTCTCAGGATCAGAACAGCAGGATATGGAGAGTACTAGATTTGACAGCCAATGACCTGCCTTTGAAAGGCAGCCTTGATTCTTCCCAGCTGGGGAGCGCTATGCCCCTGTTCCCTCATCTGTAAGATGTGCATTATACTCTTGACCTCAGATGGTGGCCGTTGGGATGTCTTTGTGATAACAGTGAAAATACTGACAGAGGCCTGGTTTTGCTCTGGTCCTATGACCACGTAGAACATGTCTCCTGGCTTTCTTTACTCTCTGACAGCCTTGCAAAGAACTAAAGACAAAAGCTTAGGTCCCTCAAGTCTGTTTTCCCCAGTTCCTTCAACCAGTCCTCAGGAGACATAATGGTTTGGTTTGGTTTGGTTTGGTTTGGTTTGGTTTACAGTGGTAGACATGTAACCTAGGGTCTTGCATTACCTGGACAAGCGTTCTACCACTGCAGTCCTACAATATCTTTTGAAGCAGTCTCCTAACGGAAAAATATATCAGGGCAAGGTGGGTGGAAGGTAAACTGTGGGAAAGCTTGAGTGTGCTGGATACCTTTAGTGCCAACCTGACATACCTGAGTAGAAGGAATCTTAGTTGAGGAATTTCCTTCATTGAACTGGCCTGTGGCCATGTCTGTGGGGTATTTTCTAGATTGTTGAGTGATATAGGAGGGCCCAGCCCCACTGTGGGTGGTCCCACCCCTGGGCAGGTGGTTCTGTGTTGCATAAGATAGCAGGCCTAGCGTGGGTCAAGGGAACAAACCAGTAAGCAGCGTTCTTCCATGGTCTGTGCTTCAGTTCTGGCCTCCAGGTTCCTGGTCTGAGTTCCTACCCTGAGTTCCCTCAGCGATGAACTGTGACCCAGGAGATGTAAGTCAAATAAACCCTTTCATCCCCAAGTTGGTTTTGGTCAGAGTGTTTTGTCATAGCAGTTGAAAGAAACTAGAACATTGAGTAAACAAATGCACAAAACTTCAGGGAATTTTTTAAAAGACTAGTCCTGAAAGCGACCATTTGGTTCAACCCACTTTCCTTTTGCTAAATTAAAACGTCCCAGAAAGCCACAATGAAAATTTCCTTGGTCAGGCCCTCCTGAACAGGTGGTTTATTGGGTAGAGAGAGGAGAGGGTCTCAACCATAGCTCTTCCTTCACCCCGAAGGCAGAAGCACAGGGCAGAGCTCTCTGGAAAAAGCCCCCTGGAGCTAAAGCAACCCTGCCTGGGGGGAGCCCTATCCCCAAGGGATGCTGTGGCAGGAAGGACCTGTAGACAGGCGAGCAGGTCAGTGGATGGTGAGGCATGGGGAAGGACGCCTCAGCTCTGTGGAAAGGACCAGGCCTGGGAGCTGCTGACACAGAGCCAGAAACAGAGGAAACTGAGCCAGATAGGAGCAGAGGAAACAGACACTGGACAGCCCAGGACTCCTCAATGGGGATGATGCTGGGCAATGGGAAAGGGCTACTCTACAGCAGTCCCGCCAGCACCTGCCACACATCCTCAGTGCCCTTGTGCCAAGGCCCACTGTGTTTCTGCAAAGAGAGCTCAAGTTTTCCTGAGAGCTCAGGCCTGTGAGCAAGGGAGAGAAGTAGCTGGGCCGGGGGTGGGGGGGGGGCATCCTGAAGGGGAGGAGTGAGGGAGGCAGGCATTGGGGAGAAAGGCAGAAGGCAGGCTGGTGAGGCCCTTCCCCCAGCAGGCACTTCAATAATCTGATTTCCATAAAGAGAACTTTCCCGGCCATAAAGATTTTATTGAAACTCCCAGCAGCCTGATAAAAGCATAATTCCACTGACCACAATCTACCTAGGAATAGATCCAGGATATTAGGCTGAAAGTCAGCAAAGCTATCCCTTCTGGAAGGCTGCTCCACTCCCTTCTCCCCTCTCCTCCAAGGGGCAGGAGGGGCCTCCATTTGGCTCAACTCTGGACTATCCACACTCTGTGGGGAAAATGTTAGGCCAACCCTGAAAATGAGGCCAGCTCTGCAGGCCTGAGCCTAGCACTGCAGCAGTGTGTAACATTCCTGCAGTTCTTGGGCCTGCTACTCACTTGGGGACCTGCTGCTCCTTGAAGGCCAGGGGTGGAGTCGGTCCCTAGAGAGCTGTCCAGAGAGAAGATCAGTGAAAAACTCCTGACTATCCATCAGCAGACTTGGAGCTGATCCTTGCTCCACTGCTTATTGGCAATGTGACCTTAAGCAAGTCACGCCTGTGTATTTAAGCTTCCTTATTAACAACATGGAGAAAGGAATACTGACTCCAAGAACGGGGAATAATGAAGAAATAGAAGGGGCTGTCTATAAAGTGCCTACTGTCATGCCTGAGACAAAGGCATCTGACGCATGTTACCCATCACTACGCTGACTCTCCACCCCAAAAGGGACCTGTTTGTAGGATGGAATAAGTCCTGAAAAAAGAAGCTGAGGTGAAGCTGAGGGGCAGTTCAGTAATAGAGCATTCGCCAACATGGTAAGAACGTGGGCACAATCCCCAGCGCCACAAAACAAAGAGATAGAGCCAGTCATGGAAGGCTCCTGAGTCCAGAGGTTGTATTTTTGATTTCTGACTAAACTATCTCCCTCTGTGACTTTAGCCAAGTCATTTTCTCTCTTTGAGCCTCATTCTTCCCAGATGTCCAATGAGAGGTGGTTTGTTAGATTAAATGATCTCAGTGCCCTCATAGTTAGTTCTACCTTTCAAAAGTCCTCATTACAGGACCAGCCAGATGGTATTTGACATCCAACCTGATAACCTGAATTCAATCCTTGGGACTCATGTGATGGAGAGAACTGACTTCCACAAATTGTCTTCTGACCGCCACACACTCACTGTGGCATGCACATGCCTATACACACACACACACACACACAAATAAATGTAATAAAAAATCTTTTTGAGACAATGTTTCCCTGTAGTCCCAGCTGGCCTGAAACTCACTATATAGACCATGCTGGCCTTGATCTCACAGAGATCTACCTGTCTCTGACTCCCGAGTGATAGAATTAAAGACCATGCACCACCCCAGCTGACTGTAATAAAAATCTTTAATTCTTATTACTCACTACTATCTTCATACATTCATTTAAAAAAATAGGGATGAAGCGCCTATCATTGCTCTAACTGCAAAAGAGTAAAACTCTTGGAAAAACAGACAAAACTGCTATTCCATGGAACTCAATAGTCAATCAATGAAATATTTAATATTTTGGAAGCTCTGAAGTAAAAAAAAAAATAAGTAGGAGTAGAGAGAAATGGATGTTGGAGATGGGAGAGAGCCAGAGGGATTTGGAAGTGCCACAGGATGTTGTATAGCCCAGGCTATGTCCAAACTCAATGTAACTAATGATGGCTGTGAATTCCTGATCCTCCTGACTACCTTCCAGTCCTTCTGGGATTACAGGGGTGTACGATCATGCCCAGTTTTGTGGGTTTGTGGGGGGACTATTTTTCAGATAGAATAATTTGTTCTCTCTGATGTTGGGTATTAAACCCAAGGCCTAGCACATTCCTGTTAAGTGACCAACCACTGAGAGGTTTAAAGCGAAGAGACAGGGAAGAGCACTCCAAAGAGATGAGATTTGGTTGAAGACCAGAAGTGGGTGCAGGAGCATATCACAAAGACATCCAGGAGGCTCGTCAGTTCTCCAGGCAAAGTGGTCAGCCCACTAAGTTCTTGAGAGTTCACAGGTGAACTGCTGTCTAGGAAGGTGGAGTACTAGAGAAGAAGAAGGGAGGCTAAAAGGGGAGGAGATAAGCTGAGATTTAACAGGGATTCATTTGGTGGTAAATTCTCCCAGGCCATCATAATGGTTTAAGGCTGTCTGGGTTTGTCCAATTTTGTGATACTGGAGGTTGAACCTTCACACATGAGAGGCAAGCACTCTACCACTGAGCCACATCTCCATCCTGGGGATTCAGATTTTATTTTGAGTGAAATAGAGAGCTCATATTCAAGCTTTTAGCAAAGAAGGGACCTGATCTAACTTCTGTTTTAGCAAAGTTGCCCTGGCTTCAGTTTAGAGAAGAAAGTAGTGGCAGGAAAGCCTGAGTAAGAAGGGGAAAGACCAACCAAGACAAACCAAGGCCACAGTGATCTAGGACAAGAAGTGGTGTTGGTGACAATGGCAGTGAAGATGCTGTGAGCAGCTCGCCTGTGGAGAAGGACCAGGAAGGGCCGGAACTGTCCTGCCCTAGAGCATGGTGGCTCTATAATGGATACCTAGAAAAAGTCATGTTTGAGCTAGACTGGGCAGGTTACACGGGTGACTCTAACTACCATTATGTGACTGGCTCTGTGCCTCTCTTCTTCCTTTGTTGATGCAGGAATGGAAAGATTGGCAGCTGCCCTCAGGCTGGGACTCAGAGGGATCTGCATGCTCTCCAGAGTGAGATGTCAACACCCCTTGCCTCACACTACCCATGGACTGCCCCCCGAGTGTCTCAGGGAAAACTGACCCCTTACAAAGCATCTTGGTAGTTAGTTAGCAAGAGCATGTGGAAGAAGGCATTCAACAGTGTAAGGATAGGAAGCAGGCCTGTGAAAGGCTTCATTGGAACCAACCCAGGGAAATTTGGCGATTTAAATGAAGACACCAGCAGAAGTGGTGAAACTAAAGAATGGATGTGATTCATGTATGTAAGAGAAAGAGACAGCCTGGTTCTTGTCCCGGCTTTGCCACTGCTTTCCTGTGATGGTGGCAAGGTTCCCAGCCTTCTTGGCACATTAACTACTCTGGTCTGGGAAATGAAAGGTTTGGACTAAATAGTCTGTTAGTAAAGTGTCAACCAAGATGCTATAGGTTGAAAATGTCTTTTTAAATACTTGAAACTTGTTTGAATTGAGTTTTAGCTGCCTGCAGTACAAAGAATCCTGAATAGGGGTCTGGAGAGATGGTTCAGCGGTTAAGAGCATTGGCTGCTCTTGCAGAGGATCTGGGTTCGATTCCAGCACCCACATGGTGGCCAACAATCATCTGTGACTCCAGTTCCAAAGGTCCCAATGCCCTCTTCTGACCCCTGTAAGCAATGCACAACTCAGTTATATATACATACAGGCAATACACATGTACACATAAAATAAAAATAATAAAATGTTTGTTAAAGAATCCTGAATAGTATATACTGTCTTCACCTTGCATGCAGTCCAGTGACTTAGGGTCCCTTTATGGTCCCAAGTAAATCATGGCCATTCAGATCTTCATCTTTTGCATGTGATGTAATTTCTGTCTGGAGTTTCTCTCCTGCTTTATTCACAGATATCTGCCTATTCGACAAGGGTGGTTCAGAGTAGGATGTTTGGCATGGTGAAGTAGGGAGCTCTACAAATCTGCACTTCATTCAAAGCAATAAGGATTTTGGCACAAATGGTCAAACTCAGCTTTTCCAGAACTCTGGAAACTGACCAAAAGCTTGCAACAATCCAAGGAATTTTATCCCCCCCCCAAAAAAAATCCCATCCTAATGACATTGGGTACAAACTATGGAGTTTGGACTTGCTCTAGTCCCTTTCTTTTAAGTGCCATGGTCACCTTGAAAACCAGTAACGTAGAATCAACCAGAGGGGGCACACCAAGTTTAGACATCCAAAAAGCCCAGTTCCCAGAGAACTGGCACTGCTTGTTCTATCTAGAAGCTTCCTAAAAACACATAGAGCTTGTTTCTATTGGTCCTGGCGCTGACTTCACTCTGTGAGAAAAATCCTATCCCTGGAGAATTTGTTAACAACAATCAGCAGTACTAATGGAGTTAACAGGGGGCTATCTGGGAAGAAAAATAAAGGTCTGAGAAATGATACATTAATAGGTGACTTTGAAAGGCTCTGATAAACTACTGGGATTCTAAAACACCACTTGCAGATAGATGCAGGACTGCATGAATGCTCCAGGTACACCCAAGAAGGCCCTAAGTTTTTCATTCTCACAAGCATTTGAGGCTTGGTAGAGCTGTAGCTGGAGCATTGAGGGGTGCTCCAACACACACACACACACACACACACACACACACACACACACACAGAGATAGAGACAGAGGCATTTAAGGGACTCTCTGTCCAATCGTTAGTTGACCAACAAACTAACCCATCATACGCCTCAATGGCAACATATAACAAGAAGGATACTATACAATTAGTTTGTAAAAGTCACTAAGCAAACAAACAGCAAATAAAACAAGTAACAGAAACAAATCCTGCAAAGACTGGGAAACTGACTTCCAAAGTTGCCACATTATACCTGGTTTTCAACAATTTCCAGAAATAAAGAGAAACAAAGGCCTGCCCAAGCCCAGAAAATAAGTAATCAACAGAGACCATTCCTGAAGAAGCACATAGATTGAATTTACTGGACAAAAACTAGTTCATCTGTTCTTAATATGAACATTAAAAATATTGAAAATGTTGAAACATAACCATCACATCAACAAGGAAGAAAAGATGATGAAATCAGTAGATACAGTAAAATTACCTAACAAAGTTCAATAGCACTTCATAATAAAAACTTGCTTTTTACATTTGTGTGTATGTGTGTGTGTGTGTGTGTGTGTGTGTATGACAATCTGTAGGAGTCACTTCTTTCCAACCACATAGGTTTCTCAGATCAAACTCAAGTTGTCAAGTTTGGCAGCAAGTGTCTTTACCCACTGAGGTTTCTTGCCAGCCCTTACAAAATCTCTGTTAGGAAAAAAATGCACCAGTTGGGGCTGGAGGAATGACACGATAGCTAAGAGCACTTCCTGCTCTTGCAGAGGACCGGAGTTCGGTTCCCAGTGCCCATATTAGGTACTTCACAACTGCCTATAACAGGTCCAGCTCCAGGGGATCAGATGCCTTCGTCTGGCCTCCACAAGCACCCACACACATACACACTCTCACACTCAGACTCACAAGTATAAGCATAATTAAAAATGAAATAAAAACCTTAAAATAAAAAAAGAACGTATATCAAAAGCTAGCATCAAAACTAATGGCGAGAAGTTAGATGGTTTCTTGCAAAGATCAGACAAGGCAAGGATATCTGCTTGCAGAATTCTTAACAGCATGTTGGCAGGTGTAGTTGGTGTAATAGGACAAAAAGGGGGGAGGGGCTCCAGATTGAGAAGGATGATAGAAGCTGTATTTATTAATGGATAACATGATTGTCTAGTATAAAAGTCTAAGAAATCAACAGAAAATTGCTATAAAAACAATTATAACAAGGCTTCAGAATATAAAGTTAATACATAAATGTATTTTTTAAAAGAAGAGTAAGTCAGGGACTGGAGAGATGGCTCAGCAATTAAGAGCACTGACTGTTCTTGCAAAAGACCCAGGTTCAATTCCCAGCACTAACATGGTGGCTAACAACTGTCTGTAATTCCAGTTCCAGGAGAATCCAATGCCTTCTTCTGACTTCTGCCAGCATTGCATGACTTAGGTGCACTTACATGCACGCAGGCACTACACCCATACACACAAAATAAAAATAATAAATAAAATATTTTTTAAACTAGAGTAAGTCATATCTAGATAATTAAAGGGAATTCTTATTGGAAAGGAAGAATTAAAATTAACCTCATTCACATATGCCACGGTTTTCTATACAGAAATCTTAGAGTTCACAAAAATCCATTAGAATTCAGCAGTTGTCATAGTGACAGGATACAAAATCAACACACAAAATGCACTAAAAATGAATGATTTGAAAAAACAAGGCAAGAGAACAATTCAATTTACAATAGCATTAAAAAAGAGTAAAATATTTAGTAATAAACTTTAAATAATTTGAGAATTGAAAACTAAAATAAAAATGCTGCTCAGTGGAATTAAAAAGAAACAAAATGAAGAATATCCATATTTGTGGACTGAAAGAGGCAGTATATAGATGCAATACTATTCAAAGAGAGTTACAAATTCAATGCAATCTCTTCAAAATACAAAAATAAGGTATTTTGTTTTGTCTCTGCAGCCACAGAAAATCTTATCTTAAAATTCATATAGAGGGCTGGAGAGATGGCCTGGTGATTAAGATCCTGTTGCTCTTGCAGAAGACCCAGGTTTGATTCCCAGCACCCACATGATGACTCACAACCATCTGTAACTCCAGTTTCAGGGGTCCACTGCCCTCTTCTGACCTCCACAGGCATTGTACAGCATGGGAACACTTACATGTAGACAATACACTCATACACAGAAGCAGAAAATAATAAAATACTTTTTAAAATCCATATAGAATCAATGGGTCTAGAGAGATGACTCAGTGGTTAAAAGCACTGGCTGCTCTTCTAGGGGACCCAGGTTCAATTCCTGGCACCCACATGACAGCTAACAACCATCTGTAACTCCAGTTGCAGGGGATCTGGTGCCCTCTTCTGGCCTCTGTGGACATTGCAAACATGGGTGCACTCACATACATGTAGGCATAAAATAAAACTAAATAATATTATATAAAAAAGAAAAAATCATATAGAATCTCAATGAAATCCAAATAGTCAAAATATCTGAAGAAAAAGAAAAAACAGTCAGAGGAATCATACTTTGTATTTCCAAACAATTACCACAAATCTAAAATAATCAACAATGGAGTACTAACATAAAGTTGTACATATAGACAAATGGAATAGAATAGAGAGCTCAGAAATAGATTCTCACATATGTAATCAAATGCTTTTTACCAAGAATACCAAAACCATTCAATGGGGAAAGAATAGTCTCTTCAAAAATGACTGTCAGAAAACTGGATATTTACATTCAAAATAAGAAAATTGCTATATAAAAATTTACATCCGGGACTGGAGAGATGACTCCATGTTTAAGAGTGTCTACTACTCTTCAAGAGGATCTGAGTTCAATTCCCAGCTTCCACATGATATGGTTCATAACCACTTATAATTCCAGCTCTGGGGGATCAGACATCTTCTGGCCTCTGCGGGCACCCACACTCACATGCACATACCCACACATAATTGAAAATATTTTTTAAAAATGTTAAAAAATTACTTCAAGCTTGATCAAAGTCTTATACATAAGAGGTAAAACTAAAAAAAAAAAATCTTTTAAAAAAACATGCAGAAGGACTAGAGAGTTGGCTCAGCAGTTAAGTGCACTGGCTGCTCTTGGACAGGACCGGAGTTCAGTTCCCAGCACCCACATAATAGCTAGCAAACGTCTGTAACTCCAGTTCCAGGGGATCTGACACCCTCTTCTGATCTCCACGGGTACTGCATGACACAGGTGCACTTACATACATACAGGCAAAACACTCATACACATAAAATAAAAATAATATTTTTTCAAAAATTTTAAAAGGCTTTCTTGAATTAGAAAGATTTGTACATCAAAAAATAATACAAGTACAACACAAAGTAATAGGAGAGAATATTTTGTAAATTCAAAAAATAGGATAAAATATTTTCAAATCACATATTTGATAAGAGATTAATATCCTCAATAATATAAATAACTCCTAAAGTAGTCCAGTCATTAAAAAGAACCCAATTCAAAAATGAGGTAAAGACTTTCATAGACATTTCTGCAAAGATATACAAGTGAGAACTGGGCATATAGCTCAGTGGTAGAGTCCTTTCCCTAGTACATTCTGAGGCCCTGAGTTTGATTCCCTGTACTGCAAAATGAACACACACACACACACACACACACACACACACACACACACAGAGTTTATGAACACATTGAAAGATGTTCAACTTCATTAATCATTAGGGAAATATAAACTGAAATCACAATGAGATGCCGTTTCCTACTCATTAGGATGACTATTGAAAACACAAAAGCAGAAACAAGTGCTAACCAGGAAAAGAAGCAATTGGAATACTGTGTAATGCTGGCAGTAATGAAAATGATACAGCAGTTATGGAAAACGGTATGTCAAAAAATCACAGGAGCTGTGTGTGGTGGCATACACCTTAAAGGTGTGCACTCTGGAGGCAGAGGCAGGTGGATCTCTATGAGATTGAGGCCAGCCTGGTCTACATATTGAGTGTTATAACAGCTGGGGCTCAGAGATACCCTGTCTCAAAGAGAAAAAAAGAAAAAAAAAAACAAAAAAGAAAAAAACTTACAGTTACTAAATGACTGACAATTCCATTTTAGTGTATGTATCTAAAAGAATTAAAAGCAGAAATTTGAACAGATAGCTGTGCATCCATATTCAAACCAGCATTAATGACAGTAAACAAAGAGTGGTAACAACCCAAATGTTTGTCAATGAATGAATATATGTGTAAAACATGGTATATACATAAAAGAAATATTATTCAGCCTTAGAGGAAGGAAATTCTGACACATATTTTGACACATGGATAAATTTTGAAGACAATATGCTAAATGAAATAAGCTAGAAATGAAGGGATAAACATTGTATTATTCCACCTATACCTATCTAGATTATCTGCTGTATCAAATTCATGGAAAAAAAAAGTCATGGACAGAGGGGAGCAAAGAGTCAAGAGTTATTATTTAATGGGTGCAAAGTTTCAGTTTCAGATGATCAGAAATGGTTAGGGATGTAGGTGGTGATAGTTGCATGACAAAGTGAATGTCCTTAACTATATCTTGATTGTAATCCCTAGGCTCAAAATAACTAAAAAATCTATAAAAAAAGAATGAAACAGAAAGAAAATGGCTCACTATGTGACATGTAATGAATGTAGAAGAAGACAACAGTGGAAGACTTAAGGACCACAAATGATATAAGACATATAGAGAATAAATAGCAAGTAGAGTTTCAACACTACTGGCATTTGTCAGTTAATTAAATATTCTATAATCAGAAGGCAGGAATTGGCAAAATGGATAAAAACAGAGTGACTGAGACTGGGGAGATGGTGCAGGGCTTAAGAGCACTTGCTGCACTTGCAGAGAACCCTGGCTCTAATTAATCAGTTCACAACCACCTATAACTTCAGTTCAAGGGGATGCAAGACCCTCTTCTGGCCTCATGGGCACTACACACATGTAGTATACATATACACATGGACACACACATACATAAAATAAAAATAAATCTTTAAAAATTCAGTATGATCAATCCATGTGAACTAATGCAAGCCTGTAATCCCAGTACATGGGAGACTGACATAGGAGGATCACAAGTTCATTTCTAACCTGCGTTATACAATAAGATGCTGTCTCAAAAAATTCCTACACGATAAGCCCAGGCTGAGACAACTTCACTGATAATTTCTACCAAACATTCAAAGAAAAATTAATACCATTTTTTATAATAGTTTCCAAAAGAATAGAAATAAATGCTTCCTAACTGATACCTTGATACCAAACCAAACTATCACAAGAAGAGAGAGCTATTGACCAATTAATATGAACTCCAAAATACTCAAACACTAGGAAAAAACAAAACTAGCAAAAGGTTTATACATCATAACTAATTAGGATCTAGCCTAGAAAACCAAAGTTATCTTAATGTCCAAAAGTTAGTGGGCATTATGTTAATAAAATAAGCAAAAAATAAAATGTGATTACGTTAATGAACACACAAATAGCAACTGACAAATCTAACAAGTATTCATGACAGAGAACTACATAAGCTAGGGACAGAAAGGACCTTCCTTTAACTATCAAGGGCACCTACCAGAACCCCACAGCATTCCTTCCAAGGCCAGGAACAAGACACGGATGTCTGCTTTTACCATTTCTAGTAAATATACTATTGGAGGTTCTAGTCAGGGAAATTAAGCAAGAAATATGCATAAATAAAGGCATTAAGTTTGGAAAAGAGGAAAGAAAACTATCTCTATGGACAAATGCCATAACACCACATATAGAAAATCCCAGCTAATGCACACAAATACACAGCACTATCAGAAATAATAGATAAGTTCATCAGGGCCAGGGAACAAGATAAATGTATAAAATTCATTGCATTTCTACATAGTAGTAATGTAGATATCTGAAAAAAGAAATTAAGAACGTTATCATTTACATGAGCATCAAAAATAAAATACAAATTAGTTTAAAGAAAGAAATACAGAAACTATACATTGAAAACTGTTTTGAAATTAAATTTAAGAACTCAACGCAGAAAGCTTTAGAAGAGAACAGTGACAAGGCATTAAGAGTTTTCTGATTTCTTAGATGGGATACCAAAACTGCAGGTGATGAAAGAATAGGCAAATTGAACCTTATTAAGATTTTAGAAATTTGCATTTCAAAGGATGTCCGTAATGAAAATGAAAAGTCAATCATACATCACAAGATGGGAGAAAATCTCATAAAGGGCCGTTATGCAGGAGAGTTTAAGCAACTTGCTCTTATTACTTGGCAATAAAATGGCAAACCAACTGAAAGCCTGCAAAGGATCTTAATTGATGTTTCTCAAGTAAGAGCCACAACTGACTAACAACACATGGTAAGATGCCAGGTATCATTAGCCTGCAGGGAGATACATACCAAATCCACAATATGGTATCAGTTCAATTCATACCCACCTGCATGGCAAGGATGTGGAGAAATAAATTAGAGCTATTACACACTGAGAGCAGAAATGGAAAATGGTGTGGCTGCTTTAGAAGACAGTTTGGCAGTCCCTCAAAATGGTTTTTGTTTTTGTTGTTGTTTTGCAGTGCTAGGAATCAAACCCAGAGCCTATGCATGTCAGGAAAGCTCTCTATATCCACCCCAGCCCCTCACAAAAATGTAAGTATTCAGTTACCTGATGATTCAACAAGTGTGGGTAAGTGTGTATGTGAATCCAAGAGAAATGAAAACATGTCCACAGAAACAACTGTACATAAAGGTTAATAACAGCACTATTTATAATAGCCAAAATGTGAAAAGAGTTCATGTTGACAACTGTTGAATAGACAAAATGTGGTTTATTCATATGATAGAACATTACCTACTCAGGAAAAAGAATGAAGCATACATGGATGAAGTTTGAAAACATGCTAATAGAAAGAGGCCATGTGTAAAACGCCACATAATGTATGATTCCACTTATATGAAAATATATTGAAAAGAAAAATCCATAGAAATAGAAAGTAGGTTAGTGGTTGTTGGGTCACATAGTGAGGGAGATGTGAATTGGGAGTGATTGCTAGTGGGGTTTCCTTACAGGTAGATGAAAATGTCCTAAAATTCATTGTGATGGCTGTAAAACTCTGTGAATATGGTAAATAGTGACAGAATTATGATTCTTTAAAAGAGTGAATTTTATGGTTTGTGAATTATGTTTCGATAAGGCTCTTATTTTGAAAAAGTAATCTCTCTGAGGTTTATTCCCCATGAATTGGTCCTCAATTTCACAGAATGGTCCAAGGGGGCAAAATGGAGCAGAGAGGGCCTGGACTGCTGTTTACTGTGTACCTCATGGTCAGGCACTGTGCTGGGCACATTGAAACCCAGAGCCCACTCTGTCAAGAAGGAATTGCTATCTCCATTTTACAGCACTTGGCAGAGAGTGAAGGAGGCAGGCCTTTGCTCTACATCCTCCTGCTTAGCAGGGTCTGGCTACAGAGGCGCCTGCAGGAGCCAATCCTGCTCTGTCTGTCTCCAGAAATGGAGTGGAGATGGTAGGCATTATCTGGCACTCTGACGTCTTGTCCCCCTGAGCTTTCCTTCTCAGATGGGGGAGGTGTGGATGAGCTCAGCTCCGGCTAGTGAAAGCCTGTGTGGTGCTGCAGGTTCCAAAGCTGGGTGTATTTTTATCACAGGTCACAGGGAATTTCCTGAGCAGATCAATATCAGTTCATTATTCATGGGTCAGGGGAGTGTGGAAAGAGTGTGTGTGTCAGGTGTGTGTGTGGCTGGTGATTAGTAGCAGCTGAGTTTGAGCCAGCGTTTTCCTGTGTGAGAGTGCACCTACTCTCTATCCTGTCTATGGTCTGTGCACTGCTAGTGCTCTATAAATACGATCTCATTTATGCACAGTAGCTCCTGAGTAACTTGTAACCTTGTCCTACTGCCTGGCTGAAGCTAAGGATCCAGTGACTTGTCCAAGGTCACACAGCTAGTAAGCACAGAGCTGGGTTTCAATTTGACGCAGGAAGGAGGCATGATCAATGAAGACCCATCTAAGGAAATGACATCACCTCTCTAGAGGTGACATCCGCCTTTCAGCTCCTTTTTCTGCTCCACTCCAACCCCCACTTCAGCCATCCAGCTTGCCTGCACTCTCTAAGGATACCACCAAGCTGACTCAGTAGGCATGCCACAATTCAGGAAACTGAGGAGTGGAGCAAAGCACAGAGCCCCAGATCAGCAGGAAGGTTCCTCCGGAGCCCGGTTCCTTTCACTTCGGTGGAGCCCCAGCCTGGAAAGCTATAAACAGCTCTCACTGCATCCTGCCCAGTCGGAGCACAGGTCTAGGGAGACAGCTGGACTCCTGCAGTTCCTGCACTCAGAAGCTGCCCTGAGGTCCATTGCAGTGCCCCCCCACGTCCACCTCACCCACCTCCAGTAGGCCCTTGCAGAAATGCGGGGAAGACTCTTGCTGGCCCTGGCCCCAAGGGTGCTGTCCTCCCCCTGCCCCCCGCTGTCACTGGCTTCTCCAGTGACAGCAGGCACCTTAGCTCCTCCTCCCCTGGCCTCCCTCAAGACCCAGCCTGCAGCCTGGAGCCAAGCAGTCCTGGCAGCCCATTGTCTGTCCCCAGAGACGGCTCAAATGACCATTAAGTTCTAAGCAGACGCACACAGTGATAAGCTAGGGCCCAGGCAGGAAACATTTTGTTCTCTGCTAATTGGCCTCCTATGGTCACCAGAGAGGGTCTGGACCTGGAAGGGAAACAGCCGCATCAGTTTCCCGTGGCTGTTCCTCCGTGGTCCCAACCCTAAGTAATTCAGAATGATGAACAAGCACACATCTGGATAGCTCACACTAGGGAGCAGGCAGAAGCATGGTTCACATGTGATCTCAGCCCCACAGAGTCCAACCCAAAGGATCTCTGGGAGCCTACAGAGGGCCAGGGCATGTTGGAGGTTGGGGAAGCACCTTCCAGCTTAATAAAATCATCCTGGCCCTTATGTTCTGAGACCCCAGGCTCTGCTGAATGCCCTCACCCACTGAGACCCATGGACCTGTGTAAAGTTTCTAAGGCTTAGAGAGGAGAAGGCTGGGTTATGCAAACCAGGATAGAGCTGAGACAAAGCCATATGTACCCCATGCCTCATGCTGCCAGTGCTGAGACCAACTCGGAGATTGACACTACAGCAGGCAAAGCCTGTGGGATTTACCCCTACTTTCCCAGTGTCTGATGTGCGGTAAGTGCTTAATAAATGTTTTTACATCAATGATCTTCTGATCTGAGTAGCTGCTTAGCAACAAATTGAACGTGGGTGTATGATGGTGCACAGCAGGTTGAGACAGGAGGATCTCAAGCAAGTTCCATGGAAGCCACAGCTATGTTAGTAGAAAGAAAAAGAGAGAGACAGAGAGGCAAAGACCAAGAGACAGAGAGAGACAGAGACAAAAGACTGATTCAACTCACTGGTCTTGCCATGGAAAGCACTTACATTCTCTTAGAGGCCTCCTGCAGTCCTCTTCTGCCCAGGGCCTCTGCTCGCTCTCCTGCCTCACTCCGTTCCTGCCCTCTCCACTCTTTCCTCCTTCTGGCATTCGAGAGGCTGAAGCATAAAGGAATTTTATATTAAGCAGCTCTTGTCCAACCCAACTGCAGTCTCAGGGCCATCGTGTCCTGAGTCTCATCTTACAGATGAGGAAGCTGAGGTTTAAAAAGTCAGATTGCTCATCTAAAGTCAAACTCTTAGTGAGTGCTGGAGTTGGGATTTGAACTAGGTTGTCTGGAATTTTTAAGGAATTCTGACTGCTGATGAGAATGACGAAATTCACCCTATTAGAAGATTGGATGTGTTAACTTTAAGAGCCTATGATTCTGCCCTTCTCCTATTTGCCCTTCTGATCTGTCTCTGAAGGCAGTCCCAGTCAGAGCCCTTAACAAAGAGTCCTTAAACAAAGGCCTCAGGATCATACTAATAGGTGGTCAGAGCTCAGGGGCCACTTGTAGGTGAGGCTAGCATGAAGGATAAGGTGCAGACGGAAGACAGAATGGATCACACCTTCTCAGCTCTTCCTTGCATCGGTCCAGCAACCCCACCCCCAATTCAACTGGCTCTTCTGAGGGACTTCCCTCCCAGCCCAGTGCAGAAGCTGATCGAAAATAGTCAAAGCCATAATAACAATCGCTGAAATCACAAGGCAGCGATTGTATGCCATCTTTATTCTAAGTATTTTGTATGTAGTAAAGTGTTTATCCTCATAATGGCCCTGAGATAGAAAATATGAACACAATTTTACAGATGAGGAGACTGAGACTCAGAGACGTGGAGTAACATGTTCAAGGACGCACAGTCAGTAAAGTGAAAACTTAATCCTAACCAGTCTAGTCCCCCAGACCCAAGCCCCATAAACTAACAATTCAGTACAAGCTGACAATGAACCAAGAAGGGGTTGCTGGAGAATGCTGCTTTCAGCTCTGCTTCTATCTAAACCCCACTAACTGGGTTGTATCTAGCCCTGCCCTTCCTCCTGGGTCTCTCTTCCTTTGTCTGCCACCTTGCACATTCCCCAGGTCTCTCCCTGTACACTTCTCACTTCCAGCCCCGGCATAAAGGTGCCACCAGCTAGGCCCTACAGTCTGCAGGACTTAGTTTTATTACTACTGCTCGGCCTAGCCCTCAGACTGGCTCTCCTGTCACTTCCCACTGCCAACATCATGCCTAAGCTTGCCGGGCACAGCCTTGGTGAATCTGACTACCCTTATCAAGGCCTCCTTGGCATACATACCCATTTTCTCAACCACTCTCCTTTTGTGCCCACTCTTCCCCTGGGCCCAGGCCAAACTGGCCTTACACCAAGTTCTACAATTGTAGCAAGAGGAATTCCAACAAGGTGATAAGCATTACAGGTAGGTACTTTGGTGACAACCATTTCATGTGCTCAAAGCCCCAGTTTACAGAGGAAGAAGCTGAGTTCAGCAGTAGAAGTAAACTCAGTCTGACCTGGTTCCAAAGACAGAGTAAGATAAACTGGGGACTGAGGAAGTGCCTAGAAGCCAGGGAGCCTCCATGCAGATCCTAGGAAACCCACAGGAACCTCTCTGGACAGACTGGGAATACTGGCAGGCACAGGAAGCACTCATTGCAAGCTAGGCACTGTGTCAGTGCTGTCTATGCCTCAGCCCTTGAATCCACTCAAGAACTCCCAGACACACTAACAGTGGTATTCCACTTTGACAGAAATGAGCACAGAGAGAGCTGAACTGACTTGCCTAATGTCCTTACAGAAGGAATTCACAGAAACAGGTGACTTGTTGGCCCCTGGCATTCCTAGGCAAGATGGCTGACAGGAGGCTGAGTTGAGGGGGCGAGCTGCAAACAGGTCTTGCGCAATACCCCAGCTGGGGCAAAAGCCAAAGAGCGAGCGGGGAAGGTGACTTTCGCTGGGCAACGGGAAAGGAGTGGGAAACACTCAGGTTAACATGTTCCCAGGGGTAGCCACCGGAGGAGGGTTAAACACAAACTCTGTAAAACGGGGCCAGGTGCCAACAGAAGCCCTCGGGGCAGGCTGAATCAGGGCTTCCAATGCGGCTAATTCTGAAAATCCAGGAAGAGGGTCAGAACTAGGAGCCAGGAGCCAGTGGCATCAAACCACACAGAAGGAAATGAAGGTACAAAAATCTCTCTGGACCACAGGGTCAGGACCTGCTGGTCAGCAGAGGTTACAGAGAAAGCATGCAGGAGTCATGTATGCATGTCAGGCAGTGAGTACCATTAGCTCATGGCCTTGTTCAGGTAAACAAGTCACAGACAGCAACCCTTCAGGATCTAGGTAGTTGGGGCTAGACTGCAGGGGCTGCAGACAGACAGGACAGGGAGCTGGCCTGGAAGGGAAGCAGGACTGTCACTGGCTGGATGTAAAGAGGCAATCCTGCCCAAAGGCACAGCACCCATGAACGCTGGCAGAGAGGTGGCATCTGTACATGTCTATTGAATTACAAATACTATCCCAGCCTACAGCAGAAGCTCACAGCCCCTCCCTCCTTTGTAAGGCCAAACTCCTCCATCATCATGACCGCCTCCTTCCCTCAGCAGACTGAGAATAACACAAAGGCAAAAATCTGTCCTCGTAGCCATGGCTTACTGTAGGTTGACTAGGTGGTGGCCATGTTATGTACCTTGCTTCCTTCCATTGTACCAAAGTGCCATGTTGTATCTTGGTGAAGTCCAGATGCCTAGGGGCAGGGACAGAAGTGGCCACTAGGCCCCAGGACCATCAGTGCAGATGCAGAAAAAGATGAGAAATAAATGTAGGTTTTGGTGACTAATCTTGGCCACTAGGGTGGGGCCCCAGGTGGTATTCATGGGTGAGGTGCAGAGGAGTAAGTGTGTTAGTCCCCATGCAGCTGACTCAGACCCCTGGGGGCCTGTGCCTAGGGAAGGATGGGGCCCAAGTCTGGGTCCTCCGCAGTTTCCCAAGGAAGAGGGGGAGGCTCCAGGAGCTCAGCTAAGATCCCTCCCCTGGGATTCTTACTGTGAATCCTCTCACACCACCCCCACTCCACATCCTCCCAGCTACTCTTCTTTCCCAGCCCCAAAAGAAATCTCATCAGCATATTAATAGGACATTATGGTTTCTAATGAGGATTCAGAAAACATTTACGGAGCAGATTAAAGACAGCTCCACCCCATTAAACAGCCCAAAGCCCTCCGGTGGGACATTCAGGTGGGGGAGGGAAGGGGTTGTTGGGAGGGGCTGCCTGCTCTAGAGTGCACAGGGAAAGAGGCTAGGCAGGAAGAGACCCATTCTAAGAAGACCTGGGCTGGCCTGACTGAGGCCCTCCCATGTGGAGCCAGCTGTCTTTCTTCCTGAGCTAAGAGTTGGGCCAGCAAAGTAATGGCATTGCTCTGACCTAGTCTTAGAAGGTATCTGGGGGAGAAGGTCCATTCCATTGCCTAGGGCTATATCCAGGCCCCATTCTTCCCAGAAACTACTGTTTCACTTCAGTCAGATATAACTCAGTGAACATCTACATAGAAGGACTGGTATACATTAGGCATTTGCTGCATGCTAAGTACCATCTGGAGCACTTACTAACCTGGGATTGCAACTGACTCCATAAAACAAGTACACAGAGGTTTTCAGTCTGCTTTCAACATGAGGAAATGAGGGGTTCAGATGATGCCTAAGGTCTCAACACCTCTGGAATTCTTGTGCTTCTTACTGTGGAGCTTGGGATTGGACCCAGGTCTTTTTGAGTGCTGGACAAGCACACTAGCACCAAGCCACACCCCTAGCCTTCGCCGCAGGGTTTCTAACCCTAGTCTTATGCTGTGTGGTTTACTGTAGCTCATTCTCAAGGACAATGCTATTTGGGGGTTTCACCTCTCAAACTCACAGTCTTTCCAGCACCTGACCTAGTGTGACCTTGGAAAAATCTCACTTAATTGCTTTGTCTCCTTTTTCCTTGTCCCTCAGAAAGGGCTAGAATAAGTGCCCGTGGTGGCGCACACCTGTAATCCTAGGCCAGAGGAAAGTTCAAGGCCAGCCTCGGCTATATACTTGAGCCTTTGTCTGCAACAACAACAACAACAAAAATTCAAAACAAAACAAAGCAAAAAGTCTAGACCTCTGAGGTCCTTGGGAAGGCTAAATAAGCAGTGGCTTGTAATTAACTATAGGCCTAATCTCAATACATCATTTTCTCCATCTGTCAAATAAAGCTCTTGTTGCCCATTCTGCCCTTCTGTAGGTGGGGGAGAGGATATGGCAGGATTAAAGACCACAGTGCAAGCAACCCAGTGCTGCCCAAACGTGAGCAGCAGTGCCAGCACCCCTGTGGGCCTCAGCCAAACTTACGGAAGTGTCCCGTGCACAGGTAAGCAAAGTAAACAAGATAGCCAAGGGAGTTGGTCCAGGCTAAGATTCAGGAAAGGAGGAGGCCAGGGTTGGAGACACTCCTTGGCAAGCTTCACAGAGCACTCCAGGCTTGGGAAGCATAAGAAATGGACCGGAGCCTCACTGTCCTCTGAGAACAATACCCTGTTACTATTCTTTCCTTCAAACAGCCAGGCCACCTAGATGTCCTCACTTGTCAAACACACTAACTTCAGGACTTCTGTGTTTCATTTTCTGATGTCCACGGCCTGGCTTCCTCGGCTCCTTTAGGCTTCTGTTAAAAGGGCCACTGAATTTAGATTCCCACACAGAATTTCCCCCTACTACAAAGAATAAGGAGGTAGGATCCCATTCCCAGCCCGCTGTCCCCGTCTCACCCATCAGTCTTAGCCTGCTACTTGCTTGTTCTTCAGTGTTCCTACCACCTTCTGAATGTTCTACAACTTCTCTGTCTCCTTATCCATTGTTACCTCCTGCTGGGCCACGAGATCTGTGAAGTCAAGAATCTCTCTCTCTCTCTCTCTCCCTCTCTCTCTCCCTCTCCCTCTCCCTCTCCCTCTCTGTCTGTCTCTCCCTCTCCCCTCTGTCTCTTCTAGAACAGCACCTTGGTAATAAAGCAATGAAAGAAATAGTGCTCAGATGCTCCTCTATTTCATGCCCGGGCTTGAGTTTTCTCTGCCCAGACTGGACCATTTTTCTAGAAGGAAAATTTCACTTTGTTTAGTTGTTCATTTACCGTGCTGCATGTGTATACATGTGCGTGTGTGTACACAAGGGTACACTGTTTCAGTGCTGGGGTTAGAGTGAAAAACAAGTCATAAGTGGTCCTGGCCCTTAAGGACTTTCCAATTTTGAGGATGGGGAAAACAACAGGCAGATTTTAAAGTGCACATAATGCTGTGAAGAACATCATGCAGTAGGACAAACCAAACAGTGACCTCTGGTAAACTTTTTAAGAAGAGTGACTTTGGAACATTGATGATAGCATAAAGGCAGGCAGTCCAAATTCCAGAACAGAGCAGGGGTAAAGGTCTAGAAGCAAGAGCCCAGATCAGCGGGGAGGTGTAGGTTTTGATCTGTCTTATGACCATTCCCTTTTGGAAGGTATCTTAGAAAGCCAAAGTAACAACACACCTGGAACAAGTGTGTTTATGTATGCAGTAGGGTGTGTATGGGATGGGGCTACTGCAGTATATCCCTGGCAGGTGTCAGGGATGCAGTCTGGTAGCAGGTCCCTCAGCTCCTAAAGGAGAGGAACGTACAAGGAAAAGCATCTTAATGTCCAGATTCCCATGTAGGCTGCTCCAGTGATACATAGGGGATGCTGACCAAGTCCCTCTCCTTGCCTAGGTGAGTGTCGGGAGTTGCAGTGCGTGTTGGGCCACATCATGTCCAAAGTCTCCTCCTACCTTTGACAGCCTGGGCACCCTGGGTTATCTAGAAACCCTTTTCACCAGCCTTAAATATCAGTGAGCATCGTCAGACGCTCCCTTATGACGGCAGCCTCTTTCTTGACTTTGTCCTCCAAAGATATGTCTTCCCTCAGTCACAGCCATGGTGGCATAGAACACAAGGTAGCATAGAACACAAGGGGTGGCAGTGAAGGTTGGAAAAAAATGATGGTAGGGCCCTTTCCTGGCTTCTGCCTGGGTGTCCCAGCTCACAGTGAGAGAAGCTGGTTCCCTCCAAGTGCTGCTTTGTCTTCCCAGCTAGCTCATTTCTTCTGTGGCTTGGGTGAGGAGTGCTGTCGGTCTACAGACTGGCACAGAAATGATGAGCTTCTCAGGTTCTTGGGCCTGGCCCTGCCAGCCACCTCCTCCGTCCAGCCTGGCTGGCTGCTTCATTCCCGCCACCACACCAGGCCCTGCTGCCCCACATCACTTTCCTACTCTTCTCTGAACTGACTCCAGCTCGGTTGCATCGCTGTGATGATGAGGTGTCTGCGACTGAATGCAGTGGGTTTGGCAGACTAGCACAGCAGGCTAGAGGCCAGGAGGGAGCACACACTGGCCCAGCTGGCCCTGGAATTCACCACATTCCCCCTTCCAGCTCACCAGCCCAGTGTCATAGAAGCCTTGCTGCCCATACCATGGGCAGCGGCTGAAGAAGAGGCAAATCCAGCTGTGGAGACAGCTGCTCAGGACAACACCCATGGGAATAGGAAGAATCTTGGGTTTCAAAGGCAAATGTCCCACTCCCAACTCCTTGTATCCGCTCACCATTCCAGCATTTATGAAGTACTTTCATTCATTCTGCAAAGTCTTACTGAGCACAGGTTCCATACCAGGTCCTGTAGTAGGCACAGAAGAAACAAAGAACAGACAGTGACCTGGCAGGCTGGCTGTCTAGAGGAACAAGGAAATGTCCTATGCATGATACTCGAGGGTCAAAGTCCAGGCAGGGAAGCAATAAGCAGGGGGTAGTCAGAGAGGGTGATCAGATTGGAGGTACACAGAAAGGTTTCTCAGAGGATGGAACCTGGCCTGAGAGGATGAAACCTGCTTACCTGAGATGTGAGCAGCTGAGGCAGGAGAATCACTAATTTCAGGCCAACAGAGACTACAGAGCCAGACCCCATTCCAAAACAAAGATGGAACCTTTTCCGTAGTCCCAGAGAGACACCTTGCCTAACCCTCCCAACACACGCCAGAAAGCAGACATTCTACTCCTCATTTTACAAATGGTGAAACAAAAGCCCATGCATGATAGGGCTGCCTTCACTCTGGGATAGTGTGAACAGTGTGAACACTCTTGCTTTTCTATTCACACTCACTCTAGCATGTGGGGATTTTATCTGTGCTTCACAGATGAGGGAACAGGCTTCAAAGATTAAAATGTCCAGGAATACTGGTCCTGGCTTCTTCCAGGTTTCCCAAACTGGAAATCTGCTGTTGAAGGGCCAGGGGACTGAAGGGAAGTGGAACCCCACGGCTTTCCCTTTACTTCCTCCCTTTGGCCTTGGCCCTACCTACCTTGTCTCATCCCCCTCCTGAGCAGATCCCCATGTGGCTGGAGCACAGTTCCAACGCCTGTCTAGACCTCCCCTTCAATCAGGGGGACAGCTAAAGTATTAGTATTTTCTTGAATTACTCAGACGCTATGGTTGGCAGGATGAGGTCTGGGAGGAACATGGGGGCAGGTGTTCCCACAGGCCAAGCATGGCAGCTGCACAGGAAGTGACCCCAAAGACCAGACTCCCACCAGCTGCCTGGTATTCCTCTCTCTACCTCCAAAAGAATTTTCAGCCTGTGGGTCAGGGTGAAAGGACACAAGTAAGGGAGAGAAGAGGGAGACTCCATAGACTGGTACCAGTAAGCTGCAGTCACTGACAGCATGTAAGCTGCTGTACCTGAACGTTTCTCCTCAACATAACCCTGTCAGTTAAAGTAAGTGCTGTTACTACTGTTCGTAGATGAGGAAAGGGAGACTCAGACAGGTGGAGTAACTTACCCAGGATCACACAACAAACAGAAGGCTCACTGCAGAGCAAGCAGGACACTGTGACTGCTCAGGACTCCGCTGAGATCTGGGATCCAATCTCCCCTCTATTAAAACCAAACTTCGCCAGGCAAGGTGGCACACGCCTTTAATCTCAGCACTTGGGAGGCAGAGAGGCAGGCAGATGGCTGTGAGTTCAAGGTCAGCTTGGTCTACATAGTGAGTTCCAGGACAGCTGGGGCTACAGGGAGATCCTGTCTCAAAAGACCAAAAAAAAAAAAAAAAAATTCTAGGAGGACTGATTATGAGTGCCTCCATGTGCACTGGTGTGAAACTATTGCAGGTAGGTGAGAGAGAGAGCTGGCAACAGGCAGGGGAGGGGCCCTGACTTCCTCAGTGGTCTCAGAGAGTAAGGAGGTGTTTAAAGGTACCATTAAAGTATGCAGGCATTGGAGTTAGGCTGACCACTAAGTAAATGGAACAACAGCATGCCTAGTTAACTTGGAATTTAAGACAGTGAAGATTTATAAGTATGGTGTATCCTTTTTACTGTAGTCATCCCTCAGATCCCTAATACAAAACATCATAGTAGTTACCCATAACCTACACACATCCCTCAATATGCTTTAAATCATCTTTAGATGCCTTGTAGTATCGACTACAATGGAAATGCAGTGTGAATAGTTGTCTTTATACTGTGCTATCTAGGGAATGAGCCACAAATGAAAGTCTCTATATGGCAAATATACATTCTGTTTTTTCAAATATTTTTGGTCCACAGTTGGTTGGATCGGGACAAGCAAAACTTGTGGATACAGAGGCTTGACTATCTAAGTTTACACTGCAAAAGTATTCACTGTTCTTTCTTAGCATGTGCAGACTCTTGGGTTTAATCCCTAGAACCACTGACACACAAAGAAAGCATTTATTGCTTATGCGAAATTCAAATTGAACTCGGGTGTTCCATATATTCATTTTAAAAAATTATTTGTGCATATATGTGTGAGATATGACTGTGGGTGTTCATATTCTTCCAACATATACGTGGAGCTCAGAGAACAACTTTCTGGAGTCGCTTCTCTCTTTCGACCTTTATGTGGGCTCCGGGGATGGAAGTCAGACCACCAGGTTTTTGCACAAAGTGGTTTTGCCCACTGTGTCATCTCACCAGCCCAAGATGCTAAGTATTTTATGCTTTATATAACAGATTCAACTAAAGACAAATCACCTGGGCCTGAATACTAGATCTATTGTTCCTTAGCACTGTGATCTTGGCCAAGCTAGAACTGCCCCCCCTCCACAGTGCCTCAGTTTCATTATCTGCAAAGGACAGCTGAGAAGGTAAAACAAACCAATAGACTGCAAGCACTCTGTGATCAACTCAAGGTTTTTTCCCAATTTTGGTTCTTTCTCTGTGAATTCCTCCCAGCCAATCTATCTGCTCCTTGCTACACAGGAATGAGGGGACTATGACTGTGCACACATCCTTTATGCTCCTGCTATGTGCTTAGCACTGCTAGCCTTCCTAAGGCCGAGCCTCACCACCCTACAAGGGTTGGCTCCTACACCTGCCTTGTTCTGCTGAGAAAACGGAAGCTCACCATGATCAATGTACTTATCCACGGTCACTCACTGCAATCCACCTGATTTGCCTACCCCACCTTCTACATCTTCCTCATGTGAGTCTCATGTTGCATTGTGCTGGAAGGACACCCCTTGCTCAGGTTTAGGGAGATCAGCCTGAGAGAAGGGGCCTGGCTCCTCCTGGCCGATGAGTTGCCTGGGGCCTTCTGGCAGAACAGCAGCCCCGCACCTCCCTCCGGCCTGCTGCTTCCCTTTGCAGCCCGGGCCCTGCTGATAAGTCTCTCCTAAGGGAAAATGCAGTTCTCTCCGATATGCCCAGTTGCAAGCACACTATGCATGCTAATCAGCAGCCAGCTCTTGCCAGCAATTTGCTTCAGTTCTGGGGCTGACTCTTGGTTTATTTATTTTTTTATTTATACCTTGTGTGTAGAGAGAGCTGACTTGGAGTGGGAGCAGGGTTTAAGGAAGAGGCCCAGCAGAAGCAAGAGAAATAAGCTAGGGGCCATCAGGGAGCTCAGGAGCCTCCTCTGCCATCCTGCTACTTCCCTACAGGCCTAAATCTGAAGAACAGTGCTCCAAAGAGCAACACTGGGTCTTTCCAGAGCACTCCTGGCAGCCTTCAAAGGTGAGCCCCGTGGGGACTAGCGAGCCTATGTTAAAGAGGAGAAACTCGGGGCTCTGGAGAATGAGGTGATATCTGCATTTTTTCAACTCACAATTTTTTGACTGTAGACAATAAAGACTGAAGCTTCATTTTACCTCACTGCCTGATGCTGAGGAAAAACTTAGGCCGGAGCAGGTGTTTTAGTTTGATTTCTGCTGCTGTGATGGAACAGTGAACAAAAGTAACTTGAGGGAAGAAAGAGTTGCTTTCAGCTTAGAAGTTATAAAACATCACTGAGGGAACCCAAGGCAGGAACCTGGAGGCGGGAACTGGACAGAGACCGCAGAGGAACTTTACTTACTGCTTTACTTCCTCCTGGCTTGCTCAGGCCCACCTGCCCTGGCTTAGTGCTGCCCACAGTGGGCTGGGCCCTCCTACAACAATTAACAATTAAGAAACTATCTCACAGACCTGGCCATAGGCCCAGTCTGAAGAAAGAAATCCCTCCATTGAGGTTCCTTCCCAGATGACTCTAGCTTGTGTCAAGTTGACCAAAACTAATCAGCACAGTAGGGAAGGCACAGGGCCAAGGTCACCCAGACGATCTCATATAGACCCAGGACCAGCACCAGAGCCTACTGGCCTGCCAGCATAGCCCTGTGCCACGATCTTGCCCTCAGCAAGAGCAGGAGAGAAGTGAGGATAACGGTGTCCCATGGGATTTACCGCCAATTCCTGGTGACAGCCTACTTACATTTCCCCAGTCAGCTGAGCACTCTTCCCTCTGCTTCTCACTAGGAAGGAGATGGCATCCTCAGCCCCGCTGTCATACCCGTGCCTGGCACCTAGGGAGTGCTCAGTAAACACGTGTCCTATGAAGCAAGCCATAAACAGGGAAGTGTAGCAATGTCTCCTCAGGGTGACAATAAACAGCAAGACACCAGAGAACTGATCACACGCAAGTCCACAGGCAAACATGTACAGGGGTGTTTGCAGAATCCTTCCTTTTCATAAAATATGCACAAGTAGTCAGACATGGTGGCACATGCTTCTAATTCCAGCACTCCAGAAGTGGAAGCAGGCAAATCTTAATTTCAAGGCTGGCCTGGGCCACAAGGCAAGTTCCAAGCCAGTCTAAGCTACATACTAAGCTGCTGTCTCAAAAAGGAAATAAAAATTAAAAAAAAATTAGACCACATATGCCAGGGTTTGCTTCCAAGCTCCTTTTATTCCACATGCCTTCTTTATGATTAGTCATCATGTGATAAAATTTAAAACCCTTAAAGGTCTTGTTTTACCTTACAAAGTACCGCAGTCACTATTTTCAGCAGGTGGTTTTGGGAACGCATTGTATCAAATGTAATGTGTAACTACCAAACATTTAATTGTTTTAGTTTTAATTTTTAAACTTTTTATGTGTGTGTGCATACACATATACCCATGTGGAGGTCAGAGAACAATGCCCAAGAGTCACTTTTCTCCTTCTACCAGGTGGGTTCCTGGGATTGAACATAAGTCATCAGGCTTGACAACTCAGGCCTTTATCTCGGGCTCGCCCTGCTAAGCCATCTAGCCAGCCCTATTTGTTTGTTTGTTTTTTTAGGACACAGTCTCACTGTGCAGCTTGGGCTAGAATTCACTATGTAGCTTTGGTTAACCTTGAATCTGTGATCCTCCAGCCACTGTTTCCAGAGTACTGAGATTATAGGCATGATCCACCATATCTACTTCAAACACCTAATTTAAACTCAATTTCTCACTCTTTCCTTTATAGCAGAGAGTAAAATGTCTGCTTCACGGAACTGACATACTGGTAGGAGCATGAGGAGAGTAGACTGGGTGCTTAAGGGGAAACCTAATGAACTTGGGGAACCCAGCACTCTGGAGGCAGGAGGGAAGAGGCAGGAAGATCAGGAGTTCAAGACTAGCCTGAGGTATATAGTGAGTTCCAGGCCAGCTTGGACTAAATAACGAAAGCTTGTTACAAAACAGAACAAAAAAACCAGCTCTGCCTAATGTTCATAATCAGGAGACCAAGTAAAAATTGTGACGTACTTATACCATACAGGAGTGAGCACCTGGCACATGTGTTAATGGAATAATATGAGGTGATAAGCCTGTTCCAAAGTGTGCCCTGAACAATATCAATGGGAAGCTTCCAACACTTCAAACCCATAGTGTAGCTACCCTGGCGCAGGAAAAGAAGGGAAGGACGAATGAAGGAACACACAGGGCGCCAAGCGTAGCGGCAATGTTTTATTTAGGCAGCTGAACGGTAGTTAGGAGGAAGTGGTTGTGAGCTTCTTGAGATGTTTCTGCATGTATGAAGTATTTCATTATTAAAGCCAACCAATGGTGAAAAGCAGGTGAATAAAGAAATGAGTGGATGAATGAATGGTGCTTCTCTTCACTCAAAGAGCTAGTCTTCCCACCTCTTCTTAATTTGTGACTGCGTGTCACCTGTATGAACTCTGGGGTCAACCTAGACTGGTCTGGTACCCTGGCTGTGCCCTCTGATGCCTTGCAACCTGCAGATTGTACTACCTCCCTGCCCTGCACACTTCACCAAACTTCTGTGGACATTTGCTGTGATGCCAACTCACTGTAGAGTTGAACTAGTGCAGCCTCCCATTCCACAGGTGGCAAGAGCAAGGCTCAAATGGAAGCCTCAGCCTCTGCTCCAGAAACTGAGAAAATGACCCCCATCCCACTTGCAACCAGACTGCCAGGCTAGGAGGCAGCCTTCATGGTGCTGAGGACTCCAAGGCTGCCATGCTGAGGAGGGCTGAAGCATGTGGTGCTGAGGCTGGGCCTCAGAACTGGACCTTCACCTAGCCAAAGATTCCACCCCTGGGCTGAAACTCTCTGCTGGGTAGGGATCTGCATCAATCAGGGACCCCTGGCCCAGAGCACTCAGACTTGTTATGTTAGGAGTGGCTGGCCCAAAAACTAGGACTAGAACAGAGACCTAGATAATGAGGTCTGAAAAAGAAGGGTGGAAGCATTGTTTCATGAAGAAAATTTCAGATCCAAACAGTGTTTTTGACAATTGAACGTCATATGGGACAGAACAGGCTATTGCAAGGGAGGAGGAGGCAAGCTGGACTTGCCTGCCCTGGGCCTCAGTGATATGATCATCTTAGAGTTTGCTGTACAGTCAGAGTGAGCAGGATTAACTGTAATCAGAAGTCAAATCTTAGGCTGTAAGACAGAGGGAATCAAGGTTCACCTAGGGAAAGGTGGGAAAGAAGGCATCAATGAGACACAGTCGCAACCTGCTGGATGCTGCCAGCATGGTCCCAGCCACCAAGTGAGGTGTATCACTGTCTCTGCTTTCCAGAAGAGGAAACTAAAGCCCAGTGAGACAAAGGCCTAAATCCAAAGTCTGGGCTGTTCATACCCAAGGTGGCCTTATGACTCTTGGAGCTTCTCCTTTGCCTGGTCCTGAGCTCTGGTGGAACAATAGCAAGCTGTCCAATCAGTTAGCACCAAGAGAGTGCCAGAGAGGCCGCCAAGGAGACCTTGTAGCCCAGCCAGCCCACCCGCCTGCCTCTGTTGTTCTTGGGTCCTGGCCGGGTGCTCCTCAGGAGGGTGGTGGGGCCTTGGAGCTAGCCTCTGTTGCAAGCCCATGTCTCCTGTGGAGAACTCCTTCAAGGGCAGCCCTTGTCCCTGCTGTAATTATACAAACAATTTTTCTCCACTTCTCCAAATAAACATTGTGCAGTCTGAGAGCCAGGCATGCTGGGAAATCTAAAGTGAGAAGCTGCCGCTAATGGGCTCCTTAGCTGCAGGGCTAAACAGATTGCCTGACCAGGTCTGCTGCCTTCCTCACTGGCCCTTCCTACACTGTGCTTTGCACCCCACTCCAGCCCATCCCCCACTGATATCCATTAGCCAGCAGCCCCCAAAGAGTCAGAATGATTAACTGGGTTGCACAAGAATCACATAGATGGTACTCCTGTGGCAGATTTTCAAGGTGTCTGTATACACAGGGGGGTACAAGGCTAGAGCATGTGCACAAGGACTGTGTGCAAGGAGAGGTTTGTCTACATGCATGAATGCATGTTAATAGGGCTCTTCTAAGGAACTGTGGCTGGTGGCTGAGTCCCACAGGCTGGAGGGGCACAGGTTTAAAGTGGAATGTAGGTACAATGGTGCATATGCTGGAGGAAGTGACAGTGACAGGTTGCGAGCAGATAGGTAAACAACCTCTAACAGCATGTCCTCTCCCCGCTGGGGGTGGGTACAGTATGAAGCACCTTCACACCAATGGATCATGCTAGCCTCCCAGTGCAGAAGTGTTAAGGCTGTCTCCCTCCAGTCCATGCCCAGGGCCACTCAGCTCAGAACTGGAATGCATTTTTTTTGGTCTCCCAAGGCATCATCTACTGTTTTGAAAGGTTTCTTGCTATCGGGACATCTTGAAGACTCCAGCCCTCAGAAGGAAGAGCCCATTTTGTTCTTCTCTGCCTGGAAGAACAGTTAAGTTGGGCTTTGAAACCACACTGCAGACCCATCTCTGTCACTTGTTTTTTTTTTTTTTTTTAATTTATGAGTATTTGATCTGCATGTGAGTATACCCGTGTTCTGCAATGTCCATAAAAACCAGAAGAGGGCAGCAGATTCCCCTGGAACTGGAGTTAGAAGACGTTGGTTGTTAGCTACCATGTGGGTGCCAGAAACCAAACCCAGGTCCTCAGCAGGAGCAGCCAGTGCTCTTAACTGCTGAGTCATCTCTTCAGCCCTTTGTTGTACGATCTTAGGCAAATTACTTAACTTCTCTGGACTTCATTTTCCTCATCTGCTACTTGGATCTTTAAAATGTTCCTCATCAGGTTGCTGAGCAACATAACAAATTCATGCATGTGAAACACCAAACACAGTCTGAGCCATGGAAAGCACTGAGACACAGTTGGTTGCTGCCATTATTCCTGTTATTATTATCTCTGATTTGGCTAATCCCATGCTTAGGGATGCAGCACACTATTTGAGAGGTAAATGATAAACTCACTTGTGACACTACTGACTGGAACCAAATGGATTAGGATACTCTCTCTACAGTGACACTTCACCTTTTAACAAGGTCTTTCATACTCATTGCTTCTCGAAGTCCTTGGAAAGTCTGGTTCCCATCTCTGTGTGTGTATGGGGCATGATAGGGAACAGGCAGGGGTTGGAGTATGTTTGATGTTTGATGGTCCTCCTGTTCAGCAGTGGGCAATGGCACCCATTCTGCTTGGTAGGCATTCTCTGCTGCCATTGGTACATATCAGGGCAATTCTCCTTGGGGCTTAACTTTCCATCCCCTTCCCTTGAAGGAGACTATTTGAGGAAAGGTTTATTTAAATCCATTCTGATGGTTGCCAGTTACCAGGGGGAATTGGAGAGAGAAGGTGGAAGGGGAGAGGAGGAGACAGAGTGAGTGAGTGTCAGCTTAAGAATGCAGCAAAGAAAAACAGGAGAGGAAATCAGAGCTTGAGAGTGAACGAGAATTCCCTCAAACTGTTTTTTCCATGAATACTGGGAAGCAGAAAATTGCCAGTCACCTGGCCATGCCAACTTTGAATGTTCTCATGGGTAAGGTACAGGAATACATGGTAGTGCACGGCCCTTGGGGCTCCATCTGGGAGACCTGGGTTGGGCCTGGTTTTGCCTCAGATTCTTTGTGTGACTCTGGACAAGTCTCTTCCTCTCTCTAGCCTTTGAATACTGGAATGCAAGAGGTGACTGGGACTGGGAAAGGGAAAACCAGCTTAATGCGTGCCCATAAGATCAGTATTGTGGATAGTCCAGTTTTAACGATAAAGAAACGTCTGGGGGTGGGGGTGGGTAGAGAGATGGCTCAACAGTTAAGAGGACTGGCTGCTCTTGCAGAAGACCCAGGTTTGATTTTCAGTACCCACATGGCAGCTAACAACCATCTGTAACTCTAGTTCGAATCTAGGGATCTAATGCCCTCTTCTGACCTCCGCAGGCATTGCACAACATGGGTGGACCTACCTACGTGCAAGCAATACACTCATAAAAATAATAAAAATAAAAATAATAAAATATTTTTAGAAAGAAACTGTCTGATGTGATGGTACATGCCTTTCATTCCACCACTAAGGAGGCAGAGGCAGGTATCTCTGGTATCAAGGCCAGCCTGGTCTATATCGTGAGTTCCAGGCCACCTGGGGCTACACGGAGACCGTGTCTCTAAAAATAGAACAAAACAAATAAACAAAACAAGAAAGAAACTGAGGAAAAGTTCTCACACATGGTAAGTGATAGACCCAGAATCTAATTTAAACTAAAGGCAGTTCAGCTCCAGAGGTTGTCCACCTGAGAACTGTAGCACTCCCACTCAGCTAGAGCATTCTTTAAGTATCCCTTCAGCTTCGTGACCTTGAGCAAGTCACTTTCCTCTCTGGACCTGCCATAACCTACATGTGATGTCCACTTCATCATTCTCCTTGATGCACGGTGTTGTGGTGAGAATATGCTGCAAATCCCCAGTGGAAAACTCAATCCTGAGAGACAAGATTGAGTGAAAAGAGGCTCTGTGCCCACGCTGTGCTACAGAGCTAAGCGCTTCACGTGTCTCATCCTATTTAGACTCTCATCTTCTAAAATAGCTGCTGCACAAAGAAGGTAAGGAACTTGCCCCCAGTCACCATTAGCAGCAAGCACTAGCAGACTCTCTGTCTCTGCCCCCAGACTTTGCCTGCATGCAAGGCCCTGGACAGTCCTGGGCGGTGCTTCTCAGCCCTGGCTGCAGTTAGAATCACCTGGGGAGCTTTTAAAAACTTGGCCTGGGCCCCACCCCCAAATTAAGCCAGAATCTCTGAGGCTTGACTTTGGTATTTTTATAAATCCCCCTAAGTGAGTCTAATGTGCAGCCAGGGTGGCCCAGGGAATAGGCACAAAAGTATTATAAGGATAGGGTAGGGGACCACGTCCAGGCTCTGGTCAGGGCAAGGAGCAAGCTGAATGGGTTCCAAAGGCTGGGCATCCCATAACATCCTGGGGTTGGAGAGAGCTCTCAAAACCCAACAATCCGTTTTACAAGGAGGAGTCTGGGGCCCACATAGGAGAAAAGTTTTGCCCAAGGGGACAGAGGGACACATCTGGAATATGGTTTTCTATCCTTGCTTGTTAATAGGAACTCTCTCCTCTGCTCTGGACAGGTGGGGCCACCCTATCGGGATCCTGTTGCTCCTGTGCTATATGTAGATGGGGACAGTGAGGCTCAGAAAGGAAAACTGAACAGTCTAAAAGCACAAGGCAGAGAATGGGAAGTCCGAGGCTGCCTGGACCTGCTCTGCACCCCATTCCCCTGTCAGTAGTTGTTCCAGACCACTGGGAGACTAGGCAGGGGGTGGCCAAGGAAGCTGACAGGGTTAAAGTATAGAGCAAGGACTAGGTTGTTTCTTCACCCCGGGCCTTTCTGAGCCTGAGCAGAGCAGGTTCGAGACCGGCGCTGTGGGAAGCTGGCTTTCGGGCCAGCAGCCCCATCCCCTCCCCCTCCCGGTTCCTAGGGCCTGGAATTCTTTTAATAGGAGACAAAGCCTTTAATTCCGAGAGATCAGATGAAAGGCTCCAAATGCAAATGTGCGGGCAGGGAAGCGGCTGCGAGAATAGCCGGCCTTCAAAGTGAGAAAGACTGAACAGCTCAGCCGGCAGGAGAGGCGGGGCTCCCGCCGCGCCCGCCCGCGTCGGCTTCTGCTCGCCTAGCCTATTGAAGGTTCCAGAGATGATAGGCCGGTGCCGCTGGCGGATGAGTCCCGCCAGCCTGTGCCTGCGGCCGGGCTCAGCCACGTGACCTGTGGCATTTAAGCCGGTTCACTTCAGTTTTCTCTGCACCTCAGTTTCTTTGTCTGTGCAATGGAATTTAACGTAGTCTGTGGTGTGGTGGTGAAACTGGCAGGAGAAAATGGTTCTAAGTGGCCTGAGAGTTTGCAAGTGGGTGTCCTTCTTTCCTTCAGATGCCCATCTTGCTGTCCACTCTTCTTGATTAAGTCTTAGTACTCACTTGCCTGACTTTTATTCATACAAATCTCGCCCAGTCCCCAAATCCCTTGCCTTCAACTCTTAGGGAAATGTGAACGGGTTGACAAGGCACTGCTTGGCTGGATGCATGAAAGACTTTAGGACCCAGAAGGGAAAAAAGATATCTAAAGTGGGGAGTGCACGGAAAAGTGGAAGTTGCAGCACATCAAGGAGTAAGGAGTGAAAGTTTATTCTAAGAGCCAAAGAAGCCATCCGAGGTGTCTGAACAGGATGAATCCCATGATGATGATTTGGTTTAGAAGGACCATTCTGGGTGCAGACTAGATGAGCTGATGGTATGCACCCGCAAAGTAGCTGGGGGGAGGTTATGGAAGGAGGAGCTGCGGAGAGACAGCCTGGCCTTGTAGACCCAGACAGAAGAGAATTGCCTGCCATTCTCAGCATCTTCTCTGGGCTCCAGAGATACCTTTGGCATGGGTTCCCTAGGGACATCAGCGACTGGGACAGGATCCCCCTCTGAGAGTTTCTAACCAAGACCCAAAGCATCCACCTTGATGGCTGATTCTGCCCTCCTCATTTTGGACCAGTGTTTCTGTCCAGATTCCTTTCAGTGCTTCTCCTTTCCCTAAGATGCTGCTGGGGCTTTCTCCCTGCTTCCTTTTTCCTAATGGGTCTGTCCTCCCGAGAAGCTGTCTCACTGAAGCTCAATATGGGGTGAGAGGGGTCTGCAGAGCTGTGTAGACCAGGCCAGCCTAGAACATATGATCCTCCTGCCTCAACTCTCAAGTGCTGGCATCTACTCCATCTTTTCCTTTTCCTTAAATGGCATGGTTATAAAAGGAGACGGATGCCTACAGGTATTATGAGGCTGAAGTGCTTCATAAGGATTTGGAACTGTGGTAGGGAGGGGAGAGAAGACAAGAGGAAAACCTTGCATTCTGTTGCTGCAGGGCCTCAGTGCCAGATGACTGCTGTGTTGCCATAGAGAAGGAAATGCTGTTTCAATACTAAGTTCTAATCTCTCTGGGGCGCCAAGTCTCTTACCTTCATATCAAGTTTGGCCTTTGTGGGCTCTAATTGGGCTCAAGATGGGTCCTGTGGTTTGATTCTGGGAACCTTGGAATACAACTTCTATCTCTTATGCTGACTTCTACCTAGCTCTGGAAGCCCTTGGGGCTGGGGTTACCTCTCTCCTCTTCTTTAGGTCTGTCCTAACATCTTGAAAATGTGAGAAGGTACCTAACAGCAAAGGTTGACTAAGAAAATGAATCAAAGGGACAGGGAGAAAAGGACAGGTATGCAGAGGGTAGATGAGGGTATGGGTAGAGAACTAAGGAAAGGAATGCTGGGAGAGGGAGTTGTAGAAAGAAAGCTAATTCTGGACAGATGTGTTGAATGACAGTGAGGACAGCCACTGAGACCACTGAAGTGGGTTCAAACACTAGGTTGGTATCGGCCTTGAACCCAGGTTGTGGAGTAGGGAGCTATAGATCCACAAACAGAGCCAGAGGATGTAGAGCTTTGCCCTGGGATTAAAGGACAGGCCACTAAACTCTCAAAGGATGTGGCCTGGTGTGGAACAGGCTGATAGGAACACAACAAGAAACCACTGAGGTAAACCAACCCTTCAGCCACAGACAAGCTTGTCCTGTAACTGGCTTTATCTAGGCAGTTCACCTACAAATGGGGCACCAGACAGAGGACAGGGAGAGAGAAGAACCTGGACTCCCCTGCCCAGAACAGGTCAGCCACAAGAAAATCACGTAGGAGGAATGATGAATGTTTCTAAAGAGATACCTTGGAGAAGCTACTTGACCTCCTGGGTCTCTCTCCTGAACTGTCCTGTGTGGCCTACAGTCAGGGTGTGAAATGGGCTCCCATTCTTAGGGTCTTCCCTCTCCCATTCCATCTACTCCATCGCCTCCCCAGCCCTGGCAGCTGCAGCAGCTTACTCCTTGCTCCAGTCTTTGGGTGGCTGCGTTTTTTTCTCTTTTATGTGTCTTACTCTTTCCTGTTGTCAATCAGAGCCCATGCTGAAGCCTGTGCTGGCGGACAGGCTGAGTGCTCTTTGGTTTGGCAGACTCAGACTGGGAGGGCTTGTGCTGCCAGCGCGCCCCAGGCTGCCAGGAGCTCATCTGCAGGGAGGTGGGGGCGGAAGGGCATCCCACATCTGCTCTCCATATTGCCCATCCCAGTCTCGCCTGCTGCCAGAGGAAGAGTCAGCCCAACCAGGAGAGACAAGAAAGAAGAGAAGGAAGACCTGTAGGAGGGGCTAGGGAGGTAACAACAGAGGGGAAGAACGGAGCTGGGATCGGTGGAAAGCTCCTCACCAACAAGGTGTCTGTGAAGACAGCCAGAGAGGAGGAAGAGAAAGCCTGGGTGGAGGAAGGTGGAAAGGGAGGGAGGGAGAGGCGGCTTAGGGATTAGCCCTCACCCAGAGCAGAGGGAGACGCAGATTCAGTCAGAAACAAGGAAGAAAGAAGACCGGGAATGTCAAACAGCACAAAAAAAAAAAAAAAAAAAAAAAAAAGAAAAGAAAGAAAGAAAGAAAGAAAGAAAGAAAGAAAGAAAGAAAGGAAATCTGCACAGGCTTTGGAATTTCCAGTTTTGCTTTTTGTACCCTTGTACTTTGGTGAACAGCCCTGCCCCATAAACCCTGGGATTAGTGGCTCTGTTGCCTTGGGCTGGCCGGCACCTAATGGAAGCCACCTGGCTAGCCACAGGCCCTACTCCAGTCCTGGGCCCTAGGGGCTCCCTCAGAAATGATTTCATTTGTCAATTTACAGTTGGGAAGCAGAGCAGGGATGGAGGACCCACATAGGCATGTCCTCATTTTATCTCTGTGTGGGTAGTTCGGGTGGGCAGAGGATGCCTACAGTCCTGGAAAAGCAGTGGGAATCCTGTGGCGGGAACTCTCCAGCTGAGATGTATATTACCTCAATTGACTCCTGTCCCTGCCAGGATTCTGCAGTGGCATGACACTATGCAAACTGAGCAGCCCAGTGGTATTGCATATCCTAGCACCCAGTTACCTAGCCCACTCCTCCCCCTCACGGTGGCCAGTGGTGTATCACACAGCAAGCCAGGCCCAGGAACCAGGACATTTGAGAAAGTGAATGAATAATCAGGGGGTTGCCTTGGCAAAGGAGAGACTACAAGAACAAGAGAGTTGTGCTGGCAGGAGAGAGTGTATGTGTAGTAGACACTGAACATTCAGGAAGGACCCATTCCCAAAAAGTGGTGAGAACAATTCCTGGAGAACTGAGAAGAGGGGCCAAGGGGATGGTGCAGCTGGATGAGGAGGGAGAGCATAAGGTCCACAGCCCTTTGGGTGGGCAAGCAGTCAGCCTGCAGCAGGGAGGCTGGGCCCCAAAGCCACAGGCCTGCCCTGGGAGAAGCCTGAGGACCTGAAGGATTGGCACTGTAAGTCCTCTCCTGGAGAGATCACTCTTTCTGTCACTGTCTCTATCTCTGTCTTTCTGACTCATTGTCTCTCTTTGACACTTTCTGTATCTCTTTCAGAGAGAGAGAGAGAGAGAGAGATTTTTTAGACCTGGCTTGGCCCTAGGCAGCAACAAAATGGCTTCTAAAGATGTAGTATAAGACCTGGAAGGAACCAGGGATCCCCTGACATAACTGAAGAACCATGAAGCCCATAGCAGGATGAGAGCAGGGAGATAAGTGGCTTATCCAAGTTTACACTGAGAGAACAGGGGGACCTGGAGGATCTGAACCTAGAACATGCCTCTCCGGTGGCTGGCTATAGTGGCACCCCAAGACCATGTAAGGACCTGCGGAACTGAGAAGAGTGGAGGTGAGCAGAGTGGTAAAGGGAGGCCATATGGTTACTCCAACCCATCAACCAATCACTACACACCAGACACATGAATGCCATTCTCAGGATGTATGTGATCCCTGTAAGGCCCCCACCAGCCATGTTATATAAGAAATGTACTTAGTGTAACTTAAAACATTTATTACATTTTATTTATTTATGTGCATGCGTGCACACACGCACACAAGCACACATGCCATGCCACACACGTGGAGCTCAGAAGACAACTTGTAGGAATTGGTTCTCTCCTTCTACTATGTGAGTCCCAAGGATTTAATTCAAGTCATCAAGCTCGATGGCAAGTGTCTTTACTCACTCAGTCAACTTAGCCTGATTTTACTGACAAAGAAACCGAAGCTGGGTGGGAGAGGTGAATCCGAGCCCAGGATTTAAGCCTACTGGGGCCTCGTCCCACGGTGACCAGGAAAGGGAGGGAAGGTAAATGGGGAGAAAGATTGGACAAGGGTCTCAGTCATGCTGGATGATGCCTTCATTCCTGGCTTTCAATTCCTGCCCATCAGGGAGGGGCATCTTGTGCCGCCAGTCCTTCTGTGCTCTCTTGGAAGCTGGGTCCCCAGAAGCCTAGGCCTGTCTGGAAGGCTGTGAGGACAGGGAGTTGTATAGTCTTCTCCTGTACAAGCTCTGTGAACTCACTTGCAGCATGGCTGAACACAGGCGCAGAGGAGATGTCGGAGATGCAGATGTTTCACTGAACAGTACAGTCAGTGAGCCAGGCTCCAGCCTTCTTCCAGCTCCTCAGAAGGACACTATGCCAATGTCTTCCAGCCCTGGGCCTCAGGCACCCCAGATGGACTATGAGGGCTGGGCCTAGGTTGTTGTCTGGAGGTTCTTTGGCTCTGGTGGCTGAGGAATCTGTGACATAAACACATGGAAAGAGAAGTGACAGACTGAGGCCAGCCATGCCTGCTGGGAGTCTGGTGAAGAATGCACAGCTCCTCAGGGTGGAATCAGAGCTCAGAGGAAACAAGACCAGAGTACAGACAGCTGGTGAGGCCAGATGGGCTTCCATTTATTCCTTCTAATGAGCAAGCATGTGTTAAACACCTACTGTATGCTGGGCACTCTGCTGCATGTTGGTAATACAATAAAGAGCTCATCTCCTCAAGGACCCTTATGTGCCATCAGAAAACCTGAGCTCACTGTGGAGGGCAATGAGGTGATGGGCACCTTCTCTGCCCATCTCATCCTTCTTAGCTGCCTTCCTTGTGTCTCCGATTCTTCCCTCATCCTTTCGCCTCCTCTTTTTCTCCCTCCCATTTTCCTTTGTGTTTGTCCTTTTTTCTCTTTCCTTACCCTGAATCGCTTCCTGCCACCGCCCCTTCTCTGAGTCCCACTGAGGCTTAGAGTAAGAAGTGAAGATTGGACGATGGAAGTTCCCATTCAAGCTCCCCTCCTAGCCTGAATGAAGGCATTTGGAAATTTCAGCTGTCACGTCACGCCAGGATCTGGAGGATGTGCCAGGCTGGGTCAAAGGGTACCAGCGCAGGCTCTTCCTCTCCTGAGATGAGGTAGGGCTGTAGCCATGAGGACAGATGCGCAGGGGAAGCTAGGAGCAGAGTAAGGGACTGGGGTCTTAGAAGGCGTTTGTAGGTACATGCCACCTGTTGTTTTCATGCCTGGAATTCCATTCAGTGGGGACAGGAGTTGAGTTGTTTGGAGCATAGTGAACAGAGAGCCCAGGGAATGAACTCAATTAGATGTCCTGTGTGCAGCCCCCACCTCCAGTGAGGACCCTTATTGAGCCTTGGTTTCTTCAAGAGTAAAATAAAGATAATGCCCATCATCCAGAGTGGAAACAAAAAAATCTCACTGAAGTGATGGTGTGTTACACACAGGACAGGTCGTCTAAGCCTTTCCGGGGGTGAGAGCAACTGGCCGCTGTGCTGGGGTATGGGATCAGATTTTAGGAGAGACTTCCTGGTCTGGTGAAGGTAAAACTATGGAGGAGAAATTTGTGAGGGTAGCATGAAGAAATCTGCTGAAGCCCTTGGCTTGTTGTCAATAGCAAGAGGCCTGCAGAGCAAAGCATTCACTTTCCTGGATGCAGTCAGCAGCCTATGGTAGCAAAGACCAATCCCTCCCAAAAATGTGGCACCCATACAAAATGGCATTTTGTCTATGAAGATGGATGAAAAGATGTCATTGGTAAGGAAGTGGATGCAACTGGAGATGACCATGTTAAGCAAAATGAGATGAGCTGCTCAGAAAGATAAATATTACATCTTTTCTCTTATACACTGGTTTTTAAAAAGACATGGAAATAGAAAAGGAACTGTTTGGGAGGAACACCGGGATCAGTGCATAAGGAGGGGAAACAAGAGAGGGGGGATGGGGACATATATGAGCAAATTACCTGATGTGTATAAAAATATCACAGTGAAATCCATCATTTTACATAATGAATGTATACTAATAAAAAAAAGAAAAAAGAAAAATTTCAAATCAACAACCAGGCATTTAGAAAAAATATCATGGACTTTAAAAATATTTATTTATTTATTTTATGTGTATGGTGGTGTATTTTATGTATATGCCTGCATATAAGTATGTACACCATGTACATGCCTGGCATACCCATGAAGGCCAGTAGAGGGCGTCAGAGCCCCAAGAACTGGAGCTAATGATGGTTATGAGCTACCACCTAGGTGCTGGGAATCAAATCTGGGTCCTGAACAAGAGCAGCAAGTGCTTGTAACTGCTGAACCATCTCTCCAGTCCCCACCATATACTTTTGACTAAAAAGCTTGGAGTTCAAATCTTGATACAGTCCCTTCCCACTGTGTGACCTCAGACAAGTTTGTTATCCACTAGAACCCACAGTTTCTTCACCTGTACAATGTGCTCCTTGGGCTTTGCTTGAGTTTTATATTACTTGGCAGGTACCAAGCACGTATCTTTAAGCTCCCAACCTCCTGTGCCTCTGTTTCACCATTTTCCATAGGAAGAGAGTTGGACTAAATGATCTGTCAGGTTCCATTCAGCCTTAACATACAGAACAAGCCACGATTTATTTGTTTTCCAGTCATGTCCAGTGCACCGATCACCAGTAAGAACTTGCTTGTGTGGGTGGTCTGTGTGAGCGTATGTGGAGGACGGAAAGGGAATGTTCTCTGAACTACAAGAATGAGCCTGCCCCTCAAAGGGAAGGTAGTGAGTTTGCTTTCTCCCCAAGGCTACCTTGTTACATACATGCCCCTGAATGTGTGTAGTGCTGGGGACTGAGATGGCTTCTCCAAAGACCCTCGTGGACTAGATCCAGCTGGAGGTAGATATGAGACTGAGGCTGGGCTGGGAAGCCTGGCCATGACAGCTGGAAGCAAACAGAGGAGCCCCCATTTGCTCAAGCCCATGTAGTTCCTTCCTCAGGAAGCAAAAAGAAAGACTTAAAGGATTTGGACCTTGGGCGGGGGGGAGTTAGAACCCAAATCCACATCTGGTCTGACAATATTTCTAACCCTAAGCTCTCTGGCCACCAAGGAGGGAGTGTGGGCAGCAGCTGGTGGCTTCTTCCAAGCTGCCTTTCTGGTGACATCACTGGCAACAGAGACACCCACGTGGGGCCAGGCTGCCTGCCTCCATCTGGATCCACCCAGAGCCAGGAAGGAGGTATGAGTTTCCTGAAGGAAGCTGGGTTTTCTGCGTTGACTCAGCTGGAATCTTTTAGGCCTTCATTTCTCTGTCTCTAAAGTGGACCATATAACTCCCTTGGAAAGCAGGGTATTTAAAAAAAATAGCACCTGTGGGGAGGTGCGTGTGCATACAGGTGAGCATACATGTGTGTACATATACATGTGAAAACGGGAGGTTAATATCAGGTGACTCCTACTGTCACTTTTCCATCTTAATTTTTAAATCTGGGTCTGTCACTGAACAAGGAGCTCATCGATTGACTGGATTGGCTGGCCAACAAGCCTTCTGTATCCTTCTGTCACAATGGCCCCCAGCTCTAGGGTTACAAATGTGCACCCCATATACCCAGGTTTTACATGGGTGCTGGGGGTTCAAATTTACATCCTCACTCTTGCATGGCAAGCACTTATCAAATAAGCCATCTCCCCAGCCCAGTGCAGGGAAATATGACAAGCTCTCTCTGCAGTGAAAGATGAGCAACTGGCACACTCCACATATGGAGTAAATGCCACTTACCCTGCTGTTCCTAGCATCAGTGTCAATGAGACTGTTATGGGTAAGGGAAGTGGTGGACATACTCCATGTTCTCTCCAGCCAAGCAACAGCAGCCCCACGTAGACTGACAGGACTGACACATCTCGCTTTGCAGGAGTAGTGGGGCTTGCTCTTGGGTCTGCTGCTTCCCAGTCCAGGTAGAACCCTTGTGTTAGCCCTTGTCACTAGTGTTCTCAAAGAGCACAAGTGAATCACATCATCAGAAATCAAAGAAAATTAGCCTTTCGCATGGGGGGAGGAGTTAGCTCAGTCCTTTAACTTGAGATTTTATGCATACTCTAGCCTGGGTCTGAGCCTCAGCTCCTGGCCCTGTAGACCTTGAAGACAAGGGCTTCCGGATACAACACAGGATTCCCAGTCAAACATGACTTTGAAATAAATAATGAAGAATATTTTTAACCTAAGTATGTCCCAAATCTTGCATGGGCTATACTTCTAAAAATTGATTGTTAATCAGAACTGCCAATTGCAAGTGTCTGGAGTTTTTATGTGCAACCCTACTTGCCAGATCCTGCCTTAAGGATGGGGGGTGGGAGTAGCTATCTTAAGTTGTCTGGCCTATAGGGCTCTGCCTTCCCACTTTCAAACCTTCAGTCCTTAGCAGATCGACTGGAACAGCTTAGTAGCTGAGGGGACATATTTAATTCAGTCACTCATTAATTTGTACAGCTCTCCTTCTGTCTTCCTGGGCCTGGTATTGCTCTAATGAGTTTGAGTGGTAATGAAAAGAAAGTACTTCCTGTGGAACAGCATGGGCACTGCAGTGGCCTGTCTGTTGTACCTCTGCCCACCACATTGAGATCAGGCCTGAGGCATTGAGAGGCTCTGAAGGGAGGCTTCCACTGAGAAGTCTGAAGGGGGCTGGGTGGCCTCCTTCTGGCCCCTCACTGAGGAATTTTGTAAGCATGTGGAGGACAGGGAAGAGAGGAGGGCAGGTTGTAAACCTAAGGGAGAGGCTAGCTGGCAAGATCTGTGATTCACAGGAGCCAATACTTTGACAGTTAAGAAACTGAACAAGTTTTGGCTTCCCACAATAACTAGAGGGTGAGACCCTATTACTGAAGATACTACACACTTTGGTTGCAGGACATATAGAAATCAAGCTTCTGATGTGAAAACTTTCTCCCTGATGGCTAGCTTTCATAGTGCTAGAAGGTGCTATGCGGGCCACGGGGGAGAAAAATTATCATGGTCTTACCCGAAGCTGGACCCTGCATGCTACTATATCTATCTGCCAGGCAAGGTGTGCCCACTGGTGCGATAATGGCTTGACAGTTAAGGGGCAACCAACTGCTTTCTGGATTCGAAGTGTGCTCCACATGAGGGAATTCATGTGTGGTACTGAGTCAACAGTCTGTGACTCAGGAGGTCATAGGCCCTAGTGGGTACTTACTACTGTTGTTTCACTAATGGACATGTTGTCAAACTTCCTTCTAAATATTTACATTTATACCTGTGAATTAGAGCTGCTCTCATCCTTGGTTGCTGCGGCAGTGGGCAACAGTTAATTCAGAGACTCCAACTGGCCAAAGGGCTGAGAAGTGGCTATTGAGTGGTCAATCCTCTATATCAACCCTTATAAGGCTCAAAGAATATTGTGAAAGAGGGAGGCAGAAAGAACGTAAGAGCTGGAGGATAGAGAGATATGCTGTGAAATGTCAGCTGGACATGACATGGCAGTCCCACTCAAACTCACTGAAGTTGTGGTTACCTGCATAAGACCTATACAAGATCAAGCCAACAAAATCAGTTACATTCCCACAGGCAGCACTAACTGGATTCAGTGAATTACAAAGTGGAAAAGACAGAAGATGAGTGGGGAACATGCTGAGGAGTATCTGGGGGAAGGGGGAGGGATTTACAAGTGGATATTATCCAGGTACATTGTATATATGCATGAAATTGTTCAATAAAAAGGAACTGAGCATGAATGGAACCTGGTAGCATACAAATATAATCCCAGAATTTGGGAGGCTGAGGCAGGAAGCTCATGAGCTAGAGGTAAGGACCTGAGGAAACTCAAGGCCCATTGGGGGGATGAGCACTAACCATGAACCACTCTTCAGTAAAAGACCTGTGTGGTCAATTCTGTATGGGAAGCATGATGGAGTGTGGTGCAAAAAACATAAGTCCTTGGTGATTGGCTTGTTTCTTAGCTAACTGAAAGCCCTGAGAAGTTCTGGAATAAGAAAACAAAAATTATTTACAGTGTGTTCTCTGGGCATTTCCCATATTTGACACAGTGTTAGTTATCTCAGTCTCTTATTCATTCCAGGTACTTGGACTCCCTGGGACACACTTTGATACATGTTCTGTGAATGGTGTTTTAGCTGGGGTTTTGAGGCCATGCTCGCTGTACTTTATCACCCTGGTCATGTGCCCAGGTCACAGCACAGCCCCAGCTCCACCTTCTTTCATTCCTTGTGGACTTTTTCCTCGGGTTCTTTGTATGCTTCTGTGCCTTTGTACATGTGTGTCTGCACAAGTTCCTAAATCTATTCATTGTCCCATGTAGGCACACCAGTGTGTGCTGCTTTGGAAAGCCAAGAATGTCAAGAGAGAGACAGAGAGACGGAGGGACAGAGAGATTATTTTCCCCAGTCCACTTCCTTGAAAGCCTCTAACTTCTGTCATTTCATGAGGAAACATTCTGGACATCAGCTAGTGTTGAACTCCACTGTGCTTACACCGTCTGCCTGAGTTTATAGCCTAGTTCCCTTCGGGATGATGGAGAGAGGTGAACAGCTGGCAGGCCTGGACTAGGCGCCCCCAGGAAAGCATGGCAAAGAGAAACTTTCTTGGTCCAGAGACATCAGTTTGAACACTGGTACTCATTCTGGCTATTTAAAATATTCTAGGAGAAACAATAAGGTTGTTTAGAGGTTCACTGCAGAACAAATGACAAAGATCTATGCAGGCAAGGACTGTGTCTGTCTTATTTTTATATTATTATTTTTTGCAACAGGATCTTCCTACATAGTCCAGGCTGGTTTCTAATTCACTATGTAACCGAGGCTGGCCTTCAATTTCTGATCCTCCTGACTCAATCTCCCAAGCGCTAGGATTATAGGTGTGAACGTCCCTGTATGTGGCTTCTTTCTGTCTTATCATCTCGGTACTCTTAGTTCCTAATACAAGGACTAGCAGGGTGTCTGTATGCCTGTGTCCATTTGTGGCTACATACAAGCATGAATCATATAACTAATGTTCCTCTGTGTGTGTGTGTGTGTGTGTGTGTGTGTGTGTGTTGCTGGGGGTAGAATCCAAAGCTTCACATGTGCTAGGCAAATGCTCTACCACTGAGCTATACTCTCCAAGTCATGTTTAAATTTTATTTTATTGGGGTTGGAGAGATGGCTCGTTGGTTAAGAATCCTCTTGCAGTGGATCTGAATCTGGTTTCTAGCACCCATGTCCCATAGGTCACAACTGCCTGTAACTCCAACTTCTCGGAATCCAGCAACTTCTTGACTCCAAAGGTCCCTGCACTCATCATATATGCACATATCTGTACACAGACACGTACATATTCACATAAATTCTGAAAATTATTTTATTATTGTTTTCTCTGTGCATGCACATTTGTGTATATGTGCATGGAGGCCCAAAGAGGGCATTGGATCTCCTGAAGCTGGAGTTATAGGTGGTTGTAAACTCCTGTACTCTGCAAGAACAGCTAGCACTCAGCCATCTCTCCAGCCCTAAGCCCCAAGTCTTTCTTTGAGCACCTGTGTGTCATGCATTGTTGAAGGCATGTTACATGGAATGTTTCATTGAATCCTCACAACCATTCTCTAAGGTAAACACTTTGATTATACTCACCTCACTGATGCTGTCATACTATGACACCAGAAAGTAAGCAGCTCAATCTAGGTCACATGGCCAATAAAAAAGCATAGCCAGCCTTCAACAAGGCAGTCTGACTGCAGAGCTCTTTCTGAAAACACTCTTCTACTCCAACTGTCTGGTGGAGGAATGTAAAAATGAATGCATGCATGCGTGAATGAATAAATAAAACAAATCCCAAATGACAGTGGTGGCCCACACCCTTCCAGCAGCCTCATGCTATGCATCCAGCCGTGCCCGGGCCTTGCTGCAGAAGCCCAGCAGTGTAACACAGGGAGCAAGCCCTCCCAGCTGCCCCCACCAGCACAACCTCTTTCCTCACTCACTCCTCTCTCCCGCCCCACCCTTGTCACATTTTCTTGTCACATCTTCCCCACTGCTCCTCCAAACCACTCCCCAGCTCCCAGTTCCTGAGCCTCCTCTTGCCAGAGTCTCTGTCCTCTCTTCCTTGCGTGCCTGCATGTGTACCATAAAACCCACAAGCTCTCAAAACAAAGCAGGGAGCCGCCTCACCCACGTGCTGCCCCTTTGATGTCCCCTTTCTGGCAGCTGCAGGGGCAATGAGCCGCCTTCCATAAGCTTGGGTTCCAGGGGGGTGGGTTTCAGGCCAGAAGCTCCACACACAAAGGCGCGACCCAGAGGGACATGAGTTGTTGGAAACCCAGGAAACAACAGGAGGGCTGGGAGAGATGAGCCAGGATCCAAGGGGTCTTACTCAGCAGCTTCATGCCTAGGAGGTCTCCAAGGACCTACTGTTACCAAGATTCACAAACGAGAACACCCCACATACACATTGCACAGCAGGCTAGAGCTGACAGAACTCTTTGGCACCCATTTGCCTCATAAATCCTCACTGTGACAGAGTTGGTAAAAGATATGCAGTCAGGATGCCTGGATTTGAATCTTCCTTCTGCTACTTCCTAGTCATGAGACATAAGAAAAGGCACTGAGCTCCTCAGAAGCTTGGTGTGTTTCATTGTCCAAATGAAGATAATTCCTGTCTCATCAGGTTGCTGTGAGGAGTATATAGGTCCAGCAGGCCTTCCAAACAGTGGACCCTATGTAGGACTGCGCATCCATCCAACCCTATGACCCCAGAGCCCAAACTCACTTCTTCCACCCACATCTCAGCAGCCCTGGAAAGTGGAAGCAGCTGAAGCTTATGAACTCTTGTGCCGTGGCCCTTGCAGAATCTGAACCCAGGTCTGTGTGTCTCCAAAGCCCGTGCTCTTTTGGGGAACTGACGCTCAGAAAATGGCCCTTGTCTAGGTTTGGAACCAGACCCGACTTTATTATAAATCTAGTGCTGTCTTTCTAGTGCTCCTTGATGAGATGGAGTCAGGCATCTGTCTCTTACTCCCTCAATCTTCCCAAGTAGGAGCCTTCTTGGATCTTCTGTGCCATCAGAGTGACATGGAGGAGAGGGTGTATCTCAAAAACAATGGGAAATTTTCAGCTGAGTTTTGAACAGAGAGATCCTGTTGCACATGTCTCTAGAGTATCAGTGCCCAGGGCAGCCGGTGCCAGGTACGCCTGCCCACCTGCAGACACTGGTTATATCTGGTCTACACCTCGTGGCCAGCCTTGCTTGCCCTGCAGGTGTTTTTCCTTCCTGGTGGCATTTCTTTGCTCCTGACCCCAGAACAGAGCCCTTCCCGACCATTCCCAGCCCAAGTACTAAATACCATTGACTGGTGTTCCAAAAGCTAGGGATGCTGCTCATAATTTGGAGAGCTGTGAGGCCAGGATGTGGCAGAGGAAGAGGGGGCTTCTGAGCTGTTGCTGCCATCTTAGCGCCTAATCCTATGTTCCCATGCCTAGAGCCATCTCCACTCTCAGGTCTACACTGCCTAAAACACAGAAGCCAAGAGCAGATGTCTCCTTGGTGTAACCACAGTTCAGACTTCCAGAAGCAGAACTCAAGATAGAGTACCTAGAGTAAGGCCCTACTGTGCACTGGTGATGGGACATACAGGCTTACGCGTCCCTGAGGTAAACCCCCAAGTTGGGCAAGGTTCTTGTTAAAGTGTTATGGAGGAAGCAGCTAAGAGACGCTGAATGCTTTGCCCAGGGCTCTATGGACAGGAATCAGTGGAAGCAGGCTAGAACTCAGGACTGGCTCCAAAGCCAGTGGGCATGGATGTAGTGAGTTGGGGAACCCAGCTTGCTTCGGTTATGCAAGGGCCTGAGAAATCAGGTATTCTAGACTTGTGACTGTGCCTCAAAGCTGAGGTTTTAGTGCCATGAAGTCCTACTTTAAAAAAATACCGCAATTAGCTCCAGGTCTGGCGATCCATGCCTTTAGTCCCAGCACCAAGGAGGCAGAGGCAGATGGACCTCTGTGAGATGAAGGTCAGCCTGGTCTACATAGTGAATACCAGGCCAGCTGGGACTACAAGAAGACCCTGTCTCAAAACAAAACAAAACAAAAACACAAGCAGCTAGGTGTTCATAGCATGAGCTGGTACTTCCAGTTACTCAGGAGGGTAAGGCAAGGAGACTGCTGAGCCCAGGAGTTAGAGTTTATGATGGAAATAAAAGAATTGTTTGTTTGTCTTTTCAGACTTGCTGCAAACTCCTGGGCTCCAGGGATCCTCCTGCCTCAGCCTTCCAAGTGCTGAGATTGTAGGCACGCACTGCTGCACCCAGTTCACTGAGTTCTTTTTGATGGAAATGTTTAAGAAACACATTCCACCTTGCCAGCCTCCTCTTCCTAAGGCTCAGGACATGCTCATTACTGCACAGCCACCACTGTGCTGTGGCGATCTCCTCTATCAGGAGGCCCTGGCTTGTCTGGCTTCCTTACGCGTTTGTACCTGGCCCGAGTTGTTTTCTGTTTTACTACTTCGCTGCCTACTCCCCTGCTGTCAGGCTGTCAACTCACACGTCTTGACACTTTTAGTGTGCCTGCTTCCAGCAGCCCCTCTGCCCTCCTGATTTACTACTTCTAATTTGCTGTGGGTTTGGGAACCAAATAACCAGGCTCATTAGAGTAAACAGGAGGGGGAGGATACAGAGGGTCCTCCTCAGGTAACCACTGTTCAGAGGTTAGACATGTGTTCCTTATGCTCAGCCCTAAAGCCTGTGGCCCCCACATTAATGCTACCAGGTGCCTCCTCATCCTTGCAACAGGAGTGACCTCAAGTCTGTGGTGAGTGGAGTCTAGCCCTTAGTCCTAGACAAGATGGCCAAATTGTGGAAGAATGGCACAGCTTAGACCAGAGAATTACCACGTGTTATGGAATATTCTAGAACAATGGAATGGAGGGTGACCTTTGCCTTAAGGCTTCTGGATAATTCCACTATCCTGCTAACACTGTCTGAGGCCCCTCAGAAGCTTTGGAGGTTGAGGAAGCTCCTTTATCCAGAACAGCAGGGATGAAAAGTTCATTGTATAGCTGTCTAGTTGTCGGGGGCTCTTCAATGCCTCAGAGCCTAGGTAGGCTGGACCTATCTTAGCCTTCATCCTCGTGCATCCTGACTTTCTGCCCCCCACAGTGCCCCCATTCTACCCAGCTGTGACAGGAACCTCTGAGCAGAGCTGGGCCTGGCTTGCCACCTCAGCAGTCCAAAGGCTTGCCTCTCCCTGCCTGGGTGAGGGAGGCACCACTGAGGGAAGCACTGAGGCAGATTTAGGACTTGGGTAGAGTTTGAAGCCCCCCAAAGCCATTTTTCAAAGTGAAAACTGAACCAAGCTGGTCTGGAATTGTGGCTAGAGGATAAATGTGGACCCCATGGTGTCATTTTATGGTCAATTTTCAGAGTGTAACTGCACTTTAAGCACTAACGCTGAGTAGCAGGAAAAAACTTCTTAACGGTAAGATCTATTAAGAGTGCAGAGCTGGCTCCCAGGAGTGAGGTGGGAGTGTGTAGGCGTGAATCATTGCAAACAGGTCTAGCCCAGGCTTTGGGGAGGAGCCCAGCCCAAGCTGGGCAGCAACAAGGAAGAGCATCATTGGAAGGTGGAGATGCTGTCTCCAGGAACTCAGTCCCCTGGAGTGGTGGCCCAAGGCTCCTTTCCCAGGGCCTGAAGTCCTATCCTAACCTGGACAAGGCTCTCCAGCCGCTCACCCTTGGCCACTGCAAGCTGAAACAGGAAAGAGCAAACCACAGTGGCAGGCCTGTTGGGGTGGGGGCGGGCGGGAAAGTCAGCCAGCCACCGAGCAGAGCAAGAGTGATGACTGTTTCCCTGGTCTTGTCTTCAGTGTCAGTCAAGGCACAGCAGCCCCCAGGAAAACAGAGGGAAGACTAAAAACATATTTAAAACTGGATGTCTGCAAGGTCCAGGGGAGACTAGTGGAGGGGCTGGAGGACATAAAGACAGAAGAAGCTAGTGGTGGCAGCCAGCAGATAGGAAGCAAAGCTGAGGGACTAAGTAACCTCTAAGGTTTTCCAGCTGGAAAAACTGGCTCCAAGGGACATGGAGCTAGGGGACAAACCAGCTGCCAAGCAGGGCCTCCACCAAGCCAAAGAAGGCCTCCTACTCTGTTTCAGAGCTTTGGCCCAGCCACTGGGATGCTAGCCAAGATCCCATCTGAGATTCAGGGCCATGACTGCAAGCAAGAGCCCCAGAGGATACCCAGCTGGGGAAGGACAAAAAGTAAGAACTTAGGCCTGGCAATAAACAAACCTCAGCTGAGCCACAGTCTGCTGTGTAATCTTAGGCAAGTCTCTTCCTCTCTCTGAGCTTAAATATACTCGTGTTCACAGTGAGCAGCACAGTGTAAGGAGTAAAATTTGAACTTGTGCAAATCCTCTAAGCCATTGGACATATAGTCTTGCCAGGTAGAACATTCCAGGATTCCGCTGACTGGTGTGTTTTAGGACAGGATTTCCTGGGGATTAAAAATAGCAACAGAAGGTTTGGGGATGTAGCTCAGTTGGTAGAGCACTTGCTTAGCATGCATGAAGACCTAGACTCAATCCCCAGAACTGCATAAACCTGGATACACCTGTAATCCCAGCACTCAGGAAGTGATGGCAGGAGGATCAGAAGTGCAAGATCAGGAGGCTGGGGAGGTGACTCGGGGGCAAAGCTGGACATGGTATTGTGGATCTATAACCCAGTGCTGGGAAGGAGTATAGACAAACCAATCCCTGGAGTTCCCTAGCCAGCCAGTCTAGCCAATTGGTGAATCTTAGGTTCAGTGTGAGTCCCTATCTCAAAAAAGAAGGTGGGGCCAGTAAGATGCTTCAGTAAGTAAAGGTACTTGCCATGCAAACTTGGCAACCAGCGTTCCATCCCCAGAATTCACATAAAGGTGGAAGGAAAGCACTGACTCCATAAAGTTGTCCTCTGCCTTCCACATATACACTATGCATGGCACGTGTGCACCCCCCCCACCCGCATCATGCACACATACACAATTATTATTATTATTATTATTATTTCCTTGGCTACATAGGGAGTTTGATGCTAGCCTAAGCTAGAGAGACCCTGTCTCAAGAAAAAGAGGGGCTCTGGAAAAATGGATTAGCAAGTAACAGCACTAGTGACATGGCAGCTAACAACCGCCAGTAACTCTAGTCCCAGGGGACTTGATGCCTTCTTCTGGCCTCCAAGGCATACACATGGTACACCTACAAATATGCAGGCAAAAACACTCATACATATAAAATAAAAATAAATAAAATTTAATATAGTAAAAGAAACATGATAAAACCATTCACTAGGTGCCAGCAAATGTTCTAGTTTCTTCTTTTCTATGTTAACTCACTTATTTCTCCTAATGGCTCTACTAGTGAGTACTCTTACCCCTATTTTGCACATAAGAAAACTGAGGCAGCAGACAGACTCAAGTTCCAAACTGCCTTGAAAATCAGTCACTGGTTCTGCTTGCTCTCTGGCTACCCTTTGGCTGGAGTGCCCTGTCCTGCTCCTTCCTAAAGCTAGATTCTCCATCACAGTCTCTTCGGAACCGGGAAGCGATCTCTCCTGAGCCCGGTAGAATCTTCTCTGAACAGACCGCGCACCACTCCAGATGAAAGACAGTGATGAGGATGTGAGTGGCTGAGCACTGTGGAGAGCTCAGGTCTTTGCCTATCTTTCTTGCAACCTGCCTTGTGTGCTCCCATAAAGGAGAGAGAGAAAGAAAGGCAGAGGAGCCCCAGGTTCTTTATTGATGCTCATAGGGGTTAGAGGAAGCTGCAGTCCCTGGCCAGTCTCTGCGGTTCTCCTTTACACCTATTTCCTCCAAGGTGTCCAAAGTCCTCCTTGTCCACCCAGAACCACCCCCCCCCCAATTTCCAGTCCGCCCTGCGCCACAAGGGGGCACTGGCGCTCCACCGCTCGGATGCGCTGGTCCGCGCGCTTTCTACCTAGGGTCAGAGGCAGCGGGAGTTTGCGTTAGGCTTCCCGATTCCTGGCACCCTCCCCATTTCCTCTTGGAAGCCTCCCTAATCCTCTTACTCCGAGGGTCACATCCTTAGGCCCAGAGACGAGGTGTTTCATTTTCAATTCACCCCAACTGTCCCTGGAGAGCTCCCTGAAACGTAAGGAGGGGGACCCCTGGGCCGAGCCCCTTTCTCTGCCCCTCTGGCGACCTCTTTTTCCTGCTCTTCTCTCCAGCTTGTCCCTTCTAGAGGTGTCTCCCTCTATTCCTCTCCTGGCCTGCTTCTTTACCTCAGAGTCCTTAATTCAGTGTTCTGTTCTCTGGTTCTTTTTATTTCTCTCCTATCAACTTTCACCCCATCTCCCTTTTCTCTCCATCTCCTTTGGCCCTTCCTTCTCCACCTACCTTCTCCTGTCTCTTCTGCTTTTGCTGCTGCACCGGGACACTAGCTGCAGGAGTCTGGTGCCAAAGTGGAGGGTCCTGGGTCCTGTCTGGTGTTCCTGGGAACTGAACATGAGTGTCAGCTTTGAGTCTAGGGTGCCACAGCCCCAGGCTTGTGTGGGTCAACTGAGGAAGTCAGGTAAGCAGCGTCAAGCTGCTGCAGTATGGGTGTGGAGCAGGCAGGGCCAGAAACTCTCCACTTCTCTTAGCAAATGCAGTCTTTCCTGGGACTGGAGGATTCAAACCCGAAGCCAGGGGCCTGTTCCCCGGCCTGGCTCTGACAGGCTTTGTGAGCTTTCCCATCATTTCCTGGGGCTCCAGTTTTCCCTTAAGAGGTAGGTAGAACTCTGAGGCCTCTACCAGCCTCTAATCTGTTTGTCATCTTTGTTAGGTGTCCCAGAAGACCTAAGTAGTGCTCTTCTCAATTTTGTTCCTACTCCTTACCTCCACCTTTTAAAATGCTGAAACCCTGCTTGTATCTTTACTTCAAGAGAGAGGGACCCAGTTTGGGATGGGGTCACACTGTCAATGTACTGAGGAAACGTCTGGCGTAAGAGCTTACCCAACTTGCAAACTCTTAGGGCCTATTGTTGTATGGTGTTGATGTAGATGTTGGGGCAGAGGGAAGTGAAATATAAACATAGGAGACACCATGGTCCTCATGTCGCCTTCCTGACAAAGCCCATTATCTGCCATTTCTTAGCTTCCAAAAGAATCTAACCCCTTTGTAGTTTAAACAGAAGCCAAAGTCCAGAGAGAGCCAAAAACTTGCTCAGATACACATAGCAGGGTGGTGGCAAGCTCTGAACATGCTGGAACTGGAGGGATATAGGTAAGGAGCTGTGCCGCCTGGAGGGACACTGGAAGCTGGCAGAGTGGAGGGGGCACTGTGCATGGAGCAGCTCGTTGGGGTATGAGTGTCAGAGCTTAGGGACAGTTACCCACTGTCCACATCTTGTGATTGGCACACACCCATCCTAGGAAGGAGGCAGGTCAGGGGCGTCCTGAAGTCCCCACCACAGCTAAAGGGTAGCACCCCACCTGACAATGTGCTGTACCACGTTTTTCCCTTCTCCCCTCCGCCCCCAACCTTCCTGCAGACCAGGAGAGGGAGAGGGCAATTCACCTGTTTTTGATTTGAGATTCAGGTGGACTTTTCTTTCTTCTCATCAAAGAAGTGGTGAGGGGAAGGCAGGGCCCCATCTATCACCCCAGCCTCTCAGCAGCCTTGGGGAGGGGGAGCAGCCTGAGAAGGAAGGAGAGGCTCAGGGACCCTGCAACAGCCTCTTCTCTTCCCACAGTGAATTCCCAGACAGCCAGTCACAGTGGCACTGGCCCAGAGACTGGAGGCTCCATTAGAAGTGCTCAGAGAAATTGCCTGAAGCTTCCTCTACCAGTGTGTGAATCTCTTTGCTGCTCTAATGGTGCCTCGGCATGTGAGCATAACACAACAAAAGTTTAGCACCCATGGAGCAAAGAGAGAATTCACTTGACTTTCCTTACCTGTTCTGGGCCACACTGCTTACCACAGAATCTGTTATGTATAACTCCCAGTGCTGCTTACTCTGTAAACAAGGAGACTGAGGTACAGACAGCTAAGTCATTGGTTCAAGGTCAAATCACAAAGGAGTAAGGAATTGAGCCCAGACTCAAGGTCAGAACTGTTGGAATTCAGGATGTTGGCCCAGCCAGAAAAGAGATGAACCTTGGCATTCCGCCACTTCTCAGTGCCTGTGGCCTTCATCTCAAGGCCATCTCTAACACTCATGACGGAGTCTTTTTTTACAGTTAGAAAAAGGCATTCCTTCCTCTGGGAATGACCTAGCCCAAGGGCAGGGGATGACATGGCCTGGAACAATGAGCCAGGTCACCTAAACCAGGCACCTAAAGCAGGACTTAGAATGCACATGTATTGTTGGGACCCCTGGGAAGTCTTTTCTTTAGCTGGTGTGGGAAGGGAAGCTGCCTCCTCCTGTTCTCTCTGCCCCTCCCCACCATGACCATTATCATCATCACCATCATCACCACCATCATCTCAGGCATCTTCATGATACTACAATTACTAATAACAGGGGCTCCATTGTAGCTCAATCTATTTGGAATTCTTCCCTCAAAGCAACCCATTTTCTCCCTGTTGGACTCTTTCTTCCTCATTACACCCCTCTCAGTTTGCAGCTTGAAGAAGCCCATACCCAGAGGAAACGTGCTCATGGCTGGGCTAGCTGGACCAAGGTACCCAAGTGGCCTAAGGAGACGGAAAGAGATGTTGAGAACAGAGCCGCTGCACAGGCTCAAGAATGACCTCTCAGTTTCTGTGCCATCTTGAACAGATGGCCCATGTGTCCATCTGAAGGGGTACACAACGCTGTCCACGCTGGTGCTAAAGTCTCTGAAGTTCAGAAGGCCTGCTCCCCTATGCACCAAAGGGTGACAACAAAGTATTTCTTGAATCCCTTCCTGAGGCTTCCAGACAGACAGGACCTCAGAGGCAAGCAGGGCCAGTGGAAAGTAAGTTCCAGACTTATTTCTTACTAGCTTTGACATAGGGACAGGTTATTTCACATCTCTGAACCTCAGTTTCTTCATCAGAATGATGGAATGATAGAATATCCCTTGCAAGGCGGGAGTGAAGTGAGTCTCAGTAATGTATGCAGCTGTGCCCACAGTCACTCATGTGGGGCATTTATCCATTCAATGCATACTCACTGAATATTTACCACGGGGGACAGGGCTGAGAGATAAGAATTGTAGGCCCTAAGCCAGACTACCTAGACTCAAAGCCCAGGTCTTTTGTTTATGTTTATGTCCCGTGTACCCTGGTTGAGTGACTCTGTGCTTCAATGAGCCCATGTCTCAAATATGACTCACCTCTTCGGCTGGTGAAGATTGAGTGATTCACTCACTCCACATGACAAATGTGCTGCTGTGTGCCACAAAGTAAAAGCTCATGAAATGTCATATAATGTTCTGAATGGTGGGGGATCAAGACAGACAAAACTTCCATGTGTGTGGAAACTTTCACGAATGTTTCTCTTTCCTCCGGTTGTCCCTTGGGGTGGCATCAAGCTAAAAGTGACCTTTGCTTCTTTGAGGCCCTCTTCCAACAAGTACCTAGGTTTTGAACAACTAAGTACAATTGCTCATTGAGTACCTTGGCTGTGTCTGTGCTAGATGCTGGGGCTGTAGAGAGGAGTGTGCCTCAGTCTTCGTTCATTAGGACTACTCAGTGAGGGCTAGTGAGAACTGGGGTATGGCTCAGTGGTAGAGTACCTGCCTCGTATCTATAAGGCCCTGGATGCAATCCCCAGAGAAAGATAGACACAGTGCAAAGGCAGTGGCTATGGTCACACCTGGTGTGACTGCAGGCATGTGGGTATGAAGAGGCTCTTATTAAAGGGGGAGAGACAGCAGGAACGTGCCCTTTGTAGGACTGGGGATTCTTCCCTGCGTCTCACAAATGATGAAGGGACATGCTCAGGGCCACTGGCCTGGCAAGTGGCCAAATTGCAGTGGGTCCCCCAAGTGTCTCAAGTGTCCCTATGGTAGCCTGTCAGTCCGTTTGCTGCAGCTAGCTGTGTGATGTGTGCATTAGGAAGCGGTGGAGGCAGAGAAGGGAGTGTCTGGGATCTGGGCACACCCTTGCTCCAGCAGCAGAAGTCCAAGTGGACGGAAGTAGCAAGATCTACTCTATCTTGTGTCCTTCCCACTCACCAGGGCCATGAGGAAGACTGCACCTCTCTCTCACCCCCATAGGCACAGCAGGCACATGTGCTCGCATACTTAGACCCCTCCGTCTTCCCCTGCTTCTAAGAGTACCAAACCAACAGGGCTGCGAGGGAAATGAATGTTTGGCAGCAGAGCAAGTGGCCTAGGAGTGGTGTCAGACTCTATAAATATTTACCCGCTGGATTAGAGCAGAAGTTGGAAACATTAGGCAGCTGAAAATTACTGTTTTAATAGCATGGCTGATAAATCCAAACTTGGGGGGTTTGTTTGGAAGTCTCAGCTTCTGGGAATTTCAGCGTGTAAACTCTGGGCCTGGAGTGGCCAAGAAGGGAACAGATCTGATTCTGTGGACTGGTGGGTAGGTGTGCCAGGAGAAAAGGGACCACGCATGGAGCAGTATCAGTTTACCTCCCCTCACATATCCAGTCATCAGACTGTGTCAAAAGAAGCAGTGACAAGCCAACATTTATTGAACACCCAAAATATGCCATCTATTTGAAGAAGTGCTTTACCTTTCAGTCTCTTTCATCTTATAAAAAGTGGAGGGAAAAAACAAGTCTCCGAGTGGGTAGGTAACTTGCTCAAGGGCACCAGCTGGAAAGAACTTGAACAGGAATTTTGCCTCCCAGTGGCTCTTCCAAAGTCATGTTCTTCCAGACACATTCCTACCCTTCTGTGTGGGCTGCGAAGCAGGTAAGCACTCTGTGTCTAAGACATCTCAACCAAGGTGCCAAAAAACACAGGGATCAGTCCTGGCTAGCTCCTTCCTCTGCCAGCAAGGGGTCTAGAAAGGATGTAAATTATGTTTCCAAGAGATTCAAACTCCAGGGAGAAAGTGGCTCAGGCCTTTAAGAGTGGATCAGATAAATGCTGTGAGTATGCTGAGGAAGAGATTCTCTAAACGTGGGGCCAGAGGACAGAAGTGACCTGGTAAGGACCTGGAAAGCTTTCAGCAAGAAGTGGCGGTTGGGAGGGAGGCTGACATGACAGAACCACAGTGGATCAGTTTGCATAGGTGGAAGGAGGGTGGCCTTCTGGCAGCAGGACCAGCACGAGTCGAGGGCATGGGGAAGGAATATTGAGTTTGATGGAACCACAGAGTGTGTAATGAAAAGAAGAAGGAAATACGTTCCAGAAGGTAGATGGGAGCCAGATTGTGAGAGACTTCCTAACCCTCCAGTGCTGAGGGATCCAAGGGTCCCAGGGCTCAGGCTACAGCTGGACAAGCCTTTCTGGCCTTCTGCCCTCTTGGAAAAGGCAAAGAGGACTGTTCCCCTGCTTACTCACCCCGCGGTAATGTGTGTTTGTGGGCGCCAGTTGGACTTCCTTCCACAAAGCCTGCCTTCCAGCTGCTTCCAGCTGAGGCCAAGATCCCACCTCTCTATAGCAAGAGCTGAGGCCCTGCGTGGTGACAGGATGGTGGGCATTCCTGAGACTAAGGGGTCAGTCATGTCAGGCACTTGGACCACAGGGGACATGACAGAGAAGAAAACAGTACTTAGGGCACACGAGTCTACACAATGGGCCACAGGAAGGTAACTTCAGTTCTTGGAGCCTTGGGTTCTGCATCTGTCACACCTACCTTCGAGGCCTTCAGTGAGGCTTCACTGAGCTCCTGATGAGCCTTCATAGGCTGCTTGATACACAATAGTAAGCACTTGGTAAACTGCAACCACAACCTCCAGAGTAAATGAATACTTTGGTAAATCAGTGAAAAAGGACTGGGCTTTACATGGCCACATTAACCCTGGAATGTCTCCTTGGAAGCTTAGCAGAGTGGAGACACCCCCCCCCCCCACTCAAAGCAAGACTTGGTTCCTAGAGAGTCTGTGAGATTTCCTATCCTGTTCTAAACAGTGGGTCCAGCTCCGGACAAAAACCTTGGTTTTTAGGTTTGGGGCATTAGAGGGCTCAGGGCTTCTAACTTTCTGCCTCAGAGGCCCTCCTTGCATCCTCCCCCACTTTCACATTCTCCCTTCAGCTCTCCTCTTCCAAATGGGAATAAATACCTCTGCACTACATCCTGGGGGTGGGACAGAAGAAGGAAGGAATGTTAGCAAAGAGGAGGAGACAGGTAGGGCTGTGTGAGGAGAGGGGCCAGAGAGGGGGGACCCCAGCCAGCCCTGGGAAAGGTGTTAGTGAAATGGAAGAAGCTGTTCCTTCCGAGCCCGCGTCCTTCTGAATCTCCAGAAAGGAAGGGGGGGGGGAGGCAGGCTTGGAGGGGCTTGAGGCCATCCCCAAATTTGGTAATTAGGCCTCCGTGTGGTTTTCCTTCTCCAGAAAATGTTAATTTATTGCAATTTGAAAAATGATCAAGGCATGGCTGGGGACTCGGCAGCTGGTGCAAGGGAGAGAGAAAATCTCTTTTTGTTCTGTGGGGAATTGGGCTGCAGCCCCCGCCCCCACCCAGCTCCCTCGCGGGGCCATCCTTCTCCCAGGGTCGGGTGTCGACAGGCTCCTCCCAGGAGCGGCCGGCCTTCCTCAGGCGCCCAACCGGGCGGCATTTATCAAAAGCCTCCCGGCTTCTGAGGGAGAGAGGTGTGTGGGGAGGGAGGGCTCGGAGCCAGCTCCGACGCGGCGGGGCCCAGCCTCCCCGAGCCCGGGAGAGGAGTCTCCGAAGCCCCGGGGACCCCGTGGAGTGAGGCCAGAGCTGGGACGCCACGCCGGGAGTGGGGCCTCTGGCTAGAAGCAGCCGGGCGGCCTCCTGTCCTCTTCCGCGGGGCTGTCAAGCTATGTCCCACCTGCCTGGCTGCCCCCTCACCTCCATTGTTCAGCCACACAAAAGATGATTATGGAAAAACCGCCCTGCGCCCAGCAGGCGTGCTCGGCACACCAACACTCCCCCAACTTGCCTTGGCTGCTGTCTGGTTGGGCCTGGCTGCGTTAGACAGGCCTGCCCCTGCCCCTCGGGGCGCCAGTACTCGGTCCGCACCCATCACTGGCTGGCAGCAGCACTATCGTGCTTCTTGGGGGCCGTCCCAGCCCTAAGATGGGAGAGTGGGGTTGGATGTCTCTGGAGCGTCTACAGTCAGGGGTGCACCATTGTGATGGTTTCTGTCCCAGCCTGAGCCCAGTCATTGCCTTTCTTCCTGCCCCGCCCCCATCACTTCAGTCAGCACTGGAGGGAAGATGCTGACTGTGCGGGGCACCACTTGAGGTAAACAAGGCACAAGTCCCAGTCCAAGGAAACAGGGAAGAAAGATACGGAACACTGGGACCACTATCATTATCACCCTGTCATAGTTTCCATGTGCATCAGCCTCATGTCCGTCCACCTCCCTCACCTCTGTTGCTGCTTCCTCATTCATCTGCACCTCCCACCTCTTCTGCCTCTTCTCTCCTTCTCCTGCCTCCTTAAATTGTGAACACCAGATCCACCCAACACAGGAATCCTCAACACTGGCATCCACATCGGCACTGTTTTCAGTTCCTCAACTACAAATCTATCTCCTGCCCTCCAGGAATTCATACCTGAAACTGACATACCGCTGGGACACACTGGCAGACACAAACATTTTTTAATAACAAAGCTTGCGTGAATGTGGAGGAAAATATTTACGCTATAGTCTTCAGTTCAGGCAACTTTTGGGGGGCTTATGGAATCTTTCACATCTCGTTGGAGCTTTACTGAAAGATGCAGATTCATTTCTGGCCTACAAAAATGTTCTTGATCCTGTCCCTCCTTCTTGGTAGGGCCAGCAGTAGCCCTTCTAGAGGCCAGAAGCCAAGGAACCAAAAAAATTCAGCCTGGGGACTAAGGGTGGTGTCTGTTTGCATTGTAGCTGGAAGCTGGCAGCTGCTTGCTAGTGTGGGATGCTCAGCATTCTTGCCCACCCTGGGCTCAGCTCTGGTGCCATCCATCCCAGCCTGGTAGACAACCAATAAGAGCCAGCTCAAGATAAGAGGCAGCTTAATAACTCCAGACAAAACCCACCTGTGCTAAGTCACAGTACCTCTACGCTGTCACAGCTGCTACAAGGAGACCCCCTGTCCCCAGTTAATGCTATAATCCAGTGCTTTCCCAAGTAGATCCACAGACCAGCAGCCCTGCCACCCCACTTTGTACCACAGCTATCAGAAGCGCAAACTCTTGGCTGCACTCTAAGCCCCACTGAATCAGAAGGTGTGGAGTAGGACACAGCTGCTTTGATAACTCTTCCTGGTGATTCTGATGCAGGCTACAGGTTCAATACCCGAAGTAAAAAGAGGACAATGATTCAAACCCACCTGGGTTCAAATCCCTTACCAGCTGTGTAACCTACAGCAAGCCAGCAAACATCCTTCATCCTTCATCTTCAAGGAGAGCATAGTGCCTAGCTAGCAGAAAGTGACATTCGTTTTGATTCACAAAAACAAAACAAAGCAAAAAGTTGGTGAACAAATTAAAGCTGCCAGTTCCCAGAGGTCCTGAAGAGGTTGGGTGACTACAGTGTAGAATGAGTGTGTGATGTGTTTGGCCAGGAGTCCATTGTGGCTGAGATTCAGGGTGTCCACTAAATGTTCTGCCTTCTTGGTTACCCTTGCCAACTCTATCATCTGTCACATATTTCAAATCCCCATGCCTTGAAATGGCTGTTTCTTCTTCTCTGAATTACTTATCCCAAGAGCCCATGTAAATTATTTCTTCATTGTGAATTTTTCAGAGTCAGTTAGGAGCTTAATTCAATACAAGGAACTGAACTTAAAACAGTCTAGTTTAAAACAAAGGGTTTACAATCTCATATGCAAGATGTCTGGGAGGAGGCAGTTTGGGAATGTGGCAATATGCAGTCATTAAGACCTCTGTTCCTTCCATCTTTCTACTCTACCATCCTAATACAAGCTTCATTTTCAAAGTCCCCTTAGGGTTCAAGGTAGCTGCTGAAGGTCTAGTTATCATATCACCATTCTAGACAATGGAAAAGAGGAAGTGAATACACCCAAGTTGAATCACCTTCCTTTTAAGCAAATGCCCCAGAAGTTTTGTGTGATATTTCCTTCTATATCGCATTGGTCAGAAGTTAATCACATGGTTACATGTAGTCATAAGAAAAGCTGGAAATAGTCTTTTAGCTAGGCTGTGCCATCATGGGTAAAAGTGGGACTTTGTTAGTGGGGAAGAAGGGCAGCTTGGGCATTAGGTGGGAACCAGCAGAGCTGTTTCTAACAGCTTTCCTTCTCCTCCCAGTGATGCTGATGGTTGGCTGGATATGGAGGGTCTTGTGTTCCTGCTTCCAAGGCAGCATTTATCAGTCTGCACTAAAATACAGCAGCTGGCTTCAGGAGTTTTGTGGGCATCCTGCTGACACTCAGCTCCATCTACCTTCAGGGAGATGCTGAGTGGCTGTGCCACTGAGCAAGCAGTGGGCAAGAGAACCTAGAGTCCTGGTGGAAGAAGTCCCAACTCTGAGAACTAGTGAGGTTAACCTTTCTTTTTCTTTTCCTCCACCTTTCCCTCTTTCTTTCTTTCTTTCCTGTCTTCCTTCCTTCCTTCCTTCCTTCCTTCCTCCCTCCCTCCCTCCCTCTCTCTCTCGCTTTCTCTCTTTTTCTTTCTATCTCTTTCTTTGTCTCCTTATGTGTGTAGGATGGCTTTGAACTCAAAATTTTCTTGCTTCAGCATTCTAAGTGTTGGGATTGCAGGAGAATGTCACCAAGACAAGCTCTGATGTTTCATTTTAAGACAGGTGAGCTGGAAAGATGATTCAGCGGTTGAGAGTGCTTGCTGCTTAAGTTTGGTTCCTAGCACCTGGGTTGGATGGCTCACAACCACCTGTAACTCTAGCTCCAGGAAATACAACACTTTCTTTTGGCCTCCTTGGGCACTTGTGCATAAACACACACACACACACACCATAAATAAAAACAAATCTTTAAAAAGGCAAATAGAAGCCTAATTGGGGCTATGACCTAATCCCAGGTCCCACAGATCAGAGGCAAGACAGGGCTTCAACCAGCAGGGGATAGTATTCTCCTCTGAGGGCCATTAGTTTGCTGAAAGCATTACTCTAAGATCCAGACTTAAGATTACCTCTTCCAGGAAGCCAACAGCTTCCACAGCTCTGCAGGGTCACCTGCATAGCTGACTCTGCCTTCCTGCCGCATACTGATCCCACTGTCACAGGATCATTTCTGGTGAGTGTCACAGACTATGTCCAATGGACTTCTGCATTCATGGAACCTAGCCCCGGGCCTGCCCTGCAGCAGGTACTTGACAGATGTTTGATAGCAGAACCCCTGAATGAATGAAGAATGAAGGAAAGACTGCTTGGAGCCCACATTTTCTTTGCCTGGGCCCTAGGGCACTGTGTGGGTGGTAACTGCCTGGGGCTGGCACACCAGAAAAGCGCTTTTTCAGGGAGCCAGGAGAAAAGTGAAGAAAGTGACATCACAGGGAAGCCAATTCCACATGGCACATCACAGGGAAGCCAATTCCACATGGCATTAATAGCCCAAGTGTTACTGCTGGAATGAGGCAAGTGGCAAAACAGGTGTGTGAACAGACAATGTGATCTTCCTCCCCAACGCCCACATCAGTGCGCAGGGAGCGGCAGTCAGAAGATTAAAGGCTTGGCATCTCCCAACAGTGCCAATCAATATTTAGTATGACAAGAGGCTGAGATTGCTATCAGCAAAGAGAATCTACACACAGACATGCATGTGCAAAAGCCAGGCATAACTTATTTCTGCTCAGATGCAGGGAAGCAAATAACAACAACACTAATAACAATAACACTTCATGGCGGTGTGGCAGAGGCGCTTTACTGATTCCTTTGCTGAGAAGATAGCTCCTTGGGCGAGAGCCTCGCTTAGTCTCCATGTGGCTACCCTGCTGAGGTTTTGATGTTCCACTTTCATCAAGAATATTGAGCATGAAATCCCCACATTATGTGGGCTGTCTGGCGACAGCTGATGAAGAGATGGAGTGTGGAGCCAAAGAGTGCCAGGGACACCCGTCTCTGCTGCCCAGGGACAAAGGGCTGGCTTAATTGGGCCCCAGGGAACAGTGGCAGCCCAAGGGAGCAAAGCAAGAGATATCTGGGCCCTCTGCCACCCATCGACACACCAGCCAGGCTTGGCAGCCAGTTGCAGCATGTGAGGGAAGCTAAAGGTGCCTCTCCCCCAAAGGCAGGGGACAGTCAGGGGCTCCACTGGTATTGACCATCAGAGGGATGGTGTGCTAACACATGCCTAGGCTCTTGGGCTCAGTGGGAAATGATGCCAGGTGCTGTGGGATTTGGCTTCCAACTGCAAATTCTGAGATCCTAAGAACTGGCTGACAGGGTTTCCTGCAATGGTCTTGGGAGCCCTCTTCCTCGGCCGTCAGCACTGTAAGGTCTCAGGACCAAGCAAAGCTATGACTTTTCAAATGAGCTGGCCCTCAGCTCCCCAGGCCACTGGTGTGTGGTGTCCTCAGCACTCTTGAGGTCTACCACTGAAATCTGGTTCTGATTCCATCTCTCCTGCCGCAAGCCTAGGAAGCGGTTTCCTCAGAGTGCTTTCCAGTCACAAAAAACATCTCAGGTGGGACAACACAGGCCAACTCCTGGCAGCTCATTAGAAATGCAGAATCTCAACTTAAGGTAGAAAAGATTTGTTATTATTTTATTATGGCCCAGTTCCAGAGGGTTTCAGTCCATCATGGCAGAAGGCCTGGCAGAGCAGCTCAGTTCATGACAGCAGGAGCATGTAGCACAACCTGTACCAGGAAACAGTCTCCAGGAGACAGAGTAGAGCAAGAACCAGGAGCCAGGGTACCGCCTTCAAAGTCCCAGCCCTGCTGACACACTTCCTCCAAGTGGGCCCCACCTCCAAAAGGCTCCACAGCTTTCATGGAGGCAGGCACAAGATAAAAAGATGAAACTTCTTGACAAAAAAATAAGAATCTGGGGCTAGAGAGATGGCTAAGTGATTAGGAGCACTGGCTACCCTTACAGAGGACCCAAGTTTGAGTCATAGCACCCACATGGTGACTAACAACTGTCCATAACTCCAGTTCCAGGAAATCCAATGCTCTCTTCTGGACTCTATAGGTATCGCACACACATGATGCACTTATAGGCTAAACATCCATACACATAAAATAAAAATAGATATATTAATTAAAAAAAATAAGAATTTCAACGGTGGGATAGTCGGGTGTTAAACCAAGTGTGGAGCCTATGGACTTCACTGGTAGTGTGCCCATGAGGCTGGCACTGGCTAGACAACTGCAGACTGGAGGGGTGGAGAGACAAGAGACTGAACTTACACCTTAGCACTTCTTGTCCTATTGTACCCTGCAGACATGGCAGCCCTTCTGAGCCCTTGACTACTTAGAGAGAGGGTGGGCACAAAGCCCAGGGAAGACAGAGAGCCCTGTTGACCCTGAAGACTGAACGAGAAGGAAACGATTGGAGAGATGGTCAATATGCTCGACTTCAGTTCATTAACATCTAATGAGTCTCCTGACTCTGCTTCCAGGACTGTCACTTCTCCCTGCCCCTGCTCCCACTCTCATTTGTTCTCCTAGGGTTGGATCCCAGGCCAAGTAATGTGGGGTACACAAAGGCAGGGTGACACCAGAGGCCTACAGATTGGGTGCTCTCAGAGACTTTCTAACCCAAGCCCTTCATGGTACAGTGAGGAAACTGAGGCCGAGAGAAGGCAAGGGATACCTTCAGTTCAGAAAGCACACAGTTAGACAAGTACAACATTGAAAGTGGAATGGGGGGAGGGCTAGAGAGATGGCTCACTGGTTAAAAGCAGTGGCTACTCTTTCAGAGGACCTGGGTTCGATTCTCAGCACCCACACGGTGGCTAACAACTGTCTGTAGCTACAGTTCCAGGGGAGCCAACGCCCTCTTCTGGCCTCTTGAGACTTTGCACAACACAGGTGCACTAACATACATTCAGGCCAAATACTCAAACCCATAAAATAAAAATAAATAAATAATTTAAAAATAAAAACGAAATTGCAACTGGGTGTCATTGACCTTTGACCAAGCCCTCTTCCTGTTGCTTTGACCGCAGGCAGGAGGCTCCCCGGCCCTGCCTCATGCCAGCTGTGCTGATTCGAAGAAACTTAGTTTTGCCATCTATGAGAAGGAAGTGACACAAAGCAATTGTGTAAAGTACACAAGAAGAACAAAAGACATAGGACTCTTCAAATATACGCTGGCCTGGCACTTGGCACTTCCCAAGGCCCCGAACACAGCCTCCTGGGAGGTGAGGAAAGGGTGAGCAGGGAGAGCTCAAGGGAGAAAACCTGAAGTCTTAAGTGAGGGATGTTGAACAAAACCTAACCATCTTCCCAATATTAACTCATTCAGTCTCGGAGCAGCTGAAGACCAGAGGCGAAACAACTCACTCGGGGTCACCAAGCTAGAAAGTGGCAGAACTCTGAGTTTCTACTTCCGATAGGTAGCAGTGGTGCATGAAATAGGTTGAAGCTGCAGAGCCAGAGGAGGGGCCAGCACCCTGTGATAGACACTGGAGCTGACCTTGGCAGTGGCCTTGGAGATGGAGAAGAGGAGAAGGATTGTAGCTAGGATGGGGAAGAATGACCCTGGTGATATTTTTTAAGATTTATTTTTATTTTTTAAAAATATTTTATTTTATTTTATGTATGTAATACTTGCATGTGTTTAAGTATACCCATGTAGTGCAATGGCTGCAGAGGTTAGGAGAGGGCATTGGATCCCCTGCATCTGGAGTTACAAATGGCTATTAGCTGCCATGTGGGTGCTCACAACGGAACCTGGGTCCTCTGAAGAGCAACCAGTGCTCTAAACTGCCAAGCCATCTCTCCAGCCCCTTGCTTTCTTTTATTATTTTTATTTGGGGGGGTCTCCCTGTAGCCCCATCTGGCCTGGAACTAGCTATGTAGACCAGGCTGGCTTTAAGCTCAGAGATATCTGCCTGCCTCTGCCTCCTGAGTGCTGGGATTAAAGGTGTGCACCACCATGTCCGGCAATTTATTTTATTTTTAATTACGTGTTTATGTGCATGTCTGTGCACACGTGTGTGGGTGGAACTGCAGTTATAGGTGGTCATAAGTTGCCTGATGTGGATGCCAAGAAGCAAACTCCATTCTTCTGGAAGAAGCAGTATGTGCTCTTAACTGCTAAGAATCTCTCAAGCCTCTCTCGCCCCTGGTGGTATTTTTACCTTGAGCTTCTGAATGGCCCTCTTTCTCCCTGGACACACATCAATGAAGTTTTATGGATCAGGGTCCAGAGTGAGGGCCCACCTTCACTCAGATTATCAGAGCACAGTCTGTGTGATGATCCCAATCCTTGATAGTCACAGATCAGTCTGTCTGGCAACAGGGAGGGCATGTATGCTAAACCAGGTAATCGTGGTCTTTGCTTTTTGTTTTTGTTTTGTTGTGGTGTGTGTCAGGTTCAGGGTTCGAGAGATGCAGCAGACAGAAGGGACCAGACTCCGCTGGCAGCTAACAGCACCCGGGTTTGAGAGAAGACCAGATGGGACTAGCTCCTCCGCACCCACGAGTGGAGAAACGCTATCCCCCCTGGGGGCTAGCCTCCCGGAAGAGATGGGGGAGGCTGGCCCCCTCACCCCCATCTTGGGGCTGGGGCTCCGGGGAACCCGGCTGGAGTGCCTGGCTCCAGATCGGGCTGGAGGAGCTCCCCCAGGGAGAGTGCGAGAGACCAACACCAACACCCCCCCCCCTCCCCGGGGGAGCAAGCTCAGCTGGGACTAGTCCCACCCCCCGCCCCCCGGGAGTGGAGAAAGAACTAGCCCCTCCTTAGCTGGTCAGGTGGGCTTTTATAGGGAAAAGGTACCCCCCTTGGCATCAGTTTGATGTTAAACCAGGAGGGAATTCCCTCCCCCCACTCCCCCGGAGTTGTTCATGCATTCCTCCAGTCCGGGAATTTTATCTGCCAAGGAAGCCCAGTGTCCTTTGTGAATTTGAGATCTGGAGTCTTATCTGTAAGGCTTAGATAAGCTCTGGCTCCAGGTTTCTTCCTGAATCTGAAACTGTTGGGGGTTTCATTCACACCTTACAGTGTGTATGTAACTCCTGGGCTCAAGAGATCCTTATGCATTGGCCTCCCAATAACTGAGATGACACCTCATTCAGCAAAGCCAGCCAGTTAGAACTGTCCCTAAGACTGTCTCCCTCAGTGGTGGGAACATTACTGTCTCATGTTTGCTACCAAAGCTCTAAAAATGCTCAAGCTGCTTAGGCCCTGTCCTTGGCATGGCCCTGCCTATGCCTGGGGCAAGATATCTTTGTTCCAGCCACAGGTCTGAGTCCCACCTGGGTGGAACCTTTTTTTCACCCACATCCGATTTATCCCAGAGTTCCTTACGTTCTTACACCTCAGTATTCCTTGGATCCCCTTGCTCTTCTGCTTGCTGCGCCAGTGCAAAGATAGACCCTTGTCATTCCTCTGTTGGATGACTATAACCCACTTCTGACTGCTCTCAAGGTTCAAATAATTCCGTATAATATGGCCTTTGCTCAAGGGCCAGAAGACTGATAAGCCACGGGGATCTAATCACAACGGACACTTTTGGTACAGCACGTTAGCATCCTTGCATCCTGGGCCTGTTTTCAGGATGGCAGTTGAAAAAGTGGTCTCACAGGACTAGGGTTATAGCTTAGTTGGTAGAATGTTTGCCTAGCATGCACAAAGATATGGGTTTGATTTCTATCCAGCACAGCATAAAATGGCTCATCCTCAGCTACATAGCAAGTTCGAGGCTATTAAGGTAGCTGGATTCTGGTTGCAGAGTTGCAACATGCCTCACATGTTGGAAGGAGGGCTAGAGAGCTCTCTAGTCTCTAAAGGCACTAAATTCTATTTTTTCCTGTAATATAACTACTGCCCAAGGCCACAGCTCTTAGTACCATCATGAATTGTGAGGGGACACGAGCATCCATGTCATCCTTGATTCAAACATAGCTGTTTCTTGGGACTCCTTTTTGGTCACCTCATGGGTTACATGCACCTCTACTCTTTTGGTATGTTTGCTTTCAGTCCTTTCCTTATAAGGTAATTAAGGTCACCCTGTATTGCAGTTTTGAGTTCTCTTTCTATTTTTTCAACCTCACTGTGTCTCACTGACGTACTGCCACATCATTAGAAATGCTTGTTTGGAAAGGCTGCTTAACAACCTATATCTAGCTGATATGCCCATGTATTTAGGACCTGGGCATTTCCAAGCCCTTCAGCCTTCTGAAGTCCCTTTTAAAATCCATATGGCTTAAGTCGGAAAGCTCACTTGGGCATCCAGAGCAAGCCCAGAACCCTCCTTGGCCTTGTACTGCTTCTGCCTCAGAGACTCTATCCTTCTGCTTGTCTTTCATTGCCAACATCCTGGATCAGTGCTAAAGAGAGGTGTCCCTGTTCCTCTCTAGCACTCTCCACCCTCTTCCCTCCATGTTTCTGTAGAAGCTCCACGCCCATGAAGGCAACCGCATGGTTTTTAATAACCAACACCAAGTTGAAACTGACCTGGCCTAAATCACTCACCAGCTCATGGCTCCTAGCCGGCATAAAGGATATTTCCAAACAACTTTCCAGGCTTGTCATGTGTACCCTCTCATTTTGAACCTGAGCTTTATCCTAAGCAAGTCTTCCTTTCTCTTCCACAGACCACCTAAAATCCTCTGGAGCAAAGACCTTCTTTTGGGGCAATGTTGATCTAAGACATTGCAATCACTACAACTCTTGCCTCTGAGAATCTCTGCCCTTTCCCAGGGCTCACTGCTGGCGGTCATGGTCTTTAATCCAGATTGCCGCTTCAGGCCTGGGAACCTAGGCTCCTCCAACTCAAGGCTCTTTTCTTCTGTCCTTTCTTTTCTCATGCCAGGGGCTGTCAGTGACACCCCACTCCCCCGCCCCCACCCCACCTGCCCCCTTACTGGTGCAAAGCAAACTGAATATCATTTAACTTCACAAGAGAGTCTGTGGAGATGCCCCCTAGCCCACCAGGAAGACAGTCTTTTACATTATTAAACAGAATGCTTAACACCGCTGCTTACCGCATCTGCATATGGAGTCAGGGTTTCCCAAGACAAAGAATAGGTACTTGAGGTACATCTGCATGACCAAGAGGCCAGCCTGAATGTCCAAAGTCAAACAAAGGCACAGCCTGGCCCCAAGACAAACTTAGGCTCCCCTTAGAGACCTGACCTGGGTACCATCACAGTTTAAAAAAGAAATACCCTTTTGGTCTCCAGCCTCCAGCCTTTGAGGATTCAGAAATGTTAATGTCCAGTCTCTGAGATCTCCTGTCACACAGTTTGAACCCTCGCCTCCTTCATTCAAATGCAGTTATTTGCTTTCATAAGTAACACCCAGGACAGCCACAATGATTTCTTTGGGACAAGTACCTAAAAGTAGGGTTTCTGGATTACACAATGTGCCTTTAAAAAAAGCTTTTCATCTCTTCCCAAGGCCAGAGTGATTTGCTGCTGCTTAGCACCCCACCCCGCAGTAAGTGCCTGCCTCACAAAACCCTCGGCACCATCAAGTGTTATCATTTTTAATCCTTGCTAATTTGATAGACCAAATATGGTGAGATTTCATTGTTGCTTCAATTTGCATTTCTTTGCATTCTAGTGGGGCTGCGCATCTTTTCATATGTTTATTGGCCATTACTTTCCGAATTGCCTGTTCATCGGGGGCCTTGTTTTCTTCATCTTCTGTCTCCTCACAGCCCAGGGCTAACCATGAATTAAACACACCATACATTATTTTTAATTAATCTTCCTTAAACACGGCTCTGATCATGTTACTCTCCTACTTACAAAACCTCTGATGGCTCATTATTGCCTACAGGATTAAGTCTACATTCTCTTTCACCTGACATTCAAGGCTAATCACAGTTTGGCCCCCCATCTATCACATCTCCTGTCACCAGCACCCATGCACTTCCCCCTTTGCCTAGGTGGACCACTGGGTGCCTCCCACCTGACACACCCAGCACCCACTGCTTTCCATTCAAGCTACAGATACAGCTCATATTCCTCTTTCTACTCTACTGTTTCCCACTAGCCCCAAGCTCTGAGCATTTCTCCTTCTCCTCTCCTTCAGGTGGTACTTTGTACCAATCTCTTTCACAGCTCTTCCTCTCCATCTTTAGACTGTGAACTTTTACATGAAGTGGGGACAAGGATCCATCTCTCTATTTTCTATGGCCCTGGAATCCGAAAGATCAGATCAGGACAAAGGCAAACACCATATATGACAACTTCCCTGTGAACTTCCTCATAGCCAGGCACTGCACTAGATATTTCATAGCTATGCATGGACACACACACACACACACACACACACACACACACACACTGAACACACACATAGGAGTGTGCTCCCTGACAAGGAACCTAGCAACAACACATGGGGGACAGAGAAGCAATCCATACACAAAGCTCTCTAGGCCTCAGGCTCAGAGTCAGAGTCTGGGAGAGAAGAAGTAGTCTGTTTGCCAGGTTCCAAATGGGAAACCTACATTAATACTGGCTCACCAACTGACATGTAAGTGCTTTCATTTGATTTTAGGAAAGCTAATAAAGTTGACCTGGGACACTCCTATACCTTTCTAGTGTCCCCAGCAGCCCCAGTGTGTGGGTGTTCCTGCAGTATTAAAGATGCTGAAGTCACAGTCAGCGACCGGAAGCAATCAGGGGGTATGCTCACCTACAGGGAACTAGGAAGCTGTATCCAGGGTTACCCCACCCCAGTGCTGGTGTCGTTCCTCTGTGCTTTGTGCTGGCAAAGAGTTGGTTTGCAATATACCTCTGTTGGTTGAGTTTAGTCTGTTGGGACCAACATTTCCCTATGAGTTCGTTTAATTCCTGAGTGCATGGGCCTGCGAGGGGTTTGGCCTTGGAAGATGCAGGTGAGAGAGGCTATAGAAGAAACAAGGCATGGGTCCTGTCCTCTCCAGGCTTACACTTCAACAGGTGAGTCAGAACATGGAATTGGCAAGTGAACAATTTCTATCAGCAACAGACGTAAATTCCTTAAGTTCCCTTCCAGGAAAAAGTTTCCAGACCTTTCATTAGAGTGATTCTTACTGACTGGACTGGATTTTCCAGAGGAGACATGAACACAAGTCAGGTCATCTGGTCAATGATGTCACTAGTCCAAAATCCCCTGGACACAACGGAGCAGCCCCCATGCCCACGCACACCTTTAATCCTAGCACTCCGGAGGCAGCTCTATGTGAGATGGAAGTCAGCCTGGTTTACATGGTGAGTTCCAGGCCTGCTAGGGCTACAGAGAGACCCTGTCTCAAAGAGACCAAAAGAAGAAACAGAAAACAAAAGGAGGAGGAGGTAGGGGGAAGGAAATCCAGAACCCATGAAGAGATACGCTATTCAGTCAGGAAACAGACTTCTCTTCCAATAAATTGCCCCACTAATAATCACTGCTGACCAGGGAGGAAAATTTTAGCTTAGAGTTACTGGCTTTCTTGTGGGTCAGCTGTGTAATAAAGCTTTTTGTTTTACTTAATTAACTTTTGTTTGTTTGTTTGAAATGACTGGGTGAATCACTATGTAACTCCAGCTGGCCTGGAACTTGTTATACAGCCCATCTCAGGCTGGCCTGGATCTTATAGAGATCTGTCTGCCTCTGCCTACTGAGTGCTGGCATTAAAAGTGTGGGTGCTTCCATGCCTGGCTTAATAATTTTTTGATGCAAGTTCTCTCTGTGTAGCCCATGCTAGCCTGGAAATGTGATCCTCTTGCTTCAGCTTCCTCAGTGCTGTGATTACAGGCACGTATCACCATACCCCTCGTAAGTCTTTTTGTCTTTGCACACATCTAGTACCATGATATTGGCTTTGTGTCTTTTTGTGTTGTGTGTGTGTGTGTATGTGTGTGTGTGTGTGTGTGTGTATCAAGTGCATATGCCTCTGGGTGCACATGCAGAGGCCGGGGGGTGGTAACCTGACATCAGACATCCTCTTCTATCACTCTTCACCCTATTCCTTTGAGACAGAGTCTCTCACGGAACCTGGAACTTGCCCTTTTTTGGTTAGGCTGGCACGTGGCCATGCCTGACTTTTAAGTGGGTGGGGGATACTCAGGTCCATTGCTTGCACAACAAGGGTACTTACTCAGGTCCCATTATTGGCTTTTATGTGCATCAAGCAGCAAAATCTTGCTAACAACAGGTACTTCTTAAGAGTTGATTAAAAATCAAGTGCTTTCCATGGGTTCATTCCTTTTAAACCCTACAGACCCCCATGAGGAAGAATCTGGCTTTCAGAGAAGGCAAAATACTTGCCTAGGATCACTCAGCTAGCTTGTATTCAAATCCAGTAGCTAAGTCTATATTCAAATCCAGCACTTCTAACCTCTAACCGCACTGTACTGCTGCTTCCCTCAGCAACCTAGCTAGACTACAGCACAAGGTACTGAAGAGCAAAAGCCACAGGAACTTGGAGAAGACTGAGTGGTCAAGTATGGGCCCTCAGCTGGGCCTTAAAGACCCAGGAACCTTGGGATAAGAGGAGACTTTGTGGGTGTGGGCACGCAGAGTGTGGTGTAAAGAGAAGCCAGATTCTGCAAGACCGGGAGCCAGTGAACATCAGGCAGTCACTGATGAGTTTGGCGTGGCCCAGCACACAATTTTACAAAACAGAATAGTTTGCCAGCACTGAAAACCCTAGACATTTTACCTTTCATTTTTAGGTTTCTGGCTTTCCTCGATACACTGAAAGATATAGCAATATTCTGTCCTTCTTTAGTCCTGAATGTTCATGGCCTCCCAAATTCTTATTTTGAATTTCTAGTCCCCTAGGTGATGGCATTAAGAAGTACTTTGGGAACTGTTTAGGTCATCAGGACTAGGCCCATATAAGTGAAATTAGTGCCCTTATCAAAGAGACCTCAGACAGACCCTTAGCCCAAATGTCACAGCAAGGAATATGGAGAAGACAAACTAAGCCAGACACAGAATGAATATGCCTATGGCTTGATCTTGGGCTTCTCAGCCTCCAAAAGTATGAGAAATGAATTCTTGTGTGCCTTTAACCCACATAGTCCACACAGTATTCTATCATAGCAGCCCAAATTGATTAAGACAGGCTGTCATCTCCACATGGGCATGATGGCAGGAGTTGAAGAGAGCCACCAACCCCCTGTAAAATGAGCTGTGCCATTCTCATTCTCCACTCAGTTTTGATTATGCTCCCAACTTAGCTTACTTCTTTCCCCTGCACAGACTCTGCAAGCTGGTGACTCTACAACCTCCATCAAGATCCAAACTACTGGAGGAAAAGGAGCCCCAAGTGCTCAAGGAATGACAGATGATAGTTACCTTCCAGGAGAATCCTATGTTCTGCAAGAGCAGTAGGGGGAGTTGAGAAAAGGCAATGGCATTCCCTGAGAAGACCCAGCATCTGAGGTGAGTGGCTCACTGGCTACAGCATGTGGGAAGGGAAAGTGAGGTCAAGGATTTGGAGTGACTGAAACTTTTTGCATTGTAGCTCATTAGTGGAAATTGGACAAGATGGCTGGCAGATGACTACTTGTGTTCAGGATATCCAGCTTTCTCTTAAGGCAGGTAAGACAGAGAGGCTGAGGGGTTATGGAAAAGCCTCTGTAGGCCATCATCCAGGTTTTCTCAGTAGGGCTACCCAAGAAACCCACCTGAAAGGCTTTCAAGGCCTGTAGATTCCCAGGTCCCACTGTACACTCACACATTCTTTCAAAGCCACCAGGTGATTCTAACATGCAACCAGAACTCAGAGACACTTCTCTGGGTGGCCCTGGCAGTAGGCTTGGCCAAATGTTCCAGTATTTGGCAGGGGAGGGGGCAAGGAGTGGCCTGGGTGTGGTTTAGGCCCACTCATGGATTCTGTTTATAGCACTCAGCCGCTGACTCCTTCCATGAACACGCTGGCCTATTAGAAGGAAGACATTGCAGATCATACGAGTCTGAGACTGAATTTTGCTACTTCTCACTTAACCTAAGTTGCATGGATTCCCATAGGTCTCTGCCTCAGGGTTTCTGTCTGCTTTGGAGGCTTTTCTCAGGGTACAGCAGCTTCTCTCTGTAAGAGATGCCTGAAGCTCAACAGCTCAAATCTTGCCTATGATGCTGTCACTGGACATTCATTTCAATGGTAACTGTTTCAGACTTGCAAAATACAAGTTAAAAAGAGTGTAGCAAATACCTGTGTCCCCATCACATAGCTCTGTTCAACTTTTCACAGTATTCCACATTTGCTTCCTGTCTAGTTTAAGGAGAGCAAGATAAAGGCCCTTGGACCTTCTCCTGCCCCATTCCTCTCCTTCCACACCCCCCTCCAAGGAAATCCCACTCCTGAATCTAGTGTGCTCTATTTACATGCGTACTTTTACTGTGTATTTATTTTCAGACTGAGTTTAGACAAGAGGAAACTAAAGGAACTTTCCCCAAAACACACAAATCAAGTCTATAGTCAGTAGTAGAACCCAGAAGCCCCAGGACAAGGTACCAGGCAGTCACCTCCCAGCATGTTGGACCTGCAGTGCCCGCATCTGGGGACCTCCCACCCCATCATTCTGTCAACACCTCCTTTACCGGCAGGCCCGGCCATACCAGGCCCAGCACAGCCAAAGACCAAGCAGAAATTGTGGCCTTCTCGTCACATCTCCCAGTTCCTGCCCTGCCTAACAGGCCAGGCTCCGCAGACCCCTGCCTACCCCTTCTCTGTTTCCTCTCTGGGCCACTGCCCAGCACAGTTCTACCCTACCCCCCAGTCCCCAAGCAAAAGCCTGTCTGTGCAGCCCTTCTCCTGCTAGGCCACTGGGGGCTGGGCTGAGGCAGAGGCCAGCAATGCTGTTCTGGGGTCCTCTGGGCTTAATGAGTACGCTGCAGGCAGCTGCTGGCCAGAGGTGGTGGGCAGGCGCCCAGACACTCAACCAGGGCCCCAAACCACTGCCTGCCTCCATTGTCCCCTCCCGCTCCTTGCCTGCAACAGTGAGGGCCTGTGTGCCTTAGAAGGGAAGGTAGTGGCCCGACACCTCCACATGAGGGAGGAATTGGGTGGGGAGAGGCAGGCAGCACATGCATAAACACAGAGAGATAATTGCTCCCCTTACACGTGTGGGAGGGGGAGGGGCAGGGGAGGAAATGGCTATTTATGAAGCATGCTGCTGCCTGTTATCCTAGCTAATCCCGTAGCTACCCCTTGTGGGCACAGAGGAGCAAACTGAGGCCAGAAGAGGTGGAGTCAGAGGCCCAAGGCCCACAGTGGGCAAAGGAGCTGAAAGCCTGGCCCATCTGTCTTTTAAGTGCTTTTCCAAGAAGCCAGACAACTTCACACACCTCTCCCTTCCTTGTGGCCCCCTTATCCTAGAAGCCTTCTCTTTTGAGTAAAGGAATGGCAGTTTGGGAGGGAGCAGAGATGGTGGGCAATGGATTGCCAATAAGCATCATCTCTGTAGTCTCTCTTCCAGGGCACCCAGGCTTCAATGGCACAGCTTCTGCTCAGGATACTGCAGCCTGCCAGCCTCCTGCTCCCAGTCCCCAGCCTCCAGCCTCATTCCAGGCAGGTCCTCACCTTAGGGCACTCCCTCTCACCTGATTCCACCCTGGGCCCCACTGACCCATGTGACTACCAGCTGCAGGATGAGGTGCCAGCACCTAAGTGCCCTGAGATCTGGGTAATAGTAAAAGCCAGAGTACAGACACCACGTACAGAGAATTTAATAGACACCCAGGTGCTGAGTGAAGAATGCTACACATAGTAACTGTTTTGATCTTCATCACAACCCCAGCATGGAGACACTATCATTTCCCTACGAAAAGAACAAGGGTCAGAGCACAGCATGGCAACTCACAACTGTCATTTCAGCATCCACGACCCTGAGGCAGGAAGATCACCTGAGGTTTGAAGCCAGCTTGGGCTACATAGTGAGTTCCAGGACAGCCCCACTGGAAGGGCAGTGGTCCATGAGGCTGCAGGATTCCAAAACCCATGCTCTATGGTCACTTCGAGGACAACACTGGCTGATAAGGGAAGAGGAGATGGTGGCAGTCCCAAGAAAGGGTGAGAGGGACAAGTTGGTCTGAAAAGCCTCCAGGCCTTGCCATAAGGCTCAGGCAATGACCATGGTGGGTCTGCTAGCTCACTTCTTCTAGAGGTATTGACAAACCACTCCCTGGTGACTACTGGTGCTCAGAGCCATCTTCAGTGGGTCCTTGTCCAGGAGTTGAGGCTGTGGGGTGAGATGCTGCTCAGGCCCCAGGCCTACTGGGATGAACCAGCAGATGGTAAACTCTGAGTGGCTGAACCCTAGCTTGAAGCCTCCACCCCTGCACCCCCTTCTCCATATCTGGGCCTGAGGCCTCTAGGCTCTTAGAGAAAAATTACTAAAATCAAATTGCAATTAACAGAGGCAATTATCCACCTATTAGAAAATGTCCCCTGAGCCAGGCCTTTGCCTTGAGCTGCCTGGACCTGACTTAGTAACTGGGCCCCAAGAGAGGCCCCAGAGCACGGCAACGCGGACGGTCAGGGGAGGCAAGAAGCAGCCTAGGCAGAGGCTGTAAATTGGGAATGATGGTGATCTAGAGAAGCTTAGTCTGTAATATGCCCTGGGGAAGGAATGGCAGCCCCTGAGCCAGAATAAGGCTGCTCTCTCTCCCAAGCCCCTCATCAGCCCCTCCTCCCCATTAGGACTTTCTAGAGGGCAGACCTGGGGCAGTCTGTGTGTACCAAAGAACAAAGAAAAGAAAAATCATGCAGTGACCCTCCGGGGAATGATGATAACATTTTCACTTGAAAATTACCAGAGAACAGATTGTCTTATGCAAATCATATGCAAATCACACTCTGGTTGGTCCTCTCTTAGCAGTACCCAGAGTACTTCCAGCTCCTTCCCTGGCTGGGAGTGATGGGGGAGGGGGAGGGCTTTCATGGAAATCTGAGTTTTGGGAAAGGCTTGCCTGGAAGTGGGCTGGATGGAGTGACCTCTTAGAAGTCTGTCAGGTTCTCCTCTCTAAGTCTTGTGGCATTTGCACAAGCCCTGCAGACACTTCTCCACCTCCCGTTGGGCTGCACCTAGACTCTATATTCCACTGTGTCACTGGAGTCACCCACTTGCAGAAGACAGCTGAGGTCAACTGGACAGAGTAGAACGAGGAGCTTGAGACTAAGAATCCAGAAATACAGCTGGTCACCGGCGCTACGAATTTGTAATCCCAGTCCAGGCAGGAAGATCCAAATTAAATGGGAGGCCAGCCTGGGCCACATAACAGGATCCTGTCTTGAACAAATCAACAACAAAAAGCAACCCCTTAAGGGCTCACAGAGAGCTGAGGGCTGTCTCTCCAGCTCAGGCCTTGATACTGGGCTCTAAATACAGGGGTCTAGTATCCCAGCTGACCCCACGCTTGCTTCTCTGTGTCCCTGCCTCAAGGCCTGGCAACCTCATTCATCCGGTTGCCCAAGCCAGTGCCTAGGAATAGGCCTTGTCACCCACCCCTAGCTCTGGCACTGAATCTTTACTTTCATCAGTTACAAGCCTTTGGAGATTCCTACCCTCTTTCCTGAGGGCCACAAGTGTTATATATTTCCTTTCCCTGATCTTTTCCTAAGGTCTTCTGTCTGAGCTTCTGCCTTCAGGTCAGTACCTCATATCCCTTGTCACCCTGCTGGCACAGTGGTCTTTTTCTGAAACCAAACTGGCCAGGCGCCAAGAACCTCAGTGGCTTCCCAGGCCCTCCAAATCCAGTCCTGATGCACTGAGCTGCCACATGAGGCCTGTAAGGCACCGGATGAGGGCACCCCTGTCTCCCACCACAAGCCATCTTTTCTCACCACCCACCCAAAACATTACATTTTACCAGGCTTGCCCAAGCTGTTCCCTCCCTTAAACCATCATTCCCTCCCCTTCACCCTTCTCACTGAAATGATATTTATTCTTCAAGAAATGCTTTGTCTGAGAGACAGTCTCTGCCTGCCAGTCCCCCACCCCCACTCCCAACACTTCACACACACACCCGTCCCAGCTGTCATGGGTTTCTCCCTCCTAAGTTCTCTCCAGCCTTTTATTTTTCATTGCAGAAATCAATTCGTATTTATATCCTCAGCACCTGATAGACAATGAATGAATGATTAAGAAACAGAAATGGAGTTGGTGAGTGAATGTGACCTGGATTTGTTTTCTCTTTAAGGGTGGGTGAGTCACCAAGCTGAGCCTTGAGTACTCGGTAAAATTGAAGATCACTAAGAGGAAGCATCCAAAGTTCCCAGGAGCAGGCCCTGGGATCCTGTAGATGCTGGAGATCCCCCAGACAAACCTTTAGTTAACTTAAGAGCCAGCCTCAGATATGTGTATGAGCCAGTGTGGCCCAATGACCAAGGGATATATGGTTTCTTTTTCTTTTTATGTATATGAGTGTTTTGCCTGCATATGTTTGTGTGTGTGTGTGTGCATGTGTGTGTGTGTGTATGTGTGTGTGTCTGTGTGTGTGCCTGTATTGTGCAGTGCCTGAAGAGATCAGAAGAGGGCATTGAATCCCATTAAATTGGAGTTATGTACGGTTGTTAGTCACCATGTAGGTGCTAGGAGCTGCACCTGGGTCCTCTGGAAGAGTAGTCAGTGCACTTAACTACTGAGCCATCTCTCCAGTCCTGGATGTATGCTTCCTGATCTCCAGTCTGCTCTGAGATGTGAACTGAGCCTCCATTGCTCAGGGCTAGCTGGAGGCCCCCTGATAAGCTGGTCATAGGTTTGAAGCTGTGTCTCTTTTGAAGAAGGTCTGTCATCCCTCAGATCTCATCAGCACTTAGGGGAGGCTGTGCCTGAGACTTCTACCCTTCATGAAGCCAAAAGTCCAGGGGCTAGAAGGGCTTGTCAAAGCAGGGAGAGGTGGTAACTTTAGCAACCAGACCTATCTCTACCAATAGACACCTACATTATCTTGGGGCATCTCATGACTAATGTCTGCTTCCTTCATAATGGGGATGGTCATAAATACATATCATGACATGATTGTGAGGATACAATGAAATACCATATGCATGACTAGCGTGGTGCTTGGCACAAACAAACAGCAGCCAGTGCTCAATGCACCCTCACTACGGGCAAAACATGACTGCTTCATGGGCCCTGCTTCATTTCATTCACGTAGCAACCATATGAGAAGATAGGTACATTATTATCATCTCCTTCCATGGATTTGAAAACTAAAGCACAGATAGGGGAAGTTATTTTCTCCTGGCTGCACAGCTTATAAATGGCAGAGTTAGCTTTAATTTTATGTAACATCTTTACTATCTTTACTGAGACATAGTTCATACCTCACACATACTCCCTTTAAAGAAAACAGTAGTCTTTTTCAAAATTTGATTTGTTATTATTGTGTTCTTTGTGTGTGTTGTGTGCCATAGTGTGCATATGGAAATCAGAGGACAAGTATGTGGAGTCTGTTCTATCCTTCTACCTTTATGTGGGTTCTGGGGATTGAACTCAAGTCATCAGGCTTGTGCAGCAATTTACCCGCTGAGCCTTACCTCCAGCCCCTCAGTGGTCTTTAATACAGATTGAGCATCCGTTATCTGAAGTGCCTTATATAAAAAATATTTCAGATTTTATATCTTTTTAAAACAATAGATTTTCTCCCAACAATTATCATATTATATAATTAGAATATTTTCATATATATTAGATATGTTGAGGATGAATCTTAAGTCTAAACATGAAATTCATCTGATGAATTTATATGAAAATACATATTATTCATAGAACCTGAAAGAATGTTTTTTGTTTTATTGTTTTTGAAATCAGGGCTCACTATGTAGTCCAGGCTGGCCTTGAACTTGTTATCTTTCTGCCTCATCATCTCATGTGCTAAGACTACAGTTGCACCACCACCCCCAGCTGTAAGGGAAATTTTAGACAGTATTAGTATGTCAGTGTTCTGACTGACCCGTCACATGAGGTCAGCTGGGGTATTTCCCATTTACAATGTATACGTCTTGAAAACAAAACATTTTGGGTTTTAGAATACTCTGGATTTGGATTTTTAGGTTAGGAATACTCCACCTTTACATATTTACAGAGCCGAGCTGGATTTTAAAATCAGCCCTTTGACTACAGATCCCTCCTCTGAAATCTCTACTTTGATACAGAATGATGTTCATGATCTGTGCAATGAGTTCTCTTTCTTCTGGGCCTCTCTGCCCACAAGAGAAAGCCCAGCTTTCCTCTTCTTACCTATCCAGGATGTAGCTGCTGCTCAGGAGCCAAGTCCTTGGGCATCGAGGCAAAAGCAAGGATGAGATTACCTTAGCCAGGGGCCTTTGGTTTATCCTGCTAGCTCTTCAATAACCGCTACAGTATTCACTTTAATTTAGCTATGCTCAGCCAGCTAAACAGGTTTAATGCAATTCAGATTTCAGCAGAATTTCACAGAGAGTTATACCTTCAACAGGTACTGGGAGGCCTGAGAGGTTCCATCAGTACTGCCCAATGGAAATGTTACTTAAGCCATTTATGGAGCTTGGAATTTTTTAGAGGACCACATAAAAAAGTCAAGGGAAGCCCAATGTAACCAGAGACTTTTAGGGTAAAAGCCTAGGCTCCAGCAGCCTCAATGCGTTGGACTCTGCCACTCCTCCCAATAGGCCAGTTAAAGAAATGAGGAATGGTGAAGAACAGAGAAAGGCTATTTGATCAATGCATTGGAAAGCATAACAAATAAAGAGAATTTATTGACCCCAAGTTTCTCCTTGAGGTATTGACATGAACTTTAGTTTTAGATAGAGGAAGAACTTGGATAGCAGTCAAGAGATGTATATAACAGAGCAGTCCTGGTCAAGGTGTGCTCCTGCCCATATTTGTCTCAACTCTAGTTCTATAAGGTGATTGATGAGTTGTTCATTGCGCTCATGGCCTAATGGAACCAATGTGGTACCTATGAGATTGTCTGTTTCAAGGTACAGCTTCTCTATTTTAGATAATTGCTCTCACGAAGAAAAGCCTGTCTTGTCAGGTGTTACTGTTCCTAGAATGAGAGGTTTAGGTCATTGACTCTTATTTCTATGCCTTCAGCCTTGAAGTGGGATGAGATAGGTTAGGTAGCCCCTCCATAATGATTACCACTTCTATGCAGAGTCAAACAGGAGTATGAGCCAAATTATGGCGACAGATATAAAAAGAAGGCAGAGGCTTTATCTTTCCTGATTTTATCCACCTTTTGGGCCAAAATGAGGAATCAATACTTTTTACAAAAGCAGCTTCTAAGTGCCTGTTATACCAATATATCTGAAATATATTCATTTTAACATGAAATCAATATAGGGAAATCATGGAAGTGCTTGACATTCTTTTCCATGATTAATCTTCAAAGACTGGCATGTACTTTGCACTGACAACACATCTTAATTTGGACTAGTTACATTCCAAGTGCTCAGCCCCTAAGAGCAGGTAGTGACTGCCACAGAGAAGGTGGAAATACTTAGAGAACAGAGGGAAACCAACACATGGTAAGTTAGGCTGATGAAACAGCACGAGGGAAGTGAGGAGTATATTTGATGTGTCACCTTGTCTTGGTTTGTTCTAATTAAAGTTGTGGTTTAGGGGCCATGGTTTTCAGAGCTGTACTTAAAAAGATCCATCTTGCCTTAGTGTGGGTAAAGTAATGGATGGGCAAAGGCAGGAGACATGGTGCCCACTGTTGACACAATGAATATCAGCTCATCTGTATAATGGGCTTTGCTGGTGAAGCAGACAGATGCAGCTCTTGCCCTCAAGCAGCTGGTAGTTGTATGAGAAGCAAGAGATACTGGCACTCTGGACAAGGACAATGGCAGTGAATGGGTGTGTGGATGCTTTAAACAAGCCCAAATCAGGCTCTGAGCCAAGGGCGCCAGAGTCAAGCTTCACAGAAACAGCCTTGGCAGCCAGCGAGAGGTGGAAGGACAAGGGGGTAGCAAGGCAGCCTGTAAGGAGGGGCCAGGAGCTTGGTGACTCTCTATAGCTCTGAACTCACACTGCCTGAGGCTTAAATGCTCTGGGCCCCACTTCTTTTGGCCTCAGTTTCTCTTTATAAAATGGAGTCAATAAACCAGTACACCTCTTAGAGGATTCTCAGCGAAAGTGTTAAAGGAGGTAAATCTATATAATTGCTCAGCACGGAACCTGGCCTACTTGAAGTACTTAGTCAATGATAGGGTAGTGTCCTTATCATTTGAATGAATGACTTGGTGACAGTAAAAAGCACAAGACAAGGACAGATAGGAAATGGGGTTAAGAGTTGAGATGGGCAGGGCTTAATCATTTAGTGATTGCCTGATTGGGAAGGAAGGAAAGGGAATACTGTATAACTCTTGGGGCAGATGCAGGGATCACGAGGGCCAGGCACAGAGTTGGGGAAACCTGGACGGTTCTGAAAATTACCGCTGTGCCTTCGCTTATTTGGAACAACTGAGATCTGGGTGAGTGAGTTTTCCCACAGAAGCTCTCATGGGGCTGAGGACTCTATAGGGAAGGTGAGGCCCAAGCCCACCTACCTGGTGCCTGCACAAATGCTCGACAGTATCCTGCTCTAGGCTCATGAACTTTTCAGGGGTGCCTCATTGGGCCTGTCAGCTCTTGTTGCTAGAGTCCTGGGAACCTGTACACAGCTGAGCAGTTCCTTTTTGTCCCATTAGTGCCCCTTTCCCTCTCTCCCTTTGTCTCGCCTCCAGTAGGCTAAGCTGGTGACCCTCTGTGAAGGCAGAGAAATCCCATCAGAATGCCCACACAGGGTTCACAGGGACCCAGCTGGTACCTGGGTGCCTATGCTGGGGAAAACAGAGAATGGGCAAAGGCTGGGAACACATGGAAACATGCTCTTCGTTGTGGCTAGTCTGATTACTAGGACTGGAAGACTTAAGAAGACGGAAGGGGCAGGAGGGAGTAGTGGACTGGGGATCCCTGGGAGAGTGGAGAGCTACCAAACAAGACTAGGAGAGAAGGGCTGTGGCAAGACTAGAAAGACAGAGGAGACAAGACCTAGAATGTTTGTCCCAACTCCATCTCATTTCAGAAAACCTGAGGTCACTCCAGCTGTGTTGTCCTGGCTTAGCCATGGCTCACCAGCACCCAGGAACAACTTCTGCTACTCACCTGTTTTTACTTTGTAAACTTAATTTCATTTATTTTTTAGAGACAGGGTCTCACTAACGTAGCCTTGGCTGTTCTCAAACTTATGATCCTCCTGCTTCAACCTTCCAACTGCTAGAACTCTTGTGTTTCTGCCACCATATCCGGGCTGTTCACCTGGTTTTAAAGATCAACTATGATGCTGTCCCACCTGCAGTATGGATAGAAGCTGTCAGTCCTATGGAACTCACAAATTATTGGGACCCTAAGCCAGCTGAAGAGGTTAGAGGAACAAGAAGATGGCCCCCAGTTTTCCACGGCACCGCTTCCAGTTCTCAGTGGCCTTTGATTCCCTTGCTCAGTGGGCTGGGCTCAGATGAGAGTAGAGTTGCCTCCCCTTGTCCCTGCCCCTGCCAGATCCATAGCGTTGCCATTGATGTAGTGGACAGTGCTTTCCTCTTTCCTCAGATCAGCCTCAGCAGCAGTTCAGAGCCGAGTTGGCCCTTGGCAGGGGTGCCTGCCCCGCGAATCAGCTGCTGTCCTATAAGTTCTTCCTTAGGTTTCTAGGTCAAGAAACATTTCTGGATAAAAACTTCCAGAGTTCATGGTGCTTGCAAAGGTAGATCTGGGCTCTCCTGCCTGTTGAGGGAATGATGCATGGCTGGCAGGTATCCAGGGGTGGGGGTGGGGAAGGAGGACCAATACAGGAAGAGGATACCATACCTCCTTGTACTGCAGAGATCTCTATTCTCCTGTGAACTGTTCTGAAAAATCCCAGAAAGTTAAATGAGTCACTTACAAGCACATAGCAGCTTGGAGTTTGGATCAGAGCCTTCTCATCTCGAGTGGCCTTTGTTGTCTAAGACCTGAAGCCACCTGTCCTATACACCAGACCAAGTTACCATTTCCACTCTGAGCCTCCTCTACAGGGTCATTCCCTTGGTGTAGACCCTCGAGGAGAAGCATTTAGTAAACAGAGTCTCTACTTCAGGCCAAGCAGCTCTTCTTCCCTACCTGGCTCTTGGTTTGTCCCCTCAGCTCAGGGCCTACTGGTCAGCTACTTGTCACATTCCGGCCTTGGATTCTGGATTTTCTTCATACCCCCACCCACCTCAGTGCCCCCACCAACATCCTTAATGATTCCCGGCTGATCTTCGTCATATTCTCTCCCCAGAGCCATGGTGGGAGGGCAGGTCCTTCTCCAGTAGGCCCCCTGGAGACTTAACCCCTGGCTGGTTGGCTGGCTGGCTCAGTCCTTGGGCCCTAAGAAGTAGCCAAAGCCCTAAGAAAAACTGAGACACACCCTGCCGGAGTGCTCAGATTCCTCTAAGGGTGGCTTGGGCCAGCTTCACCCTTCACTGGAGCAACACTCTGAAGCACGCAAGGAAGGGTCTCCAACAGGCAAGTTCCTCCAGTGCTTGCCCACTGCAGTGCCCTTGGCAAACCTGCTTCACACCTCACCCTTGGACTCCTCACTGCTGTGTGCAGCCCTCTTCTATTCATGCTAGATAATGCTGGATTAAGTGTAAGTATGGGCTCTGACAGCAGTCTGTATGGGATCAGAACCCACTGTTGTCTCTTGCCGGCTGGGTGACTCCGGACAAAACACTTTATCTCTCAAAGTCTCTGTTCTTCATCTGTGAATATCAATAGGACCTCTCTCACAGCCTTGCTGAGAGGTTATATAAATTAACACACATGAGCACCTTGAAACAAATCCTGGCATAGACCACTTATTTTTAGCCTTTTATATGATATTATAGGTGGTGACTCAAAGATTTGTGTGACCAGGGGCTGTATCTTTCTCCCCATGCTCCCAATACCCCAACATAGTTCCAGTTGTAGAGAAAATGCTCAGTGCATGTCAGGGCCATACTGGAGCAAAGCATAGACAGTCAAGCCTGTCATTCCCACACATCTGTCTCAACTAAGGACCTGGGTGTTCCTATGGCTAAAGCACATAGGATTGTACCAGGAAGGGCATCCGTTCTCTTCCTGGGAGGTCTGAACCTATCTTGACCTTCCCAGGCCTGTCAGCTCCCAAATGAGCGCTTTACTGAGCAATCCAAGAGAGTCTATAGAGGCTCCGCTTAAAAAGGCCATATATAGCTCAATGGTATAGATGCACCTGCCTAGCATGCACAAGGCCTAGGTTTGATACACAATAACGCACATGAATGCATACACGCACGCCTGCATGCGTGCAGGTACGTGCACACCAGTGGTAATCAATTGGTAGGTCTAGTGGCCTCCAGGGTCGTTCCTTGGCTGATAGAAGCCAAGGACTCCAGATACAAAGCATAGATACAGGGGGAAAGACATGGCCTCAGGAGCCAGATTGACCTGGATTTGAATGTCAGTTGCCACTTTCTTAATGGCTATAGAACAGCAAGAAAATCGTACATCCTTTCTACTCTCACCTCCTCACTTGGAACATGGGATCGATAACTCCTCTTTGGTAAGGACTCAATGAGAAAACCATGACAGGCATGTTGCAACGTGCCTGGGACAAACTGGCACCTAGGCAGTCACTGGTATTCTTGCCTTGCTGTAGATCTTGAAAGAGGGTGGAATTGAGGGTGGGGGACAACTGAGGAAGGGAGAAAGGCATGTACGAGGTCTTTTGTGCCCACAGGGGTTTCCAGATGGTGAGTCAGAGCAAGGTTCCAGGCCAAGGGGCCACAACCTAGGACTCCCAGCCACCCATCCCCTACGCCTTAGCATGGCAGGGTTCTTGGCCTCCTGCCACAGCCAACTATGTAAATAAACCAGATTTTTTGCTGGCTGGGAGTGAGACTGCCCTAAGTGACATTTCAAATTAGTTCTGCTATATTGGGCCTGAGCTCTGAAGGGCCTGGGCATTTTTCCTCCCCAGCTCATCCCTTTCTGTTTGTGGTGAGAGCTCTTAAAGCACACCCGGTGTGGGCAGAAGGCCAGGGCCGGTGGGGGCAGGCCATCTGAGGTGACCTGCCCAAGCACTTACCAGGCCCGGGGCCATAGCTTCCCTTCCCAGGGTGGTCAGCAGCTCTGCACAGGGTGCCCCCCACCCCACACCAATCCTCCACAGCTGCCATGGCAACCTTGCCTCTTCGCACAGGGCTCACACACCAGCTGGCAGGAATGCTGAACGGAAGGAGGGCTGTGTGGTTGGCTGAGGAGAGGGGGCTGGGCACTGGAGGGGGCATGTGAAGGTGGGCCAGCTGCGGCCTGGCAGTGCTGAGAGGGAGATGTGCTAACCACATGGCCTGCCTGGTTCTGGGACTGTGCCAGGAGCTGAGACCATGGCAGAGGAAGGGAGCTAAGCTCATGGACACATGCCAAACACTACAGCTTCTCTGCAGGGCTGAGGGCACAGGGCACTTGATTCAGCCTCTTTCTTTCTGGGCAAGTCGCCTTACCCCATTTGGCTGCAGGTTCAAGGCCTGAGAATGTAAAAGAACTCAGGCTGTGGAGCTGGGGAGAAATGAGCTACAATCTTGGCTCTCACACTTGGGCCAATTTCTCATTGCCAAGTCTCAGTTGCCTTCTCTGTGGGGATGATGGTAAGATCCAGTTGCAATCTCATTGAGAACAAATAGTAATGAGACTTGCAAAGGACCTAGTCTTGGACATAGTAAGAGTGGTATCTGCTATTATTATCACTGCTTCTCTTTTTGGTATAGTTAAAATGAGAGTTAACGTGATTGGGTCCCTATTACACTGGGAGGTACTGGAGGACATTCCAGCTGGAGCCATGACCGGGGAAGATTCTGGAGTGGGAGTAGGATAAAGTGTCTTAAATGTATATGAGGAATGCTTTGTACTAAATGTCTTCAAACTTTCCTTGCAGTTTGGACACTTAGTAGTCTGAATTCCAAAAGTTCCAAAGAAGGCCTATCCCAAGAGTATGTGAGTCTTGGGATCCTTCCTATAGGAGCAGTTCCAATCACCCATAAGTCAACATGTTGGCATCATTCTGGAACCTAACCCCTCCCATGATCCTGCAAAATAGGTACCATGTTAGTCAGCAGGAACAATCTGTCAGCCAGATCAGCTCCCTAGAATTGGGCCTAACTGCAGAACCCCAGGAAGACACCATACATTTGAGTCCTAGAAATGTTCAGGGAATCTACTTGACCCTGTGTGTGCCAGTGAAGGTACCCCAAAGAGGAGAAACAGGCTGGAACTGATTTGATCAAGGTTTGTGCTCAAAGAATGTCACCTGGGAGTCACTGTTAGCTCTGGCAGGTACTAAGCAGCAGCAGAAAAAAATGGAGCACTTAGAAGAAGGCCTTTAAAGCACAGAGCCCCTTAGGTTGGGGCAGAGATGGGGGCCCTGTTCACATGGAGTCAATGAACATAGTGCTTCAAGTTTATGGTCACTGAACTTATCTGACCTGAACCGTGGCCAAAGCAAACCCCTCTGCTGAAGAATGCCTGGGCCTGGGATTCCTAAAGGTTCTCCATTACACTCAGTCTAGCCCAGTAGATGGAAGCACAAAATTGAACAGGAGAACCTGTGACTAGTTAGGGGGAAGGATGACTGGACAGGGAGCAGTAAATACAGCATTCCAGGAAATGGCAGAGGGGCTGCTGCAACATGAACAAGGGAGTTTATGTATGTCCAATGGCTCAGCCACCCACAGACAGGCACTGGACAACCCATCCCAGACCTTTGAGGACTGCCGTAGAAGCCAAACCAAGGAGATTTCCCAGGCCACAAAATTGCAGCCAGCCACTGAGGGACACCCAGAGGCCAGGAAAGTTGAGTGTAGCTATTCCCTGTGGCAGCTGGCATGTAAGCCTTGGGAACCTGGCAGGCATTGGGGAGCAAGGGCTATGGAAAGAGTGTGAGGGTGGATGGTGGACGGCAGGAGCCAGGCTGCTCACTGTCGGAGGGTAATGTATTTACAGGGAAGCAAGGTAGAGAGAGCTGGAGTAATGCATTGGAGTGGGCAAGGAGACAGTAGGATGAACGATGGTAGCTCCATAGAGCTACAGATGGTTACACAAAGAGTATTTACAGGTATGTGTACATACCTTGATAGCACACACACACACACACACACACACACACACACACACCCTGCCTTTCTCTGTTAGTCAAGAGAGTCCTACAGAATCAAACGTGCCCAGTGCCCAGATCTTGGTTCTTTCTAAAACAATTTTTTATTCATTTACTTTTATTTTATGTGTATTTTACATGCATGTATTTAAGTGCATTATGTGTGTGCAAACACCCAGAGACCAGAAGAGGGTGTTGGATCCCCTGAAAACTGGAGTGATGGACAGTTGTTAGCTACCATGTTGATGCTGGGAACGGAACCTGGGTCTTCTGCAAGAGCAGCCAGTGCTCTTAACTGCTAAGCCTTGTCTCCAACCCCAGATCTTCATTACTAATATGATCTAAGAATGAAGCTCCTTGCATGAGTGGTTGATCCCAGGACTGAAACAGGAAACATACAAGGAGAGTATGGAGTGTTTTGTAGTGCCAGAAATAACCCACAGTGATGGGGCTATGCAAAGGGAAGTGGGAGCTAGCTGAAAGATCCTCAAGTGGCCAAACTAGAGCAGGTTTAGCAACAAAGTAAATAACATAGTATTAGATATTTACCTACAGTATATGGTGCCCATGAACCTATAGTGATATAAATAAACTTAATAAATAAATAATCAGGGGAGAAGGAGTGCATCTCTTGAGCAGAAGAATTGCAAATAATTTATATTGTCCTTCCTCCCACGAGGAGGGAGAATGTCCTTCCATTCCCCATTCCTTAAGTGTGCCAAGGTATAGTGACTTCCTTCCAAAGAGTGGCTTGTAGAAAGGAGGGAACGAAAGAGTAACTTTACAGTAGAGAAATTCAATACACACCTCCTCTATAAGGTGATCAAGTTCAGTGTCTACCTAAATCACATTTAATAGAATATACCTTTGATATGCTGTGTTCTTCCTTCCTAAGATCCATAACTCCAGTCTAATCCTGAGAAAAACATACTACAGATTTCAATTGAGGGGCATTTTCCCACATACCAGAGCACTGCCCCTCAAAGCTGTCAAGGTAAGTCTGAGAACCTGCTTCAGCAGAGAGAAACCTAAACTAAACACAATGCCATTTCTAGATGGAGACTGGGAAGGGTAAAGGACAGTATGCAAAAACTAAGGACATTTAACTTTAATTGATAATGTATAAATTTTGGTTTATTAATTCTGATAAATGTATCGTCTTAATTACATATTAGGATGAAAAGAAACTGGGAACAGAATAATAGAAATTAGATATTCAGTAGGTTTTTTTTTTAGTCAGAGACATCACTTTGTGAGGCTTCAATTACCTAGTCACCCTTAGTCCAAATGTATTAACATAGGAGCTTCTAGAAATAAGCACTTCACAGCGTTAAATTGTTCACCGTTTTGAGCCGCATGCTGGAATCCTGAGTCATTTTACCGTACCCTGGCCGTGCTGGGAACGTCAGGCTTCTCTGTGTGCACATGTTGTATAGGCTGCTACTTGCATGGTAGCTGTTTCAGTTATTGGATCTGACGCTTTCTTGCAGTACTTGTGCTAGAATAGCTCTAATTTTTGCTTAGTAATGGCTCCAAAATGTAAGAGCAGCGGTGGTGGCATTTCAGATATGTCAGGGAAGCTTGAAAGTGCTTCCTTAGTGAAAAGGTGAAAAGTTCTGAGCATATTTATTGGGTTCAGTAGCTCCTGTGGGTTTAGGCATCCAGCGAGGGTCTGAGATATGTCCCCCAAAGCCCAGGGAAGAGTGCTGCGATCTTTAAAAAAATTTTTTTGTATTTTTTTAAGTTGTTTTAAAATGGAGTTTATTTAAACCAAAGGAGCATGGCTTCTTGGGTTTGAATACTGTTTCTATTCTTCCTGACTCTGAGGCTTAAGGAAGCTGTTACCCTTTCTGAGTATAGTTATATAAAATGGGAGAAATCATTTCTCCTTAGGGGCCACTAGGAGATTCAGATGTGCCCTCCCCACATAGCTATCTAGCTCATGTTAATTTCCTTCCTCTCAATCCTCACAGATCCCTGTGTGAAATAGATATGACAGTTGAGACTCGGAGAAGCCTCACATACCTAAGACACGGACAGAACAAGAAGCGACATTTTCTCTAAGGACTTCTGCCTATTGGTAAAGTTTTGGCTGCAATGGGATCATTTGAGCTGTGGTGGGAAAGTATCTGACTGTCCATCTGGTGGCCTCAGGCCTCTGGGAGGAAGCCACTTTCTTTGAGTGGTACTGCAAAATGGTTAGGGAATGGACTTCAAAATCAGGCTGCCAACTTCAGTTCTCAGTTCTCCCTCCACATTGGATGACCTGGGCAAGTTCTTTCACTTCTCTGAACTGTGGTTTCCTCATCCATAAAATGGACATTGACAATAGTATACACCTTTTAGTATCATTGTTTTGAAGGCTAAATTAGTTAATCCACATAAAGTGTTTAGAATCATACCTGGAACATACTAAGCGCTCAAGTAAAGCCTGACTGGTATTATCTGCAGAGGTCTTGAGATCAATATTCCTAATAGCCATTTGAAGTCCTCTCTTATGCTGGATGGGCCAAAAGGATGCTGCTTGCTTTGAAGGTGTCTAAGGGGTTTTCCAGAAAATAATTAATACCCTTTAATGTATCAGTCAGTCATCGAATGAGCTCTTTGAAGCCTCGCATCTGAAAGAAGCTTAGAAATCATGAACAGAATTCTAGATGGATACTCTGAGGCCAGAAAGGGCAATAAACTGGCTAGAGGTCCCTGTGTAAATCAGTGGTCGAGTTAACATGCAGAGCTCCTGTTTTCTTGGCCTACCCTGACTCTCTAGCAAGTTGCTGCTGTGAGTCTTTAGGAAGTGCTTCTACTGTCCATCAGCCTGTGCAGCAATGGAGGAATCGACACTTGGGCTGGGCCTTCAAGGCCGTGAACTCAGTGTAGCCAGGGAGCACAAGGCATGGCACTTTGTTAGTTGGGCAGCAGGAGAGGAGCCTTCTTGTAGTGTACTGATAAAATGGCTTTTCAGGGAGCCAGAGGCAGCAGGTAGTGCTGGCGCTTACTGTTTGCATAGTTCCCTGGTGTAAATATCTCCACCGTGGGCCCTCTTTATCTTCTAATGGCTTAACATCAACAATCACTTTCCATTCCAGCACAGCACAGCCTACAGGTGAGAACGGGTTGTTTCTAGGGCAGCTGCAGCTCGGCCTTGTGGGGATCAGAGTGTCAGGATAGAGGGCCTAGCTGGCTAGGGTGAGGCTGGCTCAGGGAGCAGCTGTGTGCCAGCCCACAGGTCACATGCACATTCCAAGGTTAGCTACTGAGCTGTGCTCTCTGCTGGGCTCCCTGCCAGACATTTAACATGCATTAGCTCATTTAATCCTTACAGCAGCTTTAAGAACTGTTCATTCATTCATTGCTGCAAACATCTACCATCTGCCTGCATAACAAGTCCACATTGAAGCCCTACTATGTGCCAAACACTGTCTGAGGTACACTTGTGATGAAAACAGTCATTAACTTCATGGTGTGTCTATGTGAGAGGAAGGAAATAGTCAATAAACACATTTTAAAATGAAACGAAAAATAATTACCAATTGTGGTGTTTGGAAGGCACCCAAAAGAGTACTGATTTGAGAACAAAAGAGATACTGCTGTTTAAGGAAATACGTCTCTGAGGAGGTTGTATTATTGAAGAAGGAGCAGGAAGCTGGGCCTGGTGGTGCAGGCCTCTAATCCCAGCTACTTGGAAAGGTGAAGCAGAACGACGGAAATTTTAAGGCCTGCCTGGGCAACAGAGTAAGTGCCAAGCCAGCCTGGGAAATTCAGAAAGGGACTGAGGACATAGCTCCGTGGCTGAGTTCTGACTTCACATGCTCAAAATCTTGGGTTCAACCTCTAGCAGGACACCAAAAATTTTTTTAAAAAGGAGCCAGCAAAGCAAATGGTTGGGCCAGAGCACTGAAATGGTGGGAGCAGCAAGTACGAAGGCTCTGAGGTAGAAACGAGCGAAACATTTTTCAGATAACACTAAAGAGGCCAATGTGGCAGACTTTTGTAACTGAGTGTAGCCTAAAATGAGGCCAAGACAGTGGACAGAGGTACAGCCTGTGCCAGCCTCCCAGCAAGGACTTTGAAGGGCTTAGCTGGGGGATTATCAGGAGACCTGTCACATGTTCAGCCACAGTGTGAAGAATGGATTACAGAGAGGCAAATAAGCCAGCGAAGAGACGGTATGAGCAGGTAAGAGCTGTGATGCCAGGTTCAGAATGGTGGCAGTAAAGGCAGACAGAGGCAAAGGGGGCATACCTTAGAGCATACAACTAAGAAATGGCAGAACAGAACTTAATACTCCTTTGCCTGTCCCAAGATTTCTTATGGAAATCCTAGTTTACCAACTGACGATCTCAAACCCTAGGAACCTTTCTCAGAGTAATGACATGGCAGAATAGGCATGCTGTTCTTTATGGACATCATTTTTGAGGCAGCATCTTGCTGTGTAGCCCTGGTCGTCGTCGTCGTTGTCCTCCCCCTCCTCCCCCTCCTCCTCTTTCTCCATACCTGGTTCACTTTATCTACATTTTGCACTTAGATGATGGGCTGCCCTAGTGTCTACAGACTTCCAGAGAACATGTGCTCCTTGAGGACAGGGGTCTGAGTCATGCAGGAAGGATCCTTGATTTATGGAGGGAGGAGTTAGTGATCCAAAAGATAACTAACTCTCCCAGCTACACTGTCAGCTCTGGCTATGGCCAGTTTGATTCATCCTGGCAAACCTCTCTTGGCAGAGTGTCCCCAAGCTGTACTGTAGCCAAGGGATACCCTCACCTATAACAGTCGCTCTGTATATTCCCTACACTGCCCCCCCCCCCCAGAGGAGGAGCAGAGGCCTGATGACACACCTGGCCTCAGAACTGGATTAAGCAAAGCCATGCTCCTCTGCTTTCCTGGGCTTGATTTAATACATTTTTCCCATCTACAACATAGGGTGTGGCTATACAGGTCACCCTTGAGGATCAAATGAGATTATGCACAGAACATGGCTGGTACAGTGCCCAGTAGCTTCTCCAGAAGATTCCTTCCCTCATCCCAGATGGACGAGAAGTTAAGAACCAAATGCCTGAATGGTCTCTGAGCTTGAGGTTCTGGAGTAGCCGCAAGGCAGGCTTGAGAGGCCCACATAGGAGGGAGTGAGAGGCAAAGCAGATTGCCTTCTTGCCCCTTCCCCATTTGTCTTTCACTCCCCTACTCCTTTCTATCCCCCATCCTCTCCATCTTAAGCACCTGGGAGTTGCCTAATTAGAACTAATTAGCTTCTCCTGCAATAAAATCCTAAGGATGGAAAGGCTCTGTAGCTCAGGCCTTTGACAGTAATCATGTTAAGTAGATATTTATTTATCCCTTTATTAAGCAAGCCAATTAGCATGTAATATCTGAGAAGCTGACTTGTAGGCCTGGGAACTGAGCACGTGCTATAAAGACTCGAAGGCCCTACTTGGGACTCTTTTGTGTCTTGTCCCCCATGACCCCAAAGGGCAGGTTGTGGGATGGCAAGACTGGGGAGAACCATTGAACATGGACAGAGATTGAAGGCCCAGACCAGAGGCAGAAACTTGCCCATCTCACACAGAGAGATGCAGGTGACTCCTGAGAAGGTATATGTCAAGATGCAAAGGCTGTCATTCTGTCATGGGGACGCATGGGATGTTGAGGTTACTTTTGATGGCACAGAGGGTGAGTGTTCAGAAAAGACTTCAAAAATAGGGACATTGGTTGGGGAAGACATTCCTGTGGAAAACATGCACCTTCAGTAGAATAGTGCAAAGATCTTAAAGAGAAGAGCTGGAGGTACACGTTGAGGACAGAAGTCCAGCTGGCCAAGGTCAGTGTATGACCACAGGTTGAAAGCAAGATGGCTAAGTGGCAGGCAGCAGGGAGGAAGTGAGCTTCTCTGTGGGAAGGGAATGTGGGTCTGGAGTCCAGAAGAAGAAGGGTAGTTGAAACTCCGAAGGCATTAGAAAGCAGAGGAAAGCTGTGCATCTGCCAGGCCATTCAAGACATGCCTCATGTATGCTATCATGGGGCAAGGCAAGCAACACACCCTGGAGATCCTCCCAGGTGAATTAGGCAAGCATACAAGCACGCATGCTAAAGAAAGGCATGCAGATTGGGATGGCTCTGCAGTACTTGCTAAGTACACATAAGACCCTGGGTTCCATAACCAGCACTGTCATATAGCATATATGGCAGCCTAAGACAATAAGAGCTGAGATGGAAGAGAGTTCTGAACCCAATGGAAGGAAGCCTAGACATGTGACTAGAGTTGGGATGTTATGATTCTTAGTGTCTGCCCAGCACTTTTGGTTTATATATCACTTCCATGAAGTATGTAGAGGGGTTGTTTTGATTGATTTTTGAGACAAGGTTTCACTATGCAGTCCAAGGTGTCCTTGAACTCTTGATTCTTCTGCCTCTGGAAAACTGAGATTGGAGACATGAACCACCATGCCTAGCCAGCATATATGTTTTTATTTGTGTAGTAGTACTTTGGGTCAGAGGGTATTAGCCCCATTTTACAGATGGTAAAGACAGACTGCACAGTGAAATAACAGCTATCACCAGAGACTAATAAAGAAAAACATATGTCACCTAGTTCTACTACAGCTCTATTACCTGCTAGTTGGACCATGAGCAAGAGGCCCAGCATCAAGAAACCTTACTCAGTTTCTGTAGCCATGAAATGAAGCTAATGCCTCTATCAGATTCATTCAACAAATCAGTGAGGAACATTTAGTAAACAATCCACCAAAGTCAGTTCATTACTCCCTGCCCTTAAATGACTTTCTCAAGGTCACACAATGTGTGTCAAGACTCGAGTTCAAGCTCTTTGAGTCAATAGTACACTGTCAGTGAGGTTCACTTTGTCTCTGAGAAGGTAAAATTGAATGGGAGCGGCTTGGCTATATAAGGAACCTAACCTATGCTTTTTTCTTTTTTTACCTCCAAGGGACTCTGTGAAGAGAAAGGCTATGCTGACTCAGGCTGACAGCAAGGAGGATGGCGGCTAGACATTGGGATGATTTTTGCTGACAATGTTGTGAATCATCAACCGGAAGAGCTGCGGTTTGGGGAGCCTGGAATCTCTAAAGGCAGGAATAACTCCAGTGAGTATGACTGGGCGAGGCTGCCCCATCCAGAGGAAGAGGGAACAATGAACTCACCAAGGCTTCAGCCTGGAAAGAACCCAAATAGGTCATCTGGTCCATCCCCCTGCCTCCGGGCAGAATTGTTCTGGAACAAGACTGATGAGAGACTTCCCTACTTTTCAAGGTCTTCAGGGGAAGACATTCCTCAGCCTTCCTTGGTCATTCTAGAACTCATTTTCACAGCTCACTATTAGAACTTTCTTTCTTTTGGCTAATTCATTTCTCCTGTTGCCATCTCAGCCTTCTGTGGCAGAGTTACAAAGCTGCTGGGCCATTGTGGGCCACTCAGCCCACTAAGCACGGAGGAATTATAGCACTTTTGTTTGCCAACTCCCAAGGGTCAATTTCAAATTCACCAGCTAAGACCCTCCACAGTGGGTCCCTGGGCTCAACTGCCCTTCACTCCTTCCAGCCTGCAAGGCCTGGCTGTCTGGCTGGCCCTCAGCCCACTGCAGTCCACCCCTTCAAGACCTTCACAACTCTGAAAGCTCAAGTCCCTATTGTTCTAGTTAGAGAAAGTGTTTCCCCTCCCCATGCGATTTTGTGCTTACTTCGCTTTCTTTGCCGGATGTCAGCGTAGTATTGGGTCAAGAGCCAAAAATGGTTGAATGTTGGCAATTTTATACGGTTCAAGTCAAGCAGTTTGTCTGCCTTGGCTCCTCAGCTGCAAGAACTGTACTGTGCTCATCCTGCACCCCTCCACACCCATTGACTCCCTTCCCTCCCCTGCGCTCAGGCGCCTGGAACACTGCCTTAGCACCAAGGGAGCCAAAGCATGTTTATTGACTTGCTCGAATAGTCATGATAATAAAATGATAATATTTGGATGAGGCTTCACCAATATCCATTCATATATTTTTTTTTCCTCAGTTACTCCTCAGAACCACGTTGTAGAGAAGATCCTCTTCTCTACATTTGTGAAGTATTTGTGAAGTAGAGAAACTGAGGCATAATGAAGCTGCTTGATCAGGACCAGGCAGCTACCATGATCCAGAATCTTACCAAATATGGATAAACTTGGCCTGAACTATGAGAGAATACCAAGGGCTCAGACTTTGCATAACACAGACACTTTGCTAGGCTTCCTCAACTCTCTTATAGCCCCAGACCCTTTACCATACTTCTTGGGTCTTCTGTGAGGGGAAAACTGATCAGGAACTGGGAGGAGTCATGCAGCAGTATGAAGGCTATTTCACCACTGGTCATTGCTCGTCCTCCTCGCTCCCTCTTGGCCTCCTTGGTGTTCCACACAGGCTTCCAGTGGGGTATTTCTGGGCCCTTCCATGCTTAGGAAACAGCCTGAGCAGGGCCTCTCACATAGCTGAGAACGTGTTTTTCATTCACATTGTCTTCCACGCAGCACAGGAACTTATATGTCCACCCCCATGCTTTCTCAGAGTGTGCCAATCTGGTCAGTGGTAGAGAATTAATAGTAGCACATCAGTGAACACTTGTATGCCACAAGTGACGTATTTGTGGTGTGTGTGTATGTGTGTGTGGTACTGGGGATGGAGCCCAGGGCCTTGCCTAAGCTAGCTTCTACCACTGAGCTGCACCCATGGCTGGACATACTGATTTTAAGACTTATTAGGAAAAGAAAGCAATCAGCAAAAATGTCATGGATCTCATTACTTAGTATGACACAAAGGTAAACGTTAAAAGTTTTAGTTCCCCCAAAGTATGTGTGTTTAAAGAGAAATAGCTTCTAATCAATTAAACAGGGATAGAGAGACTGGTGAGAACCATGAAGGTAGCATGTGAATAGTATTCTTTCCACAGTCCTGGAACCACCAGTCATGAGGCAGCCTGGGAGATTCCATTGAAGGGGATCTGCATAGATGGGGACAGCTGAGGCAGGAAGCCTTATGGACTCCAGTGGACATGGCTCACGAGCTCAGCCCAGTCACTTTCAATAAAGTTTCTTATGTGGCCAGGGACAGAATGGACTCTCCAAGAGAAGATGAACCTCTGTCCACACTTAGCACAGTGCCTGGTACATAATCAATGCTCAGTAAATGTTGCTTATGTGAATACGTGCTTGTGGAAGTCCTCATTCCTCAGGCCCAGTGAGAAGAGTAATTTCTGCTGTCAGATGTCATTGTAAAGATTGTATGAAGTATCTCAGAGCATGTCCCGTTGGGCCAGGCATGGAGCTGGCCCTTGATCAATGAGTGGCACGATTGCTGTAGCTTTGGGAGGAGGCTGATAATCTTAGCCTCAGACAGGCAAGGTAGGCAAAGAGTCCTCTCAAGGCCCGCACCCCCAGTTTGTTGTAGCTCAACAGAAGGCCCAGGGGCTTTCTAGGCCTGTGCACATACTTTTGTCCTTGCTTGCACTGCAGGGGCCAGAGGCACTCCTTTGCTTGGGCCTTGTGCTGAAGACTGGGCCTGGCTTGCCTCTCTAAGAGCCCCTTCCTCAATCTCGGCCAGACTCCAGAGCCAAGCTACCCCCATAAGGTTGTTTCCCAGGGACCTGAGGGTCATCCCTGGGGCTCACTCTCATGCCATAGCCCCTAGTGGTGTTCAGGTTCCTCCACCACATGGCCCGTTTGACAGACCAGGCATTGGCAGTTGCCAGAGCAAAGGATGTATATTGCAGTCTTGGTAAAGGGAGGCTCCAGAGGAAGGAGGTGAGGGAGAGGCAAGGAGCCCCCACCTGGAGAAGCCAATGCCAGCAGACCACTGCAGAGGCTGCAGAGGTCGGAAAACCCCCTGTGGCCATAGGAGCACAAGAGGAGTCTGTTTCTGTGGCTAATGCAACAGGTCCTTCTTGGGGTGTGAGGTCTGGCTGTTTGAGGGCATGCAGAACCCGAGAGGGGCCAGCTCCCACAGAGAAAGGAGCTGTGTGCAACTGTTTACAGGTCCCTCTCATTATAGACACAGGCAAGGCTGAGAATGGGAGAGCCAGTCCTGAGGTTCCCAAAATCTGGCTGCATCAGAACCCCCCCAGAGACATGTTAAACATACAGGCTTTCAGGCCCACAATCACAGGGTGGGGCTAGTTCTGGAGGCGTTGTGATTCTGCCAAATTGGTAAACCACTGCTATAGTTCATTCTTCTTTTAAAAGCCGAACTATGATTCACATACTATGAAATTTTCCTCTTTCAAGCGCACAATTTGAAAAGGGCTGGAGATATAGCTCAGTCATAGAGCACTTACCTAGCATGCACAAGGCTCTAAGTTCAAGCCAAGTGTCAAAAAATAAAGTACACAATTTGGCATTTTTGACTCTAGACAGCCATCACTACAGTGTATTCCACCATATGAATGAAGTATTTTGTCTGTTCATTAGCTGGTTGATGAGACTTTTGGATCACTTCTACCTTCGGGTTGAATAATGTTCCTATGACCCTTCATGTATAAGTCTGTACATAATTGTGTGCTTCTAGGTATCCACCTACAGAAAAAATCATATGTGTGATGGTCAGCTTTAATTGTCAACTTGACACAACCTAGAATCACCTGGGCAAAGAGTCTCAATTAGGGATCGTCTATACTAGGTTCGTCTCTGGATTTATCTATGGATTGTCCTAAATTAATTAATGTGGGAAGTCCCAGTCTACTGTGGGTGGCACCATTCCCTAGGCTGAGGGTTCTGAACTGTACAAGAGTATAGAAATCAAGCTGAGCATCAGCAAGCAAACAAGCAAGCATGCATGCAGTCATTTCTCTTGGCTCTTGACTGTTGCTGTGATATGACCAGCTGTCTCAAGCTCCTGCCACTGTGATTTCCCCACAGTGATGGGCTGTAATCTGAAGCTGTGAGCTAAAATAAACCTTTTTTCCCTTAAGTTGCTTGTTGTTAAAGTATTTTATCACAGCAAAAGAAATGAAACTAGGACAATATGGTAATTGCATTTTTACATTTTCTTTTATCTTGTTATTTATTTTTTTGAGATAGGGTTTCACTATGTAGTCTAGGCTAGCCTCAAACTTGCAATCCTCCTGCCTCTGCCTCCTCAATGTTGGAGTTACAAGTATGTACCACCATGCTTGGTTCTAGGTTTAATATTTTGAACTGTTTTGCATATGGGTTATGTCGCTTTGTATTTCTATTAGTAATTCACAAAGATTCCAATTTTTTTCTGCATCTATGACAACACATTTCTTTCTGGGATTTTATTTTTATTTATTTTATTTTATTCTAGCCATGACTATGAGGTTGAGCTGTTCTTATGTTAATGGAAACTTGCATTTCTTCTTTGGGAAGTGTTTATTTCTCCAAATAGAATTTTCTTGTTCAACTTTAAAGATTAGATTATCTTTTCATCCACGAATTTTAAGCACATTTTATACACTCCAGACACTAGACTCTTACCTATGATTGGCAAATACTTTTTCCCGTTCTGTGGTTGTCTGTTTATTATCTTGACCTCCTTAATCCTCTTTTTACAAATGAAGAAATTGAGGCTTGGAGAGCAAAGGGGCTTGCCAGACTCACATTCAGTCAAGCCAGTAGCAGAAAGCTGTGTACCGCACATACGAGGGGCATAGGGCGGTGGGTGGGAGGGTAAATAAAGCAGCAGCCTGGATCATTCAAGTCAGGCCTAGTCCATTCCTGCTTCTATTTGCCTTTAGAGTGTACTGTCCTGTTTCTGGCCAATGGTATCTCTAAGCTGCTTCAATCATTAGATTTTGTTTGTTTTAGACAGGGATTCTCACTCTGTAGTTCAGGCTGGCCTGGAATTTCCTATGCAGCCCAGGCTGATTGGGAACTCCTATGACTCAACAGTATAAGTGCTAGGATAACATGCATGTGTCACCAATGGACAGATTGTTTTCTTGTGAGCCTGTCCCCGGCAAGGGAGAGGAAGCAGCCAGGATCGAAGCATTTCTAGGGCTAATCTACATGAAAATGAGCAAGAATCCATGCCCAGGTGCATCTGTTGCTTTGTGGTACGTGGTGGTTCATGGAGAGGCAAGCGAAGGCCTAGCACCCTAGCATCTGTCTGAAGTTTGGGGACAATGAGGAGCCTCTTAAGGAGGAGATGTTCCTTTGTGTTCATGGCTGCATCTTGCATATGTCAACTTCACTGCAACCCAAGGCTTTTCTTTTTTTCTACTTTTTTATGTCAAACACTAGTTAAGCTAATGTGAACCCTATGATGTAAAACAAAGCTTATACAGCCTACACACATATAGCACACAACACACACACACGCACACACACACACACACTCTGACTTGGACAGCAGGCAAGGACAATTTTGCCAATTTCAACAACTACTCATGTGCTTATGTACGAGAGTTCATTACAATTTTAGGCCATTCCCAGCATTTCAGCAAATTCCCAAGTTTCTTTATTGTTGCTCACATGACAATTTAATTAGTTTATGTTGATGGCAAGTCTAGTCAGATTATGGTGGTGCATGCTTGTAATCCTAGCACTTGGGAGGCTGAGGCAGGAGAATTGTTGTGTTTTCAAGACCAGCCTGGGCTACAGAGTGAGACTTTATATCAAATCACCCACCCCCCAAAAGGTGACAGTTTGTTTAGCTTGGCTATATAGAAATAGAAGAAGAATTTGATTTATATATTTATAATATCATTTGAAAGTCAATGACATTCAACTGTTCTTTTTGTTAAGCCTGGTTTTTTTTTTCTCATTTATTTATTTATTTGTGTGTGTGTGTGTGTGTGTGCGTGTGCGTGTGTGTATGTAGCAGCAGTTAGAGGACAACATGCAGGAGTTGGTTCTCTCCCTCTTCCAGGACCATGTGGGGCCCAGGGGTCAACCTCAAGTCATCAGAATTTGACAGAAAACACCTTTACCAACAAAGCCATCTCACCAGCCCTCAACTACTTTTCTTATAAGTGTTTGTTCAAGACTTTGTGGATATGGGGCCTTATGCCAGGTGCCAGGGTATCTTAATTTATTTCTCTGGTCCCCTCTCCCTGTTTGTGAGATGCAGAGATGGATCAAATCGGAGATTTTTAAACTTCATGGTTTTCTTTTCTTTCACCTACCTGATGGGCTTGACCCTGGGATCTGATGCACACTAAGCAAGTACTCTACCACTAAGCTACACCCCAGCTCCAAGCCCCATGTTTTTAATGGCACAGTGCTTTCTCTGGGCAAAACTTATCTACTCTAATAACAGACTGATGAGAGCTTTTCTGGGATGGGGCCTCCTCTTGAACACAGCACCCTACCTCCAGATTCCTGGTCCTGAGCCCTGTGAACTGATAGCGCAGGGGCAGCAGAGCCCCCTCTCTTTGGAACTGTAGGTCTAGGGTGCTGGCTGTTTGTTCTCAGCTCTTTGATACGAGCCTTTGTTGCCGAGCACTTCCGCCCCTCCCCCAACCTCTGGTCTCCTCAGTTCTTTCCATTAGTTCCGTATTTCTGGACTCTTAAGCCAACTCCAGACAAAAGATTCACTAGGCTCAAATGCCTCTCGTTTTCTCCTAAGCCAAGGGAACCTGGAGCCCCTTTACCCCGTCCTGCACTGGGGGTGGGAATGCCAGGAGGCGTGAGGTGAGGTGCCTGCTGAGTGCTTCAGATTGCTGGGGCTGACAGCTTCCCTCTCCTCTCACAGGTTCCCATCTTTGCTTGCTGCAGAGTGGAATGGAGTGGAGGATGGCTTTAATTAGAAACTGACTGGGGTCACCCTCAACACCTTTTGCTCCCTACCAGTCTTGAAGAGAAACGCAGGTAGCTTGTAGCTCACAGTAAATAATCAAAAGGGGAAGGCAGGATGCAGAAAGACCATGGAAGCAGGGGTGTGAAGCAAAGAATGAGGGCGTGGAGCAAGGTCAGTCCCATTTCCCCGGTGTTCAGCCAGGTTGCTCAGCAGCTTGTGAGTCTCCAGGCAGTGAGTGAAGGCAAGACATGGAGTTTTGTCAAAACTGGTTTTCCCTGCTCTAACCTGGCCTTTGTTAGAGCCCTGGCAGGATGGGACCAGAGCCTCTTCCATGGTGCAGGTGGCCTACTGACTTGGAGGGCTGCCTACTTTGCAAGCTTACACCCTCCTTCCAGCCCACAAAAATCTAGTTCCTATTTCCCCAACTCAACAAGAGAAACAGAGGGTTACTAAGGAGCATGTGGCCATTTTCCACATGGAGAAAGGTGAGGCACAGGGAGGAGAAAGGTCTGGTTAGGAACAGAACCTGCAGTGTGTGAGCTCCCCGGAGAGCGCAGAAGCCAGGTATGGACCCACCTCAGGAAAGATTGGTTTAGAGCATAGGCAGCCACTGGGTGGCGCTGTCTCCCCACTCAAGTTGTTCAGGTGGGTTGCAAATGCCAGGGCAAAGAAGTCACCCCATTCATGCCCCATCCTGCCAGGGCCCTAACAAAGGCTGCTTGGGTTACGGCAGGGAAAACCAGTTTTGACAAAACTCCCTATCTTCCTTGGCACGTGGGTGGTGAATGGAGGATCCAGACTGGCAAAGCTCAAGAAACCCAGGGAAGGGACCAGGTTATTGTATTGGGACCCCAGAAGCCACACCACTTCACCAGTCCTGGAGCTAGGAAGCCTCGGTGTCAGAAGCCTAAAGATGAAAGCGAGCATTTCTCCCCATTTCAACACTAAGTACACTGAGGCCTGGAACATAGTCTAAAGCCAAACTGTCTCCGTGCCTAGGAAGTACCTTTCCCAAACCGTGGGTTTCAAAGTGAACCTCTCTTCGGCTGGGTCAAAGCGGTGGCTGAGAGGGCTTTAGAAATGCTAATATCAGGCGTTGAGTGACAAGCCTGGACAATAGAGGAGGGCGCTGTGAAAGGGGCAGCCCAGGACTGGGAGCCAGGCTCCCCACGTGGGAGCCGAGTGGGGGAGGGGCGGGCGGGGCAACACCGGTCCCCAGCACCAGTATCCTAGACCCGCCCAGACTAGAAGGGGCTGGAGCAAGCAGTCAGCAAGCTGGAGGAGGGAGGGGACTACCTGCTTGACTGCCGTCGGGGTGGGGCTTCGAAGAGGGAGATGACTGCTGGGCAGCTGAGCTCTGGACCTGGAGCCGGAGACCCAGAGGAAAAGCGGGAGCTGAAGGCTGGCTGGGGATCAGCGAAAAGTTCAGAATTAAGGGAGACGACAGCAGGCGCTTTGGAACAGTGTGTTGTCGGGCTCCCTCACTCTTTAGCAATGTGCTTTGGGGCGTAAGTACAATTGGAATGAGAGCCTCTGCCTCTTAGGGCCCTTGGGAGGAGCGGAAACAACGCTGGAGCCTGGAGGTGTGGCTGGTGGTAGAGCACTTGCCTAGAATGCTTGAGGCCCTAGATTCCATCCCCAGCACAGCAAAAACAAACACTGGAGGCAGCACTGGTAAAGTGCTTACATGGGTAAGAAGTGCCCTGTAGTAATGCCAGCCCTGGAGAGGCTGAGGCAGGACCCTGAGTTCTAGGCCATTCCTCAATAGCAACTAGGGCTCATCATTCCTTTGATCTTAGTGACTGAGGCCACTCTGCTTGCTGGCTCCTAGTTCAGAGGTTGGCCCTGTAAAGGAAGAGAGGAGAACCTGGCCTAGGGGCAGCAGAACCTGCAGGCTCAATGGAAGGGTCTCAGATTGTGCTGACTCTCCCATGTGCACCTTCAGCCTAGAGTGGGAGAGGATTCTTGAAGGAAATACTTAGGAAGTGTTGTGTGACAAGGAGCCTCCTGGTTAGTGCAGAGGCCATGGTTAGTGCAGAGGCCACAGCCTTGAACTAGGGTCTCTGGTAGAGACAGCCAGAAGCCCAGAGAAGGAATCACATCCAAACAGGAGCTGTCACTTCCACCTCCCAGGCACTAAGAAACTCTCCTGGGCCAGGTGTACTGTCTGCGAGCCTGCAACCTCGCACTTGGGAAACAGAGGCAGCATTGCTGTGAGTTCCAGGCCACATACACATAGCAAGGCTCTGTCTCCAAAGGTCTTTAAAAAAAAAAAGAAAAAAGAGAGCTGGCAAGATTGCTCAGGAAATAAAGGCACTTGCCACCAAGACTGATGATCTGAGTTGGATTTCCAGGACCCACATCGTAGAAGGAGAGAATCAATTTTCTCTCAAGTTGTCCTCTGACCTCTGCATGTGCACAATGACCCCAAGCCTCCACACAAATAAATAAATGTAATTTTTAAAAATTTTTAAAGAAAAGCAAAGAAACCATCCAGAATGTGAGAGGCACTATTAGAATATCTATTTCACTTGGATTTCCTTTTGTGCTTTAACAATAATGACATTTTATCTATCTCTTGCAGCAGTCGGAATCAGTGGGGTACAGTCACGTGTGGATGGTACTGCGTCCCACCGCCATCTAGATGTTGCTTGGGGCAATGCACAAGATGTGTACAAAATACCTCACGACAGTAAGCAGTATTGCTACCCTCACTTTCCCTAGAGGTCATCTGAGGGGTTGGCAGATGTCATGTGCCCAATGTGGCATCCAGTGTGTATGCTGAGAATCACTGTACTGTACATACACGAATCCTTCTGACTCTATTGGGTTGCTGTGCTCAAAATGCCCCAGTGCTGAGATTCTAGGATTTGAAGTTTGGCAACACTATGGACTTGTACGGGCATCAGCTCTAGGAGAACCTTCAAGATTCCTTAAAAATGGTATGCGTGGGAATCCTGAAGCCCAGAAATGGCTAGACTTTGTCCTGGATCACACAGGAGGTGGGTGACAGTGCTGCAACACCCACAATTAAGGTTCTCACCTGCTCAGTTGCCCTCAGGCCCCTCCCTGGCTCTCCCCCCCGCCCCGTCCTCTCCCCTCCTCTATGCAACACTCTTTCTGTTCTTCTGCCTTCCCACAGATGCCAGCAAGAGCAGCTGCTTCTGCCTTGCAAGGGTGATCTGAAGTTTGACCAGGATCCTTCTAGTAACTCCTGTGAATGGAAGGGCAAGCTCTGTACAACTGCCATGAAAGCAGGCAGTGGCTATGGAGCCAAGCAGCTCAAGAAGTGGGGCTCCGATCTCCAGGATCCCCATCAGTTGCTAAATGGAGAAAGAGAGCAATGACCAGAGACAGTCTCATGTAAACTACATGGGTGCAGTGTAGACTTCAGTGGCATACCCACATGGCTACAGAGATGCAGCTATACAGAGATGCATCCATACATAATCATGGAAGGCATAAATGCATAGATGTATACTAATAGAGCCACAGAGACTGCTACATGGATGTGGAAGAATTCTTCACAAGAGTCTGATGTGAAGGTGTGAATAAAAGCCTTGTCAGAACACTTGGCTATTTAAAGTAGCACAGCAGGATTTTCTCTTTTGCGCAGGAGGATGTGTTCACGAGGACCTGGAGGATGACAGCAGCAGTCCCTCCCTCAGTGCAGAAGCTGCCTGTTTCACTCCCACGATGCACTTCACCCTCACCCACCTCATGCTGCCCAGGAGCCTCTTCTGCCTCCCAGGCTTCAGTCCTCTGGGAAAAGCTTCAGGTCCTCCCTGGGTCTCTCACCCACGCTCTGCCCCCTGGCCACTAGCTGCTTTCTATGGCCTCTCTGGCCCCAGATACCAGCCTCTGACCTTTCAGTGGGCATAGCTACTTTAGAGAGCCACATCCCCATTTTGAAGCAACTTGCAGGGTTGTGGTTAGCTTGAGAATCAGGTCCCTCCAAACCCTCTAAGTTGATGGGACAGGGACAAAAGAGAGTGAAATCAGGGTGAAAAGAGAATGAAGTCTGTTGCTAGCTTCCTTTCAGGCCTAGATGTCTCTGACCCTCTGTCTCCTCTTTATCTTATCTTTGTGCCTCCTTTTCCGTTTGTCTCTGTCTCTTCCAATGTTTCTCCTCCCTCTCCTCCTCATCCTCCACCTCCTCCTCTTCTTACAATAACTTGGCTCTCCAGTCCAGAGTCCTTGTGGAACATACTGGGAGAAAGCTCTTGGATCCAAATCAACCTGGATGAAGCATCAGAAACATTCCAGACAGGGCGGCTAGTCATAAATGACTTGCTGACTTGCGTGTCTCTGTGTCTGCCATCCCCTCACCTCTCCCCCTCGTGTCATGTCTCAGTAGCTCAATGTCACACAGGTGGAGAATGGAAACTGGCCGGAACCGAAGGAGCAGGAAGACAGGAAAGAAGCTGGAACACAGGCCCCTCCTACCTACCAAGACCCAGAGACCTTGTGCCCTGGTTTTTGGGATGGGGAACCAAACACACAGGAACAACAGAGCAGAGAGACCTACCCCAGGGGCACTTTAGGGCTGGCTATTCTCTAGAGAGAGGCACAGAACAATGCAGTCACCACTCTCAGCCCAGTGCCTGGGAACATCAAAGGTTCCTGTCAGCTGCCCCCAGTAGATCTAGTCTGAGGTCCTTAGATCATGTCAGCCTCGACTCCTGGACCTGCAGAAAACTAGAAAGGGAGCTGGTCTGTCTGGACCTGGCCAGTTCTGTATGCCCCTCAGCTTCAGCCAGAATCCCCAGGGACTGGCCCTGGGGTGTTTTCCAAGTCGGGGGGGGGGGGTGCAGGCATCTTGTGTATGCTTCCAGCCCTTAAGGGGAGATTTCAGGCCTTCCTGGAATGGTTCCCAGAAGCAGACCAGGATGCTTCATGCTGCAGCTGTTGCTCTGGCCCTGTCTCACAGGGATTGCTGTTTGCTGCACATTTCAGGAGTGCCTTCCTCTTCCCTGCCAGGCCCAGGCTTGCCTTTCTGAGCACATATCACACATGAAAGAGTTAATACCATGTGTCCTACCACAAGCCCTACCCCCTTCTCATATCTCCCCTGCACTCCTCCTGCAGCAGGAATCATATTCCCTAAGGCAGCACTTGGCAGAAAGGGGCCAACTCTGCCCAGCTGGCCACATGTCCCTCCCACCCCTCATGCAAGTGTCAGGAAACGGGCTCTAAGGGAAAAGCAGGCACCTGTTCCTGGAGTTCCTGATACCTACTCCTCCCAGCCCCAGTCTCTGGCCCCCTGGTTCCTCTAAGGCCCGAAGGGGAGGAAGTCCTTAACGGAATTGGCCACCTCCTCCTAGCTGTGTCTTTATTTGACCTGCCACATTTGGTCAGCCCTGTCAGTAGGGAAGGAGACTAGCACAACCTCCAGAGCCAGATGTCCTGAATATGGTTGCATCACAGTCTATGAGTCTCAGTCTGCCCCATCTATAAAATGAGTGTCAGCAGAGTATCTGCCTCATTGGCCATTCTGAGTCTCATTTAATCTATGGGAAGTGTCCAGAATAGTGCCAGAGGCATAGTCAATAGCTCTTCATTGAGTAAGTTCTGTTACCTAAGTTCTCCCTCCACTCCTACCCACCAGGATCCCGCAGTATTTGCTCTATCCATTCCCTTGTTCTGTCTGGCGAGCTGTCAGAACTTGGCCTTTGGCTGGTTCCCTCTGTCCTTATTCCTCAGTTCCCCAAGGCTGGGCCCAGTCGGTAGAGGGCTTTGGGGCGTCAGAGGGCTGCATGGGAATGGCTGTCCTCCACCTGCGGCTCCACAGGGGCCTGCCCTGGAGTCCCTTGCCTCCTCCTCTCCAGAGTGGGGCAGCTGCTCTGCCTCTTTAAGGCCCTAACTAGGTCATCGCCCAGCTGAACATCCCCTCACATTCCCCTCACACTAAACAATCTGATCTGATCGCTGGTGATGAGGTCAATTTCACATGGCTTTGTTCCTGCAGTGAGCTTGTCACGACCAATCATTTCCAAGCGAGGAGCCCATAATCCCTTGCTGGCTCCCTCGCCCCCAGAGGCCATGGCCCCTTTCTTGCTTACCAATGTGAGGTCCCTCAGGGCCCGCTCAGCACCAGTTTCTGCATGGCCTCTGTGTGCCCTCATGCTCTTGCTGGCCACAGTTGAAGGGGGTCGGGTTTGAGGACAATGATGAGGCTGCCAGGAAGGAGCAGAGTGGGTACCCAGTAACCTTGGGTAAAGCTAGTCTCCAGACAGGGAAGGAGATGAGCTAGGCAAAAGGGCAGGGGTGGTATGCATTACTGGGCTCCAGGTGCAGGTACGGTGGGGGACAAGCCCTTCTTTTGTAATGATCAGGATGGAACCTTGTTCCTGGAGACAGAGAACATGAGTCAGGGTTTGTGAGAAATTCTGAAATTTTCATCAGAACCCTTAACTAGAACGCAATGCTTGAGTGGGGGCGGGAGGAGGGCCCTGCAGTCACAGGCCATGTGGAGCAGGCTGCCCTGTAGTCTATCTTCTGGGGAGGAGGACCAGGATTTCACCTTGGGTTCCAGCCCTATCTAGCCATATACCCTGGGCCAAGTCTCTCACATCTGAGCCATAGTTTCTCAAGGTCTATCAGGAGAATGCTGTGCTAGAGAGAGCCCAAGCTTCTTTGCAGCTTGGAGCATTGCTGAGCCTTGGTGGGAGAGGTCCAGAGACTCCTCTCTGACTCCCAGAGGGGTTTACAGGATACCCCCAGAAAGGAGTGGGTTCTGTCTCTTTGGGGGAAATGAACTTTGCTTCTCTTCCACTGTGTCCTTGAGTGACAGGACACCTCCCATTTGCCTGATCCTCAAGGAATGGATAAGAGCGTGCAAGCCAGCATCAGTGAGCCAAGCTCTGCCTCAGGCTGCTGACTTCTAAGGAGGTACTGGGACAGTTCACTGGGTATGTGGGCTCCAACTGATCCTGCCTAGGAGGGAGGAGGGGAGGGAGCTGTCCTTATCTCTTCGTTACATTTAGTCCTCCAGTTGCTATGACGATAATGGGCCTGTCTTACAATTTACAGATGGACATACTAAGGCTGTGAGAGAGGAACAGGCTGGCTGAGTAGGCTGCACTCAGAATGTCTCTTCAGAGACCTGACCACAGAAGACAGGAACTTAGGTCAGGTTCAGTGCGCAGTGGAAGGAGAGCATAGAAGCTCTGCCTCCCCCCACAAGCCTGGTTCCTAGCCTAGCTGGCTGCTTTCTTACTGTGTGACCTTGGGCAAGCCACTTGCCCCTCTAAGCCCAAATTGACTCCTCAGTCCACTGGAGGTATATGAAGTTGACCTCAGAGGGGAGTTGGGAATATTGAATGAGTTTAATCAAGTTCACAAGTGACTTGCCATCTTCATCTCTATGTGCATCCCAGCCCAACTTCCTCACCACATCTTCACGGCTGCTGCCTTGAGTGGGCTCTTGTATGTCTAGCCTGGCTCAGCAGCCTCCTCCTGGCTTACTTGCTTTTAAGATGGTCCTTTCTCAATAGCTATTCAAGCAAAAGCTAGGCCATCTGGTATAATCCTGTCAGTCATTTCACTCCCCTGTCCTGCCGCCAGGGCTTGCCATGTCCCTCAGAGTAAAATGTGAAGTCTTACCCATGGCCTACAAACCTCTTCACTGTGTACTGTCTGTGACTCTGCCAACTCCTCTGGCTTCATCTGCAGTCACTTTCCTGGTACTTACCCTATTCCAGTTATACTCTGCTGTGCCTAAAGGCCACAAGCCATTTCCTACTGTAAGACCTTAGCATTTCTTATTTTCGCCATTTGTAATTCTTCTCCTGGCCACTTTCTTAGAACATCCTTTCTATCTTAAGTTTGCTTGGTTCTAAGGCCTTTCCATGTCAGTTCTTCCTAGCATTTAACTTATGGCTATACTGCAGTGATTTTTTCTTTGTTTTGCTTTATCTTTGGAGACAGAGTCTCACTATGTAGCCCTGGCTGGCCTGGAACTCACTATGTAGACCAAATGGCCTCAGATTCACAAGTGGCTGTCTCTGTTTGTTAAATGCTGAGGTTAAGGGTATGTGTCACTACTCCAGTCTTATGTTGCAGTCTTTTAATCTTGCTCCTTGGAGTCTTGTTGTTCTATTGAGATTCCCTGTATATTCAGGAATTGATGTTGTCTTTCCTAAATGGGGAGCTCCCCGATGGGCCTGGTAGGGGAGGAAAGTAGTTTATTTGGGTGCCTAAACAATGCCAAGCATTTGCACACACATGCTCTTGCCTAGTCTTCACCATGGCCCCACAAGATGAAGAAGCTGAGGCCAGGTGACCTGGTCAAGGTCACATAGGTCATAACCTGGTGCTGTCCTGATTCCAGAGCTTATTTTCTGATCAGCATTAGAATAGATACCTGGACACACCCCCAAGGGTGCAGATGAATTTGTAGGTGCTGGCTGAATGGCTTTTGTCCAGGTCCATTTCCTGTTGCTATAATACAGTATTTGAGACTAGATAATTTATTAGGAAAAGAAGTTTATTTGAGCTTATAGCTTTGCAGCTCACAATGGAAAGCAGAATTGACAAGCAGGCATGCACAAAAGAGGCAGAAACAGACTTTATCTCAAGCTGCTCTCATTGTGATCAGTCCACTCTGAGGACAAGAAGACTTCCTCCCTTGGTGTCTGGGAGGCATCAACCATAATGATCAATCTACCAAAGTTCCATCCCTCTCCTAGGCCCTACCTATAGGTATTGCCCTTCAGGCTAGCATGTGTGTTCTGTGGGATACTTTTGCTCTTGCCTCCTCCCTGCTCTTGCCTCCTCCCTCCCCATCTTTCCTGGGTAACTGGAGGCTCTATTTCTTCCATGGAAGGAGCCCCTTTCCAGGCCAGGTTCTGCATGGTCAGGGAAGGCTATCCCCACCCCTCCATGTTTCCTGTACTGGCTACCCTGATGCCATCATTCAATTCCATCTGACTGGTCAGAATGTTCCAAGGACCACAGGACAGAGCACAGACTCAAAGCTTCCTCCTACAGAGGGAAGGGGTGACACTCCAAGTCCCTGAGAGTATAGGCCTTGGAGATGGTAGGCTTTGCAGAGTGGACTGTGGACAGACAGCTGGCCCCTGATGATGAGTGAGGAATTCCATGGAAATGGAGCAAGTAAAGGAATGGTGCAGGCAGAGGCCTGGATGGGAACAGGGCAGACCACTTCCAGTGGAGCTGAAAGGGAGGGGTGTGAATGAACCACAGCTGAGGAAGGGAAGATCATGGGTCCTGCCTCCCCTCAGCACCCAATGTCCCAGGCTGCTGCCAGCCAACCACTGTGCCATCCCTCTAGACTGCAGGAAACCTGATGTGTTGCTGTGTGCTAAGGCTCTAGGGTAGCTAGTCCAGGCATTCAGACAGACTCCAGACTCCATTGTCATGGGAAGGTTCAGCAGCAGGGATCAGGAAGGGATTGAGTACAGAAAGCCTTACTCTTAGCCAGAGACATCACCCAGTGAGGCCCATTAGCAGCCTGGTAAGTGATTGAACATTGACACTTTTGGGAGAGACCCAGCACACAGAAAAGGGAAAGTGTAGAAGCTCTGCCTCTCTCAGGCCTGGTTCATGAGCACTAGGACATGGTCAGCAGGAAGGTAGGCCTACCAACAATGGACCCTGTATGAACCAGGAGCCAAATCCTGTACTGCCCTATGGTGGACCTTTGTGGGAAAGGGAAACTGGGGCTAAATTGTCATGGCTATGTAGGCAGACCCAGCTAGGAGCTTTTCCTATGCTTCCTCACAGATTTTCCTGAAACAGACAGGGGCTGGCTGACTCTTCATCCCATTGCACAGAAGTAACAAAAAAACCAAGAGAGTTACCTAAGGTCCCACAGCTAGGCTGTGGGGGGAAGAGGGTGCCAGCCCAGGCCTTGATTCTTGTCATGAATGTCATCTAATTGCATACCATCTTTCAAGACATCAGCTTGTCTAGTCCCACGTTTGAACAGAAGGCCAAGAGCTTGCCTAGGAGCACATAACTGGCTGAGAAGGAGAAGTAGAGGGAGCCAGTGCATTATGGATGGCTAGGACAGAGGGAGGGGCATGGCTTGCCCACCCAAAATGTTTCAATTATGTCCTAATACAGTGTAAATAAATGTCTGCCTGACTATAATGCAAAAATACCTCACACATACGTTTGGCGGATGCAAGAAGGTAGCAGAGAGCTCCAAAGATCTAATTGCTTCTGTAATCTCTGTCAGATTTGGTCTATCGGGAAATATCTCTTGGAAGTGTTTATCACATCCCATGTTATAAATAGCCAATCTTGGCTCTCTTCTTTGCACTGTACTGAGGGGGAGCTGGGCTAGGCTGGGTCAGGAGGGAGGAGCGCCAGGGAGTGAAGCAGATCGATCCATGGGGTGGGCACTGCCTTGGCTGCAAGGCTTGGCGGCAGACAGGGCCAAGGCCTTCCACAAACAGGATCAGAGGAGCCTGCTATCTGGCCCATGGCCCACATGCTGGGAAGGTGGAGACCTTGGCATTCCTACTCTCCTCCAATCTTCTCACGGATGAAAAGCAATCCCAATATCAGCTTCTTCATTTTTACAGCTGGTAGACTGAGGCTCGGGGAAGGGAAGGAACACTGGTATGCAGCCATGTGAAACCTAGAACTGGGTCTGTCTGACCTCCACTTTGGTCTTCTGCAGCACCCTGACAGGGTAGTAGGCATCTCTCCTAGAGGCAGTCTTTCACCCACACACAGTTGTCCTCAGCCTCTGCAGTCTGAGAATGGTCTGTTTGGTCACGCCAGCCACAATGTACTGAACTGCCACAATGCTGAGAGTCCTGCCCTCTGCACTTCCTCCCACTCTCAGCCGCAGGCCTCCCTCCTCCTGAACTTCGCCCTCAGTTCCTGTGGCTGCTGACATAGCCTTGCTACTTGAGAGGGGCTGGGAGTAGAACACTCACTGAGCATGCCTAGCTTGCATGAGACCCTGACTTCCAACCCCCGCTCCATTGGGGAACGGGAATGGGGTTGAGCCTCTCCAAGATCTGAGGCCAGAAGTCCAAATTCAGTATCATGGATCTGAAATGGCCGAGTCAGCTGGGCCATGCCCCCTCCCAACAGCTCTAGGGGAGGATCCTGCCCTTGGCTCTTTCATCTTCTAGTGGCTTCTGGTAGCATTCCTTGGCCTGTGGCCAATTTACTATGTTTTCTCCCTCCATAGTCACATGACCTTTTTTTCTGTCCAAGCTATTCTTCCTCTGCCCCTCTTAAAAGGATACCTATCTCTTGGGTAATCACAACGAGGGCACCCTCTGATAAAATCTAGGGTACTCTCTTCATTCCCAATTCTTATTTAGTCACGTCTGCCAAGACCCTTTTCCCAAATCAGGTGCAATAAGAGGGTTTCAGGGACTGGAATCTTAAGTCTTTAAAGGCCATTCTTCAGCCTACTCCATGACCTTAAGAGCCTGCCTGCTCTACTCTCTGAGACACTGGTAGCTCCCAAGGCCAAGGAGCACAGGCCAAAGACTCATTCCTGACATCCAGAGCATCTGATTTGGTTCAGGAAAGTATGGCTGGCTGCAGGATTAGCACCTTTCTCTTCTGCATGGATCAACCAGGTGGAAGACCATCCTGTACCTATTTGGTGCTTCCTTCAAGCTCTCAAGGCCACCCTGCAACATGCTAGAAGCTGACTTCTGCCCTCCAAGCAGCCTGACAAAGGCATACACTATGTATTGGCAGAGACAAGTTACTCCTGGTACATGTGCAGTTGTAGCTACTCACTGACCAAACTGGGAACACAGTTCCAACTGTAGGTGGGAGGAGCAAATCTAATTGGCTTTCAAAGTCAATTTCCCCAAATATTTCTGAAAGGCTTCAAAAGGACTGAAACTCACAAAATAAACATTATAGGGAGAGATATGAGGTCTTGCTCTTGCATACTGACACCCAATCTCCACATTGGCTGGCAGGAATCAGGCAGGTGACCAAAGACTGTAGAGCCAAGTGGGCACCCGGGATATGGAATGATTCGCCAATCAAGTTCACCAAATCTTGGACGGGAGCAGAAAAGTGTAGAAAATTGAAGTTTCTAGAGCAAGAGGTAATAGACAGACCTGGAATTCAGTCTCACCTGTGGGCAGCTCACATTAAGGATGCTCTAGCCACACTGCAGTATGGCCAGAGAGGCAAAACAGAGCAGACCAGAAGGAGGAGCCCTGGTATGATGAGAAGCAGTAAAAGGAGATGGGCTGTGTGGCTTGGAGAGGACTTGAAGTGATGGTGACAGTGATGGTGATGCCTCAGACTTCAAAAGGGGCAAATAGAGGAAGGAGAAGACAGCCGAGGTGCCCCCAGATGTAGCACTGTGACCTGCAAATGGAAGCAACACAGAGACGAAGAAAGAACTCTGTGGAGCTAGAATTATCCCAACATGATCTCTCTCTCTCTCTCTCTCTCTCTCTCTCTCTCTCTCTCTCTCTCTCTCTCTCTCTCTCTCTCTCTCTCCCTCTTCCCCCTCCCCAGAAAGCAGAAAAGCAGAGGCTGGTCAACCACGGGATGAGCTATCACACCCAAATGAGCATCCGACCAGTGAACACAGTCCCCTGGAGGCCTTCTTTTCTTTTTTTTAAAATTAATTAACTTTATTATTATTATTGTGGAAGGTTGTTATGCACATGCCACAGTGCACACGTGGAAGTCAGGGAACAACTTTGTAGAGTTAGTTCTTTCCATCTACATTTATGTGGATTCATGCTTTTTCTCCATGCTTTTCCTAGAAGGCTTTTCTCACTCTTCCAGCCGTTTCCGGACTGCCACACATCCTCCTCAGAAGATGCAAATAGCTGGACACACTGTGGGAGCAAATGACTGCAGTCTGTCTGACAGCCCTCAGGACAGAGGGAAGACTTCTCCATCTGTGCAGCCACTTTCCGCATTTCCCACACATCACCTGGCACCTGGGCCCCAGGAGTTACTAGAAAGAAAAGACAAGAGTGCTAAGGAATGGTGGGCAGGAAGGGTGTTCACTTGCCAGCTCAGCCTTTCAAAACTGATTCACAGCCTGCCAAAGTACATCCTGGGGGCAAGACCAGGAGTGCAGAAGTAACCTCTCAAAATCCTTCCAAGCCTTGGAAACTGCTCACGGACACCAACCCAGAGAGCTGTCTTTGCACCATTCTGAGCTCACCCGCAGCCCAGGCCTAAGTTCCCAAGGGGCTGTCCCTCCCTGCTGGCCCCTCTGGCTCACTCATGGCCCCTCCAGATGGGCCCCATCCTCCTCGAAACCCCCAGCTGGACTCACCAGCTGGGCCTTCTCAGGGAGAGAGGCCCCAGGAAGGTCCAGAGCCCACCCAGCAGGCTAGAAGGAGAACAGCTGCCTGTGGGGTGAGAGGGCTGGGGGCGGTGAGGTCCCCCCATAGGCAATCTGCATTAGAAATGGATTAGCTAAGAATGAGCGTGGAGGTAGGAGTAGCTTCGTTAGCTATAAAACCACGAAGTGGTCATTCTTTGCAGCTCCACAGATTGGCTCCATGCCCACTTAAACACTCTGTGCATGGGTTGGTGAGGGGAGCCTGAAGCTCTGTCTGGGACTGTAGCATTGATTTCTAGATGACCCCAGTCAGGCCCTGCCCCACTTTACTCTGGACCTCACTCAGGCCTCCCTTCAAAAATATTAGTGGTGCCTACTGATTGTGGGAATGACATGAAGCTAGATAGTAGCCCAGAACCCAGCAGCATATCTGTGTTTAAGTGTAGATACTGGCTTACTTACTGCCTTGGACTGGGCTGGAAGCTCTGTAGAGGCAATATCTCTGTGTCAATTATTACTGAGTTCTACCATCCAATTCATTCAATCATTTGCTAAATGAGTAATCAAACAGTAAAAACTATGGATAGTCACCCCAGAAAGCATCCCATCCACACATGCTTTGCCGATAATTGTAACTATTTCTCTGGCTCCAGAAACCAAATTCTCAAGATTCATGGTCCCTAGTGAGGAGACCTAGGAAAGGTCTAAGAAGTTAATGTGTAGTCATTTCCATGGGATGTCATGGGCCTAGTCAGGAAGGGAGATGGGATGATCCAGAACCTAGAAAACTTGAGGATTTTTCGATGCTGGCAGTGTGATCCTGATCCTTGGAGTCACCCGAAGCACCAGGTAATCCCTCTTTAGTCTGTGGGCTTATTTCATGGTAGCAAGTCTCAAGAACCCAGGGTGTCCCTTATGGTTTGGCCCCAAGTGCAAGGGCCTTCTTGTCGGGCCCTTGGTATCTTGGACTTCAATCCAGTGGCACACAATGGCCTGGATTTGGCACCTTTGAGGAATCTTGAGAGCCATGGAGCCCCACCAAGGGACGCTCCCAATGGCCTTTCTGTACCATCTAGACCACACATATACTCCAACAGCTCTCTATCCTTACCAGGCAGGCAGTGGCTAGGCAAGTTCTTTGGACTTGTTCTAGGCCTTTGCCCAGGGGGTGACTTTTGCTGTTCATTCAGTGCTATGTTGCAGTCTTCTCTCAATGGGACAGATGACCAGAATACTCCCCCTCCAGGCTACTAGGAGGCTGTTTGCCAGAATGGGGAAAGATAAGGGTTAGAAGGCAACTAGGCATGAGTTCAAATCCTATTTTAGCTGCCTGTACACGCTGTAATCTTGGAGCAGTCATTTGATCTCCCTGAGCTTCAGTTTTCTCATATATAAAGCACAGATGTCAACATGTGCCTTTGGGGCTGTTACAAAGGTTGAGGAAGCATCTTGGGGGCTCTGACACTCCTTACATTCTCTATAGATAGTATCTGTCCTTGAGAGTTAACACTAGCAAGAGCTGCTCAAAGTACACGTACCACAAAATACAAAAATAAAAAGAAATAAATAAAAATGCATGTGCCATTGACCAGCAGCTTATCAGCAAGGCAGAATCTAGCTGGATCCCAGCATTCAGGAGGCAGAGGCAGGAGGATTGCTTCAAATTTCAGGCTAGTCTGGGCTACCTAGTAACACTGTCTCAAAACAAAACAAAACAACAAATGAAAAATGCAGAGGGCTAGCAAGATGGCTCAGCCAGTAATAGTGCTCACCATCAAGCCTGTCTTGAGTTCAGTCCCCACATGGTAGAAGGGGAGAACTAACTCCTGCAAGCTGTCTTCTGACCTCCACACATGCCCACTGTAGCAAGTGTAGTACACTGTGCTTACATGGAAGTGTGCCTATATTATTCCAGCACTCTGGAGGCTGAGGCAGGAGAATTGTGAGTTCCAACCCAGACTGGGCTACATAGTGAGTTTGAGACCCGTCTAGGCTCCAGTATGAGACCTAGCCTCAAAAAACCTGAACCAAAACTCAAATCAACAAAACAAACTAAAGCAAGAAATGCAGTCTCCAGTTGGATACCAGACCTGTTGATCAGTAGACATGTCCTATACATGAGCAAGGTTGGAAAGAAATTGGCCAAAGCTCAGTCTCCCAAAGCATACTCACCCCTCCTCTTTTTAAGTGCCTGTTCCCCTTCTAGACATCCACATCTGCCAGTTCTTAAGCCCTTTATACTAAATAGTATAATATTTGCATATAACCTATATATATCTTCCCATAGAAATCACCTTTATTTATTGACCTTTTTGGTTTTATTTTACTGAAACAGAGTCTCACTCTGTAGCCCTGGAACTCACTATGACCTTCCTGCCTTAGCCTCCACAGTATCGGGATTATAGGCATGGACTGCTACACCCAGCTAAATCAACTTTAGATCACATAATGCTTAATACACCAAGGGGAGGGGTTGCCCAATGGTAGAGCTCTTGCTTAGTGTGCATGAGGCCCTGTTTTCAATTCACAGCAATACAAAGCAAAGAACCAATATAATGTAAATACTATGGAGATAGTAGTCAAACTGTTCTGCTTAGGGAAGAATGACAAGGGAAAAATGTCTTTACATACTCAACAAGGATGTAATTTTTTCAAGTGTTTTTGATTCCCAGATGTGGTATCTACAGATGAGGAAGGAACATACAGACAGGTAGAACCAACTGTATGAGCAATAGCCACTTCTGGAAGCCTGGAGATGCAGAAGGAAGAGGTTCTATCCTACAGGAGTTCTTAGCCCAGTGCCAGAGATAGGCACATTTAGAAGTAATGAAAGGGGACATCTGTCCCTCCCTGCTATACCTGCCTGGGTAAACAAAAGTCCCAAGGATGCAGGAGAGGAGGCTTCAAGCCTGACTGTGGGTACCTAGAGAGGAAGCTTTTTATCAAGTCAGGTCCTTCCCAGGTATGGCTTCCTGGCCATGAGTAGAGACCTCTCAACTCAGATACTGACTCTAGGCTGTTGGAGAGAAGAGTTGGGTTTTAACTCTCCCTATAGTTATCAATAATAGAGTCCCAAATTTCTCCAAGTCTACAGGGAAGATAGCAGATGCTTTGGATGGAAGTTTCAGGCCACACTGAGGAACAAGGGCTTGTGGCAATTTCTGTAGGGCAGAGACTGAATCCATCTTCAGCATGGCCGTGCCATAGGCTCTGAGCCTGTGACCTGGTCCTCAGCTGATTCTCTATAATGGTTTGTTGAATACAAGTTGAGTGAGTATCCTGCAGAACATGGTCCAGAGTCACCAGCTCCAAACCTTATATCTGATACCCTGTACAGGCCTCAGTCCTAAGCAGAACCTAGCCTGCGTCCTCTCCCTCCAACTTTCTGTTTCTGACGACTTTGAGCTGGCTCAGGTCTTCCTTCCTCTGTTAGCCTTTGCTGCCTGCCAACAAGGCCCTTGCACATCAGTCCATTGTACAAACAGGGAAGTGGTCAGAAAGAGGAGGGGACTGACTGAATGCCACACAGGGAGCCTATGGCAGAGCCAGGACTGGGAGCTGCATACTCTTGTGGCCTTACACCACTGGTCCCCTGTCTGGTTGGGGACATCTAAGGACCAAGGCATGACAGAGGTAATAAGTGAACAGACAGAGGCCTATCATGTTCAAAAAGTACCCTTCAAGGCCTCTGGGGCCAACTGAGTGGGGAGAAGCTCAAAAGTGGCGGCACCAAGGACAAAGTCCCCGTGGGCAGGGGCTGAGGGCACAGGAAGCTGCAGCTGGAATGCTGAAGACATATGTTTCTCATTAGGCATTCCTCCCCCAACTCTCCTCAGGAGCAAGAGAGAGGAAAAAAAGGAGGTGATGTCTAGGTGAACCCATTATGTGCGCACATGTTGGCAGGTAGCCCCCTCTACAGTGGCTAACACCAGGCCCGAGGCTTTCCTCCAAGCTAGAATTCAATGTGCTTTGCCAGTTGTGGCTGCTTCAAGGTCCAAGATGCCCTTAAGCCACTGTCTTTGAAACCCAGCACCCTTTGGTTTCGCTCTCTGCTCTACTACACACTGGGCTGTGTGATCTTGTTGAACTTACTTCTTGAAGCCTGGGTTCCCACAGCTGTATGTTGGAGAACTTGACCCCTGTCCTCCCTGCATTCCCAAGCAGAAACCCACCAGGAATGCCCTAGACTCCTGTATTCCCCTTGCTGGTGGCAGGGAACCATGAGTCCCTTATCTCTTTTCCCTTTTATACTCCCTGGGAGAGGAACACGAAAGACTTCTGGGTAGCAGCTCAAATATCAGGCCCTTTCTACCATGCAAATGTCTCTGGTCTCTCAAAACCCTCCCTGACCCCAGCCATCCCCAAAGCAATCTGAGCAGACATTTCATGGTCCCCACATAGCCGTATAGACATTATGTGCACCCACATGCACAGAAAAGTAAAACTTCACTCACTGTTCTTCCGATGCTCAAGCTAAGCAAGGGAGGGCCCAGGGAACTCTTGAGCATCTCTGTGGACCAAGTCTATGCAGCACTTGCTGGGGGTAGTCTCACCAGCTCTGTGCTATCCTGTAGGAACTTTAACCATGATCCTCTTCATTTTGCGGATTAAAAGAAGAGAAGCACTTGAGTTCCAAGGTGCAAGGATTGTGTTTGAGGCCACCCTGAGGTCTTGTCACCCTTAAATAAAACAAAACAATAGCAAAGAAACAGAAGGTTTGGGAGGATAGGGAGGCATTTCAGTAGGGAAAGTGCTTTCTGCACAAGCATGAGAACTCAAGTCCCATCCCTCAGAACCCATGTACAAAAGCTGGATGTGATGTTGCATGCTTATAATCCCATCGATGGGGAGGCAAGGACAGGAGGGTTGCTAGGGCTTGCTGACTAGCAGCCCAACTTGATTGCAACTCGCAAGTCCCAGTGAGAGACTATGTCTAATAAAACAAGATAGACAGTTCCTGAGGAATGACATCTGAAGTTGACCTCTGGCCTCCGTATGCATGAACACATATGTGTATATATACCCCCCCACACACATACAGCACATACACATAGACACACAAAGAGACATAAGAGAAGGCCTTCTTTCAGATCCACAAACTTAGCAGAGGCTGAGCCCACATTACACCTATAGCAGACAGGTGCCAAGGCCTAGGCTGCTCTTTCTGTTTCATGCTGCCACCTCTTAGGATCGAGGAGGCAAAAACATCTTTAACTGAAGGCACCTAAGAATAATCACGTGATGGAATACCACACTGCAGTAAAAAAAGAATGGACTCCTTTCACATGCAATAACATGAATGAATCTTCTAGATGCTCTGTTGAGTGAAAAACATGAAAGGCACACACATAGGAACCTGTTATGGCATGCAGAATTGCCCCTTCGGGATAGACATGGAAGAAGCAAGAAGGGTACCGATTGGGAAGAGGTACAAAAGAGCCTGTTGCAGCACTGGAAATATTACAGATCCCAGTGTAGGAGATACCCAAGTTGATGGACATGGAAAGCTTCATGGAGCTGCATGTTTAATACTATTGCATGTTACTGTACATAAGTATAAAAGGTACTTTTGAAAACTAAAATGAGTTGGGCATGATGGCTCATGCCTGTAATCACAGCACTCAGAGAATGGTGAGTTTATGCTAGAGCTGACTGTCACTTCCTTGTCCCAGTCCTGTTTCTGTGACCTCACTGTAATGGGAATATCTTCCCACAGAAACCAGATGACGCAGACCCCTCCCTCCAGAGTTGATTGCTCAGCATTTGCCAGCACACGTGGTAGGCATCACTGAGCTTATTTTTGATACCTAGTTACTTATTTGCTATCTTTTTTACCTACCTGGAGCTCCATGACGACAGGCTTTAAGGCCTATAGATTTCAATAATGTGTCCCTGGTATCTAGAACAGTACTTGGGATACAGCAAGTGCTTAGTAAATACTGACTGAATGACTAAAAGCCTGAAGGTAATCCCATGGAAGCCCAAGAGAGAGGACAGGTAACTTTCTACCAGAATCAGAAACAGCTTTCCTTTCAGTTCTAGGGATGCAACCAGGGCCTGCACAGGCTCACTGCCACTGAGCTACACCTATTAAACAAGATTTTCGAGTGTGTTTGGGAGACAGAGGCTTGCAATATAGACAAATGTAGCTTGAACTGACAATCCTCCTGCTTCTGCCTCCCAAGAGCTAGGACTGCAGGCACCACAACACCTGGCACAGAACTGGAACTATTTGAGCTACAGTATCAGCAATAAGGAAGAGTGCCAAGCAGACAAGAAAGGATTTCCTAGGCAGGGGGGCAAAATGGAGGCTTGATACAACATGGGAGGTCTGGGGGAAAGCCTGAACCAGCCAGCAGGTTATTGTGGGATAGAGAAGACTTTTGTAGTGGTGCAGAAAGGTAGGCAGAGGCCACACTGTGTGAGACCTTAGGTCTTTGGAGGAGGATATATTTTCCCCCCGTGGGTGATAGGAAGCCATTGAAATGTTTTAATTAAAGAGATAATCCGATCAAGTCTTTGCTGGCAAGATGCCTCTGGTAGCAGCATGGAAGGTGGGTTTAAGGGGGACAACTGGAGGGCTGGTCATTTCTCCACGGTAGGCCCAGGCTGGAAGGCTGGTCTTTGGAGACCTCAGCTCCTCTCGTTGTTTTTCCAGCCTGTTTCCTTTCCCTCAGCCCTCAGTGAAGATGGAAAACAGCTGGCCCTTCCCTCAAAGCCCAATGGCCCCCTGCGCCCCAGACCTCCATTTCTACTGCCTCGTTTCTTGTTCTTGCCCTAGCTCTATGGAGAAAACCCTGTGGCCTTGCAAAGGCCTGCAGAGGACAGGTGCTCAGTCTGGGCATAGGGACTGGCGGAGTCTGTCTAGGGTCCTAACTTCACTGCCCGGCCCCATCCTGCTGAGTCCCATAGCAGAGAAGCCTCCACCATTATGCTGCTAGGAGTTAAGGGGCCTTGTTGTCTGTGGTGTTGCTATGCAGGGCAGGCCACAGGCAGCTCTGAGGTTGGCTTGTGGTCTGGTATGGGGCTCGTGCTTGGCAGCTGAGGCAGGCCACCCCAGCCTGGGCTCAAGCTTCAAGCAGAGAATGCTAAATGAGAGCCTCCAGCCTTCCAATTTAGAGGACCAAAATAAACACAGCCACATTCCAGCTGGGGCCCCAACACCCCAGCCTCTAGGCAGCAGCTAGGCTCCATCTTCAAGCCCTTAGCTGCCAAAGTCAGGATACTAGTTGACGAGGATGGCTCAAGCCTGGGCCATGGGCTGTGAAGGAGGCTCAAAGGGCGGGCTTGGGCATTTGTCGAGATTTTTATCAGTCTACTGCAGCAAAGTTTGAGTACGCTTACCACATGTTTAATGGCAGGTCCTGGAGCAGTTCAACCCTGGGGTGGCAGTGGCAACATAAAGGCTACTCGGATGCATCCACCTGAGACAGGTGCCTTAGAGTCATCTGTGCCAAACTGTTCATGTGATAAATGGACAAGTGAGGCCTGAGTGGAAAAGAGCCCCAAGGTCTCAAAGCAAGTCAAAGAACAGAGCCAAAACAAGAATCTAGGGCTCTAGTGCAGAAATGACTCCTTTGAAATTAAGATTTTTTAAAAATGCTCTTTTCAGCTCTACCTTCTTCTAGGGAATATGATAAGTGAAGAGACAATAGCCACCTGCAGCAAGAACCCCAAAAGTCTGCATTGACACCTTTGTGACCTCTCCCCACTCAGCACGCAGAGACCCACAGCCGAGCCGTCCTCACAGTCCTGGTTTTTGCTTCATTCTTTCTGTAAATAGTAACAGTGCTTGAGGGAATGAGGCTGACAGAACGGCTTCCTCTCTAGCTTTGGTTAACACTGTAAATATGGAGCTGGAGGGGTGGCTCGGTGGTTAAGGGTACTGCTCTTCTGGACGACCCAGGTTCAGTTCCCAGCACCCATATGGCAGCTAACAACAGTATGTAGCTCCACTTCCAGGGGATCCAACATTCTCTTCCGGCCTCTGTGGGCTCGAACAACACAGGTGCACGTACACACATACATTCATACACATAAACTAAAATAAATAAATCAAAACTTTAAAAACTGTAAATAAGTTCCCTTTTCATTTGACATATTTTATGTCATTTCCTCTCCATCTGGGTGAGCAGCCAGACTCACAGCCAGGCCCTTATGGACAGTGGTAACAACTGTATACCAGGCAGACCTAGAAGGAACATTTGATGGCCCATAAAGTTCTTGGAGGATGTGAAGGACTTGGGGAGGCCTCCAGAAAGGGGCCTTGGAGCTGGGCATAGGGTAGGGAATCTGAAACCTTGACAGGACGTCAAGAAAGGTGGCAGAGGTGGGGATGGCACTAACCAGAGCACAAGCTGCAGCCAGCACCTTCCCCAACAGCTCCCACTGCCCCTCCGTCTTTATCTGTCTGTGGTCAGAGTAATCCACCTCCAAGCTCCTGTGCATGGGAAACTCAGAGCCCACTCTGTGCTAAAGACTTGCATGTACTGTCTCCTGTGAGCCTTGTGACAGCCCAGTGACATGGGGCATCTGATTAGTTGCCTTTTAACGATGAGAAAAGGGATGCACATAGAGGTTAAGTGACTTGATTGAGATGACACGGGATTTGAACACAGGGAGTCTGATTCTGGGGTCTATGTGCTGCTACAGTATAATAGTGCCTCTGATCCTTATAATAATGAGCTAATGTCTCTTGAGTAGAATGTCCCTCAGGGACCTCAAGGCGTTGGTTCTGGGACCCCAGGGTAAACCCAACTCTACAGATATTTCTTATAAAAAATAGCATAGAATTTGCATAGAACCTATGCACACTCTCCCATATACTTTAAATCATCTCTAGGGGACTTATAATACCTAATACAATGTAAATACTATGTAAATAGTTGCGCTATTATGCCATTTAGTACAGATATAGCCCCCTCCTCGAATGTTTTTAATCTGATTGGCTGCGTCCAGATGTAGAACCTGCCTATAAAGGACTGACTGTATTTGTTATGGGTCTAACTACTGTTCACACTGTTTGATGCCAACTTTCTGGGGTAGTATCATCATCCCCAACTTACAGATGAGAAAACTGAAGCCCAGAGAAATAGAGGAAAGAGCTAGAATTGCCTGTGCAAGAGCTTGTAATCAGGGAAGGAGAAAGCAGAAGGGATCTCTCAGTCAGGCAGAACACAGTGCACGCCTGAGGCTCACAGGATGGCTGAGGCAAGCCAGCCTCCAGAGGGCAACCCAGGAAGTGCAGCACAGTAGAAATCAGCTGGTCCTGAAGATTGCTCACCCAGGCTGAATGGGTAGCTCACAATGGCCCTGGGTGAGAGGAAACAGAATTTCTGCTGGTTGGTGAGAGTTTGGGGCTGCACTGGTAAGAACCCTCCCTGCCTCAGTGGGCTTCCAGGAAGCATCAGGTAGAAGTGGAGAGAGCAAAGAACCAAAGACCCAGGCTCCGCCTTCAAGACGAAGCAAGGCCAGAGGGTGCCTCTTTAGAGACTCTTTCCCTATCACTGGGAGTTGGGCAGTCCTGGAGAGTCAGATAATTTGGGAACTCAGAAACTGTCAAAGTCCCAAGAGAGGCTTCAGTAATGCTATCCAACCTTGCTCACTCGGGACAGTGATACAAACGTGAGGCTCAGTAGAATGTGGGACTCCTTCTAGCCATACAGCTAGGAAGTGCTGGAGCCGCATCCTTGGGTGGGACCCTGGGATCAAGGGACCTGGGTACAAAAGGTGGGGGATTTCATAGCATGTAGGCCACAAAAAAGTGTCACAATATTTTTTTTAAATCCCAGATGAAAAAAGCTGCCAACACAGAATTCAATACCCAGTGAATATGTTATTCAAGAATAAACTGGAAGACATTCTCAGATGAAGGACAACGAAGAAAATTTCTTCTAAAACATCTTTCAAAGAAAAGCTAAAGGAAAGTCTTCAACATGAGGGAAACTTGGGATAAGAAAGTAGATTGGGTCTTTTTAGTTATATTGGTCCTTGGTACCGTCCCCAAATCTGTAACCCTGTCCCACTACATTCCCTCCCAGTCAGGCCCTAAGATCTTTGTCCCCTAGTTGAGGCAGTGATCCAGAGCTTGGGCCTGGGTCCTTATGTATGGCAGAAATCGAAGGGGCATACACACATGGGACATGGTACTCTGGGTTGCAGGCCATTGCCACCATGGACTTGCTGTGCAGCATCGAGCATGTTTCCCTGTGCTCTCTGAGCCGCCATCTGGCCAGGGGGATAATTCCCTAGCGGTTGTGTAGGGGAGACAAGAGGAGGCGGGGTGGGAAGGCAGTTGGTGGTGTGTGAAAGGGCCTCCAGATGGAAAGGATGGTTATTATCATTCCTCAGGGCCTCTCCTCTCCAGCCAGCCCAGCAGATGAGGCGGGGCTGGGGGCAGGCCACTTAGCAAGTCAGCTTCCTTTGACTTCCTCCCCGGGGCCTTTGTAGTTCTGGATTCCAGGGTTTTGATGGAAGGGGTAGCTGTTTTTTCTTCCCTCAGCAGCCTGAGCTGCCCTGCCTGGGTCCAACTCTTTTGATGGAATCTTTCTGGTACTAACAGCTTCTTATTCACACATTGCTATTGAAAGAGAAAGAAATAGGCTGAAAGTGAAATGGTTATCCCACTGGGGGTAGCTGCTCTGTACTTGAACTGTGAGTGGGGATTGCTCTAGCAGGAGGTTTGAGAACTACAGAGAGATCAGCATGTAGTAACAGCTACTGTGGTCCTTGCAAGGGGTAAAGGACAGGCTGACCTGTACAAAACCAGAGGCCCAAAGCTCTGCCTTCTACACCCATTGGCTTGGTACCCTAAACTTGGCCTTCTTCTTTCCTTCCACGAGGCCTGATTTCTCATCTGTACTCCATGCATGTAGGCATGGGCATGTGTGTGTGCTTTCGCCATGCAGAGGGTGGCTAGACTACTGACTCCTGAGGGCTCTTCAAGCTCTGACTGTCTGCTTCTAGTTAAGTGAGTTCAAGTCTGAGGCTGGTGGCCAGGAGGAAACGTGGCTCTCACAGCATGGTCTTCACAGTATCATCACCAGAGCTGTGAGCGCATCCCATAATATCTCTAATGCCATGAGTGCAGCCCAGTTTTCCTCATACTACCCTACCTTGGCAGCATGTTGTCACCCTACTGGGCCCTGTGGAGGGGGTTGGTCCTCTACATATCAAATGCGAGTGTGCTATGAGAGGGTCAGTGGCACAAGGTCCTCAGTGCAGTTCCCAAGCCCAGCCTGACCATCTCCTGCACAGCCTGAGTGGTTGGAGGCTGTCAAAAGGTCTCTTGGCCCTGGGGACCATGAGCAGATTGGTTCACCCTTGACTGACTCTTCTGGGATGAGCAAGGAACTGGAAGTGCAACTTCCCAGCAGATGGCCTGAAATGTGGGTAGTTTGCTTTCATTTGTCACCCCAGGGTGACTCCGTGTGCTAGTTCACAGGGCTGAAGTAGGCCAGAGTCAAGCATGAGGCCATTTGGTTCAGTGACAGTAAGGTAGATGTCACTGTGTACGCCTCCCTCTGCTGACACTAAAGGAAATATATGCAAAAGAACAGAGGTAGTTTGGCAGGGCTCAAGAGGCGGCTCAGTAGGAGAGTGGCTATGACTAGAGTTCAGTTCCCAGCACCCGGGCTGGGCACCTCACAACTGCCTATAACTCCAGCTCCAGGGGATCCTATGGCCGCATCTGGCCTCTGAGGGTACCCCCACATGCACATGTACACACACACACGTACATATATACATACATACACACGTAAAATAAAATCTTTTCTAAAAATTATTTGGAGACTAGCGTGTTCAGGAAGCACAGGGGCATTGCTCTTGGGCCATTTGGAGAGATTGAAGGGATCAGTTGATCAGAAAACGCTATCCGCTTGGGGCGAGGCTACAGTAGTTGGGGAAGGGGCAGGGAAGGAAGTCTCTTCTGGTGGAGGAGGCTGGAAACTCAGTTTCCTCTCCCTGTCTCTAATAGCCAATCAGTTGTTCCTTACGTTAAGAAACATTTAACAAATGATTCCCATCTAGGTGTGCCTGTAATCCCACAACTCAGAGGCTTATGTGGGAGGATCACATGTTTGAGGCCAGGCTGAGCTACATATTGAGATGCCATGTCAGAAAAATCTGGAGGGAAGGGGAGAAGGAGAGAGAGCAAGAGAGAGAAATGATTTCCAGGGCTAGAATATAACTCTAGTATATGTGAGGGCCTAGGTTCCATCCCCAGCACACATACACACAAAGGAAGAAATAATGTCCCAATGTAAGTGTCCACTGATGGAGAGGGCGGTACCAGAGGTACAGACTTTCTGTTCCTTGGCTCTGTGACACTCTTCTGTGCCTAACTGCTGTTCTTTCGGTCAAGACTTCCCCTAACAAGACTATGTGTATGAGAAAGCTTTATGTAACTACATTTGTTGTTTAACTTGACTTGAGTCAAACTCAGCCAAGCCGTTAATTGGCTAGAACCACTCCTGAGTGAAAGTTTAAAAGTATCGTGGCCATCTTAGCTCTAGAGCAGAGCTAAGCTACACTGAAGGGCAAGCTAGCTCTGGATTCAGATCCTGTCGACAGTGAAGCAGCATGTGAGAGTGCCCTACTTTCAAGGCTAAGGATGCAACGGTGCTTCACGAATGAATGGATGAACAAATGAATGAATGAATGACCTGCACCCATTCCCAGCAGTTAGTCACCCTGTCTTCAAACCCAGACTACTCCTGACCACCAGCCTGCCCTGGGCTTCCAGAAGGAAGAGGAGTCCCAGAGTCATAAGATGGCAGAGCCAGTCTAGGCCCTACTTAGTCAAGTTCAATGCCTTTCTGGTCTAGTCAGGGAGGCCGAGGTTGACCAGGGTAAAAGGACTGGCTAAAAGCATTCAGATCTCGTCTCCATCATACCACATGTTCGAGAGGTCTCACTCCAAAGCCAGTCCCTCTGCAGAATGCAGTGGGACTTCAAAGCATGGCAGGGTGGCATCTGGGCTTTCCCCACTCCCCTTCAGTCCCAACACTCCTGGGGCCAGTGGGTGGAAGTGCCTTTGATCAGCCAGGCATGTTGACTGTCCTTCACTAGGCCTGACAGCAGAGATGAGCCAGAGGCTTGCCCATGCCCTCAGGATGCTGGGAGAGCACACCACGTCACCAGAGAGAAAGTCCAGCCTCCAGCCTGGGGCCTCCCACATCTGGGGCACGCCACCCAAAGCCTGCACAGCTGGACAGCAGGGAGGGCTGCAGCTGGGGGATGTTTGTGCTAATCCTTAGCAATGGAAGTGGTGTGATAGCTGGGCTGATGTCTCAGGGTGGGCCACCACTCAGCACATACTAGCTTTGGGGCCACTTGCCAGTCTCGTGTGCCCCTCAAGTCTCTGTTTCTTGCAACCCTCACCCCAGCTTTTTTTACCTATCAGCAACATTTTTTTGCATGTGGACAGGATCTGAACTCGGAATCTAAAGGCCTTGGCTCTGCGGCTGATCTCCTTTGTGACCTTGAAGAAATTCCTTTGTCTCCCTGGACCTCTGCCCAGATGCAACGCAAGGAGACAGAGATAGATGGAACTGTCCTAGTACTGCTACTCCATGATTCTCTCAATTGGATGGTGTGATTTGTGATGGACAGTGGCCAGTTCACATATAAAGACATTTTTCTCTGTCCCATTGGGCTCAGCTGGATTGTCCCAGTGCTCTAAGCTCCATTTCAATGACTTCTGAACTATACGTGACAGGAACCTAGAAAGTAAGGTCTGGAATGATCTAGGAGTGGGCCAGAAGAGAACAGAAGGAAGTACAGATTGTTTGTTCAGAGCCAGACATGTCCCTATGGCCCAAGGGACAAAACCAAGAAATCTGATGGGCAATAATTACAGGACCAAGGTATCTAGGTCTCAACAGATTTTCTATGTCCAGAGCCCAACTGTTGCTCTCTGATCCCAGGAGTGCTCAAGTTGAGCACCCTATTGTGGAGAGATCATGCTACGAGAATTCCCCCAGCTAACAAGGAGGATGAAGGCTTGTGCTGGGCCACCTTTACCTGTGCAGTACTGTGATACAGTCCAGGGGTCGGGAGAAGGTCTCTCCCATCATGTGTCAAACTGAGGCTGCCAAGCAAGGGAGTTCCTTTCCCTACCATTCTTGCTTCTCTAAGGACCCCTGAGGGTCACTGGGTAATGGGCTGGGGCAGAACAGAAGTAGAAAGACTTTTGAGGTAAGGTTGGGAGAAGAGTGGAATGGGGCCTTGGCAGTGTGCTATGGAGGCCTGTGGGCATGAGGCAGAGATTCTCACATGGCCTGCCCATGAGGTACCGAGCCCTTTGTCTATCGTCTCTTAGTCTGCTGTCACAGCTACTCAGAGGAGGGAGATTCACAGATACATTTTACAAGTGAGGACATTGAGACATCAGGCAGTTATAGAGCCTTCTTGGATATCTCACAGTTCAGAGTCACGTGACAGGGGCTTGGCTCCAATGTCACAGTTCTCCCAATCTCTTTATTATACTGATACAGGCTAGAAATAATGAAGATGTTTCCAGAGCCTGCTGGGAAGATTTGGGCAGGAAGAGACATTCTGAATGGACATCTAGGCTGGGAGTTGGAAGAAAATATGTCAAGGTGTGGAAGGAAAAGGAATGGAATAGGACCCACTAAGGACAGTGCTTTAAGGCACAGAAAAGTATACTGGGAGGACAGCAAGGAAGCCAGATCGGAGGAGTGGTGAGAGGGAAAGGATGCAACTGAGCAGGCAGTTGGAGTAGCAGCTAGAGCAGATCCCCATCCTGTGGGCCATGGAAGGCATGGAGGGATGCTTCGTAGAGCAAGTGGCACAACACTCCTGGAGGCAGGTACGCTGGAGGGGAGAAGACCAGACTAGAGACAGTAGGTAAAGAACACACCAAAGAGGAAGGACCAAGAAAAGACTGAAGAAATTCAGCTCAACTGTAGTTCAGTTGGTAGACTGCTTGACTAGCACGCAATAAGTCACAGGTTGATTGCCAGTACCACACAAGCCAGGAACACTCAGGAGGCAAGAGGTTCAGAAGTTCACGGTCATCCTCTGCTACATGGTGAGTTTGAGGCCTGCCTGGGCTACATTAGACCCTGTGAAGGAAGAAAGGAAGGAAGGAAGGGAAAATAAATCCAATGGGTAAAATTCAAGACCCTCTAGGCCTATGCGTAGAGGGGGACAAAAAGTGAGATAGCAGCCAGGGCTGGTGTGGATGGGAGCATCATCATCAGGGGGATGGTCATCTAAGAGAAAGAGTGAATCTCAGTGGGAGTGGGATGGTGACGTGCCATTTATTCTTGATGCCGTGGGTGGGGGAGTTTGTGAGCCATTCCAGTAAAAGCTGGCTTGGGAATGATCAATCACTTTCCACTTAAACAACCATAGGTAAGTTCTAGAACCTCTAAGACCTCGGTTTCTTTATCCATACAGCAGAATAACAGTAGTGCCAACCTCAGTGGGGGCAGGGAAGACCCAGTGAATTAACATGTGACTTGTTCACAGTGCCTGCCATGAGGTCAGCACTCAACCTGCCTCAGCTCCCCTTGTCATTATCCACACAGAGCTGGGGGCTGCACTCTTACAAGTCGGGGTGAGGGTGAGAAGAGAAGAGGGCATGGCTCAGAGGGGGTCGGGGTGGGGAGACACAGTGACGTTCTAGGGGTAGGCAGAGAGATCAGAAGCATATGCTAGTGGCTAGGCTGGGAGAGCCTAGCCTATAGTCCTAATCTAGCTAGCTCCTTGTCACAGAGCTTTTCTGCCTATTTTCAGCTCCAGATTTTAAGCTGTGATCACTGTGGGCATTTGAGAACCAAGTGTCCATATCATCTCTATTCACAGTGAGTTAAAATCAAATCTCAATATAGGACATAAGAAGACACTACTGGGCCAAGCTACCATGTGAGACTATGACTGTTCTCCCCTACTTCTTGACTACTGGATACTGCAAGGCATTGAAAATCATATATATTTATTTACTTGTTGATGTTGAAGCAAGGTGTCTCATGTTGCCTAGGCTAGCCTCAAGCAGGCTATGTAGTTGAGGCTGGCACTGAATTTCTGATTCTCTGACTGCCACCTTCCAAGTGCTGTGATTGCAGGAATGTACCCCTGTGCTGGGCTCTGAATTGATATTTTGATTTGCATAATCATTGAAGCTGAGGGATAAAGCTTTATATAAATACATAGCATAAAAATAAAATTCGACTATCAATTTAAACAGCTGTTTTTATTTGTTCTGAGACAGGGTTTCATTATGCAGTCTTGGATGGCCTGGGACTCACTATGTAAACCAAGCTGGCCTCAACCGCACAGAGATCGACCTGTCTCTGCCTCCTGAGTTCTGGGATCAAAGGCGTGTGCCACCATCCCTGCCTTAATCTGAAGTTCTTATAATCAAACGCTCTATGGTAGGAAAGTGCTGGAAGTCTTTTTTTTTTCATAATTAAATCATTACTTCTCTACAAGAGCAGAAAACCTTGTTTTGTACAGTGAACACTGCAGTTCATAGCATACGATAGTCCCTCATCTGAGCTTCAATGTTTCAGGCAGTGTTACTTGGCACCAGTGGTGTTGTTAGGGTCCGAAAATCAAGAACAAACCCCACAATGCCACAATGATGCAAAAAGAAAGATTTATTTATATAATTTGGCAAACAAAGCAAATCAAGTGGCTAGCCACGCTGCAGTCCCTAAGGCCAGATCAGGGAACTGCTGGGCCGCCCAAGGGTATAGTCCTCTTTCATAAATTCAGTAGCTGAGCAGCTCTGCAGGCTGGTCCAACCTTGGAATTGGTTGGCTCAAACCCTGTTTGTCCCATGGGGATTATTTGTATTGGACAAGTCAGACCTCACTGACTGTGGGGTCTTGGCTTGGCACCAGAATGCTAGCTGAAATGTTAGCGCCCAGAATGTAGGAGGGCAAGGCGATTAAAACTTAAGAGGTCTGACTGGAAATGGCCTCTGCTTTGTCCCTACATTTCCCCGCTTGGAATGGTATATGGATTAAATCTTTAAGCCAAGCATCTTACAGAAGCAGAAAGAACAGTTAGATGGCACACTTCAGGGGAGAGGGGCAGTAGTTTGGGGCAATTCTATGGTCTCATAGACATAGACCATCAAGGGACTGACTGAGTTTCGCATAGTGAGTGTGCAAGATCATAAGTTGGATGGCCTGCATTCTGGTCCTGATAAAATTGGTGACTGTATTTAAGATGCACAGACCACAGGTAAATGCCATAAGGAATAGGAGAGGCCCAGCTAATGGCAATGGAAAGGAAATTAGCCACGGGGATCTTGCAAATAGGGACTCATACCAATTGAAGTGATACCTCTTATTTTTATCATATTACCCTTTGAAGAGGTCACCCAATTGCCAATAAGTAATTGGGGTGCTGACAGCTCTGGCTTCTTAAAAGCTGAATAAGGATATAAGTTATGGCAATTTGGGGTACCCCTTCAGTAAGTCTATTTAAAAGACCCCCGAATTGCATAACTGTTAGCTGTAGGGAGAAAATAAAGACTGATGCCTGGAAGATGGAACAAAAATAGTCAGAATAGGGAAAATTTCAAATATCCAATTCAAAGTCCATTAGAATTTTTGCTTAGGACTTTCAAGAGCATCTGTTGTATTCCCCCTGGGGTTTTTTTTTTTCTGTTAAAGCTGAATTTGAGTCTTGAAGTCAGGATTTCTTTTCATGATAGCTTGACGGAGTGACTAGAATCAGGGTAAGTTCCCTCCCAAACGGTTCCTAGACAGGGACAGAAAAGAAATTAGTTATCATTTAATTTTTAGGTTAGAATAATGGTGGGCTTGCCTTTCTTGGCCTCAGGTATGTACTGCAGTGTTGAAGTAGGCCAAGATTTGAAGTCTTACATCTGAGTAGCATTTTCTTTATAGAACAAAATCATTAGTGCTTATATCCACTTAAACCTAATGTCTTGGAAGTATAATTCCTTGTACTGTTAAAGAAGTATACTAGTCATTTTAATTTTTGGTTATACTTTCCTTTTGGGTATTTAAGACCATACAACTTGGCTCAAATCAACAAACTTATTTTTATTCTTAAGGTCAGTTGAGTATCTGTTCCTCAGGGGGATCACATGGGCTTGAGAGGAGTCCCTGACTCAGTAGGTCTTTGTTTTACCAGTTCCACCTGTGTGAAGATAAGTCAGGAAGTCTTGCTAGACCATGGCTTCACTTGGAAGCATCAAGGAAACGTTTTCTTCTGCAAAAAGAAAAAAAAAAAAACTTCTGCAAAGTTTTTCCTCCACTTTGCAGACTGGACACCAGTTTGAGTCCTTCTAGTGGGGCCTCCATGACCTCCCTGAACAGGAAGACAGATGACTTATCACAGTTACAGGACATTTTGAGAGATGCCACATAGTCCCTTAGAACTTAGTTGACCTTGGAGGGCAAGAGACAAAAATTGTCCCTCTAAGGCCCTCTGACCCGATTAGTATAGGCCTCTAAATATAGTTGTTAAACAACCAAGAAGGTTAGTTCCACCAATCTGATACTTTTAATTACTGTATGCTATGCAGCTACAGGTTTTGCTTGGGCAAAAACCAAACATTCTTGAATAAACCTTGACTAGACATATATTTGTTCTTCAGACTATTTGAACTATTACTTCAGAAGTTTTAAGATTATTTATATATAATTTTTTATCTTTCATATATTATAACATATCAACTCAGACCTTCAATCACTTGCAACAGGCTTTTTCATCTTTCCTTTTCTAGTCTGGAACTATCCAATCATCATAATTTTCCTATATAGATTATTTTTAATAAGATAATTTTAATATTTTTATAACATATAACATTATTGTTCATTTTAAAATTTTTTGTTCTTAAGACCATGAGACATAATAACATTAAGAAGCAAATTCTCCTTCTGTTGTGAGAATTCTCTTTCTGGGTGTACTAAGCAATGTTTATTCACTTTCTAAGGCTATTGTGTTAAACCAATGTTTGATCACATTAAAGTTCACCCTGGGGAATGAATGACTTTACTCATACTGATGGGTGAGGTATTACTAACAAGTATATAGGTAACCTGAGAGTAGTTGCACTGCAAAATCTTTATCCAGCATGGATGTTGATTTTTCTGTAACCTTATGGGTTAAGTCCTCTTCCTCCCCAAATGCAAGAGACCATTTGTGATTAGGGCAAAATTACATACAGCTGGCTAGGAAGAGTGGCTGGATACTCAGGTGAGGGTGCAATAACCCTGCTTCCTCTTCCTTCAGTGAAAGAACAATAATGTTAAAAAACTCAACTGTGATGAACTTTTGCAAGTAGGCACAGCTTAAGTCATGAAGGTGGCAGTTACTCAGCTTAGAAGACTGCTGTGTAGCATCATCTTAATAAAAGAACATGTAATGCAGATTATACACATAACATAATCTAATGAATTAGTATTACCTGTATACACACTGCAATTTGCAAGTTTCTAGGTAAACCTTAAGACTGTTAAAATCTTTTTTTTACTACAAAATAGAAAATTCCATTAGCTAGTTTTGCTATAGACATTTTATACCATGAGATAACAATAACCTTTGTTCAAATTAATTTATCCCCTAGTTATTTTTCGTAGCACAATATCTTTACTCTGAGGCTGTTTTGCTCTTTTCCTTGTCAAAGTCTTAAAGAACATCTTAAGATAACAGGCTAGAGTCTGAAGTGGGAGGGCCAATCCCAACTCCAGAGGCAGCTTCTTAATAAGCTCAAACAGCACATGATAATCTACTAATATGATCTACATAAAAAGGTACCTGTCCATTTTATAACCTGCATACATTTGTCCAGACAGGCAAGTCTTTTCATCTACTAGGTCCTTTATCCAGAACAGGGGTTGATTAATTAAAACAGAACATTTAATATTAAGATATTATTTTACTTAATATTTTTAATTTTATAAAGCCATGGGTGCTTGGTGAGCACCCAAGATCAAGCAGGACTAGGCTATGAGAAGTTTCTGTCTTTACCATTGTCAAACCTGAGTTCCTCTCTGTCTATATTTGGTATATACAAGAGGCATGAAAACTTATACCCATAATTAGTTAGTTTGTCTACTCATATCAATGACAACCTGAAAGATTAAATAAGTACTCTTTAAATATTTTAACCCTTTTTAAAGTTATGACTTATTTATCCAACTTTTTCTTTAAACCAGAGGCAAGAAATTAGCTCATAGGGTAGTTTCTTTTAAAGAGGGCTCTCAGTCTGTCTGAATCATAAAACCATATTATAATTTACCATACTTAATTTTGACCTAAATACCTATAATCTAAAGAATTAGGGACACAGTAAAAAATGATACCTAAAGGAACCTGTAAAGAGTTGATATTGAAATGCTTTTTCTTTTAGTCTGCCTAGGACATTGTAACTAGAAAGTGAAAACCATTGTTGTCCATCCAGGGAATGAAGGGGCAGAAACAAAAGCAAGTTTGGAGAACAACTTGTCCCTTGTAAGGTTTGGCCCTTGAAAACTGCAGATTCACATGAGCTTCCCAGATTTAGCCATTACAAAATGTCAGTTCACTTTGTACCTGGCTAATCTTGGAAGCCCATGCTTAGAAAAACTAAATTCTCTTTACAAACTGATAAACAATGTAAGATTTTAAAAGTCACTTTCAGAAATCAGAAAATATATCATATAAAAGATGTTAAAATCCAAAATAATCCATCTTAAAAATGGATGTCATGGAAACAATCAGAATTCAAAATAGTTCCCTGTAAAAACCAGTAAATGCATAAGACAATGTAAAAACTTTAAACAGTCAATTTAAAACCAAGTAAATATAGCATAAGAAGTCAAAATCCTGATATTGCTTTCCAAGTTTAACATAGAAATGTATCAACCTTATTACAAAAGACTATGTGGGATTATTTTGCTTTTTTATGATCCCATCAAGAATATAAGATGAAAACCAAAACAGAAACATAAATTGCAAAAGTATTAGGACATATGATTAAATGCTTGCAGGTCAGGGAATTCCAGATTGTCATAATCCCTTAGAGTTTTGTAAAACTAGTAAGTTTCTGAGTGTCTCCATTTTTAATTACACCATGTGGTTGGATCAAGATGGCGGCAAGTTTAAACAGGTCATTGCCATTTTGAAAATGTTACTAGAATGGCAGTCACACCATGTGACTGTTTCCATATTGATGATGTCATCATCCAAGATGGATACCAGATCACATGGTTGCCTCCTAGCAAGGTCACCGGCCATACAGGCCCTTCTGTCTGCTCTTTTCCCCCATCCATGAAGAGAACCATGGTGGAGAAAAAGCCCAAGGAAAGAAATGGCTTTTAAAACCCTTTTTATTTCTCTTCTCTGCAGAGACGCAAGGTGGTTACATTCTCAGATAACAAGCATCCAGATAAAGGCATTTAGAGTATGGTGCTAAGAGGTACAGGGTGCAAAGTCAGGGGGCCTTACCTCGAAAATCAAAACCCCCAGCTCACCTGAAAGCAAAAAAGTTAGTATACATTCCAAAGTCAGGACATTCTCAGACTCACATCAGCCCATGACAGAGGTGGCCACAACACTTAGGACACTTAGGACGAAAACAAAACAGACACAGATAAGTAACACAAACCAGATTGTTGCTGAATCTAGATCCCTAAAGCAAGGACAGACCCAAAGGGTAAAACTAAGGGGTGCCCCGTGCAGGTGACGACTGCATCGTGGGGAGGGGGCTGTACCTCCAAACATGTGGGGCGAGAGAGGAGTCAGGGGAGCAAGCCTGATCACCACGTGCAGTAGGCTGGGAGGCTGATCCCTGCTGCTACTGCAGCTGCCATCCTGCCACACCCTTTTAAAACCTCTGGTTTTAAAATGAACCAGAATTAGCTGACCCACTGTAGTAAAGGCCTCGAGAAAGAACAATATGAAGAAAGGTTGTAAGGGTAAGGAGAAGTAAGATATGGGGACGGAGCTCCAAAAAGAGGAAGAAAAGAATTTGAGATAGCAGTTCCCTGCTAGAGTAAACAAACATCTCACAGCTCTTGGAATCCTGAAAAGGCTGCTCCTGTCCCTGATCCAAACAGGTCTGGCCAGCCAGATTCCACATCGGGCTTGACACAGACTAGGGGTCCTGTCTGCCTGGATTCCACGTCACGCTTATCCATTACTCCTCACCAGAAGAGGAGTTGGAGCGTCCCCTGTTCTCCTCCAGCTCTGAGATCAATGGTGCGTCCCCGGGATCTCCATTGAGCCCCAGATTGTCTGGACTACCAAGAGACAGAGAGAGAGGAAAAAAAAAACAAAACCAGAAGTAATCGGCAATACTCACCATGGTCAGCCCTGTTGGCCCACTCATGTGGGCCGGGGTTTATGCTCCCAAATCTTGGTGGAACCTCCAAAATGTTAGGGTCTGAAAATGGAGAACAAATCCCGCAACTCCACTATGATGCAAAGAGAAAGATTTATTTATATAATTTGGCAAACAAAGCAAATCAGGCGGCTAGCTGCACTGCTATCCCTAAGGCCAGATCAGGGAACTGCTGGGCTGCCCAAGGGTGCAGTCCGCTTTTATAGATTCAGTAGCTACATGACTCGGCCTGCTGGTCCAACCTTGGAATTGGTTGGCCCAAAACTTGTTTGTCCCATGAGGATTATTTGTATTGGACAAGTCAGACCTCACCGTCTGTGGGGTCTTGGCTTGGCGCCAGAATGCTAGCTGAAATGTTAGTGCCTGGAACGTAGGAGGGCGGGGTAATTAAAACTTAAGAGGTCTGACTGGAAATTGCTTCTGCTTTGTCCCTACAGTGGGATGGCATGCACAATGACAAATGGGAACGTTGTGTGTTCAGAACTAAGGCTGCAGTGCAGCACAGTATAGGCTAGCCTTGCCAGAAACAGCTTGGATTCGCTACACATTTGATTTTAATAAATCTTTGTTCACTGTGTGTTCAGAAACATTTTACTGCTGCTGGTTTTTACAGCCTCCCTTTCAATTATATGACCCCATTCAGTGTCCCAACCAGTTTAACAAGCGTACTTTTGGGCATCAAGTCAGAGATTACAAGAGCACAGTCTCATTTACTTCCAGGATCTACTTTATTTTGCTCAACAAACCAGATGTAGTGATGGTAGGTTTGTGTAGTGTAACAATTTCTTCTGAGATAAATCCTTCTATCTTGGAGGGAAGCTGAGTAAACAACAGGATGTTGTGAAAGGAGGTGAAACATTTCATCCAGCACGGAAGCTCCTTAAGCTCAGGAAGTAAACAACTCAGTAGCTTCAGGAAGTCCCTGAAATCGACCAGGTTTACTTGGCCCCTCCCTTCCCAAAATGGCTGAGAGACGCTCAGACTAGCCTACTGCCTCGAAAGCTCAGACCAACAGAGCTACCTGAAAAGGACCCTCTCCAGCCTGTTGAGCTGCCTGCGGGCTGTGTAGTGTGCACCAGATTTCCTGCTTCCATGATAGGCCACCTATGCTGGGTGGGCCTCGGCGATGCAGTTGTCTTTGAGTCACTTCTGCTCCTGTAAGTAATTCCTTAACCATAGTTCTGTAAGTAACCCTGATAAACTCATCGGTTCACCATGTTGAACTTTGGTGGTATCCTGACTTTGGTCTGTCTTGGCTTCCTATGTGGTGTGAGTAGACAATTCTTCCGGTCTCCCCAGGAAAATAGCATCACACAATTGGTGAGGGTGGTGGTAACCCTCTAGTACCTATGAAATGGTACATGTATCAGATTTAAACTTGTCTAATCCCTTTGACCCAGAAACCTCACATTAGGAACTAGACAAGAACATTAAGGATGTTTATTGCCTTCTTGTTTGTATTAGTCCCAAATGGAAAACAATGTGAATTCAGCAATAGGGTACTGGTTAAAAATTTTCTGGCCATGGTACATACAGTATACCCAATAGAATTAGAAAACGCTTCCAGTTAAAAGGTAATCGAACTCGTCTGTACCACACTGAGTGATGGACAATTGATAATACTGGGAAAAAGAGGAAACGCCAAAGGTAGAGTCAGGGTCTATAGAGTTATCAGTATAGAGCCTGCACATAAATGTAAAGTAATGAGTAGACCTGCGACTTGCCAGGTTCCAGGTTAAAAGCCAGGCAAATGTAGCCAGGACTCATCTCCCATGGGTGCTACAAGTGAGCCATTGTGTGGTTGGAGACTAGGCAAAGCCAGGATGTTCACTTGAAACTAGGGGAAGGAGGTAGAGGGTTCCAGAAATAATAGCTGGAGAAGACAGTTGTCAGATGTTGCTGTGAGTCCTGACACCACACAGCCTGGGCCATGAGGTGATGGGAGGAGCCAGAGCTTGCCTCATGAACCAGGAAGCAATCTGAGCCCCAAGACTCCCTTTTGGAGAGCTGTAGAAGGCCCCTAACTTCTCCCCTAGGGTAGGACCACTATGAGGCGATGCTAAGACCAAATTCTGGCTAGGGAGTCTTGGGGACAAGGAATGGCCATGAGGAAACCACCAGAAAAGGAAGGGTAAGTACTGAGGGAGAGGCACAGCCAATAAAGCACAATCTAAACAATGCCACCTCTCCTTCTTTATCCCCCAAATCCAAAACACATAAAGAAATGTAATGTTCAGGGCTAGAGAAAATGGCTCAGCAATTAAACACATTTGTTATTCTTGGACAGGAACCAGGTTCAGTTCTATACACCCACATGGGGTCTAATAACTGTCTGTAACTCTAGTTCTAGGGGATTGATGCCCTATTCTGGCTTCCATGGGCACTGCGTACATGTGGTGCACTTACATACATGCAGGCAAAACACTCATACACATAAAATAACAAAGAATTTTTTAAAACTTTAAACAGATATATTAGAAAGAGCCAGTAAAATCTACAATCACTCCATAAGTTTGCTTCAGATGATGTTTTAGAGAATAAACTAGAAAATTTTGAAAATAAGCATGTCTAGGAAGTGCATAGAGATAAATGAAGGAATGATATTCCTTAAAGGATAAGATATAGTTGTTCAAAATTTGAAAGAGAAATAAAAGAAAATATCTTAGAAATCTTAGAAAACTATAGTTGGGAGTATAGCTGAGTGGTAGAGTGCGTACCTAGCATACACAAGGCCCTAGGTTCCTTTCCCAGCTGTAGAAGGAAAAAAAAAGAAGAGGGAAAAAAGAAAATCTTGCTAAATAGGGTAGCTCAAGCTTGGACATAGTCATAGAAAGAATCAATGAATTAGAGGGTAGCACCGATGGAATTCACATCAGCATAGAGAGAAACTTTAAAGGAAAGTGAAGAGGTTTGAAAGTTGGTATTGAGAGATACCAGTCTAAACAAAGTTCTAAATGGAGAACAGGAAAAATGTAATAGTTGTGAGATAATAATCATTGTGAGCAGAAAGATGTGAGTTCTCAGAAAGACTAAGGACTGAATACAAGAAGTAAAAATAAGTCTATACCTAGACATTTTGTAGACTACTAGAAGATCAAAGAACGTATAGAACTAACCTTATAGATTATAACAGAAGAGACAGGTTCTGTTCAAAGCAACAAGTTAACACTGTGAGTCAGAGCCATACCTGAGAGATGACAAGATGTACCATTATGATAGAGAATGGTATTGTGGCTTGTCCAGTAAGACTCTTCTAAAGATGCTCAAAGACATAGTTTGCACAGTTTGGAGTTGCGCCACCTCTGCATTTCTGTAGACCTGGCTCGTGTTGTACCCCTTGCTATGACTGGAATCTACTCTACTATGTCCAAGATGGAATAGCCATTTTCCTTTATTACTGTCATTGCAGAGTAAGGAGACCAGGCAAAGGCTTATAATGTGGCTATGCCCTATGGGACAGCCTCGTTGCACCACTGAATCTTGCTTTGGGAAGATGTGATAAACAGAACCAGCCCTTTGTAAGACTGTCGCTACTAGCCCCAAATCTGGTAGATAAAGGCAGAGGAGTATGGTCTTGGGGGTGTTGATGAGGCTCCCTATACACTTAGGGATCCAGTTCTTCCTGTTTGGAATCTGTTTTATGACTTGAAGATTACCTACCTTTAGTTGGGAGATGATTTCTGTTTTCCCATTTATAAAAGGGACAACAACTCTACCCAACAGGGTAGCTAGGCAGAATAGAAGGGAACCACAAAGAGATGGCAACGTGCTGTGTGAGTGCAGTGTGTTACGCGGTCTGACCCCTATCTGGGCTCCCAACTGATTTGGAATGTAGTTAGTTCCTGTGTGCCCCCCCCCCAAGCCCTTGGCAGTGATTTCAGCTGGTATAGGATGGGCAACATTAGCCCCATTTTTTACAGAGCAGTACCCTGTGCTCAGAGAAAGCGCTGTTTCTCTCTGAAGGTAGCAAACACAGAACAAGAACCCAAGCCAGGATCTTTCTCCAACTTTCTTCCTTTCTGCCTGGCCTTACTTGCCCTCCCAACTCAGGGTGAGAGGAGTAGCTCTGGAGCCTGGGCTTTCAGAGAAGCTGAAGGAAATAACAGGGCCAACCTACCACACTGAGGTTCAAGTACAGCTGTGCAAGAGAGAGGCTGGGAGGCTGCCTGGAAGGGAGTTGGCAAGTAGGCACTTAATGGAAAGGAATTTCTTTCTGTTTGGTTGTTTCGTATTTTTAGCCAGGGATTCGGTATATAACTCAGGATGACCTACAATTTGTGATCCTCCTGTTTCAGCTTCCTGAGTAGTGGAGATTTCAGGTGTGTGCCATCTCACTGGCAGAAGGGAACTTCTGACTGCACCCTAGCCACAGCCTGTCCATACTAAGCAGCCTTTAGGCATTGCCCCATGGCCCTTCAGTGAGGATGCCTTCCCTGGCCATGTCTTGAAAAGATCCCACACCAGCCTGTTGATTCATCCTCTCCTGCTCTCTTTTTCTCCTAATGTTTATCGCCATCTTCATACTATGTTCTTTACCTATGTAACTTTCTCAAAAATCGTGGGCTCTCTCTGCCTTTTAAAATGCAAACAAGGCGGGGTGTGGTGGTCCATGACTTTAATCTCAGTACTGGGGAGACAGAGGCAGGCAGATCTTGATGAGATTGAAGCCAGACTAGTCTACAGATCCAGGTCCGTTGGGGCTACAGGAAGACCTGATTTCATCCCCCACCCCCAATAAAATAAAAATAACTTTTTAACAACAAAAAAATGATGCAAGCATGGAGACACTGTGAGCCCTGGAGGGCCAACCTAGCTTAAGGCCTAACACCTACAGGGCAGTTTCTGCTTTGATCAGAGCTTTTTCTTGTGAGAACTACAGTGGGAAGAACTTGGACCTGTTCAGCCATAACCTAGAAAATGCTGTTCTTTTGTGCCACATCTCGTAGCAGATAAGACAGGGCTTTGTCCTTTATTCAGATTGGTCTACTGTGGGAGGCTACACCTCAGGCATGCCAGGGGCACAGCAGAATCCCTCTATCTCAAATGGACCTTTCTCTGCTCTGACCTTGACTGGCAAGGCCCTGGCACTGGGAGTAAGGTGGCCTGGAAGCCCTGCAGATAGTCCTGGCAGGTGGGGCCTCAACTTTGTGCCCTCCCTACCCTGGCAGCACTACCACAGGCCAGGACAGCCATTTCCCTTTCAAGGCTATAGGGCTGGACATTTTGTGCTTACAAGTGTTGTCATTAGTACGGCCAGTTTCCTCCTGCAGGGATGCCTGACGGTTTACTAGTGACTTATAGCAACCTAAGAGGACAGTAATTTGGGGCTGCTGGCTCCTAGGTGCAAATACTGCCTGGATTTCTGTCTTCCCTCTTACTCTGGCCAGGGAGTGTCTTCCAGGGCCCACAAAGGAAAAGACATGCCATGGCACCCAGCTGGCCTTCTCTCTGTCCCATTGCCAGCTGGAAGTACTTATCCCCATCCTACATCCTGCCTTGGGTAGCAAGCACTGCTTCTGGATGGGGACATTATAGTAAACAATTGCAGACAGGAACCCTGTTCTCTGGTTCTGTTTGCATTCTAGAATGTAATGGAGTACCCAAGGGAAATTACAGAAACCTGGGAATGAGATTCAATGTTTATGTATATGTGGTGACAGAAGCTGCCAGCATAGAGATGGCAGAGAGAGGGTTTATGCAGTGAGAAGGGCCTGAGAGGGACCTGAGGAGACTAGCCCCAAGCATTCTCAGGGATGGGCAAAGAAGAGGAAGCAGCTGTAGGTAGAGGCTCCTGGGACATCACACCAAGACTAGAGAGAGGAATTACAGGAAGGAGTGAACAACCATCAAATGAGTCACATCAAGCAGTAGGAGGCCCAAGCAGAAGCTGTAGGCTTAGTGCTTGCAGAACAGCCCACTTGAGTGTGTATGTTAGGCATCCGGGCTCCACAGTCAAAAACAGAGAGTGAAAGCAGGAAGGAGAAAAGTAACATTTGTTGAGCACCTCCTGTGCTGCAAGTCTTCTGCGGGAGCCCCAAGGTGCCCCCATCTGTATCTTCTCAGATGCAGGGTCTTCATGGTAAGCAAGGATATGCAAGGCCCTGTCCCCAGATCTCAGAATCTTCACTGGGGAAAAGAGCCAGGCATGAATCAAAGCATCCCCCAAGAAGTGTGCAGTTGCAACTCAGCCTATGGTTATGAAGAAGTGCACATACTGCACTCAGGAGAACCAAGAGGTCTTTGGAGCTTTGGTTCAGGAGGGAGGTCAGTGAAGATTCCTGAGGAGCAGACAGGAAAGCTGAGATTTGAAGATGAATATGCCCAGACAGGCCGGAACAACAGACTCCAAAGAAGAGTCCCAAGGTGGCCAGGAAGAATGATGTAGATAAGGAGAGAGGCAGGGTAGGGGAGCAGGGAGAGGAACCTAGGGCAAAGCTCCTGATTTGCAGGCCCAGGGAGTTACCTCATTACCCCACTAGAGTGAGGATGTAAGCAGCTAAATGAGGAAATTGATAGGTGGGTTTTGATACTTTATTAAAATGTAAGCACTCCCTGCTATGTAGCTCAGGTTGGCCTCAAACTTGCAATCCTCCAGCCTTGGCCTCCCAAGTGCTAGGAATAAGGGTGAGTTCCACTGCACCTGGTGTTTACAGTTGTGTTTTGAAAACAGCTTTCAGCTACGTAAAGATTTGGGCAGCAAATTGAGGAAGCTGAGTGCAGCCAAAGATGGTGCTAGTTAGTGTTAGAATGGACGTAAAAGAAACTAAAGCAAGTAGATTAAAATATGTTTAGGTCATACTGGGGATGTGTATCTCAGTGGTCAGTGGTAGGAACTCTAGTTTAGTATGCATGGGTTCCATTCCAAGCATCATAAAAAGAAATAAAATAAGTATATGTTTCTCTATTGTTCATAATGGCCCAAAACAAAGTATAACTGGTGCTGGTAAAAACTCCAGCAAGATAAGCAAGATGTACCCAGGAGAATACTGTGTATAAAAACAGAGTGAAGACGCTTTCTGTGTACTGAGCAGAGAGACTGACAAGACACATTGTTAGGGAGCAAATGCAAGGTACATAGCAGTACATTGACTATTGTTTGTTTCCTGGGAGGATAGGAGAAGGAAGAATACACGTTTCTGTTTCCCATAAGGCAGACCCCATAAGGATATCTGCTCTCAAATGGTGAAGGTCATTGCCTTGTGTGTATAGGAATCAGGTGTCCAAGTTGATGCCATTCCAGTAGATGCCTCACCAAATCCTGTTACATATTCTTAAGTTTTGAATGGATTACCTAAATATAAATAAATTATGTATTACCTAGATTTTTAAAACCACAAGTTTTGTGTGTAGGGATGGAACCCAGGGCTTTGTGCATACTAGACAAGTGCTTACAACTGAGCAGTTAACCCCAGAAATAATTGATTTTACTTTATTTTTGGAGTTTTTTGTTTCTTTTTCGTTTTGTTTTAGACATAATCGTCCTGTAGTCCCAGCTGGCCTGGAACTCACTATGCATACCAGGCTGGCCTCAGTCTCAGAGATTTGCCTGCCTCTGCCTCCGCAGTGCTGGGTATGTACCACAAACATCCCACTGTTTGCTTTTGAGACCAGTCTTGAGATAGAGCCCTGGCTGGCCAGGAACTTGCTATATAGACCAGACTGGCCTAGAACTCACAGAAATCTACCTACCTCTGCCTCTCAAACAATTTTTATTATTTCTAAGCCAAAATCACTTAGGAGGTAAAATGAACAGGCTTGCCTATGGATAATGTCTGAGACACTGAGACTGACTTCCAGGCTTATGGTTTGTATAAACAGAAACATCAGGGCCGTTTGCCATGATCAAGGCCTGAAGGGAAGGGGAGGGGACCATGTACCTTATATGAGACAGGTTGAGTAAGAGGGAGAGAGGGCCAACAGCTAAGGAAGGAAGTGGGGTCCAGAAAGATGGCTGCCATGTTGGCTTCATGAAAGACTTTTTAAAGCCCTTGCTAAAGAGCTAGCTGAAGAAGAAAACGTGGCTGTCCTTGAGCCACAATTCTCGTTTAATCCTGTTTCTGGGTTGTGGAAACCAAGGCTCCAAAGGCTCATAATTACAGAGCTAGCGAGCAGGCGGCAGAAGAACTGGATAGGAAGCTCCATCTCCTCACTCACAGGCCAAAGCTGGTGGAGAGCCATGTTGGAGACTTTAACGAAGCCTCCATGCCCAGAGGCTCAGAAGACACTTGGGTATTGCAGCACTTCTCTACTGGGTCTGTTTGGGTCCCCCAGGAGACATTTGGCAGTGTTTGGAGGCATAATGTTTGTCACAACTTAGAGTCTGGCTGTGCTACTGGTATCTGGTAGGTAGAAGCCAGAGTTATGGATAGCCATCCACATCAGTAATGCACAAGTCAACAGTTACAGATTGGCTCAAGATACCAACAGGGCTGAGCTTGGGAAGCCCTGCTGGGGAGTTTCCCATGGTCTCTAGCCTCTTCACAAATGAAAGTACCTTCATTGTTTTCAGTGAGGGTTGACTGCTGCAATCTGGCACTTTGTTAACAATCCAGGCAAAGCCCTACCTCCCCTGGAGCAGAACTCCTCCGGAGCTCCCTACAAGTTTTTGTAACTTTCAGGGAACAGATTGAACTGTAGAATCAGAAAACAACTTCCCTCCCTCTGAATTCTTCCTACCATCCTCTGTGACCACTTTCTCCCCTGCTTCTCAGATAAAGTCTTCAGCAAGAGCTCAGACCTTTTCAGATATTTTCTTGGAAAATTAAAAAATTGGGTGATTACTTTTAGGAATTAACTAACATGCCCGGTGTTGTGTAACTGACAAAACCCCAAAATTCACAAAAAGGAGAGCTTACCCACCTCCTGTGTACACGCATTTCCAGATTGTTCACCAGAGTAGCAGTTTAAGTTCCACTAAACTGAGTCAGTCAGTCTCTGTCTCTGTCTCTGTCTCTGTCTCTCTCTCTCTCTCTCTCTCTCTCTCTCTCTCTCTCTCTCTCATAGCCTGCCTAGGCTGACCTTTGCTATTGAATGAGTGGGTGCTGAGAGAGCTGCATGCCCCCTTAAGTCTGTCCTTCCCTCTTCATCACATAGCCATGGATTCTAGATCCTGAATCGCTCTTGTTTTGTCCCTGCTTTAGTGACCAGTGCTAGGATTCAGGCTTACCCAGCCTTGCCTAGGAAAGTTCCTTGTTGCGCCAGTATGCAAGGTAGACATTCTGACATTGAGCTATATTCCCAACCTTCTTTGTCTTTGCATATTTTGAGTCAGGATCTCACTAAGGTACGAAGGCAGGCCCTGGGCTTGTAACCTCCTGATTCAGCTTCCTGAGTAGGTGGTATTACAAGCCTGTACCTTAAGGCCTGGCTCTAGTTTATTGTTTGTTTGATTGATTTTTTTTTTGTTTTTGTTTTTGTTTTCCACAGAGGGTCTCACTGAGCAGCCTTGATTGGCCTAGAATTTGCTATATAGCCCAGGCTGACCTAAAATTCAAAGCCTTCCCCTCTTGAGTTCTTGGATGACAGGTATGTGCCACCATGCCCAGCTCTGATACATTCTTAGAAATTTTTTATTACACTTATCTATCAATTGGTCAATCGATCTATCCATCCATTCATACATCTGGCAGGGAGGCATCTGTGGGACAGCACACGTGTAGAGATCAGAGGACAATTTGTGGGAATAGGTTCACCCTTTCCACCCTGTGGGTCCCAAGGATTGAATTGAGGTCATCAAGGTTGGGGGCAGGCACGTTAATCTGCCCAGCCATCTCATCAGTCCTCTGATGCATTTGTGACATCTGCAAAGTAAGGGTCCTGTTAGGCCAATATTGTTTTCATATCCTTCCTATCCTCATCTTGACTGGTTCCCATGGCCCACCCAAGAGGGCACACTGTGATCTGTTTCTTTCTTATCCCTGTTCCATCCATAGACCCTTCCTTTCTATCCTTACTCTCCTGGAACACTGTGCTTCGCACTCGCCCAGGCCCAGCAGACTGAGCTGTGTCCTGCTTAGTTCTCTGACTGAAATGCCCTGTCCCTCCGCCTTTGCTAGCTCATGGCTATGCAGTTCTCATTACTCCACTTTTTCTTGAGGTTTCTGTTTTGTTCCAGTAAATGCCCTCTGCCTCACTAAAAATGAGGTTGGTAGCACAGTAAATTCATGTGTGCCTCCTAGCACAAAGCTGAAGGGACATGGCCTTCCCGTTCCTAGTCCAGTCTAGTCATAATGCAGTCACTGGACACTCCATTTGGACTTTAAATCTGGAGGAAGTGCTAGAAGAGTAGAGGAAATATGTGTGTCTCTCTTCAGCAGCACCCTCATGGAGCCTCTTCTGCTTCCTGATCTCCCCAACCCCTCTCATAGCTGCCTTGTCTTGGGCCTCCTTCCATACCAGCCTTCTAGCCGTCTTCCTCTATTCTTTGAGCACTCAATGGCTTAGACTTTAACTCCACAGTCCTACAGATTCCCTCCTCCTGAAAGGTATTTCTGTTGCTTGCAATCAGCTTTTGGGGGGATGGGAGGGGGCAGAATTTTGATATGTAGCCCAGGCTAGCCTTGAATTTGAGAAATTCTCCCTCCTGGCTTCAGGTGCTGGGATCCCAGGTATTCACCACCACACCTGGCACACCAAAGATTTCTCACAGAAAAGGTAGCTCCAATCTTCTGTCTTCTGTGAAGCCTTTCCTGGTTCACAGAAGCAGACTGCTTTGCACAGTCCCACAGCACCCTGCAAAGTATACATCATGCTAGGTCTTCATTTGTCCCTTCCACTGAGGTGGGGGTTCACCCTGGTCTCATCTTCATGAGCTCTCGACTCAGAGTTCAGCGTTTGGTCCAGAGTCAAATGTGTGAGGCAACCAACATTTAAAGACTAAGCTAATGGGTGAATAATTAGCCTGCTCCCCTCTGGAGCCTCAGTGACTTACACTTTATCACACTGCAAAAATGATGTCAGCATCTACCTCCCCTGTGCAACTGGCTGCGAATAACACAGGAGGATTTCTGTGTGGGACCATCGTTCCATCTGAACCATGGAAAATTAGAGAGGAGGAGGGAGAAAATGGACAGAAGTGGGCGGCAGGGTGGCTACTGTTGGAGCAGCTCAGGTGGAAGGCTTGGGGAGAACTCAATTACGGTTGCCGTGGGAATAGAGAGAGGAAGAGACCAAGTTTCAGCATGGTGAACTGAGCATTAGAATTGCAGAGGAAACTCTAGTTGCTCCCAATAATTCTCAAAGCAAAAGCTGGCCGTTCGAGATGGTGTTCATCAGAAAGAGGTAGTGAATATGTGTATGGAAGGTGTCTGTACCCTCTCTAGCATCCTGCCAACAGCCATAACCACACAGGCTGCTTTGCCTGTTTTCCTAAGAGCTTCCCCAGTCAGCAGGGGAAGGGGGGTGGCCACCCACCCCATTCAGCAGAGGTGAGCTGAGGAGCAAACCGCATCTCAAGTCCGCCGCCGCCCCCCAGCCACTACAAGCTGCCAGGTGCCTTATTTGTGATGAAAGCTTTAAAAAAAACCCTGTGCATGGATGGCCATGCATTCATTTTTGTTCATTTAACTAATACAGCCCAGAGCCATGTAATGGTGAGCAAAGCGCGCCATGGACCCTTCTCTCAAGAAGCTCCTATGGCGGGGGGCGGGGGAGAAGATACGTAATCAGGCAATTAGGAACCAGTGTGAGCAGGAGGTAAGCACTGGTTGCTATGGGAACAGGAGGAGAGGCCACAGCTGCTGCTCCTCTCCCTAGGAAGAGCGGTGGCAGGCAAAAAAGGAGGCACGAAGCAGGCAGACCTGCTGTCAGGCCTGACTCTACACTAGCCCAGGACAAAGATCTGCTGGCAGGATAAAACCTGTCACCAGTCTGCCCCTCAGTCTCTATATCTATGAAATCAGAAATGGAGACTATGCTCCTAGGAGCAAGTGAGATGCTATCTGCCGATATTTGACACCCCCCCAGTAGGTCTATAATACAAGGTACCTGCTAGGGATTTTCTTTTCAAGAAATTTGCTAGTCACTAGCTATGAACAAGGTAAAGGACTCTGCCCTCACAAAGCTGATAATGAATTGGAAGGGAGACACATACAAGGATATTTACACTACATACATTTTTATCATTGTGATAAGTATTGTAGTGCCACAAGAGTGCTTAAGTATGGCCTGGCCTAGACTAATGCCTAGGAAGACTTCTTGGAAGAGGGTGTCATTTCAGCTTAAATCAAAAGGAAGTAGCTGGGCCTGGTGCCATAAGCCCATAGTCTTGGCTGCTAGGGAGGCTGATGCAGGAGGATTACAAATTCGAGGCCTGGCTAGACTATAGAAGGAGTCTAAAGCCAGTCTAAGCAACTTAGCAAGATTCTGTCTCAAAATAAAAAGAGTAGGAAGAGGGCTCAGTGGTACAGAACTTACTTAGCATTCCTGAGGCCCTGGTCCGATCGCCAGGACTGAAACAAGAAAAACCTGGCCAGCAAAGGGATAAGGGGGCTGTGTTATAAGTATGTTGAACCACTTTTGTGAAGGTACTAAAAAAAGAGGTAATATGGTATGTTCCAGGCAAAGAAAAGAGGTCAGTTGAAACCAGGGTAGGGAGACACAATGGGAAGAGAGGAACCGAAGACAGGGAGCATGCCAGTCAACCCAGGCCTCTAGCTGGAGTGAGGGATTTGCCTTGGCTTACGGTGTATCTCCAATGTCTGCCTCCAGTATTTTACTCTAACTCCTACAGCCTATCAGTACAGAAAAACAACCGTCAGCATCACAACCAAACTCAATGACTGGACTCAGAGCAGGCTTGTAGAAGATTCTGGAATATGAAAGCTACCAGAGCTCCTGGAGTACATTTAATTCCAAACTTACTATATACATGGGGACACTATAACCAGAGAGTTTTTTTACAAATCTGTTCAGGGTAGCATAGCCAAGCAGGGTTATCAGTCTGGAGGGTGTATTTTGTTGTTATTGTTCATTTTGTTGAGACAGGGTTTCCCTAGCCCTGACTGCCTTAGAACTCGCCATGTAGCCCAGGCTGGTTTTGAACTTGCAGCAATCCTCCTGCTTCTGTCTCCAGTGCTGAGACTTAGAGGCATGTGCCACTACATCTGGCACTTGGAGGAACCCCAGCATCTTGTGGCTCTCTGGAAGTCTGAAAGTAGCATTTAAAAAAATTTGTGTATGAGTGTATTGCCTTCATGTATGCAAGTGCATCTGTGTCATTCAGTGCCCCAGGAGGTCAGAAGAGAGTGATGGATTCCCCTGAAACTGGAGTTACAGGTGGTTGCGAGGTACCATGTGAGTTCTGGGAATCGAACCTGGGTCTTCTGCAAGAGCAGCCAGGGGTCTTAACTGCTGAGCCATCTCTTCAGACCATGGAAGTAGCTTTTTACTTGAGAAGCATTTTCTCTCCCCTCCCTCCAGGGCAACTAACAAACTGTTTCCAGTTCTTTCTTGCCTTCTTGTACCTCCCATAGTGTTGCTCTTTTCAAAAGGCCCATTTTCCACAGCCCCAGCTTCCAGCAAGCTTCTCCTCCACCCTTCTTTTGTGAATGAGGCAGCCAGAAGCAGGGCTCAGATCCCAGGCGGGCCCAACGGAGCTATTCTGGTGCCAGCAATTGATCCATTTTCCAAGCATACACTTGCTCTTGCCCTTGCCACTCCCCAAGTCATGTTCTGTGGGCAAAGCTCTTCCACTGACATGGCCACAGTGCTTTCCTGCCCAGGTACCATCCCCCCGCCACTGGCAGTATTGCTGTGGGCCTCAGCCATTACCTAATAATACAAGCACTCTATTGCCAAGATGGGAACATGAGGACCTGGAACAGCCCAGAGTTCTTGCCTGTGAATGGCTGTGTTGTGGCCTTGGAACTCTGGCTTGGCCCCACCCCACTATTGTCTAGCACTGTCAGTGGGCTCTCTTCAAGCCCTGTGGATGGAAGCCCAGAGTCACTGAGCACAGACGGGAGAACCTATTAGAAGAGCATACCTCTGCTGCCGGAGCAGAGAAAGGGTGCTCTACCTGCTTCTGTCAGTTCTGCCTGACCCTTCTAGCCCTCCCTAGTCTACTTACCACCTACCTCCTGCTCAGGTTGGTGCTCAGCTGGACCCAGGACACTGCTGCCAGTCTCCACCAGGGATCTCCCCACCTGGTGGTCATCCATTTTAGGTAAAAACTGAGGCCACTACCTCAAGGTAGCTAGCTTTGGAATGGACAGTTCCAGATCCAAACCTTAGCTCTGCCTCCTCCAGCTGAGTAGCCTTGGACAAATCCCTTTACATGTCTAGGTCTCAGTCCCTCATCTGAACATAACAGTCTCTTAGCTTCTGGTGGGAAGTTGAGAACTATGGGTAAAGTACCACCTTGCAGTTAACAGGTATGCTACAAATGTTAGTGCCCTTTCATACTGTTGGCTGGTCCCTTCACCACCCTCACCAAGCCCTAATTCTTTTCAGTGTCCCTTGAGGTAAGACTGGGACCAGAACTAGCAAGAGCCTTCTGACTCTAGGAAGAAGAGAGCTGTGCACACAGAAAAATGTCCTGATCCCTGAAACTCAATGGGAGGCATGCAAGGGGAAGCCATGCCAGGGAAGAGAAGGGAAGGGAAGGGAGAGAGGCTTGCGTGAAGGTGAGGGTGGGAAGGGGGAGGCAGGTAGCTTTGGGCCTGTGGGAAGTCAGGACAGCTTGGAGAAGGGTTGGACAGCATGGGGCCCATAGGGCTGGTGCAGGCAGTGGCAGAAGGCAGAGAGACAAAGGAGGCCTTTGGGCTGCAGGCTGCCTGAACCTCTCCGTGGAAACTCCTTGTGTGCTGATCCTGGGGGCATAGGTCCTCTGTCTCATCGGGACCCATTCAGGCCCCAGCAGTGGATTTGGTCGAGCCTCATTTGGCACCATTTAGATACAGGTATCTGGCTTCCTCTGTTCCTTCCTCTGTCCTCATTTCCTTGAGCCAGGTTCCAAGCTCCCAGCCATCATTCTCTGCCTCCACAAACCAAACCCCTGACCTCGATGCAACCAGGTTCTCTTTTGGTGTTATTTCCTATAAGTCACACACCCCACCCTCAGCCATCTCGAACTTGAGCTTTACAAGCTTTGCTTCATGAGGAAATCTCTTTCATCCCAGAAGTCATCAGTATTAGTTGTCTGGGACTTTGGGCCTCAGGCTCTAAGTACATTTGGCTAGAATATAGCCACTGGTTCACCTGAACCATTTTGGAGCCCGAAACACCACTAGAGAGATGCTAAACAGGGCTCAGTGAATTGTGGGGCCATAAATGGCCCTCAGTTTCTAACTTGAGTGAGAACCAAGTCTGTGGCCTGGATTAGAATTGAGTTTGTAGCTGGGATCCAGGTTTGGATTGTGACCAGGTTCAGGGCTGTCTGCAAGTTTCTTTTGGTTGCCAACAACAGATTCCAACTCTGGCAAACTCAGGCAGATGTAAGGATGTGTTTTCAAAACACAGAGTTGGTTTTCCAAAGTGATTGATGCAAACGTGACTCCAACATTTTTGGATGTTAAAGCCCAGGAGAAAAATCTATGCCCAGGGTGAGTCAAGTAAACCAGAGAGCAGGGACACACATTGCAGGAGGAAAGGAGAAGGCCCTAGCCTTGGAGAAAGTCAATCTTGTAGTATTGATTAAAATTTAAAAGATTAAGTCTAGGGATATAGCTCGGTTTGCCAAGCAAACTCAAGGTCCTGAGTTCAGTTCCCAGTACAACAGAGAATAGAGGCCCACATTGTTCAGCCTAGCAGTCCTACTCTGTGATACCATTCTACAGAAACAAAAGCCCGGCACACTTAAGGGCGTTTATCAACAGAGATGTGTGCTGCAGTATTGTTCATAATGTTTATAGTGCTTAACAGCACTGAAATGCATTCATGTATAAAGGAAGCACAGAAAATCCCGATCACCTATCAGTAGTTAATGGCTGGCTAGACTGGTACACATCCACACCATGACATCCAGGCACCCATTGAGGGTTAATGATTACTCATACCAGTTGATTTCTAAAGGTTGGTATTGAGTGAGAACAGCAAGGGGAATGCTCTGTTGTTCAGATATCAAATCCACAGATGCTCAAGTTCCTTACATGTAACCTCCTATACACATCCTCCTATAAACATTAAATCATCTGTAGCTTACGTTCAATCCTTAATACAGAATAAACAGTATGTAAATAATTATTATATGGTATAGTTTAGGGAACAGTGACAACAAATATATACATGTAGACACATTTTTCCAAATATTTTGATATGTGATTGGATGAACCTGTAGATCTGAAACCCTCAGATATGAGGGCCAACTCTTTATGATCTTGTTTTTATAAAAATGGGCGGATAGAAGCCCACACATGTAGTGCATATGTATATACATATATGCAATACATGTACATATAAATACATATGTTTACATATAATTACACAAACAGGAAGGGGAAATGTGAAGTAACAAATATTTGGTTGTTAATAAAAGTTGTGGGGATACTAATGTATGCAGAAGAGGGGAGTATACAAAAACAGAAATGGACTACAATTTTTACAATCATACACATATAATTTCTTTTATGAATATGTATAAAAATTATGTTTTGTGTGCAACTCTAAAGATCTTAAAGAGACAAGTAAAATATGCCAGAAAAAATCTCAGCTAAAGAATAGGAGAGTAGTATTACTGACAAGATTGACTTTGATACAAAAATTTTTATTACAGATAGAGGCATTTATTGATGATTGAATCAGTCAGGGCTCACCAATAAGATATACAGAGCTATGGGTATGTGTAGGAGGATTTATTAGGGCAAGTGGTTTCCATTTATTAATAGGACAGCTGAGAAGTCCCAGGACAGGCAGTCTGCAAGCTGAAGATTCTAGGACATTGGGTAGCTTGGCTTAGGTCCGACCTGAAGGCCTCACAGCCAGCGAAGTTCGTGGTATAACTCAGATTGGAGAAGGCCCCAAAGGCTTTAGAACTTGGGAAGCCTCTGCTATAAGTCATGGAATCCAAAGGCCAGAAAGCCTTTATACCAGAGAGCATATGTACCAGATCAGGAGAAGAGTATCCTATGTGTGTGTATATGGGGGGGGGGCGGGATTCATCTGCTTCCTCAGCCCATTGAATAACTGGTACCTCCCTACACTGACGGTAGATTTTTCCGATCTAGTCCACTTAGACTCACATATTAATCTTTTCTGGAAACACCCACACTCTAGCAACTTCTTAATTCACCCAAGTTGCCACCTAAAGTTAACATTTGTAGTGATCAAATAAAGGATTCTCTGGGAAGGCAGAATAATCTTGAACATATTTAAAAAACATATGCAGCATGCTATTGTAATGTACATACCTTCTTACAATCTATTTTTTCATTCAATATAGTTTTTCATATTTATTTCTTATGAGACATGTAGATTTAGATTCTGATCTCAGCTGTGCCACAATAATTATCCCACCAAAACAATTATTCTTTCCCCTGTCGATAAGCATTTAGGTTCACTCTAGTCATGCTAATCACAATGCTGCAGTGAATGTAACTGCACATATTTCATTTCAATCATTTGTAAATATGCCTGTAAGTTAATTCCTAGAAATACATTTTCTGGTCAAAAAGAATATACAGTAGGAACTGGATAGAATTTCTTAATTTTCTGTTTCTATGACAAAATACCAAAGATTAGGGAATTTATAATGAAGTTTCTTTGGATCAGGGTTCTGGAGGCTAAGAAATCCAAAGGCATGGGCGGGTATGTGCTCAGTGTCTGATGAGAATCTTCTTAACGATCATAGCATGACAGAAAATATCACATGGAGAGATGCAACAGGCATGCGAGCTTGAGTCTCTACCTCCTTATAAAACCAATAATGACACATGGGAGCCCTACCCTCTCGACCTCTTCTATCCAAATTACTTCTCTAAGGTCCTCCAAATATCATTAAGACAGGCATTTGAGGATTACATTTCTAAAATGTGAACAGGGGCGGGGCACACAATAAAACTCTGATGTATACGTTGTAAATTTGCCTGCTGTAAAGGTTGTACTAATTTGTGTCCCCCCTCTACCAGCTGCCTGGAGTTCCACACCCTCAACAAGGGTGTCATTGAACTGTCCTTTATTGGTTAATCTGCAAAATGAAATGGCATCTATTTTATCTTTATCCACAAGCTTGAGCATCTTCTCGTGGGCTTAAGTGTCATTTTTCCCTTCTTTACAATAAAATACATGCTAGTATCTTTCATTTATTTTACAATTGATTGTTGAGCTTTTATTGATTTACAGGAGCTCTTCATGTAATTGGGAAATTAGCCTTCTGTCTGTACAATGAGGAGCAATTTCCCCAGATTTTCACTTGTCTTTTACTTACTTAAAATTGTTTGTTTATTTTTTTGCCTGCCAGTTGATACTGTTTCATGTAGTTAAGTCTTTTAATTTTTGTTCCTATATATTTTGTTGAACTTATAAAGGTCTCATTCACTTCATGATTATGAAAAACATTCGCCTCGGGTTTATTTTAAGGACTATTACAATTGCATATTTACATTCATAGAAAACACAAACTAGGAGAAAAATACTTGCAAAGTGTACAAATTCAACGAATATCTGGCATTCTGAATAAACAAAGAATCCTTAGAAATCAGTAATAACAACATCACCCCAGTAGAAAACTAAATAAAAGCCAAGAACATAGAATTCTGGAAGAAATACCTAAGGGGTCAACATGAGAAGGTACTTAAGGTACTCACGAGACTGGCAACAATTTCAACTCTGTGGACCAGGAGTAGGAAAGAGGGTGTGGACAAATGCAGGTGGGAATGCAAATTGTTGCAACTACTTTGGGAAAGAAATAAGCAAAATCTATTAAACTCCAAATGCTTCTGCCTCATCCAGATCACCACTTCCTGAAATTTACACCAATGTAATGTAGTGTAATGAGTGTAGGTTAGACCTAGTCCTCTCTTTCCATTAGTAGACTATGGCAAAATTGTTAAAATGTCACTTGCAATAGCTGAATTGCAAGAGATGGTAAAACAAGTTCTTCAGGGTGAAGAAAGATAATAGGGGCTAGAAATTTGGATTTACATAAAGAAAAGAGGACTTGAGAAGGAATAGATGAAGGTTTGAATAAAATAGTTTGATCTTCATGCTCATAATTGATGTAAGAAGTTTATTCAAAAATAATGGTGACAATATTGAATGATATAGAAATGGATCATAGAAATATTATAAGACACAGGAGGGAGGAAATGGGAATCCTCTGTTATAAGGTACCTGCACTATCCAGATACTGCTATGCATTTATTTAAAAGTGAACTTGGGGTAGTTGTGGGTAAATGGTTATTGCAAGCTAAATTCTAAAGAAAGCAAAATAAGTATAATTTATATCCTAAGAGAGGAGAGAAAAATGAAATAATAAAAAGTACACGATGAAAACCAGAGAAGACAGGAAAAGAGTAGAAGGTCAAAACAAAACAAAAATATTCCAAGGGAACAAAAGACAAACTCTGATGGAATGTCACTTGTAATCCTAGTACTCAGGGAGCTAAGGCAGGACAATGACAAGTTTGAGGCCATCCTCGGCTACATAGTGAAACCATCTAAAAACAAGCATACACTTCACCCCCAAGGAAGCAAAACACATAACAATGAATAAACAACCACCACAAGTATGACAGGTATTAATTCACCTGCAGTGTATCAATAATCATGTTTGATGGGGGTCAAAATGCACCAATTAATAGAGACTGTTAGAATAGAGTGAATAAAAAGACCTATGGCTGAGGACTTAGCCTAGTCATGGAGTACCTGCCTAGCATATGCAAGGCCCTGGGCTTGATCCTTAGCCTTGAAAAACAAACAATAATATGATCCAATAGTGCACTGCCTATATGAAACCTAGTTAAAGATAAAGACACAAATTAAAAGTAAACAGATGGAGAAAGATATACCATGTTAATACTCAATAAAAGACAGCTTAAGTATCTATGTTAATTTAAGGCACAGCAAATTTCAGAATAAAGAAAATTATCAGAGATAAATCGAGGAATAATAATAAAAAGGATCAACTCTCCTGTAAAATCATATTTCCCTTACAACAGAGTGTCAATGTATGTGAGGGAAAACTGATAGGACTGTAAGGAGAAATAGATGAACCTACTATTAGAGTTGGTGACTTCAATACCCTTCTATCAATAATTGACAGATCCAGCTGCCAGAAAATCAGTAAGAATATAGTTGAACTGAATAGTACCATCAATCAACTGTATCTAATTGACATTTATAGACTACTCCATCCAACAAAACAGAATACACATTCTTTCCAAGCTCATGTGGAACATTCACCAAGATAGACCACATCTTGGGCTATAAAACATGCCGTAACAAATTTAAAAGAATAGACATCATACAAAGTATGCTCTCAGACCACAGTGAAATTAAATTAGCAATCAATAACAGAACGATAGCTGGAAAATCCCCAAATATTTGGAGATTAAACAATGAACTTCTAAATAACATATGGGTCAAAGAAGTCTCAAGATAAAAAAAAATATATTTTAAGGGCTGGGAGCATAGCTCAATGGCAGAGCATTTTTCCAGCATGCATGAGACCTTGGATTCAATTCTCAGCACTGCAGAAGATGTATTAAGAGAAATGAAAGTAAAAATTAGAATTTACTAAAATGTGCAAGGTTGCAGCAAAAACAGTGCTCAGAGGGAAAGTTGTAGCATTGAATGCACATATTAGAGGATAGGAAAGATCTGAAATCAATCATCTTAGGTTTCTACCTCAGGAAACTGGAAGAAGCAAATTGAATCTAATGTAAGCAGAAGAAAACATGTAATAAAAGTAGAGCATAAGTCAGTGAAATTAAATGCAGACAAACAGGAGAGAAAAACAACCCAAAAGCCGGGCCTTTGGAAATTCCAAGATCGATAAGCCTTTTAGCAGGAGAATAAACAAAATTACACGCCATGAGTAATTAAAGGGGGGTATCACTACTGATTTCATGAACAATAAATAGAGGAAAATTGTGAATAACTCTGTGGCTACAGACTGATGTATGAAAGGAGAAATTCTGTGATATCCTTTAACAGAGAGGATATAGCAAAAGTGAAGAGATGTCACTTCTGATAGTAAGTTATGGAAGGACAATTATCTTCGGCTCATGCTCTCTCTCTCTCTCTCTCTCTCTCTCTCTCATACACACACACACACACACACACACTACTACTACTTACTACTACCACCCCCACCCCCACCCCAGCTCTCATGGTGTGAGGAGACCCAATAGATCCACATTACAAGAATCACAGTCTGCCAGTAAACATGTAAGTTATCTTGAGTTACTTACTGAGGACCGACAACATCCATGTAAAAGAACTTGGATGTGGAGCTCCTATCCCAGTTGGAACTTCAAAATAAGACTGAAACTTCAGGTAAGATCTTGAGTGCATACTCATGAGAGTGCATACTTATTGAGCCCGATGCATCTGACTAAGCCAAGCCTGGATTCTCCACTCACAGATTCTGACCTGAATGGGCATTGCATAACATGGGTGCACTTACACACATGCAGGCAGTACATTCATACACATAAAATAAAAATAATAAATACAATAAATTAAAAAACAGAAGGCTCTGAAACTCAAAGGAAAGCAAACTTTGTTTAGCCTGTGTGACAGGTGCATTCAAATATTTATTTTATACCTATGTTCCTCTGTTTGAAATAAAGTATGTTTTATCAAAAAGCATCCTCTTGAGTACAAAAATGCATTTTTGCATTCGTAGATTAGCTCAGACTTTGGTGTCGTTTGGTCTTCCTATACCCTTACTTATGTACAGGTCTATTTGATCCATCTATACCACAAGAAGTGTGGTTAAGAATCCAACTACAGTTGCGCCTTCCTGATGTCTCTTTCTAACAGCAGTGGCTTCCATACATTTTGAAACCACATTGTTGGGTGCATACATTTTGTGATTATCCTATCTTTTGTGTGCTCTGAAAGAAACTGGTTCTCTTGGATGCCTTTTACTTTATCTGTTTACTTTTAGATTTGTATTGCTACAAATTCCCGTCCTCCCTTCGCCTTTCTGGCTGCCTCTCAGTTGCTCCCTTTCTCTACTTTCTTCTAGTTTTTTCCTTCACTTCCCTCTTTTCCTTTGTTTTTAGTGCTAGTGTTTAATTGGCCTATACTTTCATTTCTATTTCTACTTTAGGTGAAACTCGCATAAATAGCTTGTAGCTAGATTTTTGAAAGTGAAATGCTGATCCAGGTATGGTTGCTCATGCCTTTAATTCCAGTAGGCAGAGGCAGGCATATCTCTGTGAGATCAAAGCCAGCCTGGTCTACATAGAGAGTTCCAGGCCAATTGGGGCTACAGGGAGACCCTTTCTCAAAACAACAACAACAACAACAACAACAAATCTCAGGGGTGCTTGTGCTTGGTAGTGCTTGTAATCCCATCATTCAAGAGTCAGTAGGATTGGAAGTTTGAGGCCAGCTTGGGCTATCTAGCAAGTTCAAGGTTGGCCTGAGCTACATAATAAGACCAACTCCCTCAAAAGGAAAAAGAAATGCTCAAAATGAACTTGCTTTTAATAGACATATAATAGATAACATCCACTTTACATTTGAACTTACTCCTTAGCTTTTTTTTCTTTCTACATTCTTTCTTCTTGTTATCCCTCCTTGTTTCTTGTTCCTTGTTGGCCTTTTTTTCCCTCTAAGTTCCACATATTACTCTTTTAAAGGCTTGACAGTTGCACATCCTATTTGTGTTGTGGCCCTTGACTTTTTTGTTCTATTACACATTGTATTTCTCATAAGAGCAAATCTTTGCTACTGCTGCGAATGTAGGCACTCTACCTTTCAGTGCTCTGAGTATCCATGTAATTTAAAGAGTTCAGGGAAACTGCAAACCCAAATGGCACACCTATGATATTTTAAACTGTGGTGCAATTTGCAGAATATGAACATGTGTGGACTTTTGGGACTGATGTGGGGGGAGTAAGACATGCTTGGTTTGGTAATGAACAGCAACAAATTCCACTGCAGGCACCTTCCATTTGCCTCAAACATCAGGTTTTTAAAAATCACAGCTTACTGCAACCTTGAATGTGACTTTATGTTTTTACACTCCCCACGTAGCACTGGATGTGATATGGCAAAATAATTCCTCTCACATTGGAAATATTGCAGAATGTGAAGATTTTATTAAAGAAAAAAAAATGCCAGAACACAAGGGAAGGTGGGTAATGTTTAACATTCGCTAAGGCTGTGTGTTACAGTTCTCGCTGTCCTCTCTTACATCCCAGATAATTTCAGCATTTCAAACGAAATAATGCTTTGAAGCCCTCTACCGCCCCCGCCACATCAAGGGGCGGGACCAATGTGGCGTCACGATCACTTCCGCCGCCGCAGTCTCCGCCCATCCCACTGCTCACAGCCAGAAGAGGAGTCCAGACCCGGAGCTGGAGCCTGGGACGGCGGCGTCCGGAGGTCCGAGGTCTCTGCTGCTGCGAGCGCGCGACCGTCCCGACGGGTGAGTGCTGGACGGCCTGAGGCGAAGGGCTGGGCGAGGGCTGCCGGGTCGGGGCGGACGGAATGACCCCTTTGCAGGTTCGCCCGGGAGTCGAGGTAGAGCAGAGGAGACTTGACCTCAGGCGGAGGCCCGTGGTGCCCTCGGGGGTGGCATCCCCCAAAGCGCAGCCAGCGACTTTGGCCTTCAAGGATGTTTGCGAGGGGATGGTGGTCGCGGCCTCTGTCGCTTCTACCTGCCTCTTCTCCCTGCGTTCCTGGCCCCTTCGCGGAGCACTCTTGGCCCTTTTCCCCCCATCTTGCTGTTTTGCCTGAAGGCAAACGGTTAAGATTTGTAGGAGCACATTTTACCAGGAAAATTCTTACCAGAAAAGGCAAAACCAACAGTATTTTCAGGGAAAATCTTACGTTTCCACATGCCCTTTTCTTTCTTTTGCCCTGCCCAATCGATTTCTGTTTGCCCTTTGAATTGATAACGTATTCTCGTCTCTTATTATGACGTAGCACCCCCTCGTCTGTGTCGTACGCGCGTATCACGCCGGCACACGCAGATCCTCCTTTGCAGTCCAGTCCCTGCATCCTCAAGGTTCCAACAGCCCCCCCCCCGCGCATGCGCAAACGGCCAAGCACGCACCTTCTCACACGCCCTCCTTCCCTTCACCTACCTCAAACCTCGAGAACCTTCTCTCACCGCCCCCCCACCAACTCGTGCTTTAACCGGAGCCTGAGCGCATGCACACATACACACACAAATGCTGGGCGGCCCTCCTGCCTGCGTGCAACATACAACATAGCACTCCTTCTGTTGCTTTCCACACATGAATGTACACCCAGCAAGCTGGCTCACACACTTCTCAAATGCTCCCCTTCTGTTCTCTGTCCCATACTGTACCTTCACAGTCAGAAAGATCCTCTGCGAATGCTACACCCTTCCAGCTTGCCACAGTGACACATGCAGATATTGTTGGATTGCTTGCCTCTGTTCCATGCGCTGCCTACATTCCTCTCCAGTGTTTTCTTCCGTCCATTGTCGCCTCCCATTTTGACTCTTGTGCACTTTCCTCATTGCCAGCAAAATCCTTTCTCTTCCCTGCCTATGATAAGAACACAACTCAGGCTTTTGTCTGTAATGCCAGCTGCCACACTTGCAGGCGCACTGCCTCTTGTCTTTCTCTCACACTTAGAGCCCTCCCTTCAGAAGCCCGCACTTCTTTCTGACGCCACCCCACCGAGGCCCGGCACTTTCATATCCACACTCATCTCCCTACAGAAATCCTTTCATTACAAGACTGCTTCTGTCACCCATCCAACTGTTTCTCTCCTGACAGACACATAGGCACTCATGTACACACAGTGATTTATAGTTTCCATTCTATACTAAATTGCATTTCTCCTCAATCTCTGCAGTTCTCAGAAAAAGACACCCTCCCATAGCCCCACAGCAGGCTTCCATCTTGCCATGTTAGCATAATTCCACAGTACACCTACCTTCTAAGCAGCCAGTCACCCCCACTCCCCACTTTCTGTCACATTCTCCACTAAGTCTGGTTTTCTTGCAAACCCAGTCTTGTAATCATCTTGCCAACATTAAAAATGTGTTCCAGGTCTACACATGACAGTTTCTGGAATGCTACTCCAGGCCTTAGAAGAAAGTGAAACTAATTTAAAAGGCCCCTTATCCCTTCTGTTACCTGCCTGCTGAAGTGAAAATAGATCTCCCTACTCCTTTGTCCTGAACTGATTTGACTATCCCAGCTCAGAAACACGTGCAGGGAGCAAGAGCCTTTGCACCTGCGTCCCAGCTGTACTGGAAACCTTCCTGAGTTAAGAGCCATGGGTCAGGAATCTAGCAAACCTCTTTGGCCCAAACCAGCAGGAGGGTATCAGTTTAATCCAGGCAGGAGGTATGGAAGAAGGCATGCTTCTGTCAGTTTCAGGCCATCCATGAGCCAGCACGAAAGGATTTCCGGCCAGAGAAGGACCACACCTGAAGTCCCAATGCACAGATCAGCCTCCAGCCAGACCAAGAGGAGTCGATCACCATTTGCCACCACCCGTCGTAACTGGGATGACAGTGAGAGCTCGGGAGCTAGCCTGAATGTTGATAATGAGGACTATTCCAGGTATCCTCCAAGAGAGTTCAGGTCCTCGGGGAACCGAAGAGGAATGGCTTATGGACATGTTGACACTTTTGGGGCAGATGATAGTGAGGAGGAGGGGGCTGGGCCTGTTGACCGACTGCCAGTGAGAGGGAAAACTGGCAAATTTAAAAATGAGAAGCTGTATGATCCAGAGAAGGGGGCAAGGTCTTTGGCAGGGGTGCCCCCTCGATTCTCTAATTTTAACCGTGATGTGAGAGAGGAGCGTGGCAAGGTAGTGTCGCGCCCTGCCACCAGGTGCTCTGCCGGCAGAGCTGAGTTATTGAAGCAAAATGGTGTGACCTCCCAGATGTCTTCTGCGGAAGGCAGGGCAACTACAAAAGGTGCTGGCTTGGAGAGGGAGAGACGGGGGCAGAATTGTCCAGTACGTCCCAGCAGGGCTCCTGTGAGTATCCGTGGTGGTAGGGAAAGCACTCCAAAGAGCGCAGAGGAACCAGTGGTGAGGCCAAAAGTCCGGAATTTGGCAACTGCAAATTGCATGAAACCAAAAATATTTTTTGATACTGATGACGATGATGATATACCACATAGTACTTCCAGGTGGAGAGATGCCGCCAGTGCTGAGGAGCCCCATGGGAATGGCCTAGCAAGAAGAGGCCGAGGAGAGAGTGCAAGCAGCTACTCTGAGCCAAAGTACCCTGAAGACAAGAGAGATACAAGGAAGGACCAGGTGAAGCCAGAGAAAGTTCCAAGACGGCGGCGAACCATGGCCAACCCCGACTTCTGGAGCTACCCTGATGACTACTACAGATGCTATGAAGAAGATTCTGACAGCGACAAGGAGTGGATGTCTGCTCTACGCCGCAAGTATAGAAATCGGGAGCAACCTCAGCCCTCCAGTGGGGAAAACTGGGAGGCCCTGCCAGAAAAGGAGGAGGAACAGGAACCTCAGCAAGCTAGAGGGAGTGTGAGTATGGCCGGGGCCATTGCTGGGGCCAGAGCCAGGGCCAAGGCCAGTGCCAGTGCCAACACCGTCATCAACGGCAGTGGCCATCTTGAAGTTCAAGAGCCATCTCAGGAAGAGGGGCAGGCCTCTCTGGAAGAAGGAGAGATTCCTTGGCTCCAGTACAATGAGAATGAGAGCAGCAGCGAGGGAGATGAGTCCAGTCATGGGCTGATGCAGCCTGGAATGTTCATGTTAGACGGAAACAACAACCTTGAAGACGACTCAAGCGTGAGTGAAGACCTAGAAGTGGATTGGAGCCTGTTTGATGGGTTTGCAGATGGGTTGGGAGTAGCTGAGGCTATCTCCTATGTGGATCCGCAGTTCCTCACCTACATGGCTCTTGAAGAGCGCCTGGCCCAGGCGATGGAGACTGCCCTTGCACACTTGGAGTCCCTCGCTGTGGATGTCGAGGTAGCTAACCCACCGGCAAGCAAGGAAAGCATTGATGCTCTTCCTGAGATCCTGGTCACAGAAGATCATGGTGCCGTGGGCCAGGAAATGTGCTGTCCTATCTGCTGCAGTGAATATATGAAGGGGGAGGTGGCAACCGAGCTACCATGCCATCACTATTTCCACAAGCCATGTGTGTCCATCTGGCTGCAGAAGTCTGGCACCTGCCCAGTGTGCCGCTGCATGTTCCCTCCCCCACTCTAAAGGCCAAGGCTCTTTGCTCTTGGTCTGGCTATTTTCCCTGTTCAACATCCACAGTACCGCAGGAGCCCAATTTCCAAATTAACAATGGCAATGAAACCAGTTGGTGTCAGTTAAACTAAACTTGTTGATTCCTTGTGATTATTTCCAATGTGAAAACAGTTGTGTACAATTGCATTTAAAAATCATCCTGTCTTTTTAGAAGTTAGGAGAAACTAAACTTCCTAAATGCTACTTGAGATTGCAGTAAGAACATACATTTTCTAACGTGAAAGTTGAAACAAATCATATATTTGTTTAATAGACTATGTTCTTCATTGTACTGTCAATTTTATCTGTTAAATATGTTGAAAAGACAGAAATCACTTTTGTTGCATGTTAATAGGTTAATGTTCTTGTATTTGCAGTGCTGTTGAAAGCTTATTAAAGTTCTTTTGGTTTGCCACAGTAAAATGGCATTGTTTGGGTTCTGTCTGACCTGGTGATACCAGGTAACTATAATTGATCCCGTGCATTTGCAACAAAAGTACAGTGTTTGGTGTTCCCAACTGTAGAAAAAACCTTCAGTTTTCACCAGAAATACTGACCAAAAGCACAAATTCTTTTTAAGAAGTGGGGGATAAGGTGTACAGTTGCCAACTGTTGGGGAAAGGAAGGCTAGAGAAAGGAAGAGAAGAAAGAAACCCGAGAAAATGAGTGGTGGAAATGAATCCAAACTGTAGGATGAGTGAGTTCCGGTCACCTTTGAGAAAATAGAAGCTGTCAGAATGGGTAGAAAAAATAAAGCTGTGTGCTAGATACACATCTTAACACAGTGACACAAACAGGAATGTGCCGCAAAGGGCGGTAGAAAGTAGAGTACCCACCTGCACAGAGGGTTAACTTTGGCCATGTTGCTCCCACTCCGTCTCAGGAATAACAGTTCTCAGGCACAGGTGAATTCCTTCTGTGGTCCTTATCTTCACCCATTCACAGAGGTAAGCACTACCCAGAAAATGGCATATTCCTTGTCTGTGCCTTTAGACATACATAAGTGCATGTATATGTGTGTCAGTATATATCCACAACCAGTCAGTTTTATGTCTTTAAAACTGACATAATTGGTAGGCTCTATGCTCTCATTTTGCAGCTTGATTTTTTTCACTAAACATTTTTAGTACTGTTGGTCTGTACTCTGGGTAGACATTTAGGTTCTTAAGCATTTTGCAGCAGTTAACATAGCAGAAGGAGCCCCATGGTGCACATGTGTGTTTGTCTAGCAAAGCCAAACTAGCCATGAAAATTGTCTCAAAGACTACACACCTGATTGATGGTACAAGACACCTCTGAGAAGGGATGGAGAATTGGAGCAGAGGAGTGAGGAAGGTGGGCTATTGATCTTTCACCTGATGGAGTACCTTTGATTGCTTTCTTAACAGCATCACTAAATTTTCATGAATACTAGCTGGTAGCCAGCCTGAAGAAATTTTAAAAGTTGCCGAATAAAAAGAGGTTAATTTTCTCCCACTGCACCAACAGAACCGTGTGTTAAACCCACAGTTCCTTTTGCTGTAACTGGCCAGGCTGAGACCCATGGCTTCATTCTTCATCAGCCCTTCTGTCTTCTGGGCCTTTGCCCAGCACCTCAGCTAGTCATGAAGACTCTTAACTTGAGTCCAAACAGGGCCTTTTAGGTGTGTTCTGGCGGTTTGCCATGAACTTTTTCTGTGCCCTGACTGACAACGCACAAGGAAGTATTTTAAGATTACCCTTAGGTACTGGCCATCTTTCCTCTTGCTCCCATGGTATAGCAGTGACCCTGATTTCCCTTTCAGGAAGAATGAGTCTGTCCAGGGAAGGGGACACTGACCAGTGCCCAAAAGCTGCTGCTGGTTGAGAAATCGCAGTCTGAGTGGATACTTAAAGACAGGTTCCTCTGGGGCCCTGAGCAGTTTTGGACTCAGATCTGTGGCCCCAGCCAAGACCATCAAACACCTGCTCCCAGGCCTTGAACTTTGGAGGAAGGATGTCTGAAGAGCAGGAGTCCAGAGCATTTTCTCTGGTGGTGAGGGCAGCAGGGGTGACAGTTCAGACAGTGGTGTGGAGCCACTGCTGACCATGTACTGGTTCCAGTGGTGGACCATGTTTCTGTCTGTCTGTCTAACCGCCCTGATGACTCCCTGTGAAGCACCTCCCTCACTTTCCAATACAAGCTTTCTGGTATTTATTAGTTGCTTTCTCTTGTTTATAAGGAAAAACTCTGAATGACACACTAGCACCCTCGGCCCACTTTTGTACCTGTCATATGAAATACCTCAAATGGTTACTAGTCAGACAATTTCTGTTTCAAACACAAGAAACTCACTGGCACCAGCATGGTCTAGAACAGTGGGCCTCGGGGCCGCTGAACATGGAGCGCTCTTGTTTCATTTTTGTGACAGGGTCTTGGTCTGTAGACCTGGCTGGCCTGGAATTCTCTGTGTAGCCCAGCCAGGTCTCAAACTCCTGCTCTGCCTCTCAAGTGCTGGCACTACAGGCACATACCACTATGCCAGGAAAAACAGCCATTTTTAAAATAATTTACTTCCTGGTTTCTGACCATGGAATAAGTACCTCCAAATTTTGGTCACTAACTTGCAGCATAAGCCTCTATGTCTTGCCAGAAGAGAGCACCCTAAGCTCCTGACGTGGTGTACCTAGCTGGTACCAAAACAACCATAAGGCCCGTCCTGTGTTCAAAGGCAGCGCTGTTTATTCCACCAAAATCCACCTATGGGCCTAGGGGCCACTGTCTGGAAATGCCCTTCCCAATTCTATTCGACAACGCTCATACAACATCTCTGGAGAAAAATGTTCTGATATCCTTTAGTTCCTTCCTTGTGATTTTTACCTTATTTTATTATCTTGAGACAAAGTCTCACTATGTATCCCTGGCTGGCATGGAACTAGCTATGTAGACCAAACTTGCTTAGGACTTAACAGAGATCCATCTGCCTCTGCTCCCTAAATACTGGGATTAAAGTTGTGCACTACAGGGCTGGAGAGATGGTTCAGCAGTTAATAAAGCTGACTGCTCTTGCAGAGGACCCAAGTTCGATTTCCAGCACCCACATGGTAGCTAACAACCCTCGGTAACTCCAGTTCCAGGGGATCCGACGCCCTCTTCTGACCTCTGTGGGCACTGCACAACACGGAGGCACTTTCACACATGCAGGCAAAACACTCATAATAATAAAAATGCTATGCACTACCAAGCCCAGGCATTCGCTCTTCTTAAAAATAAAAAAACAAAACAAAAATATTTAGGGGCTGGAGAGACAGCTCAGTGATTAAGAGCACACACTGCTCTTGCAGAGGACCAGAGTTCAGTTCCCGTCACTGACATCATGCAACCCACAGATTCCTGTGACTCCAGCACCACGGGATCCAATACCCTCTGGCCTCCAAGGGCACCTGCACTCAGATGCACGTGCACACACACACACACACACACACAATTAAAAATACAAATTAGAATTTGTACGTGTATGGGGGTGCATGCATGCTATGCATGTATGTGGAGGTCAGAGGAGCAATTTATTTTTTTGCGTGGGTCCTGGGAATCAAACTCACATCATCAGACATGTCCAGCAAACAAGTTCTTTACCTGCTGAGCCATTTCACTGGCCCTCCATCCTCTTCCTGTCTTGCATTTGAGTTAAGTTCTTGAGGTTCAGAGCTGGCATGCAAGTGTTCAACAAAAATATTCAGTGGTATTTGCTGTCAGATCAGTTAGATTTCTCACCCAATGTAGGTGGGGTGTGAATATGAGTAGTGATGGGGTCGTGTGTGCACATGCACTCACTCGTGTGCAGCAGGAACCCAGTAGGAGCCATGTGGCCCCACCCAGTCAGACTTTCATGAGCTCACTCTCAGCACCTACACTACCACTAGCCTCTAAGCACCCCACACTTTTCCTCCCTTTTTGTCACTTTCTTGTGCCCCAGGTACTGTCCCATTTTCTGTTTGTCTTGCCAAACTGCCAGTGTTTGACAGGCATTCGGGGCTCAGGGCCCCGGGACATGGGTAGTTATCTGAATGTGAGACATGCATAGCTACCAGCCTGAGCATGCCCCCCACCCCTGGCCTGGGATGAGCCTCAGACCCATATGCAGCTAATAGCATTTGCCTACTGTGTGTGGGGTAAGCTGGGATGTGGGGTCCCTGAGCCACCTTTCCGCATGCCATATGGCATCTACAGAATGGAACTTTATGAGCCCTGCATTACCCTCAATCCTGTTTCCTGTCTCCACACTTGACTATCCCAAGAAGTCCTTTAGATCCCACTTCTCCAGGCCCCTTCCAAGTGGTGATTTCCCTGACCCCTCCTGTTAATTCCAAAGGAGAGTGACAAGGAGACAGGGTCCAGAAGCCGGTGGCAATTCCACCTAGAGCAGGAGATGGTGGGAGAAGGGCAGCAGGAATGTCTTAACCCCAGCAGCCCTGGTCTTCTGGTAGCTGGGAATCATCAAGGATCTAGAGGTCAGTGGAGGACTTGGAGCTGGCTCCAGCTGGATCAGGTTCAGGTACTCTGGCCTAAGGGCTGGCTGGCTGTACACTGCAGAAGCAGCTTGGGATTGAGGGGCAAGAGGACTCTGAACTTTGTGGCAATAGAAAGAGGAGAAACAAGAGCCAGTTACCTAGAAGGGCTCTTTTTAGAGGGAGGACAAGGAAACTACATCTGCTCACAGAGGCAGGGACATTTGGCTGGAAGCCAGCCCCAAGGCAAATAGAAACATAAGCACACACAGCCAATCTTTAGGGACCCAAGGGAGCTAAGTAAGCAAGGCCCACTCAATCAGGACCACACTTATATTCAGCCAGCAAGCTAGAGAAGCCCAGTGGAGTTGGGTTGGGTTGCTGTTGTTTCCTTCAATGTTTTGACACAGGTATCACTTTGAGGCCTAGTCTGGATTGAACTAGCTTCAACCCTCCTGCCTCAGCTTTCTGAGTGCTAGGGTTATGGGCATGCACTACCATGTTCAGCTTTGTTTTGTTCAACAAGTATTTATTGAGCTTCTGCCTATGGTATGTTCAGCCAGGGCCTCCAAGACCTGAATGAAGCTTAGTGCCTTCCTCACAGACAAAAGCTAACCGTCTAGTGTGGGAGACAGGTTCAAGACAGGACAGCAATGTTCTGAGGAAAGTGGAGGCGAATGCAGAGCATGCTGGGAGCACACTGTCTGGTGGGCATAGCTGGGTAGGGTTAGTCCTAGAAATCCGAGATGAGGCCACTCACTTGGGCAGTATGAAAATGGACCAAGCAAGTACGGAAAGGACAGGGTGAGTCCTTTCAGGGCTGTCATTGTTGTCAATTGGTCTTATTTGTTTGAAAAGCCCTTCAGTGAGATGTATTAACATTTCAAATCCGCTCACACTGGCCCAGCAATTGTACTAGTAGGAATTTATCCTACATGAGCAAGAGCACAGTTTGTTTGTACAAGGATATTTATTGTTGCATTGTTTGTAGTTGCAAGATGAGCTAGTGTTTAAATGTCCATCATCTAGGACCTGGTTAAATAAATTATGACACTTCCATCCAAGGCTTTACTGGACAGCCAGTATCCAGCATGAGGGAGGTCCTTGTGGCTGCTCTATCAGTCTCTGAAAGTCAGCAGGTTTCAAAAGCTGGGTGCAGATCAGCGTCCCAGTTATATGTTCCACAAATTACCATGTTTTACACAAGATTCATGTGTATCAGTGCTTAGGTGTCCATAGAGTATATCTGGAAAGATTTATAGCCAGTAGCAGGGAATAAGGTTGTCAGTGAAGATACATACTTTTACTGTATACTCTGATTTCCTTCCTTCCTTTTGATCTTTCCTCTCTCCCTTCTTACTTTCTTTCTCTTCATAAAATTTTTCATTACATTTGATTTACATGTGTGCATGTGTGTCTCAGTGTGCACATACATGCCATGGTGCATGTGTGTACGTCAAAGGACAACTTCAGGAGTCAGTACTCTTCTTGCACCATATGGGTCCTGGAGATTGAACTCAGATTGCACAACTTGGAGACAGACATGTTTATCCACAGAACCATATTGCTGGCCCCTCTTCTTTTCTCTTGCAGTGCTGGGGACCTGATACATGCCAGGCATACCCTGTACCACTGAGCTGTACCTCTAGCCCACTGTATGTTCTTTTTTCTCCTTTGGAATTTTTGATAATTAGGTTTCCTTTTAAAAGCTCTGGTTTTGCTGGAATTTTTTTAACCATATGCATATATGACAGAAACAGAAAAAAAGGGAGGGAGGCAGGAAGGCAGGGATCTCAGGCAAAGGGAACTGAAAGAGTAAAGGCCCAGAGGTATGGAATAGTATGTAGTCTGTATATGTGTCCCTACATAGTGGAGCAGACTTTCTTGCGCTACTTCCAATAATGTGAAGAGCGCATGGTCAGGAGACAAGGGGGGAAAAGGCAGAACTCTCAGCTGCAAGGCCAAGCCCCCAGGAAACCAGAAGTGTTGGTGCATTCAAGCCTCCTAGGGAGAAAAGGAACCCAGCTGAACTGGCCTCATGAAGATACAAGCTATGGGCTAGAAGGTGGCAAGTGGCCTAGAGCAGGGCCACTAGGATCTCAGGCTGTCAAATAGACCTGATGCATGTCCATAACAGAAGGTTTACCAGGAAATCTACCATTGAGCTAGCTAAGGCTGATTCTTTCACTCATTGGATTTCACTCGGTCATTTTAATTTTGTGTTCGGGGGACGTTTCATAGTCCTCTTCAATCAGCACTTGAGAAGAGAGAAAAGTTCTTTTTAGAAAATGAATGCTGCTGGAATACTGACTCAACTTCATAAGGCAAGACTTTCCTCAGGGGAGCCGAGAAGGCCCTCATTGGTCATCTTGGTTCTTTGCAGCACTTGCAAAGAAGCTTTGCTTCCAGGCAGTGTAGCCTAGTGGAAGGACTTTTGAATCTGGAGTTGGATCCCAGGACTGAAGCAATGTTAATGCTACTTAGCTGTGACTTTTGAGCAAAGCACAAAACATCTTAGCCTTGGTTTGCTGATTTACAAAATGGTACAAAAGGACCCTACAGTTTGGGTGGAATATACACCTAAAATAATGGATGGGCAAAATCTACTACAGGTGCTTAAAGGGTTCACTGTGGCCACCCTTTCTCATAGCTCTTTCCTCTGAGCTTGAAGGAGAAAATAAACAACGGCCTCCTTTGTGGAATGACCTGTGCTTCATCTTTCTCCCATCAGCAACCCACTAAGGCTGATTTTAGATGCCTGGCCCTGGCCTGAAGCAAAACACCCAGCAAGGGTCCAACATTCCCTTTGGAAGGGAGGATGACAAGATTTGCGGTGAGGGGAGGAGTACAGGGTAGTGGTGGGGGAAGCAAAATGTTTGCTATTTTTTCTGTACAATTGACTGCAGGCCAAGGCCCTTTGCTTACTGCTGTCTGCAGGCACAGATGGTGACCAAGGAAGGCCCCTTGGTGCAGCATTTGGCTTCCTGTTGAGTATGCCCACCCCATCTAGGCCAGCTGAGGAATGTGGGCTGGTCTAGGCTGGATGGGCTCTGTGTCTCCTCAGGCCCCTCCCAGAGCCCTAGACTGACCCCTCCTCAGACTGAGATGAAGGAGTCTCTGTGTCTTGGGGCCCCTGCCTGATTAGACATGGCTGCCACATTGCCTTCTCTCTCATAGTGAGGCACTGAGAAAAGAAAGACCCAAAGCCTCCAGGCTGAGAGAATCTGGCCTGGGGTCTCATCTGGGGCTGGGTGAGTCAGAAGTTCCTCCTGCTCTCAGTTCACAAGAGGAAACTTTGAAGCTCCCAGGCTTTTAGGCTACCCAGGGTGGAACTTCTTCAGCTTAGTCCCTGGGGTTATCAGGGAAGGGAAGGCCACATATGCAAATCTGATGAACCCGCCTGTCTCACTCAAGGCTGCTTGTTCATTGGCTACAGTGGCCTGTGGTCACCAGAGAAGCCGCTAATTGGGTTGTTAAATGTACCTTGCAGCTCTACCCTAACAGAAAGGATTCTTTGCTTTTTCTCTTCTCTGGCCCCACAACCTCAACAGAAAACCCTGCACAATAACATCTGGAATGCCTGAGAAGAGGACTTGGGGACTAGTGCACTGGTAGGCCATAGGAGACGTTCCATAAGGCTGTTTCCTTCTTCTATTTATTAAGCACTTCCTTTTGAAGCACTGAGGAATCCTGAAGTGACTTATTCTGCGTTCTGGAGCAGTCTCATGGGTTTGGTTCCCCTGGCCACTAGCCCAGGCTTGACCTTGCTTCTGACCAAGGGAATTCTGTCTGGTCTATCTCTGGTGCTTGAGTTAACTCAGTGCCTGGAGGCCACAGCTAGAAGATGGCCTTCCTCAGGCGTCCTGACAGCATGCTAAGCTCTTACTTCTGTGGGTGTCATATGAAAAATTTTACAACAGCTCTGTGACCTTGGGCAGACAGACCCTCATAACCTCTCTGAGCTTTAGTTTTTCACCTGTGACATGAGTTAAATAGCTCCCTTTGGGGGAAGCAATTCAAATGTACCTTAATATGTGCCCGATACACAATAGATTCCCAAAAGGACTTAATTGACATTCTTAGGAAACTGAGGATCCCAAGGGGAAATGACCTTCTCAGGGTCACCCAGTAGGAAGCAATAGAATTTAACATTAGAGTCAAGGTCTCGTGTACCCTTAATCAGGACTCTTCTTGCTGGCTTCAAGACAGGATGATTGTAAGTACAAGTAACACAGTCTTGGGCTATAACCCTCTGCCTTCCAGGTAGGCCTTCTTCTGGGCACCAGTAAATCAATTTACTATCACACCCTATCTCATTCTATATGTTAAATAATGAGATTAACAACACTAATAGAACACTGGGCAGATAGCACTTTAAAATATCAACATATTTTAATCCTGCAATTAGCTCCATTTTCCACATGAGAAAACTGGGCACCAAAAAGATTAAGTGAATAGCCCGAGGCGAGTCTGAATCCAAACCCTGGAAGGCTGGCTCCATTGTTACTGCTCAAACTGTGCACTATGACATGCCTCCAATTCCAGCACTTGAGAAGCTGAGGCAGGAGGACTGCCATATGTTTGAGGCCAACCTGGGCTATTATAGCAAGTTCCAGGCCAGCCTGTACATACTGCAACCCTGTTTAGGAAATCCACAAAAATAACAAACAACATAAAACCTCTTAAAGCAGACCACTGCTGGAAATCTATATGCCCAGGTTCCTCCAGTGAGAGTGTGAGCAGGTTGGATTTGCTCACAGTGGAAGCCTCTGGTGCTGGCTCAGTGCTCAGCACATGGTAGGCACTGAATAAATAGCTGTTGAATGAATGGGTGAATGAATGAATGAATGAATGAAGCAAGCTACAGTAGGGGGCTGGCCATGGACAGGGAGAAATCAGGCAGATTTGAAAGCAAACTGACCAGGTTGGGAAACGGAGCCAACTGGGATACGAAGCAGCCTTGGCTGACTTCCAGGATTTTGGCCTGAGTGACTAGATGATGAGGTCATTTACCAAGATGGGAAGCCCATAGGAGGGACAGCATGCAGAGCTGTGGAGAGCAGCCTTGATGAATCCAGTTCAGGATGAGTTTGGAGTGCCTTTAATACAGCCTGGCCAGGACTTAGGCCTCCTGCCCAGCCCTTTCCCATAGCTCTCCCCCTTCCATCTCACACGAAGCTGCTGGCCCTGTGGCCTTTACTCTTCCCACTGGGAAGGAAGGGAAGGGATCTTTGATGGTGGGAATAGGAGGGGGTGGACTTTTCTAAACCAAACAAACGCATACACAGTGCCTGCTTGTTGCCGATCCGCTTGCCTGGCTCTGGGCACATGTAGGCTGCCTTCCAGGGCAGACCTCCCCCCACCACCCGCCGGCCCCTGCCGCCTGCTCCCTGCTAAGGTGAGCTCTGACAGGGCGACTTGTCATCTTTTCAACACCTCATTTTTCCCTCCTTACTCACTGCCCAGGGAGAGGTCCTTCCTGTTTGCACACCTCAGGGGCTAGGCCCCGAAGAGGAACAAAAACAGCCTTCATGGTGGAGGGGGAGGGGCAGCACGGGAGAGGGCTCAGGGAAGAGGAAGGAGAGCAAAGGGATGGGCTGAGGAGGTGGGGAGAAAAGGACGGAGCTGAAGACCTCCTCCCTCTGCCTCCCACATACACAAGCACACAAGCACTCTGGACACTGCGTCCAGGCACTGGGTGGCTGATTCCCAGGTCAACCCACGGGCTCAGCTGGTAAACCGGCTGTGTCTAGAAACTAACCAATCTCTTGCCTTTCCTACCTCCAGCAGAGGCTTGGGCTCAGAGTTGCTCTGCCCGGAGCCCCCTGCTCTGTTTCTACCCCAAGTTAGCCTGGCTCCCAGGGCCTCCAGTCGCAGCTCCCCCGCTGTTTTTTCTTAGGGTCTCATGGTCAGCGAATCTGTACCCCTGGCTCTAGGCCCAGGGCTGCACTGTCCAACAGCCCTCCCCCTCCTCAAAGCCCCGCCTCAAAGACCGCAGCCTAGCAGGTAGTCCCCTCCTCCTTCCAGCTTGCAGATAGCTCGGGCCCCTTCCAGTCATCCTGTCCCGTCCCCGGATCCCTGTGCAGGGATGGTGTCCCCTGCCCCACCGCCCCCTCCCCCACTCGGCTCCCATGTGGGGAGCCTGGCTCCCAGGCCAGGGCTGCCCCATTCACCGTGCCCTCCTCCATTGTTCAGGCCTATCACTCACGCCTGCATTAGCATTTCTAAAGCTCTTTCCTAGACACCCCTTCTGCCCAGGCTGGGCAGAGGAACTTAGCCCTATAGAAGAAGGAACAATTAAAAGGAGCCTTCAAGAGCACTTTAGAGTATATAATTCACTTTTCTATATAGACATTTCATTTACTTCTCCCAACAGCCTTTAGTGGTGGGACACTGACATAGAGAGAAGTTTGTGAGTTGCCCAAGGTAACAAAGTACTTTTCTAAAGTGAACTCAGGGTTGTCTGATGCCAGGCCAGGGGCATCATTCTTTGCACTCCCCGGACCTTGCCTCTGTTAGGTCCAGCTTCTATTGGCTAGGCTTTCTTAAAATGTGAGCTCAGTAGCTTGGCACTCTTGGAGAAGGAACGCATTCTGGATCTAGCCTGCTGAGAGGCATGGGGTGGCTTCCCTGTTGACACTAACAAACCATCCAACCAGCTTGGAGAGGATGCCTAAAATACAGTCTGGGTTAATGGTACAAGTTCCCAAGCCACATGCCAAGCTTTATATCTCAACTGGGCCTCTTAGCAGCTTTGTGGCTTTAGGTAATTTTTTTCCCATAATAAATGTATCAACTAGGGTTGTAGTGAACATTCCTCACACTGATAGACAGAAGGACAGAACTGAGACTGGACAGCAGTATCTGAACTTGTTAGTCGTTGTTTTCAGGGGTCAGATTGGTTAGAGGAGTACAGCTTTGTTATCACTTAGCTTAAGATTCAGACACTAGCTCTACCATTTAGCTCTAGTTGTGTGGCGATGGCTAAATGACTGATCCTTTCTGGCCATCAAGTTCTTCAGCAGTAAAATGGAGATAATATTGCTCACTTCCCAGAATTATGAATGGTAATATGTACACAAGTGTTTTCTCTAAAGACAGAATGCTATCGAGACTATACACTTCTTACAAATCCTGTAAAGATCTCATTTGAGACCTTTACATCCTCTGTCTCTTCCCGCTTCACATTTGGTTCAGGGTTGCCTCTGGCCCAGCCTGGGCTCCAGTTGCTTTCCAGTGCCCAGTACCCCCATGGAGCAGAGTAGACATTTTTCTGTGCTGTTTTATTGACACTGAAGGTCAATAGCTGAGGTTATGTATGGCAGAGGGTGGTGATGGACTGGTGGGAGGATAGCCCCTCACATAGGCTCAAGATGGTTTTTTCGGTATTTTTGAGACAGTGTCTCCCTGTAGCTCCGGCTGGCCTGGAACTTGCTATGTAGACCAGGCTAGCCTCTATCTCACAGACATCTGCCTGCCTTTGCCTCCTGAGTGCTAAAACTAAAGGTGTATGCCACATCTGGCCAGGCTCAAGACTTTAAAATGCAAAGTCTACACTTTAGCTATCTCACAGGGCCCTCCTCACTACTACTCTAGAGCTTGGTAGGCTGTATGAATGAGGCCTGATTGAAGGGATAACAGAGAAGAAGCTTGTCACAGTCCATCCCAGAGCTTGGAACTGAGACTAGACTTGAAACTGTTCTCAGGGTCAATTTCTATCCAAACAAAATGTGCAACTTTTTTGAGGCAGGGTCTTTCCATGTATTGCAGGCTGATTTGGAGCCTGTGAGCCTACTGGCTCAGCTTCCCCAAAACTGGGATTATAGGTGTGTGCCAATGTGCCCAGCTAAAATGTCCATTTGTTTAAATCCTCCTACACATTAACGTTTTAGCTCTATAAAAATATATACAGGACCATCCCACCTTCATAAATGAGGTCTGGAATTGCTGAGGAAAAATGATTTCAAGAACTAGAAATAGTTTAGCTGCTGGTGGTGGTGTACTCATGTAGTCCCAGTACGTAAGATGCTAAGGCAGGCGAAGAGTAAGCTCCAGGCTATCGCAGCCTCCCACAGTGAGAACATGCCAAAAAAACAAAACTCCAAATCCAGGAATATAGGATCCCTATTTGAGTTCTGTTGTTCCACCTGGATTGCAACTAGCCCAAATCACTTACAAGTCCTTGACTTTTCACATCTCTGGATTAAAGTCCAGTAAAAACATACATCTAATAGAAAAGAATTTCTGATTAGGTCACTGTCTCTGTACTAGGCTTGGAAGTAGGGACTTGGTGGTCTCAGTAGACTATAGAATTCCTAAGAGCGAGACTGGGGAGATGCTCATGGATAAGAGGGCTTAATGCTCAAATATGAGGAACTGAATTCAAGTCTCTAGAACCCACATTAAGAAAAAAAGAAACAGAGGACCTGGGTTCAGTTCCCAGCACCTACTGGGCAGCCAACAACCTTCCATAACTCCAATTCCAAGGGATCTGACACCCTCTTCTGGCCTTTCTTGGAGTCCACCAGCTTTGCATGTACATGGTGCACTTACATACATGCAGCAAAAACACTCATATACATAAAAAATGAAACTAAATTTTGAAAATTTATTTTTAAAAAGCTGGAGGCTGGCATGGTGTTTCATACCTTTAATCTCAGCACTCGGGAGGGAGAAGCAGGCAGATTTCTGTGAGTTCAAGGTCAGCCTGGTTTCCATAGTAAGTTCCAACCAGGGCTACATAGTGAGACTCTGTCTCAAAAAAACCAATGAAGAAACAAACAAAAAGCTGGATGTTTGTATGCCTGTAACTCTAGCACTTTGGGGGACAGAGACAGGAGGATTACTGGGGCTTGCTGATCAACAGCCTAGCTTCACATTCAGTGAGAGATACTGTCTCTAGAGAATAAGAGACAGATGAAGGAGGATACCCAATATCCTCTGGCTTCAATCTGTGTACCCCTATAACATACATATATACATATATATACCACATATATAAACACACAAGAAATAAAAATTTTAAATATCAATAAGTAATTCTCAAGAGTGGGTATAGCTGATTAAAAAAAAACAGACTTAACAGACTTATTTTTCCTGGTGGTGTAACCTCCAAAAAGTCAAGCTTATATCCAAACCTTCTCAATTGCTGTGGAATACACAGAACATGGAGGTTGAATTGCTTGGGTGAAGAGAAACACAGAGCCAGCACGTCTCAATCTGCTTGGTATGCCTCCAGGCTTGTTTCTACTTAAGTAACCTGACTCTGTGCAGATTTTGGTGTCTGTTCATTACAGTTCAAGGTCAAGTCCCAACATCCATTGTTCATGAAGAAGGAAGAGCCAAGTTCTACCAGACCAGGTATATTTCCAGGAGAGGAAGCACAATTTGATGGAGAAATAGGTTTCCATCAGTGCTCACTATGCTTCTTAAGCACTGTTTCTCATTCTGGACGTGTCTCTCTTTACTGATAATTAGATGTCTTGGGTGTGAGCAGAGACTGGGACTACAATGCTCCAGCTGGCAAGAGTCTGTTAGCCAGTCCTCTCATAATGTCATTGCAATATCTAGAGAGGGAAAAGGATTTATTGAAGCTCTCCCAGGTCTTTTAACTCCCAAGTCAGTATCGTTTCTGCATCCATTGCACAGCACAGCACAGCACCCTAATCCCATGCTATTTTAGTTCTCTGCACCCTAACTGCCTCCAGGTCCACACTCTGTCTTTGGAGCTGTGCTGTTCCATATGGTAGCCACTTGCCACCTGTAGTAATTAAACACTTGACATTGAAGTCGGAGGCACTAGGGAATAGCTCAGTGGGAGATCCCTGGGTTCCATAAATAACAACACAGGACATGCCAACAAATTAGAATTAAGATGTGCTGGAAGAATGCAAGCAGCACTGTAGTTACTACACAGTTCACTTCCCCCCGCCATGTACTACATAAGATGTTCAAGAAACGATATGCTGGAAGCAAGCATATACACTGTATTTCAAAGATTTTGAAGATTTAGTATGGAATAAAGAAAATATCTCATCAAGTTTCATATTGGGCCCCTGAAGATTTCTGAGTTCTCAAACCAGCCACTTACAGAGCACGAAGTATGGACTTTTCTTTCTTCTTCTTTTTTTAAAGACAGGTTTTCACTGTGTAGCCCAGGCTGGTCAAACTCCCCATCTTCCTACTTCAGCCTCACTAGTGCTGGGATTACAGGCATGTGTCACAATGCTTGGTTTGAGGTTGTTTTAAAACATTTTAGCTCAATAAAAATATTAAAAAAAATAAAAATAAAAGTCTAAAAAGTTAAGATAAATAAATTTTATATTGATTACATAGCCAAACAATAATATTTTAGATATATGGGATGAAATGAAATATTAAAATTAATTTTACTTGTTAAATTTAGTTTCTAGAAAATTCTATGTGTGGCTTGCATTATATTTCTCTTTTATGGCGTTGTGCTAAATCTCCCCCAGGATTTATGTTGTCAGCTCCTAAGAGTCAGCAAGGTAGGTAATGAGGCGGGGTGGGGGGGGGATAGTCAGCAGATAGTGAGAAGGCAGAGACTCCTGGACAGGCAGAAAAACACAGGCAAGCCTGGCTTCAAAGGGCTAGGCAGACAGCAGACTAGTGAGGGATCTGGTAAGACTTTGATAGGGCCTATCAAAGCAGACCCTCAGGGCATGAGGTATGGAGGGTTGTAGTCAATCATCCAAGAACTGGGAAAACTGGGCAGAAGGCTGGGAAGAAGGCTTGCAAGGCTGAAGGCTGTCATGACACCGTAGAGGATGCAGTTCATATTGACTGTATTTGTCCTCTCTCATCATAGGGTACAACTAAAGCTCTTAGAACAGTTCCTGCCACATACCAAGTACTCCAAACGTGTTAATCACTATCATGATTAGTACTTATGGGAAGCAAACAGTGATTATGCTTCTTAGGTCTCTTCCTGCAGTCCTAGGATGAGCTCAGGTTTAGGGCTCTAGTTGTTGGATGAGGGTATAAGGCCGAGGAACAAGTTGGTGTGAAACCAGTTGCAGGTGGTGTTCACACTCAAGGAAGGGGTCCAGGGGCTGCAGGTGAAGCTACAGCTGAGATCAGGGTCCTCCCTAGGAGTTAGCTCTCAGGCCACAGTTGCGGACATGAGACTGTAGGCTCAGAAACCCAGGCAGCTCTAGCCAGCTGGTCCCCCACTCTTTCTAGAAACATCCGTAGATGTGACAGGCTTTGTCCCAGCCCTGCCTATGCATTGGGACTGTGGGCCTTGGCTCTGAGAGGGAAAATCACATGGAGACATATAAATCCCTCTGTCTATAGCTCAAATAACAAGCCCGGCTCTTGCTGCAAAGCACAAAGCCAGAAGCAGCACTTGAGGGCTCGGAGTGCTGCCAGCTCTGTGTCTGCTGTCGCCAGCCTCAGGGCCCTGGTGTAGGCAGGCACCACACCACTCCATTTGTATGCCTAGTCATGCCTAGGGGTTTGCTTTTCTTCCTCAGCAGAAGGAGGTTGCAGTCTGGGTCTGGCCCTTCAGATAGCAGTGTCCTAGAAAGTGTGCCCTACAACCCCTCCTTCCCCACTGGGTTTGAGGCCCTGCAGAGAGGAAAGCACAAGCCTCAATAGCAGCCTCAGAACAAGAAGACTAAGGAAATACTTTCTAATATCTAATCAATCCAGCGAAGCAGGAGACCCTGGCAAAGGAGGCTTGGAGAGGCTGGAGTGATCTAGTCTCAAGAAAGGAGTGATTTCTGGTTCCCCCATGGCTGATATTCCCTCTCAACTTCATAAGTGGGAGATGACTGGCCCATCTGTTTGGAATTTACTGCAAGGAAAAAGAGAGATGGGGAGGGGAGGGGAGGAGAGTGGAGTGAGAGGGAGAGAGAGTGAAGAATGAGGAAGGGGTGTGTGTAAGAGAGAGAGAGAGAGAAAGAGAGAGAGAGAGAGAGAGAGAATATCTTCTTGGCCATCTCTTTCCCCAACCTGTTTCTTACCACTGTTCTGGGGCAAGGGCTTTGAGCAGACAATGGGCCATTTGGGCTGATGGTCACTTTATTTTATTTCATTATTGTGATACTGGGGACTGAACACAGGTTCTCACATGTGCCAGGCAAGTACTCTACCACTGAGCCAGTCTTCTTTTTACATTTTCTTAAAATTTGAGACATGGTCTCTCTGAATTGGCCACACTGGCATGGAAACTCATTCAGTAGCTCAAGTAGGCCTTGAAATTTGGATCCTTGTACCTCAGCATCTGGAGTAACTAGGGTTACAGAGCTGTGCCATCAGGCGTGGCTCAGGCTGCTAGTCTTAATGGGTCGTCAGATGCTTCTGTAAACAGTATACCTGTGCACACAATGTACACATATGTATATGCTACAGGGCCATTTTACTGTGTCTCTCAAGGAACCTAGTGCATGCACAGACAGCCTTGGGGTCTGTCAGGCCAGCCCTGAGTCTCTGCTCCCTCTACCCCGCCTCAGGTAGGCATGGATGGAGACAGCGTAAAAATGAGGGTCTGGCAAAGAGGGCAAATAGGAGAGAAGGAAGGATGGGGAGTGGGCCTGAAACTCTTGGTGCCATGGGGCCAGTGACCCAGTTACCTTTGCTCAAGTGCTTACCATTGAGTCACACTGTCCTCAGTGGCTTGTGGGTGCTTGCGACTGGGTAGGGCAGGGGGCAGTGGTAGAAATACTCTTCTAGGGAGCCCTGGTTGCAGAGCAAATGGTGAAAGAACTTTACACAGATTCAGTGAAGCAGGTTTAAGTTGCACTGACAGAGAAGCTGGGAATTTGCGTTCCTACAAAGCAAAAACAAGGGAGAGAGGAGCACAGAGAAAAAAAAAAAAACAGGGCAGGGGAGAACAAGCCAGAACATGGGGAAAATGAAAGAGCACTGCACCAGGGGCCCTGAGCAGTGACTGCCTCTCTCTGGGCCTTGGAGTCCCCATTTTTCAGGGAGGGGCCAGGCTCTGAAATCTCTACTGCCAATTTTGATTAAGTTCAGGACTCTGAATCCAGATATAGAGATTCTGTTCATGTCTGCGGACATCTTTGAATCCTTTGCATCTAAGATTCGGTGGGACCTCCCAGAGCAATCATCCTTCTACGCAGTACGGCTCCCCTAACCACCCAACCCAAGAGGAATGTTTAGGAACTTGTCTTTGGGGGGAAGGGGCAGGCTGCCCCCATCTTTCCCATCTCACCTGCACCTCCGGAAGTCCTTCCTGTATCTTCCTTTCATCCTTTCTGTATATTCGGGTTCTCCTGAAAGGAGTGTCTCTAGGGTCCCATTTTGAATATCTTTTGTTTCTCCCAACCAAGGAAAGGAAGAATCTGACTGCACATCTGTTTGGAATTTGGGGTGGGGGTAGGGAAATGAGGCAGCGCACTTCTCCTGCACTCCATAAGTTCCAGGGTGGGGGTAACCTGGGAAGAGCCGCCTGCCACTCTCCTTGCCTTCCTCCTGCCCCTCCTCTCTTGGTCCTTGTCAGCTGCTTCTTTGGCCTTTCTCATCTCTGAAACAAACAAACAATCAGGAGGCAAACCTGAAACCTTGTGCTGAGATGGTAAACAGCACGGCCGGCTGGGCTCCGGCCTTAATGGGCCCCAGCCCCTGCCTGTCTGCTCCCACCCGGCCTGCCTGCCTCCAATGTGTTTCTGATTTGTACCGAGCTAGCGGCTCTGCCACGCTGAATGTGGCAGCTGCCTCAGCCCCACCTCTCGGGAATCCAGGGGTGGGAAGGTTGGGAGAAGTTGGAGGAGGGGACCCCACCTCCACAACCAGCTTGGTGCAGAGGCCGTGGCAGGAGCTTCGGAGCCGGAGCCGTATTCACAGACATGGTCAGGGAAAGGGGGTGGCAGTATGGATGGATTTCATCTGGCTATAAACAAACATGCTTCTCATTTAAGGACCCAGGGGTGCCAGTCACTAGATCCCTCTTCCCTATTTTCCAAGGGGCAGGCAAAACAAAAATTGAAATGGGGATGCTTGGGAACTGCAATGGGTTATTTTCAACGAATCATGCCTCCCCCCAAATGATGGGAATTTTCTGAAGATGGGAAGGGCAGAAATGGGTCCAAAGAAAATGAAAGGTCAGAAAAGATATGAGGGTATGGACACAGGAAGTTCTTGTTGCAAGACAACCAAGGGAAATAGGTGGGGAATGCAGTTTCTTACCTCCTACTCTGAATCACAGAGCAGGAGAGTTTTGGATGGGTGATGCCCATGAATTGTTGGGCTTATTATCCCAGGGACCTATGATTGAGAAATCTAAGTGTTCATCAAGAAAGGGGCTTTGGTGGTCTGGTTTCCCAGCTGCTGAGGAAAGCATGTTGGTTTTGCTCACTGACTTTGCATACCTACCCTAACATTCCCATGAGCAGCTCCTTGCAAGCTCAGTTTAAGCATCCTGGCCATTTTCCTTGCTGTTTTCATCCAGACCCTTGTGTTCAAAAGGAATACCTATACATATACTATGCAACACTGAGGAGGGATTGCTGAGGAGACAGGAGTTGGCTACCCTGGATCAAAGAAATGTTGCAAGTTTGAGGATAGCTTGAGCTACATATTAAGACAGTGTCTTAAAACATTGGGATGGGGATGTAGTTCGATTCGTAAAGTGATTGAAAAGTGTCCACTAATCCCTGGTTTCCAACCTCAGCACCATAGAAAAGTGGGTGTGGTGGTACACACCTGTAATTCCATCACTCAGAAGGTAAAGGCAGGAGGGTTAGAAATTCAAAGTCATCCTCAGCTACACAGAAAGTTCGAGGCCAGTGTGGGCTTACATGAGAGCTTGTCTTAAAAATATAAACAATGACAACAAAAAGCCAAAAACTCTATCACATGATAACATCATTTTTTGGCCGATTTCCCCATCTTCCCCAGGTCCTTAAGTCATTGCTTATCATATCAGGGGCCTGTTTGTACTTGGAATTAGAACTAAGACTGAGGCCAGGGTCACGATGAAAGAGAAATTAGCAGCTTCAAGCCATGTGTGATGGTGTATAGGTGTAATCCCAGCACTGAAAAGGCTAACGTAGGAGGATCAGGCGTTTGAGGCCAGTCTGGGGTACACAGTAAGACTGTCCCAAAAAAGAAAAGCTTTAAAAAGGAATGAGAGAAATAAGGAAAGTAAAGTAAAAAGAGAGACGAAAGTGATGTCTCTAGTTTTATTGTGTAGATCTGCTCAGAGTATGTGCTGGTATCTCTTAGGCTCTGACTGTGTCAGTAATCTAACCTAAGGACTGGGTTTAACCAGAAGGCATGTGACAGGCCACAGAGAAGCTCAAATCTAGTACAAAGAGCAAGCCATGTGCCCCAGTGAGCCACTTTGGGCCATGTAGAGAGAGGAGCTGGTTTCATTTTGGCTTCCTCCCTTCTAGACCCCCATTCCCAGGAATGTGGGAGGTAGGGGGGTAGGCTGTCCTAAGGAAAGCAACCCTTGGGACCCTGTGGCTTTGTGACTGTGTATTTCTCCTCCTGCTTTTTCTCAAGTCCTAAACATTTCTCATAGTGTCTAGGCAGTTCACATTATACAAACAGTATTGTATGTTAACAAGAAAAATATCCTGGGGCTAGAGAGATGGCTTAGCTGTTAAGAGTGCTGGCTGCTCTTGCAGAGGACCTGGGTTTGGCTCCCAGCACTCACATGGCAACTAACAACCTTCCATAACTCCAGTTTCAGGGGATCTGACACCCTCTTCTGGCCTCTGCAGACACTGCATGCACATGGTACACTTACATGCAGGCAGGCAAACCACTCATACACATAAAAGTAAACAAATCTTTTAGAAATTAAAAAAATTCATTACTAGTGTGTCCAAACAAGGTTCTTTGTCCCTCTAGCCACCCTTATTTCCCTTCTAGCTCTAACACCAAGTCCCGCTGGGAGGTAGAGAGATGAAGACCCTGTCACGGAATGGGGTAGATGGCCTGGGAATCTGTGTGTATTCACACATTTGCATATGGGTATATTTGGTGTGATATGTGAGGAACACAAACCTCTTCTTCTGGATGTTCTGAGAGTGAGAGGCAACTGGCTTGGCATCTGTAGCATCACAGTAAGCACGAGAGGACTGTGACCCACATCTTCTCCCCTTACGTACTGTCTCTGTTTATGATCACGTGGCCCCTACTCTGCTCCACCAGATCAGTGTACTTCTTTTTTTTCCTTCCACCTTCTCTGCTTTTCCTGGTTTTCCATGTCTCTTCCAGGCTCAGAGGCCAATGAGTGCAAGCTTGAAAGCGTCTGTCTGCACAATCCAGGGGCTGTTACAGCTGCCATAGTGGCAGCATTTTGGGTACCAGTAGCCTGGGGAGGAAAGCAAAACTCCAGGCTGACCCCTGCCACCGGTGGCTTCTACATCTGAAAATTCATTCCCCGGTTTGATATGGATCTCAAATTCCCATCTAAGATCTCATGGGAGGAGATGTTAGAGTTGATGGCCATGAGGGGCCCTACCTACTGTGTCTCACTGTGCCAGGCTGACCGTTAGCACTGGTAACATCCTAGGGTTCCAGTGGTTTTCCAGAGGTTGCTATATTTTATAAATCCTTCCCCATGCTTCCAGTCACATCAAGCCAGCCTTGGTTGTCATGTACTTAGGTTCAGGTTGCATGAAGGTGACAGTGTCAGAACTCATGCCTTCTTTCCTTCATTCCCACATCCATCTAATAATCAGTATTGACACCCACAGGGTGCCCAGCACTAGCCAGCCTCATCCAGCCTGAGAGATTTATTTTTCTTAATTTTATTTATTTACTTCTCTATTTGTGAGTGTGGGAGGACAACTTTCAGAAGTGGCTTCTTGCCTTCTACCTGTTGAGGCAGCATCTCTTGATGCCTCTTCCAGCAGCTGCATGCTCCCACACTGCAGTAGGAGCGCTGCAATTGCAGGCGCGTGCCACTACATCCAGTGTTTTATTTATTTATTTTTTAATGTGGGTTCTGCAGAATCAAACTTAGGTCATCCGGCTTGTGTGGCTAGTGTTTTTACCTGCCGAGCCCTCTCTCAGTCCCAGCCCCAAAGATTTACCAACCTCACACCTTTCTGGTCTGGGAATGTCTCCAGATCAACTCCAGAGCATCCACCTCTTCCCTCCCTTTTGCCTAAATCCCCTGACCTCACACTTTTCAGATGGTGCCTTGGCTGTGCTTCAGCCCCTGCCTCACCTCTACAGGAACAAGCCTCCAGCCCTTCCTGCTGGGACTTATCTCAAGCTGTGTAGCCCAAGTCTGCTTTTAACTCCTCCAAACACTGGAGCATTATCCCCTTGTTTGCTTTATCCAAGGTGTGGCTGGGTCCCAGGTCTCCCAGCCAGAGCCTTCTGCATTCATTTTACACTCATACCCACCCCCACCTCCATCCCAGCTCTGTGCCATACAACCCTCCCCAAATCCCCACACCCTCCTGCACCTCCAAGTGCTGCCATATCAACAAAGAGACTCAGGTACAGCTATCGGGGAGGGGCTGCTGAATCAGTGTGGGTGCACTTGTGTGAAGACAGCGATGGAGCAGGGTGGAGAGGAAGGGGTGGGGAAGTGCCCGTGACTGGGCATGGCAGAGTGCATGTCAGGGGACAGCCAGCTGGGGTATGTGTCAGAGTGAATGGGCCAGTGTGTGGCTCCATGTGTGACCCTCCCAGCAGCCGTCAACCTGCATTAGCGCACACATGGGTGAGCCTGCATGTGTCCTCAGGAGGTGGCAGGGTGGAAGAGAAGGAAGAGAAAAATATTGACTGTGGAGGCAAAAGAGGTTTCTGGTCTCAGCTCTGTTACCAGGTTTCTAAGTTAACCACCCCCTGCTCTGGGCCTCAGTTTCTCTATATGTAATCTGAGAGGGATGAACTGGAAATCTCTAAGGACCGATAGCAGCTCTAATGTGCTCCAGTTCCTTGATGTTCTGGATGTTCTGCACATGAGGGCAGACTCAGAAAGGCTTCCTTCCTGAAGGAGGACACTTGGAAGGCAGGCAGAGCCACTTCTAAAATATGGATGAAGCTTCTTTACTCTTCCACAACTTTTAGCCTCTGCTCAGTGTACTTCCTAGAACCAAAGGAAGGGCAGAGGTAAGGAGGGTAGGCTGTGTCTGAGAAATGTCCCCTTGTCAAGGAGTGTGAGGCAAAAGACCCCTGGGACCAAGAGGTCCCTGGATTTGCTGAAGGTTTCTAGGCACAAGGAGGAGGCTGCTGAGGAGTGCAGAGCTCTTGCCTGGAACACTGCCAGCATCTTGCTCTAGTGGGGACTTAAGGGCAGCAGTAGTGTAGTGGAAGATTCAACATTCCTGGAGGCTGCACACATAAAGAACACTGTATATGTCCAGAAGATAAGTATCACATGATATACAAATGTGACAGGTTTTCTGAAAATACCTTCATCTGTGGTTTACACAGGATTTTAAATCTGCATGGATTATTCCTATAATTGTATGGGAAGGCTTAAAAATTATAGGGGAGTAAAATCTCCTGCACTGCTCTTGGTACCACGGCTGCAGAGCTGGATTTTAATCATGACCTTGCCTCAGGCTTCACTATGCCCTTAGGTAATCCGCTCCACTTTTCTGTGCCTCAGTTTGCCCATCTGTGCATTGCTGAAGAGATGGAGGGAGGGGGCTGGGAATAGTTTCCACTGTCCCCAAGTTTATAGTCAGCTCCTATAAACCACATTTCCACTGTTCTTAAAAGACCTTGAGCTGTGGAGGAGCTACGGAAGAGGAGGTCACATCCATTCACTGTAGTGAAAACAAGAGCCCCAGCATGCAAATTCCAGCCAGGAAGCTCTTTCCCAGCCTTGATTTGATGTCAGACAGGCCAGAGAGGTCACAGAGAGAGTGGGTGGCAGAACCAGGGTCAGGCAGGTCTTCTGGACCCTAATCCAGTACTTCTCCACTGTCCCTGACCCAAACACAGCTATTTACCCCTGGAGGTTCTAGGAAAATGGGTGGGAACTAAGTGAGCTCTCAAGATCCACAGCTAGGTCTGAGAAGGTTAAATTCCCAGCTGGAAGCATTCAGCAAGACTTCCAAAAACCCGGCAGTCCTTACAACTTGCAAATAAGTACTTCAGGCCACAGGAAATGATCCTAGACCACAAGGCCCAAGGATTGCACCAGAACAGTCCTGCCTGCGTGTCAGCAGCGTGTGAAAGCAGCAGTCTGGGTTAAGAGTGTCTGCAAGGCATCCTACAGACCCTGAGGTTTAGACAGGCCAGTGCTGGGGTTTAGGCCTAGCCCCATTCTTTTTGCACCCTTGTAAAAGGATCATGATAGTCAGTAGCTCCATTGCTAGGCCTCACTGACCTGGTGGACATGCAAAGGCATTGCAAACTCTTCAAGTGCCGCTGACTGTGTTCTGGAAATTCTGCTTATACACATGACCTCTGCATAGCAGAGGTAACTCTGGACCTGGCTGAAGCTTCTGATTTAGGAAAAGTCAGGAGAAGGGGCCTGGGCCCGCGTGGCCCCCTTTTCTGCGGGGCTGGCCATCGGATGACGCCAGGCACCAATGAGGCCTGCGGGCAGGAATGCAGTTCCACAAAGCCGCCCCATCTCACCGAGTCTGCGGGACCGCAGAGGTGCTCAGGGATGGGGGACTGGGCGGGGACCCTGGCCTTTTCTCTGGGAAGAATCTCCTTCCAAGAAGGTCCCGGCTAGAACCCAGGATTTCCATTTCAATGTTCCCTGGCAGGCTGCCCTACTCTGAATTCGGCTAAAGGCTCGCGGAAAAGCCTTTAAAAACACGCTAATTACAAACAATTCTTGGGCTTCTCCTGATTTCCCTCCACACGGCTCTGGGGGCGGGCCGGGCTGGGAGCCCAGGGGTCATTTACATGTGCCTGTCACAGCTAGGTGTGTGAAAGCCAGCACCAGCAGCCCCATACTGACCCCAGCAGGTCAGGAGTTGGGCTCCGATTTCCTTTTGGGTACTGGAAGGCCTCTCTGGACCCTGGTGGCGGTTGCAGGAGGAGCTTTGAGAGCCTAGAGTGGGCGTCTGGGCAAAGGCACCACGATGACCTGAGGATCCTGTTGTAAATGAGGCCAGAACAGGCCTGTCATGCAACTCCTGCCCTCAGCGGCCTGGGCCTGGACCCCCAGCTGCAAGCTTTCAACCCTACCTGCCCTCCAAGACTCTGCGGGCCTCCAACCATGCAACACAGTGCATGGATGAAGGTGAATTCAGTCCCAACTCCTACTTCCGGCGTCGCAGGGAGTTGGCTAAGACTAGTGAGGGCCCTGGTCCATTCTGTCCTAATCTGTAGGAAACCCTGGGGCATCTCAAGTCAGGCTTGCTCACAGCAATGCCTGTAAGCAGGGCCCTTCCAGAGGGATCTAGAAGATGAATAAAAGAAATCTCTGATAGTAACAATGCTCAGAGCCTGTACTGTGTGCCAAGAACATGTTACATAGATTCACTCATTTAATCTTCTCAACTGGCCTCATGTTGAAGAAACTGATGCACAGAGAAGTCAAGTCACTTGTCAAGGTCACAAACTTGTGTAAAGAAACTAGGCTACCACCTCAAAGGAGTAGGTGGAGATGAATAGGTGGAGGACATCCAATGCCTTTTTCTGTTCTCCACACAGGCACCCACCTATGTCCACACACGCACGTGTGCGTACACACACACACACACACACATATCTATGTATTTTCTATCTTCTCTTCTCTTTTCTTCTCTTCTCTCTCTTCTCTCTCTCTCTTTTAAAGAGTAACCAGGCTCAGAACTCAGATAGCTCTAGAGTCTTTTTTTTTTAATGTTTTGAGACAGGGTCTCCCTGTAGCCCCAGATGGCCTGTAACCTACATTATAGAGTAGAGTGGTCTTGATTTCGCAGAGATCTGTTTGCCTCTGCCTCTTGAGTGCAGGGATTAAAGCTGTGTACCACTGAACTTACACCTCCAGAGTCTTTATCACTGTGCCCTAAGGTCTAATCTGAGAGAATGATAACTGCTGTCATTTATTAGTGCCTACTCTCATCCCAGTCATTTTACACATGTACCCTCAATTCATGTTCACAACAGTTCTATAAGGCAGACCATTTTATGATGAGGCCACAGAGGCTTGGAGGAATATGTGAGTTTCTCAAGGCCTATAGCAGAGATGGGACTTCAAACCTTGCCTTTGCCTAGTTCTTGACATGCTGACTTTCCTGGGGTACCTTTGTCACCATTACAAAGCTTTGGAAGAGTTCAAGTGCAATGCTCTATCCACTGGGTAGAAGTGCTGGCGTGTTCTACCTAGATCATCTCTTCTGAGGCTTGCACCTGCTGCGTGAGAGTGAGCTGTTCCCATTTGCAGATGACCATGTCCAACTACCACATTACCATCCCTCTTTCTTTGGGGAGAATAACTACCCCAGTCCTACTTTCATTCTCCTCAGACTTCCAGCTGGAAGGAAGTGGGTGTTGTTAGAGACTTTATGTGTGAGTAAATGTTGAACTTCCAGTTCTGCCACTTCTGAGCTAGAATAGTTATGGCAAGTCACTGTCCTATCTGAGCCATGGCTACCCTGTATCAGGAGCATGGTCAAGTGATAAAATAAGGTAGAGAAGCATCTTGTAAACTCTGGAGGACTGTGCAGAGGTGAATGGGCACTCTGAGCTGAAGGCTTCCATCCCTAACATTCTGGTAATGACCTCATTGCACACGTGTCCAACACATGCGTTGGCACCACTACTGAAACATGCATAACCAGCATCGGTAGGCTTCAAACAGATGGGTGGAAGGGGATTGTCCTTGCCCCTGAGTTGTCTTTCCTCCAGGCAGCCATCCCCCTAGCTCCTTTAATCCTTCCTTTTAGGACTAGATTTGCTGACTTCCTGTCTCCCCAGGCAATTTGGTAAAGTAAAAAGATCACCTGACTGGAATCCTGTAGACTTAGTTCATTTTTTTTTTGTTTGATTGTTTTGTTTTCTCGGAGTACTAGAGATGGAATTCGGGGCTTTGTACATCCTAGACAAGAGCTCTACCACTGAGCTACAGCCTAGGCCCAAACTTGATTTAACTCAGCATTTTGCAGATTTATAGTTGTGTGATCTTGGAAGTGTTCCTTGTCTTCTCAAATGAAGATAATAATAGTACTGTCAAGCTAGTTTCCCTAGGGAGAGGCTAGAATTGGAACCCAGGACCTTGTGGAAGCTAAGAACATACTGTACTACTGAGCTATACAGCCTGGCAGATATCTTAATATCAAATAGAAGAGGAGGAGAGTCAAACAGGAGGCAGAAAGTGTCAAGTGTTATGATAGAAGTTAGTTGGGGTGGAGGGAATAGTGGAAAGATGGTTCAGTGTTAAGAGTACTTACTGTTCTTCTGGGTTCCCAGAACCCAAATGGTGGCTAACAACTATCCATAACTCCAGTTTCAGGGGATCTAATGATGCTTTTACATACATGTAGGCAAAACAATCATAAAAAAATAAAAAGAAATAAACTTTAAAAAGTCAATCAGGACTCTGGGCACCTAGAGCAGGGCCACTTGTCTTAATCTAGGAGGCAGAGGTGATTTCATAGAGATGCTGCTTTAAACAAGAATATCAGCTTAACACCCATACCACATTTAATATTCACTTGATGTTTTCAATGCTTCACATGTTTGATCTAATTTAGTCTCTTATGAGAGAAACTGAGACACAAAGCACATAAGTCATTATCCTGGCTAGTCAACCAAGCTCCTAGGACCACACGCTTTTGTTTTTACATTTATTTATTGTATACCATGTGTGGGTGTGCCACAGTGCACAAGTGGAGGGCAGAGGACAACTTGGAGGAGTCAGTTCTTTTCTTCCTGGGGATGAAACTTGAGTCATCAGGCTTGATGGCAAATGCCTTTACCCGCTAAGCCATCTCACCAGCCCAACGCATTTTTGTTGTTGTTCTTTAACTTAAAATTATTTTATTTGTCTTTATTTTATGTGTATGAGTGTTTTGCCAGCATGTATATCAATGTACCACATGCATGCATTGGACCTCCTGAAACTGGAGTTACTGACAGTTGTTAGCTGCCATGTGGGTGTTGAGAAACCAAACTGAACCTGGGTCCTTTGCAAGAGCAGCCAGTGCTCTTAACCACTGAGCCATCTCTCCAGCCCTTTCTGTGGTTTTTGAAACAGTTTCTGGCTATCTGGTCTCAAATTTGTGATCCATCTGCTTCACCTGCCAAGGTTCTGGGATTACACATTTGTGTTAACTGTACAGTTAGAAACTCAGAGCAAATTTACATTTAATATTGTTTTTCAGTGCTGGAAATGGAACTCAGAGCCTTGTACATGTTAGGCAAGGCAAGTGTTGTACTACTGAGCTGCATGCATCCCCAGCTCAAGGCCACACTTTTTACTACCCCTTACCCCAAGCTGCCTAGGTAAGTAGAAGTTCACCAGGGGAAGTGAAGTGTGATGTGAACTAAGTATTGCCAGGGTTGGAGAATGGGCCGGGTGAGCGGGGGGGTTGGAAACTAAGGATCCCATCTGCCAGGCTCAGGAACTTGGACTTGACTCTGGAGGCAATGGGGAGTCGCTGGCATTTTTGATGGAGAATGATGTGCAGAAAAGGTCTTAAATGGTTGTGGTGTGGAGGCTTCTTAGAGGAGGACGCACTCTGGCGGCAGAGACATGATAAAGGTCTGCCTGAATTAAGGCAGCATTTGTAGGGAAGGAATGCTTGGGATGTATTCCAGAGCTATTAAGGAGGTAAAATTGGCAGGACATGGTAATTAATTAGATGTGAGGGGTCAGGGAAAGGAAGAGTAAAGGTTTCTAGCTAGAAGCCTGGGTGTATGTGTGCGTGTGTGTGTGTGTGTGTGTGTGTGTGTGTGTGTGTATGGTGGGGGGGGCTTCACCTTGAGAAATGAAAGGGGCCGAAGTGTGGTTTTAGGGGTACAACGGGTTGTATTTGAGGATAGGCAGATTGAATATAGCTTTGGATATGGTCACTAAGTACATGTCCACACTGGCTGATGTTTGGAGGAATGAGTCGTCCAGGCTGAGGTGACATAGGATTCATTTGCTGGGGAGGTGGTGGAAACCACACGCATGGCTGAGAAGGTACAGGAGAACTTCTATGGCGAGGCAAGTTTTGAGAATAGTACTTGGAGGATCCCAACTCTGAAGAGGATTGCTGAAGAAGACGTGTCTGGGAATGAAAGAGACTGAGAAAGACTGTGCAAAGAAGTAGCAGACCTGGGAAACCCATGTGAAGGTAGAGAGGTGAGATTCAGGCAGTGTCATGAAGCAAAGGTCAGTCAGACACACCCAATGTACCTGAGTTCACAGCGTGCCTGCTCTAAGTAGGTGTCTGAGGGAGTCAGGGGCCTGGTAGCAGTGGGGTGGGGAATCGAGGGCGAGTAGCGAAGTTGGGTGAGCCCAGTGAAGACCCTGGGGAAAAGTACAGAACGTCAGCTAGGGGGCGACCTGGGTTACAGGGGAAGCTGAGCATCGGTAATGGGAATGTTAGTTGCTTCCCTTCTGGCTATTTTGCTCCCCGCCTCTCCCTCTGCCCCCCAAACTTGGGACTCTGCCCTGGGCATGCTGGGGTTTGTCCATAACTTTCAAAGTGCCAGGTCCTCCACCTCTCCTTCGGCTCCCTCAAGTCTCCTGACAGAAACCTCCCTTGCTTGGCTCTGGACTAAGCCCCTGGGAGAACTGATGAGACAGCAATTAGACCAGTTGCAACGGCCATGCGCTCACATCTCTGTGCCAGGGCAGGCCTGCTGGCACCCTGCCAGACTCTTCTCGCCAGCCTCACTGCATGGTCTCCCTTCTGTGTGAGCCCCATCACCACCATCCATGGAGCAGCATCCAGGGAAAATGAAGACTGGGGGCCAGACTTGAGTCTTTGGCCCCCACCAGAGTAGAGTGGCTATGCATTCAAGGAGCCAGGTACAACCCTCTAAGCCTCAGGACCAAGCCAGGGCTCACTAGTTAAAGGGCAATTGAGGGACAGAGCAAGGGCAGGGGCGGGCCTCCATCCCATGTTCCTTGTACTTCGCATCTTATGTGACTTAATATGCAGTCCCTTTTCCCAGGCTGCTGTGTCTCCCCTTCCACAAAGCTTCTAGGGGATGCCAGGCCCTCAGGAGGAATCTGCCTTTGTTGGGTTCTTTGAGGCTTGCCTGCTGAACTCTGTGGCTGCTGCAGCCTGATTTTTCCAGACGCTTATGTGCGTTCATTATGAAGTTCTCATAGCCCTACTAGTGAGCCACCTTACATGTCTATCTCAAACTGTAGCAAATTCTTCCTTCCTGATTCATACTTGTACTTGATATGGGAAGCCCTCCGAGAGTTGATGAATCCTAGAACTACCGTAAAATGTTCATCTATAACAACAGTACTTTGTGAGATAAAGGCCAAACCTCAGTGGTTTCTGCATTCTACAGTGGATTCTCTCCCATCCTTCCCCAAACATTTGCATGTGTGTTTCTGAAGGGGGCCAGGAGGGACAAAGATACTTGAGATCAGCCCTGTTCTCCAGAATACCACTGTCTTGGAAGCACAGGTCACCCAAATGTATCCTTTAAATGCCATACTGGAAGACAGGCAGGGAAGACAAAGGAGGCAGGGACAGAGATCTAGGAAGGTGTGCAGGAGTTGGTACCAGGCACTAGAAGTTGGAGGAGAAGAGGAAGCATCGTGGAAAGAGGTCCTGTGGCACATAGTGGCCTGACGTTTTTGAGGGATGGGGTTGGTCTCTGGGCCCCTGTCCTGGCACAGATGGGGCTATAGAGATATGGAAAAGGTGTCCTTGGGCAGTGGTAGTGGGAAAGCAAAGGGAAGCACGTGGCTACAGCTGGAGGGCGGGAATCACCAGTTACATGTGGCTGGACCTGCAGAGATGGAATGTGCAGTGAGCTGGGTGGGGCTGGGCTATTAACTGGTACCAGAGGCTTGAAACTCTCAGTCTTCTCATCTGTAAACGGGGGATAATAACCTGTGCTTTATAGGCTTGCTGTGTGGGAGAAATGACAGCATGCCTGTAAAAGGGCCTTGGAAATGTCAAGGTCTACGCCCATGGGAAAGATGGGTGTTATTTGGGACCCTTGGTCTGGCCCCAGATTCAGAGCTACCACCTTCAGGCTCTTCCAGCTGTCAGTCCTTGCCCTGCTTCTGACCACTGCCTTCGTAGCATCCTCCAGGGAGGGCCTGGGAGGCAGGGATAATGTCTGACTTCTCTCACTGTGTGTTCAGGAACTGGCCAGGAAGTTTCCCAGTGATCAACACTGAACTGTGTTCACACATGCAGGTGGAAAAGGGAACTGAAGGAGCATGGGAAAGAGTTCAGGTAGTCATGTTTAGAGATGCCCCTGTGGCTGGGGCGTATCATCAGGCAGGCCCTACCCATGCAGGTCCCAGCTTTACTCCTGTCTTTTGTGTAAGCAGACACACCAGTGCCCACAGGAGCAGCATCTTCCCAATTTCTTCCCACAAGGTACCAAACTCTATACAACTTGGCTCCAATTTAGAGACTAAGAGGAGAGAGGCAAAGAAACTCTAGGCACAGCCAGTAAACCACAGTGGGCACATGTTTTCCCAGGGCTTGCTCTTGGCCACATAGCATACATGAGCCCCCTCTCCTAGGCTTGGTGAATTTTGCTCTCCGTTGGACACTACAAAGCATCTGCTTAACCTTGGGATGGGCTCACAGAACTGGTCACTTGCTCTGAAGCCAGTACTGCTGGCAGGAGTGTTGGGGGATGGGAGATGAGGTGGGGAGGTGGGGAGTGGAGTTGAGAAGGGAGGGAAAGACCTGATCAAAACCATGTCACAAAGGAGGGGAAAAAGGGGAGAGAGAGAAGGAGAGGGGAGGGAGGGGAGTGAGGGAGGGAGGAAGGGAGAGAGAGAGAGAGAGAGAGGGAGAGAGAGAGAGAGGTTTCCATTCACAAAGAAATCATTATGGTTAATTTAATTCATTGTAGCGTTTAATACAGAAAAGCTTTTCTACGGAGACTGGGCATCAGGCCAACATTTATATATAAATGGGTTTTATTTTAAAAGCGAATGCAGTGAGGGGGGATAGGCTGGAGTTGCCCCTCTATTTCCCTCTCTCCTCTTTTCTTTATCTACCTTTCTGAGCCTGTATAGACCAGGAACTGGGTGCCCCACAGAGTGGCTCCCTACTCCCCACTCCCGTGTCCCATTTCTCTTCCCAAGACTCTGCCTTGTTCACTTTCTCAGGACCAAATGGAGACCCTTGGCTGGGCCCAGCTCAGAGCAGCCCTAGAAAATTAAGGTCTTTGACTGTTTTCCCTAAGAGCACTTACAGATCACCCACTTTCTGTGTCCCCATCCAGGGTAGGCTCTACCCTTTGTACTGGAGGACACTGAGGTACAAAATGAGAGTGTGACCTGCATACAGCTTGATAAGTGGCAAAGGAGGAATGAGAACTTGGTTCTTCTGATTCTCAGTGTGGTGCTATATAAGGTGCAGAGCCTCTGGCCTGCCAGCTCCTCAGTCTTGGGCAGTCTGGCTCCGTTCTTCTACACCCGTGGCAGGCCCAGATCTTCCCTGCTAGGCTGCATGAGAAATGATCTCCCTCCCATCACTCCCAGTCCTCCAGCAAGCTAATCAGCTAATTCACACTGTGGTGTCAATGGCAAATAATAACTTACTGTAAAGTGCTAATGGTGCAATTTCAGGCTCTCTGGGCTGGTTGGAGGCTGGAAAAGAGCTGTGGGGATTGGGAGACTTTTAAGAGTCTATCATATTATATTACAAACCGTTTATCCCACATTCTGTGCTACCACATAGGCATGTAATGCCCATTGGTCTGGGATCACAGCCTATTGAGAAACATATTCCCATGGGTTGAGTGGCACCTGCTCTTAAAGGAACACATCTGAGGAAACACCCAGATTTACCTGGCTTCATTTTCTTCCCAGTCTCTAGTTTCAGCAGCAGGGACCAAGATATACAGGCTCTGGCCCTGTGAGAGAGGAAAGTAGCATGCACTTTGGTGTGGAGTCATAGCACTGACCCAGGAACTCTGGCAAGTTGGCTTCCTTTTCCTCTGTGCTGCCATGTGCCAGGCTCAGCTCTCAGGGCCAAGCTCCATGTTTCCTCACAAGGCAGAAGTGCCCACACATGCTTCTGTTATAATGATTATGGAAAGGAGGTCCAGAAAACTGGAGTGACTCTCCCAAGGCCATGCCCTTAGACATGGAGTTTGAGTTGGCATTCACATCTTGTGATCATTGGACTTATGGCTGACAAAACTCTGTCTAGACAGAGTGGGGTAATGGATACTCAGGAGAACATGGGGTTTAAGAGTCCAACATGCACAATAACCTCTGCCACAGGCTTCACAGCGACTCACCAAGCTCACCAACTCTGAAGGGCAAATGACTGGTGGGCCCAGCAGCCTGGGCATCGAGACCAAGCACAGACTCAAAAGAGTGTAAAGGTCCTACTTTGTCCTTGCCCCCTTGACAAGAACTAGAAAGGCTCGAGGCTGGGTTCCAGGTCCTCAAGGGAGGGTCCTATGCATCCCTAGGTCTCTCAGTGGCCTGGTTGGTATTTGGGGTATTTGGGGTTCAAGCCTAGCAGAGGCCGACATCTGGATCCCGTTAACTCGCCGCGTTCCTTCTTGGCCGGGAAGAATGTGTGCAACGCTGGAGGAGCTGCTGGACTGCGGACTTGCTGCCCAACCCTGGCTATCAAAGCAGAGGGGCAGTCGGCCCCTGGGGAGGGGCTTCACCGGCTCTGCATCAACACGCCACCACAGCCGCCCGCCCGGTAGCTCCAGGGTGGAGCAGGGGCCTTTCAGCAGGCGCTGGGCTCGCAGCGGCTGCAAAGGAGCCAGCCAAACGGTCGGTCGGGGCTCAGCCTGAGCAGGCCCGCTGCTTCTCATTAGTGCCTCATCCACTGTTGCTGCCCCACCGATCTGCCCTCGGCAGCCAGAGCAGCCACAACCCCCCATGTGCTCCCAAATTCAAGGTTGTGGGTGGAGAAGAGGGGCCCCTAGCTAGGGTAGGCTCGAGCTGACCTCTGCAGACCCTTCAAAAAGGAGACACTTGTTTTTTCCTTTCCAATATTCATTTTCTCTGCCTTTGAGTCCAGTCTCTGAAGAGTTCCAACCACAGTCAGCCTTAGAGAAGCAGTTATTAAAAAATAATACTAAAGTATGTGCAATCTTTTATAGTACAGTATAGTGGTTAAAGGGAAAGGTTTTGGAGCCAGCATCCTGGGTTTAAATTCTTGTTTTGTCACTTATTATCTCTGTTACTTAGGGCCAGTTACAGAGTTTTTCTGTGCCTTAGGTCAACTCCCAGGGCTCCTGTGAAATTGCCATAACAATAGGCCACCCGGTCTTTCTTAGTGTTGTTATGAGACTTAGGTGAGTTAATACTATAGAGGGTTTAGAATAGTGCCTGGCACACGCACATAGTGAGCACCCAATAAATTCTTAATGTTCCCATATTTGTTTCCATCCCTTGACTCATTTGAGTCTCCAGCAACCTTGGGCTATAGAAGCTGTAATGGAAAATAGGTCACACAGTCAACGGAACAAAGATGGAGGCTTGTCCTCCCCAGTTCCCTCGTCCTTGTTTCCCTATTTTGTCCCACTGTCCATTGCCCATGGTGTCCCAGTCAAACAACAGTGGGAAAGAACTCTTCTCCAGACTGCAGTTTTGACTTTTGTCACAGGCTGATGGGTGAAGGAGGGAAAAAACAATGGTTTCAAAGTGGGAGTCCAGAGAACTCCTAACCGGTCCTAGCTAGGGCTGAGAAGTAGTATAGCTCTCAAAACTAGCACCCCAGACTCCACTGTGAACAGGCCACACATGTGCCCTCAGATGGGCACCCTACTTGATGAGAACAAAAAGCCAGACATCTAGGAAGTAGCTTAGTGCCTGGGAATGGCTTGTGTTCTGATACTTGTATCCTGATAGTCAGAGAGACAGGAAAGTCACCCAAATGGCTGATTGGATAGTCTGCTCTTAGAAGGAGTACGATGGCAAGGGAACTCAAGAGCCTGGCCTGCAGGTCAAGGCATACTTCCATGTTTGGGTATGCCAAGGCATCTTCTATGGCCATTTTCCACCCCCTGCTTCCCAGGCCGCCCACACTGCCTGCTACAGTACTGCTGTGGGGCAGAGGTAGGAGGTCACAGAAAAGCGGGTGTGTGAACCCCTGTTCTTGTCCTCTAGGCTGCAGACAAAGGATCCTAGCCAGCCAGCCTCATAGAAAACTGTCAGGAAAACCTCTGGGAAATGTGACTACATTTCAGCCTGCCTTCGCCACAGGCCAGCTGGCCCCAAGACTACAAGTACCCTTTCTAAATTGAGCTCGGTGACTGTTGAGAGAGAGAGAGAGAGAGAGAGAGAGAGATAGAGAGAGAGAGAGAGAACACCCCCATACTGCTGCTGTGATCCGCAGGAGCCCCTCCAACACAACACCAGGAGTGATGCAGCTTCTCCCACACAGTAGGCAGGGGAAGGGAGAGGGCTGAGGCTGAATCCACACTCAGGTACAGATCCCTCCCTCTGACACTTGGTAAGGGATGGGGTAAGTCTCTGGATTTTCATCTGCATATGAAGGTGCTCTACCTGCAGCTCAGAGCTGAAGTGAGGGCCAAGCACACACCTGGTAGGAAGATCCCGGCTCATCCAGTCTTGCACCAGGCCCTGCACAGCCATTACCAAATTAGATATTAGGCAAATAGGCTTCAAGGCAGTGTTGGTGTCCTGACCAGGCTGTGCTGGCTATGAGGTAAGCATTGTGCCCATGTCCTGTTTTACAATGCTTTGGTTCTTTTGAACCCACGAGTTCTATGAGGACCTCTCCATGAGTCTTGGGACAGATTCCTAGATAGCTTAAGTTAGCCAAAGTTTGGTTTTAGTGTGTGGTCAGAAACATTCTTTTGTCAACCCCCACCAGACTGGGGTGTAGTCTCTCATTGGATTCCATCCCCCCTCCCAGGGCCTGACATCTGTGCAGAGTACGCATATACCACATATATGCAAGCATATGCATGTGTGTTTGCTGCCCATTAGCCCCTGACCTGGCCAGGTAAAGCCTAAAGAGCAGGAGAGACCCTGGTTTGACTGGCATGAGAAGAAGCCATCTGGTATGAAGGCATGGTTGCAAAGAGGTTCCAGTCAGGTCCAGCTGAGGGCAACCCTCAGCAAACAAGTGACTAGACCCAGCCAGGGCCTGGCCCTAAGCAGGCATTCAGTTACCTTGTGTCTTCAATTCTGCCATTGTTGGACCAAGGTGATGTTCAATGCAGGGGCACTAGACCCCACCTTTAGGCTAGGACGAGCAGAAGTGCAGTGGTTCTTTGTTCCTTGCATCTGCAACAAACACTACATACAGACATGAAGAATTACATTCATTTTTCCTACATGGGACCTTACTTCATGCATAATCATATTTTCCCCACAACTTTGAAAGTCTCGGCACAGGTAAGACATTGGTCCATTCTGCACATGTTGCTACTTTACTCTTTTGGATATTTCACTGTTTGGAGTCATGTTGGGAGCCAGTTCCCCTCACAGAAGCTGATTCTGTTGTGTACAATTACTGCATATGTGCATATGGACAAGTATTTCTGCAGATTCGTTAGCCAGAAGAGGACTGCTGAGCTAAATGTCTACATGTGATCTTCCCACACTGTCTCTTCAACTAGACAGTAAGTTTGTGGAGGACAGGATCTGGCTTGTAGATAGGGAAAACCATCTCAGGCCCTAGCCCTATATCCCTAGCCTTCTGAGGTCACAAGGTAGGGGGTTCAGAGCTACCTTCCTGGTCTTCTGGGTCAGGCCTGATGCAGAGGAATGAGACCTGGCATGGTTAAGCAAACAACAGAGTCAGTTGTCTCATTCTCCAAATCAACTGGATAGGCTCCTGAGTGGGCATTCGGGTAATACCTCCATGTGACCCTGGGACCCATATTATTTCAGCTTGGGGTCCCTCTTCTCCCTCTATATTGGCATGCCATAGATCAAGGTCTCAGCTTCAATCTCCCACGTCAGCACATCTCCAAAAGCATACCCAGGCACAGTACAACATAGAGCTTGCAAAGCCCATTGGCAGCACCTTGCAGAGGTGGGTGGAGTGGAGGCCAGAAGTCGGGATTTTTCCTTAATAACAGCTTGGCGCCCCAACTCATTGGCAGCTCAGCCTTCCTGCAAACCAGACTACCTCCCTCCACCGTCCTGGAGGAGCCTTCATCTTCAAAGTGTTTTGGGAAACAGTTAATTAACCCTCACAGCCCTACCACCTGCCTACCTGTCTGCCTGCCCAGGAGGCTGTGCTCTTCTCAGATACATGGGGCAGTGAAAGTGGGTGGTTGAAGAAACCAAAGTCTAGAGAAAGAATGTGGAGCTGGGACCAGAGCAACAGTAGGCTCCCAGACAAAGAAGCAGCCTTCATTAAAACCCTCTCATAGCTGGCGGGAACCCCAGAATCAAGCCATTCTACTCATGGACTATGGGTGAAGAGCTTACTTTGGAACATGTTTGGGGGAATAAGTTATTAAACTCCCTGTGCCTCATTCTTCATCTTTAAAAACAGATATTGATAGCTCCTAGGTATCAGAGTCATGGGACAGAATTGAGAGCATGTTGGGAGCAGTCTCAGGCAGGGCACTGAGTGGAAGAGGCTTGAGGGGACAGTGCGTTTAGTCGAGCCCCTAGAGCTTGTAAGAAGGGGTTGTTAACTTCACTGGGAAAAGGGAGGGATCTAGGGATCTACCACACCTTGCTCCCCAGCACCTTCTTCTCTTACCTGTCTTCAGCCACTCTGTCTCTGCCATGATTCTCATGTGCACATACACACAGAGCAGGAGTGCATACAGACATGTGCATTAACAAATACACCAAAATAGGCCAAAGCAGACCTGGTGTGTGTGTGTGTGTGCTGTAACTACTCGTGTAGCTGCACTACGCAGAGATCATCCTGCCAAGGTGTTCAGAATGCAAGGAACCCAGAGAAGGAGTCAGCCTCCTTCAGTTAATCTTGCTCTTGTTTTTCTGATGGCTTCCAACATTTTCTCTGTTTCTGAGGGAAGTCCTGCAGTTTTCCTTCTGTTCCATTTATGGTTCCACATACTCTATGTCTACTGTAAGACTAGAAGCTTTTCAAAGGCAGTGAAAGGACACTGTTCTGTGTCTCCAGCCCCTAGTACATTGGGAAGTGCAGCATGTACTGTGTTTGCTCTGTGCTTGGCATCATGTTATGGGAGTGAAGTTTCACCTTCATATCAAAGGATAAAGTCAGCATCATCTTTCACATTTTACAGATAGGGAAAATGAGGCTTAGAGTGAGGAAATGACTTGCTTAAGGTCATGCAGCTAAGGTGAAACAGAAACAGGACTCTAACCAGAGTACCCCTCTACCCAATCCCCCAGAACACTGCTTTTTATTGGTGTTTCTAAGGGCTTCCTGGACTAGTGGGCAGAAGCTGGGTCAGGGAAGCACCGTTCTAGGGGTTGAGTCTGAGCCAGCAGCAACCTGACTCGGAGGGCTGCTTGGCCTTCACATATCTACACGCACTCCAGCCCCTCTGTGTAAGAGTTCAGGGGCAGTCACCATTTTCCATGTACCCCAGGAGAGGCAGTCACTGGCTGGGGAAGAGGAAGACCCAGAGAGGGAGTGTTCTGATCCATAGACAGCAGATCCCTAGATCCCTGGACAAGACAGAACTAAGCCAGGCCCATGTAGTGAGTCTTTCGAGCTGGGGTCTTTTGGGGTTCTAACTACCCCAGTCTCGAGACTTCCCTTCAAGCATGGGCCCTGGAGTTGGCATAGAGGCCACAGAGCCCCAGTGAGAAACTGAGCCCTCCTGAAGCTAAGCCAAGGACTGGGGCTCTTCGCAGGCCATGTGGGCAGAGAGGGGGGCAGTCTGGCGCCTGGTAGGAGGGTCTACCAGGTAAGTAGCCTTTCCCCCGCTGGAGGAGGGGAATGCAAGTCCACAGGGGTAAGCTTGTTTCTCTGGAAGGGAAACCTTCAAACACTAATTGGTAGTTGCAAGTAATTAAAGTAATTTACTAAGATTATAAAGAAATTTCTTAAGAGTGATTAAGCAACTCTAGCTGTGTATGGTTGTTGGTAATCACTTCCCCAGGGGGATTACTGCACTTGGCAGGGTGTAACAGGGATGCTCACACCCAATGGGTCTTGATTCCTCAGCAGAAGGGGGTGGGTCACAGAGGCTGCAGGGCATGTTGGGAGACTAGTGAGACTCACTGGAGGAGACTGACATTGGTCTGAATATGCATGGAGGTCCCTATGTTGCAGACCCCCTCAGAGGCTCAGGTGTACCTGGATATTCATGTGTACAGACACACTCATGCATGTACTCTACATATATATGCTGTCACAGATACTCTCAAATCCAGACATGTGTTGGAGACTTTCCCGCAGGTGCACAGGAACAAAGACACTTGGCCCATCATGCCACTGCCACACAACCAACACTCCTGGCCACTATGCAACTCACAGAGTCTGTAGGCACAGATATATTGGTACAGGCCTTTGCAACATACTTAGCCATACCCAGACCCTGAAAGACGAGCTTGCATGCATTCATGAAGTTATTGGTATAACTAGACACAGACACATTTACATAAGGAAGCACACATCCATAAACACAGTGCCACATGCAGACAGACATGAACATATAGTCACACATAAATTCAGACACTTAACTGAACACAAACAGCCACAAATGCTTAGATTGGGACATACGTAGAGACCTAGCATTTTAAGCACAATCAACTAGACACTCAGCTCAGCCATCATGCGTACATACCACCCATATTCACAACCATACCTAGATAAGACTTGCACACAATGTTTCTCATACCTGCCTGTCCTGCAAGTCTGCTGAAAACTGCCTTCCAGGTTCTCAGAATCCTCAGAGGTGGCCGAGTCAGAACCTGTATATTCCTTGGAGAACTGTCCCGAGATTCCCTCATGGGCCATTCATATCCAGGACAAGCTGGGCAAATGAGGGGAATTGGAAGGGCACAAGGAAAGGGACCTGGGCTGGAGTTGGGACATGGCTGGGACAACTCTAAGGGACCCTCCGTAGCAAGAGGAAGTATCCCAGGGTAGCTATATGACCTTTTCCATGTCCCTTTATAGTTCCGGCATTTGTTTTCCTAATCTGTAAAGTGAGGGTTACACTGCCCATTTTTTTCCTCAATGGACTTGTCATGAGGATGGGAGTCTTACATATAGTGAGCCAGGAGCAGTTGGGAATTTCCTTCCTGTGAATCTCAAGGGACTTCTTGGGCTGCCCCTTAGCTAGGGACAGACCTCTTTGGAAACTCCCCATGTAAAGAAAGCTTGAATTAGTTCTGATGTCCCTTCTATTGTTCACCCTCAGCTAGACTCCAGGTCCTCAAAGTTGGCAGTGATAAAAGGAAACTTGGCCAGAGCCCTAGATGTCCTCAAAACAGTGGCCTCTGGTTCTGGCATTGCCTTGCATTTACTGGGTAACCTTGGAGAGCTCCCTTCCCTTCTCTGAGCCTCAGTTTCCTTCTTTGTTCTTGTAATAGCTAGGCACAGAGGGGAGGGATGACTTAGATGATCCCTAAGCTCCTTCCCCGCCTGACATTCCAGGGTTCATGTAAATGACCCACTTGAGTCCGGGCTAAGTTGAATGATGTTAATCATGATGCCTATTATTTTGCCCCTAAGAGGGTCTCTGCTTCCCCAGGGCCCATTGCGGATGATGAGGGTTGGGGGTGAGAACTAATCATGAGGGTGTCTTGCTGGGGAATACAGGAGCCAGAAGCATAGACATAAAAGGCAGAAAGAATGAAGTTACAAGCAATGTCCATGGAACCATGGGAGAAAAGGAGTCTGGGAAAGGCCTATGAGACTGGCTGCCTCAGCCCTATTTCCATTTCAATGAATGCCAAGGGCAAATGGGTCTCTAACTCTCTTGACCCTGTGAGACTTGCCCTCCCCCACCTGCCACTTGTTTTTCTATCCAGAGTAACCTTAAAGTCCTTAAAATACAAAAGGGCCAGGGGTCTGTTGCAGGGGCAGCAGGCAGAAGAGATGCTGGAAACAATGCCTCCCTTCCCTAGCGGTCGGGGGCAGAGCAGGTGATGTAGCTGAGGAGTAGGGAGACAGCTGAGCCCACTGCTCGCAGCTTGGAGAGGAAAGCAGAGCCCCCTCAAGGACAAAGTAGGCTCTGGTCCCCAGCAGGGCCCAGACTATAAATTTCTGGTTTTGCACCACCACCGCCTCAAAGGCTTGCATCTCCTCACTACACTGATGTCAGCCCATGTACAGTCTAACACTGAGTATCCAGATGCACAATCCCTTCTCTGGGCACTAGTGTATCTGTTTTCTGTAGTCAGCTTGTCAGTAGCTCTGTGACGGTGGTGACCAACCTCCTTATGTCTCAAGAAGCACTACTTGGTGCTGGCAAAGAATACTGGATGCACATGCGGAGCTTCACCTTGAGTGAGACCAGACCCATTCTTACTGACTCCTCAACCTGAAGCCCTAACACCTGCTCTCTTTGGAGCCAGAACGTATTCTTGCCTTGAGATTGCCCCCAACCAATCTTAGTGCCCAAACCTTTCTGTCAAGGGTTAGAGGGTGCTTGGGCCCCAAGCACCTTCATCAGTGGTGGCCTGGCCATTATTCTTGACAAATGGGTCTGTGCCCATACTCTTTCTATTTCCTTCTCCATCAGTAGCAGTGACACAACCTGCCACTGCTCCCCTAAGGCCTGTGGAGTAGTGGAAAAGGGACTGCTTCAAACCCTGGTCCTGTGTGTGACCTTGAACAAGTCACTTCACCATGAGCTTAAGGTTCCTTATGAATAAAACCAGCACAGTAACCCCCCTGTCACATTGTTTGCCATTGAGGGACGAGTAAGATTACTAGACTGTGAGGCACCTGTCATAGGTTCTGTTCTATGACTGCAGTGAGGTATAATTCTGCCTGTGGCCATAGTCTGAACTGTCGCCAGTCTTTGCCCCAGCACTTCTTCCTGCTTCCTGTTCAGGTCTATCCCAGTGCTGCTTGTCTTGGGCTCTCTTGTTCTCCAAGAGTATGTACCTCCTTGATTCTATAGAGAAGAACCCTTTGCCCAGGTTGAGCTGGAGCGGACGGTGACGTGCTCTTAGAACTTTGTGTAGAAGAGACTGCGGTCCAAGCCTAGGGCTGCAGGTGCCTGCATCATTGACTTCTCCAGATCAGAAAGCTGGCTCTCTCCTCTGCAGCTTCCATTTTCCTGTCTGCTCCTTCTCATCCCGCTGTCAGAAGAGGGAGAACAGCTGGTTCCCATCCTCTCAATAATAAGCTTGCCGTGCAAATCGTTTTCCAAAATCATTAAACCACAAAGATTCTATTCAGCTGCAGTGCTTGCATTAGTCCCACCCTAATTTCCCAGAGACTACACGATGTCCACTGCAGAGGTGCACACTAGAGACCCAGAGACCTCAGCTCGTGCAGACTGTCCTAGAGCAAGAAAGCCAGGAACATAGACTCCAGAGCTCAAAGGCTGAGGGTTTAGGACACATTTGGAATCTTTGCCTTTCTGGAAGGGCCCTAAACAAGTAAGAATCAGGTTGACCTGAAGCTTCCCAAATATCCAGGCCTATGCCTGAGGGGAATGGACTAGATTAAATGGGTGCCCCATTTTGGGGAGTCTTGCTGCCTAGTAGGAGAGACAGCAGACACACATACAGAGATGCACACCAAGTTCAAGGTGACTCAGTGTGAACTCAATGACACTGCAGAAGGTATCTCTGAGCAGCATGTCTCCTGGAGGCAGATGGAGAGCTCTACTAGAGCAGGGAGACACCATGCAGAGTCCTTTCCCTGGCCAACCCTGCCATATCTGTCTGAGACAATGGGAATGGGCCAGCTTCCTCTCCTGGCCACTAGGATCAACAACCTTTGGTATTCTAAGGGACCCCCTATTGACCGGCATCTACCTGCCCTGGAGATTTCCCAGTGAACTAGGTCTGGCTACCTAGCATCCCACCTGAGGATGTTTTGGTACACAGAGGGGGTAAGGTGTTAGAAGCTATCATCTCCCAGTAAGATTCAAAGGGAATGCCAACCATGTACTTAGAATTGTGACAGGGATGGTGCAGGAATGTTGTCTAATCCTCTGAAAACTATGGATCATTTGTCTATATTCTGGGTAGAGAGACTTGAATGCAACAATGAGCAGGACACAAAGTCAGGAAATGACTATCCTCATTGTCATCACTGCCACTTCTATTGCCATTACCAAAACTTAACAAAAGCCATAGCAGTTTGCACATTCGCTCTACCATTATCATCACCAACAACCACCAATATTGCCAGTCACACAATTTCTAGGAACACAATCTCCTCAACTACACTGGAGTTTATCTATTTAGAAGTATATAGGGCTAGAGGTATAACTCAGTGGTAGACCACTTGCTAAGCACACACAAGAGCCTGGGTTCAATCTCTGCTATAAAATGCATGAGAGAGAGAGACAGAGACAGAAACAGAGAGTCAGAGAGACAGAGAGAGAAATTATATGAAGGAAAGGATGGAGGGAAGAAAGGAAAGTATAAGTTAGTTTTGCCAGATGTGGAGATGTACACCTGTAATTCCAACACTCTGAGGTACAGGTAGGAAAATCATGAGTTTGAGGCCAGTCTTAAGTAAAAATAAATAAATAAATAAATAAATAAATAAATAAATAAAAATACCCCTCCCCAACTAAAAAACAATATTGCCCTTGTTCTCCATGTGGAGCAGAAGGTCAATCACTGGCTTCTAGCTGGCTGATATACTAACATGGATGTATGTACTGGGATCCACCCAAACCGGTCTGTGTACCTGTGGAGCTATTGCCATATATACCACGAGCCTCTCTATTCAGTTTAGGGCCAGAACTTTGCCAAGGTCAAGGGTGCCCTGGGCCTGACATAGATCAAGTGCTGTTGTCTGGTTGGTGTGGCATTGCACTCATGGCATCTCTCCCTTGAGCTGTCCCCATCAGGGCTAGAAGCCCCTCTGAAGACCAGGAGAGAGTCTGCCAAAGGACGCAGACACATAAAGAACAGGTGGGCAGGGCTAAGAGCAGCCAGGCACTACCAGAAGTGTATCCCAGGCCCAGGGATGGCTATCCCTGAAGCCTTGAAGTTTTCTTTCTCCCTTGGCTCCCAGGAAGACTTGCACCCACATGTCCACAGTGAGGAGGTGACTCATGTCAGGCTCCGGGGCAAGGTGTGAGAGGCGGCCTAGGACATGCCCTCCTGTCTTCCAAAAACTAATAGGATGTGTGAGTATTTGAATGTGTGTGAGGAAAGAGAGAGAGAGAGAGAGAGAGAGAGAGAGAGAGAGAGAGAGAGGGAGGAGAATGTGTGTCTTCTTTTTTCTCTGAGAAAACCTTGAGTACTAGGAGTAGGGCAGTGTCAGTTTTAGGCTAAGGAGCATAGAGGGCGCCCAGCTTGCACCCTGGGGAAAGTTTGCAATCGCATGGCACTGTCATACTCTCCTTTGCCAATTCAGTTAATGTATTAAGGTAGGGCCATTCACTAGTTCTATGAATGGAAAAATGGCTTCAGGGGGCTGGAGAGATGGCTCAGTGGTTAAGAACACTTGCTCTTCTTGTAGAGGACCTGGATTCTATTCCCCTTACCCACATGGAGTCACAGCTGCCTGTACCTTCAATTCCAGGGGATTCATCAACATCCTCTTCTGGCCTCTGCAGGCATTGCACACATACAGTGCACATACATAAGTTTAGGCAAACCTCTCATACACATAAAAATTATTTAAAATTATTTAAAAGGGGGGTTCAGGATGCTTCTTGTCCTTTGGTGTCAATGCACCCCCTTCCTGTCTCTCCTAGATGCCAGTTCTAGCTCAGGCTAAGGCTGGCTATTGTAATCTCCACCTGTATACATGCTGCTAAAATTTCTGAAGTCTGTTTCAAAATTGTCCTTGCATGGGGGATAAGTAAGAGAAGGTGAAACAGGATTGGCCACAGTTGGGTAATTGTTGAAGCTGAGTGATAGGTGGATACAGGGTGGGGGTGGGGTTCATGAAACTATTGTGTCTACTTTTGTATATATCTGAGATTTCTCTAATAAAAGAAATGTTAAGGTGAAACAACAAAACAAAGTAAAAACTCACCAACACCATGTATTTGAGGTATTGAAATCATACTTCCTAGTGGTTTCCACCCACAGATTCCAGATCCACTTTTTTGGACCATATAGAGCACCTTTGTTCCCACAGTCTTGTGTTCGCCTATAACTATTTGGACAAAAGCGTGGTCTTTGGAGCCAAGCAGGGCTGTATTGTATATGGGTTCTGCTACATCCTAAATGTGTGACTTCTTGCAAGTTACTCTGCTTCTGAGTCAAATGAAACTGGGAATCCCTTCATGTAGGGCTGCTGTGGGGGTTCTCTGGGGGTAAAGTGCCTTCCCTTCATACCCTGCATGGGGTGAATGCTCACTATGAGTCTGCCTCTTTAGACTATTACTGTTTTAGGACAAGGCTCTAGAGTTATGTTGGAAGGGAGAAATGGCCCTTGTTTGTCCTATTTCTCACATATAGTGCTTCTCCAGAGGATCCCTCCTTGGCTGTTTATCAATGTGCCTTGGCAGATGTGGGCCTGCAGTGGGGCCTATTATTGCAGATGTTCTGGATGGGTGGAGTACAGTAAGCTGTTACCTCCCTGTATCTGAGAACTGGGTTTCTATGCAGACAGCCCAGGTTTTCATTAGCTTTCTTAGCTACCACGTCACACTGCTGCCTTCTGGGAAGTCTGTGGTCAGCTTGAAACCCTTGGTCTTTTTCACACATGCAGCTGTAACACTCTGTCTCTCCAGCTTGTAGTTTGTGTGGTTGGATTTTGAATCTCTGAGCAAGATTTTACATGTATTCCTGTTCAATTTCATCTGGCTGGTTTGGGCCCCTGGTTCCAGTCTGTTGAGATTTTTTTTCATTTTTCAGTTCAACATATTAACTTTCCTTTGTAGCCCTGAGTCTCTGGAGATGTGCTGGAAATCAGGCCATCTGTGGCCTCCTCCAAATCGTCAAGAACCTCATGTGTAGGTGGAACAGAGGTCCAGGGCTCTGTGGCAGCTCCTACATAATTCATCCCTGGCTTTTATCCACTAAAGTTTTTTACATTCAGTTATTCTGTAAGTAACTCACCACATCTAACCAACTCCAGCTCATAGTTCTCCATCTTACAATGACAATATGTGAGTCCTTGTCACAAGTTTTGCTGAACTCCAGAGCCCAACATAGTCACAAAATAAGATGAGGCCTACATGGCCCCAACACGAATGTACTACCTGCTTATGCTCTTAGCTTCCCTCAGACATTTCCTGTCAGCCAGCAACTCTTTGGAAAACTTAGTTAAGGGTGGAGGTCAATGTCACCACAGTCTACCTTTCCCCACTTCGGGAAACCAATGCTAGACTTGTAATCCTCCCAATCTCGGTGAATTCTTAGAGTCCTGGCAATGGCTGTGACATCAGTTTATGCTAGCTGCTGGTACCTGAACTTGGAAAGGAAGTCATTTTAAACAACAAGTGCATTCAACATCACAGATGGGCAGCATGGTGACCCAGGCCTGGGCTAGATGTGATTCTCCTGCTTAGCAACCTGCCTCCCCATCTATTCAGAGAGATAAGGCATGTCAATAGGCGGTCTTGAAAATAGGCAGGTGGTAAGTACCAGAAAAGGACAGATATAGTGTTATGAAGATAGAGGGGGAGGGGCTGGGAGGTACTTAGGGAAGGCTTCATGGAGGAGGTTACAACTGAGTCTGCTGTGGACCTTAAAACACAAGAAGGGCTTAGACACGTTTCGATGGGGTAAAAGGTGAACTAGGTGGGTGGAGGGTGTGGGGTAGAAGCATAGAGTCAGTCTTGCTATGTAACCCAAGTTGGCCGCCTCCAGCTTCATCCTCTGCCTCAGTTGCCTGCTGGTATTACACAAGTGTACCAACACTCATGTCTTCAAGAAATTTTTGTTTACATTTTATGTATACATATTTTTACATACTTATGCACTGGGCTTGGATGTGAACATGATTTTACACACACATATACACATTATTTTATCATGGATTGCAATATAAAACCAAAACATCTCAAGGTACTGTTCCATAGTGTTGCTGTGGAACTTTGAACTACCCCCTTCTGCTTTCTGGTCTGCACTTTTCTTGTATGGGAAGTTGGATTGTAATCACTCCCCCCGCATTCACGGGGACAGGGGCTCCATGGCACACCCCAGGAAGCCTTTTGAACACTGAAATATCTTGTCCCCCATCCTTCTTTCTTCCTCGGAGCCCATGGCCTCCGCCATCCATTGTGGACTCCACCAGGGCATTTCAGGTGTGAGGATCATGAACTGCAAATGGGAAGGCCCAACTTGGTAGCTCTTAGAGAGTGTCTAGAGGGCCTCCATCCTGATAGGAAGTCAAGACAAACATCCTGGGTGGGATGATCACGGGCTGCCTCTTTCCTTTAAAGATTTATTTTTATTTTATGTACATAAGTGTTTTGCCTACATGGATGTGCACCACATGTGTGCCTGGTGCTTGTGGAGATCAGAAGAGTGTGTAAGATCCCCTGGAATTGGAGTTACAGGTGGATGGTAGCCACCACTGTAGGTGCTGGGATCCAAACCCAGGTCCTCTACAAGAGCAGCCAGTGCTCTTAACCACTGAACCATCTCTCCAGTCCCCAGGCTACCTTCCTCTTGCCAGTGGCCCTGGTCAGGCTTTCCTTTTCCCAACAGGTGGGGCATTTGGGGGTACTCCTAAGATAATTTCCTGAGGTACCAAAGTGAAGGGAAGGAGGAAGCTGCAGCAGGAGGCACAAAGACAGTTGTCTCTGGATGAGGACATGCTGATGCCTTAGGATCTGTGGGGCTGTGTAGGCAGTAGTGAATTATTTCATCATTGTCAGCCTCCATCTCCTCCTCTGTGAAATGGACATCATTATGAGCTCTTTCTTCACGGAATCATGGCAAGACAGCAGTTAGCTGTCATATGGAAAATGACTAGTGGAAGAAATAAAAATACCAGGTATGGTGGTATACCTGTAATCCAGCATTCAAGAGTCTGAGGCAGGGGGATTACAAATTGGGAGGCGAGGGTAGCCTGGGATACATAGTGAGGCTGTCTCAAATACACCACCTCCACCCTGGAGAAAACAGACTATGACCTCTCTGCCATGGCCTCTCTGGTCTTCTGTGGGTCCCCATGTTAACCCCAGTGAGTGTAACAGAGCTGCCTACATGTGTAGGTGGGCAAGTGTGTCTATGTGTGAGCTTTGTTGGTATAGACAGATACAGGGAGTTGGGGGGGTCCTACCTTTTGGGGTGAGTGGCTTCATCCACTTTCTCGTTTTTCCAGGCACTATTTTGTCTCAAGCACAGGGACATCATTTCTGTCTTTGAGCTTTAGATTCCACAACTACCTTAGCAGGATCAGTGTCTGGACATTCACACCAAGACATTGGGCAGAGCACAGAAGCATGTAAGCACAAGGCTGTAGCACTGGCCCCTGGCCCTCTGTGGGTGGGATCTCTGTGTGGCCTCTACTTTGAGCTAAACACCTGAGGCTCCTGGGAGACAGGAGGAGACCCGCTTAGGAGGGTGGGCTCCTGCTCCCACATTCAGGCTGCCAAACAACTTTGAGGCAGTGCGTGTGGCTGGACAATCAGGCCCAGGCCTGGGAATATGCAGCGCGTGCTCACAGACTCAGTCCCATTAGAGATGGAAGAAACCCAAGTTGGCACAGGGCCCCATGGGACAGAGGGAGGGCAGCAAATGGCCAGTGGCCTGCCTGCTCCATGGGAAGGGTGGTGTGGGAGGTCTGCACTCTGGCAAGATGGGGCAGTCACTGAGGCCCTCTGCAGCTTGCTGGAGCAGTGATCCAAGGCCCTGCCCCCTGGTCTAGCCTGCCTCTTTCGCCCAGTTCCCAAGGTCTCTGCACTGACTGGCTAAGTTCTCCATCTTCCGCCCCCATCCCTCTTCTTCCTGACCCTGGGCTTCTTGCTCCTCCTCTTCCTCCTCTTCCCTGAAGCCTATTTAGCTGTTTACACCTCAAAGATACTTGTAGATCACTATCTCCGGAGGCCGTTGGCCTGACTCATCCCTGAGCCAAACCCTGTCTGTTGGCTTCTTTAATCTTTCTTGCTCAGCCAATCCCTCTTCTCCTTTAATCATTTGCTCTCTCCCTCTAAACGCCCTCCAGGGAGTCTGGCTCCCTGTTTCTCCAGCTTGCCTGTTCTTTTCTTGAGAATCCTTCTGGGAAGCCTACATGCCATTGTCTCACCCAACTGGGTCCAAGGCAAAGTGGCAAAGGCCACTGAAGCTTATGAGGGCCCTTGGGTTAGCAGTTCACACACCATACCTGAGTTGAAAGCAGCTTTGCTCTTCCAGGCTTCACTTTCTTCTTTTGGCAAGTTTGGCAACAGGCCTATGGTAAAGAGTAACATGACTGCCTGGGTCGGAAAAGCCCTTTGGAGACCATCAGGGTTGTTCACTTGGGTATGACCAGGGCTGCTAGGACCCTGTCAGTCCTTTCATGATCCCTTCCAGCTCAACTCACCTGCTCAGGCTGTCTGCTTTTCCTCCTCAGGCTCTGCTTCTCTCCTGGTCATCCCTCCGCTCTGCTGCCCTCCTCTGACTCTGTCTCTCTCATAACTACACTACTATCTTGGGAAGTATCGCCTACCCCCCCGCGCATGAGGCAAGGACCAGCTCAACCCAGGGCCACATACCACAGAGGACGATCTGAGCCCATGGCCAGGGATCTTCTGAGATGAGGAGGCTGTGGGAGCAAGGACCTGCCTCAGGCTTTCCTCCAAGTGCCTTGTCCAGGGATGCAGAGGTGGCAGGGCAGGGTGGCTGGGTAGGGATGGGCATGGTGGTGGGATGGACTTGCTAGCATAAAACTTTCATAATATTTATGCAGACAAAATCTGTCCCTGACATTGCCCTATTTAAATGTCCCTATTTCTTGAGGGTCATGTCTTGGGGCATCCTGAGCTCACTCCTCCTCTCTGGGCCTTGATGTCTCCATTTGTACAATGCAAAGGCTTTGGATTATGTAACTCCAAGCATAGCATTCTTCTAGCTGGGACTCTCTGTGTGACCCTATCAGATGTCATTTAAGTCACGTCTCCCCTGGGAGATCAGGGCAGGGGGCTCAGGCTGGCATTCCCATGAAGCCTTGAACCCCAGTAGTCCTGCCCAGCTGCCAGATTAACACAGGAGTCCCTTACTAAGAAAGGCCAAACTCCACCCAGAAAGAGAGCTATCAGCTGGTGGCTGCTTGGGGAATATGGCTATAGGATAGCCACAGAGCAGGCCCTCTGCTGGTGGTCAAGTAGGTAGAAAGTCCTGGATCAAACACCAAGCAGTTCACTTTGAAAAACAGCGTAAAAGAGCCTTTCCATGGCAGAGTAGACAGACGATTCTGAGAGACTGCAGGGGGTGGCTTTCCCCTCCCCTCAAGTTCCCTTTTCTCCTGTCTTCTCCCATCCCCTCCTCTCCTTTTCCAGGCCAGCTGGCAGAGGCTGGTGCCTCCTGTGCCCTGCCTCCCCAGGCTTCACATTCAGTGCCTCAGCAGCTAGCAGCTTTGAAGTCACACAAGGGAGAGGAAGTGAGAGATGGCAGGCAGAGACAGAGGAAGAGACAGGAAAGATGGAGAAGCAAAGACAAAACAGAGGGTGATAGAGACAAAGAAAGGAGACAAGACACTTAGGGACATACAGATGGGAGATCTAGAGGGGTCAGATTGGCAGAAAGGTGAGAAGAGAGAAAAGGGACAGGCAGAGAAGTAGAGAGGATGCTGGTTACACAGAGAAGAGGCAGGGAGAGACAGACAGGTTCCAAAGACCCAAAGAGAACTGGGCCAGACAGAAAGACAGCCACAAAGACATGGAGTCAGAAGGCAAGGCTGGAGGAAAGCTAGAGGAGCAGGGCAGGCAGGAAGGAGGGACGGAAGGAGGGATAGAGGGAAAGAAGGAAGGAAGGAGGGAAGGAAGGAAGGAAGGAGGGAAGGAGGGAAGGAAGGAAGGAAGGAAGGAAGGAAGGAGGGAAGGAGGGAAGGAAGAGCTGTCAGTTTAAGGCCCAGCTAGGCCGAATCTTTGGGCTGGGGCTGACACAGCATATTCTCCTGCTCGCTCTCTCCTCTCTCCATTACTGGCCTTCAGCTACCCCTCCCACTTTTTTATCACTGGGCCCTTGACTGGGAAAGAGGTCCTTTCCCCTGCCTTTTTGATCTTTCTTCAAGGCTAAGCTGAGGTTCCCAGCTCCTTCCCAGCCCTCCTTCACTTATTCCTTAACCCTGATGCTCAGGTGGGAAGGAAGCAGGTGCTCATCCCACAGAGAAAGGGAAGCCTCCCAACTCCTCAGCAGCCTGAAAGGAAGTGGGGCTAGGAGGGTGGCCAGTGCCTGCCGCACTGGCTAGCAAGCTCTCACAGATGCTGTCCTCTCCTAGAGAGCTTGTCAGGATCCCAGGGGCCTCAGGCTCTGAGCTAGGTCTCAGATTTGGGCCCAGGATTGTGGTTCATTGCTGAAGCCAGTCCCACCTTAGTGTGCTGTGACTCCAGGGGGCTGCTCTTAATTCCTAAATGGAAGCAGATCCCCTTTCCCCTTAACCATTTCTTCATGGTGATTGCCAGAGATAGACAGGCTATCATCTGATGAAACCGAGAGGGCTCCTAAGGGAAGGGGGTATGGGGGAGTGTAAGAAACATGCTCTAGGGTCCAGGTTGCATCCTGGAGAGCTCCCTTACCACTTTGCAAAGTTTGGCCCAGGCAGGAGGAAAATCAGGAAGCCAAAGGACATGACAAAAGCAAAGGTGCCATGTGGCTTGCTTCAGGTACTGCTTTTTGGGACTTTGAGAGTAAGGACAATGGGATATGTGCAAGGTGGAAAAAAAGAGGAGACAGAGAAGAAGAGAGTGCAAACCAGCCTTTGTCCTGCCTTTCTGCAAACATTCCGAATGGATTTCTATCCCTCTCACACTGAGGGAGTTAGCTGTCCTAAGAACAGCTCACATTCTAGGAGGATTGACTGACGGAGCTCTGGAGCTGTTGACCCTGGAAGAGAGAAAACTATGGGAAAGGGTGGGAGGTGTGGTCTCCATCACAGGAAATAAGAAAGACTGCCATGGGGCAGGACACTTACCAAAGAATCTTTGCACTGCCTGATTTGTACACAGGCCCAAGCTGGAGGGGACGGGACTACCATAGCCAAAGCCCTCATATCATATTGAGTGCTCTGTCCACTCCCTTGGTAAGCTCCCAACCTTCCAGTTTGGAGAGTTTTAAACATAGACGAGACACAAGGAAGAAGTTACAGGGACTGGGAATTCTGCATATTTATAGGAATTCACTTTCTGACAATTAGGACAGTTTAAGAAAGGAAGGGTACTGAACTCCCTAAAGGCAAAAGGGTGCAAGAAAAAAGTCATCTGGAAGGATATTAGGTGACAGTGGGATAATATTGCTTTCAAAGTTCCAAACTTTTGTGTGTTTATTTTAATATATTTTTAAAAGCAGTTCCTTGAGTATCCCTTTATTTTATAAATTGTGTTATTTTGATTTTATGCATATGAGTGTTTTGCTTGCATGTATGTAGGTGCACCCGTGTCCTGCAATGCTTACAGAAGGCAGAAGATGGCGTCAGATCCTCTGGAACTGGAGTTACAGACACTTGTCAGCCTCCATGTGGGTGCTGAGAACTGAATCTGGGTCCTCTGCAAGGGCAGCCAGTGTTCTCAACCACTCAGTCATCTCTCCAGTCCCCCAGCCAGCTTTTTAATAATGATATTAAAGTGATACAGACCAAGAAACAGACCAAGAATGGCAGCAATCCCCTGGGCTGCAAATGAGCCATGTGCCAGGTAAGGTATGATGACACACACCTATGATTTCAGCACTGTGAAGGCAGAGAAAGGAGGATTGCATGCTCAAGGCCAGTCTGGGCTACAAATAATGCTAGTGAGTGGACTCAGCAGGTAAAGATGCTTGCTGTGCAAGCCCAAGAACCCTAGTTCAATCTTCAGAATCCATATAAATGCGGAATGAGAGAACTGACTCTACAATTGCCCTCTGACCTTCACACAAACATGACATACATGCACACATATACATCATGTGCACACAAGCATAATAAGTAAATAGCAAATAAATAAAATTTTAAAGTAAAGGGGGAAAAGGGCTGGGGTGTGTGAGAGCTCTAACCACAATGCCTGACATAGCCAGCTGCTCAGAGCCTAGACTCCCGTGCAGCCTTCTAGCTCTTCAGTGCTCTCAGTTTGCTGCCTGATTTTCCCCAGGTCAGTATCTGGGGATTTCATTTAAAGAAGCAAAAGGTGAGCCAGACTTAGTGTCACTATGTGTAATTCCAGCATTTGTGGGGCAGAGGCAAGAAGATGACAACTTTGACATCAACCTTGGCTATGTAAAGACATCTCAAAAAAACAAAACAAAAAAAAAGAGACGAAAGAGCAAGAGAGATACTTGGTGCATACTTCCCAAGCTGGCAGTGCAATAGAGAGAGACAGAGGCAGAGGAGAGGAACAGCTCACAAGGTGGAGCTACAGATGTGCCCAGGAGGATTGGGGGATAAGCAAATACATGAGTTGCTCCTTGGACAGGACACTTGTCTGGAGAGATAATGAAGAGCCAGTTGCAGGAAGCCTTGGAGTAAATACTGGTTGATCCTTTGAGAGAGTACTGGAAAGGGAGTCATATTGGTCTGAAAATCTGGGGCTGGAAGGCTTGCAGCTCTGTCTGGGCCACACCAACCAGGTGTCTTCCTTGGCTGGGGCCAACCGGAAACCTCCCAACTGGGCCAGGACTATTCTCTGATCTAAGGGCTGGCAAGTCCAGAAAGCCCCCGCCTCAATTCACCTGGCGAGCTCAGCTCACCTCTTGTCTGCCCAGGTGTGGGCAGGGTGGAGCACGATGTGCAGACCTGAAATGAAGACCACATGGCAGTGGGTGAACCCCACCCATTCAAGAGGCCTGGGGTAGTTCCGTGGGCTGCTGTTGCCTTGGTAGGGAAGTAAGGCGCTGCTGGCCTTTCTCTAGCTTGGCTGTTCTTTCTTCCCCAGAGCCCTAGCCTGGTGGCCCAGGCCCTTTCTGGCTGGTTGGACTGATCCTCTCTTATCTCCACCCTCATCAACATTCCTCATTCCAGCTTCCCCATCCCAAGCCGGGACACATACCTGAGGAGCAGATCAAAGGCTCACAGCTGCTCTTGTCAGCTCCCATTAGACCCCAGCTGAGAAGGGGAGCCCACCGTGGCAGGATGCCCTGGCCCCCTCACCCTGCTTTCCCCATCCTGGCTTTCCAAGCTCACCCCAACTTGGTGCCTACAGATGCAGAGGGGACCTGACCCTTCCCACCCCTCCCTTCCTCTCTCCTTAGAGAAGAGCATGCCTTGGATGCCTTAGTGGGAAGCAGGCCTGGGGGCTTGACCTAGGCAGCTGCCTGGAAAGCACAAACCCTGGAGCCTGAAGAGGGCCAGTCCCAGCCCCAGCTGCCCCACTGCCCCAGCCCATATGAGGGCTGAGAACTCTTGGCCTTCGCTTGAGGGTCCAGCATGCCAGGGCTTGAAGAAGTCCTGGACTTTCTTCCTAGGCAGGCCTCACATGTAAAAAGAACTTTTGAGGCCTTCTGTCTACCTTCTTTCTACTTTCCCCAATCACAGGAGATACATTTTCCCCATCTTTCTGCTCTTGCACTCATTTTCCCATGTGGTTTCAGCGTTTTCTCCACTTTTGAAAAGCCTGTCTCACCAGAAGAAATAGAGATAGCACGTGACACATGTAGAACAGGGCCATTTGGTCTTTATACTAAAAGCACACAATAGAGTTGGATATTGTAACACCTGCCTGTATGTCCAGCACTTGGGAGGCTGAGGCAGGAGAATAAAGATTTCAAGGCTGTCTGGATTACACAGTGAGACACTGTCTCATACAAACAAAACAGAACAAAATCATAGTGCATAACCCCTGTTCCCGAGATACTGGAAATGCAGCAAGTGTACCAACAGTAAAAGAATGGGATTTACTTTGGGGAGGCGGAGTGAGGAGGACTAAAACCCAGGCATTGTCTCCTGGAAGGAACTTTTGACTAGAGCTTTGCTGAGTGCAGAAGACTCTTCTGATCATCTTTGTTTTCAGGCATAAATATTACAGCTTTTTGATGTATTGAAATTGATTGCTGCTCATTCGGTGTCTCAACTAATCCAGATACTAACCCTCAAAATAAGTATTGTTGAGACTGGCATAGTGGCACATGCCTGTAATCCCAGCACTCTTGAGATGAAGAGAGGAAGAGTCTGTTTCAGGACACCCTAGACTATAGAGTAAGACCCTGTGTCATAAAGCAACAATAAACACATACACATGACCACCGCCATCCTAAACCTCATCTCCCAAACAAAACAAAACAAACAAAACCCCCACAGTATTGTCATCATCCCTTGTTTACTAGTGAGCAGGTGAAGGTGCCCTTGGCCACTCACATAAGGAGCAGCACAGCTGATGTTGGTCCCAGGCTTCCCTGACGTGACAGCTCACATGCTCACTGCAACTTTCAGCCTCTCCATACATGCTACAGGACATTTCGAAACCTCAAGGACAAGTTAGGAGTAGATAGGGTTCCAGGGCACCCGAACCATGGGTACTAAAATCTGTGGATGCTCAGGTCCCTTTATCATCTCAATCTGAAGGGGTATTTGCATGCAGGAGCCTCTGTGCGTCCTCTCATTTACTTTCATCATCTCTAAGTTACTCATAGTATCTAACACACTGTTAAGTATTTTGTGTGGTTGATATATTGTGCTTAGTTGGAGTGGGGGAGGTCTGTGCATATTCAGAGAAGATATAGTCTTTGTTCCAGAATATTTTCAGCCACAGTTGTTTGAATCCACTGATCTAGAACTTACAGATATTGACGGCTAACTATGTATTCTTTTCTTTTGTTGTCGCTCACAAATGAAAGGCAGCAGAATGTAGTGGGTTGAAGGATAGTTTGGAGCTAGGCTTCCTGGTACATATATCAGTTCTGCTGCTTACTGGTGCTGTATCACTGAGCCAGATGCTTTGTCTCTCCAGGCCTCATTTTGTTCATCTGTAAAATGGGGATGGAGAGTATGGGATCCAGTTCACATGGTTGTTATGAAGTTATAAGAACTTAGAATAATATCTGGAACATAGTGCTATTGTGTGCCTTGCTTTTTGTTTTGTTTTGTTTTTTGAGACAAAGACTCACTATATAATGCTAGTTGGCCCTGAACTCACTGTGTATCCTAGGATGACCTCAAATTCTCAGTCCTCCTGCCTCCCAAGTGCTGGGGTTACCAGTTAATAATGTGTTTTAATCATTGCTTTTTCACCAGAACCTAGTCTGTCCTAGGCACAGAGTGGTCTCAATAAGCTGTTTTAACAAATATTCAATGAGCCCTAATGGTATGTGCCAAACCCTGGGGGACATAGCAAGAGAAGGTGCTACCTCTGCTCTTGGTGGGCTTACAGTCCTGGGTCAGGTGAGGGACACACACGAGAAATTGTACAGAGGGAAGCTGGAGGAATACTTTCACTCAATCGCTAGCTAATCTTTATTGAGCACTTAATCCATACCAAGCACAATTCTTAGCAGTTTATCTATGGCCGTCAGCATATTGACAATCCAGAGGAAGTGGAATTTGGCTTGGGGAAGCCTGGGGAGAGGGGTTAGCCAACAATGGCACAGCTAGGGAAATGTGATGTCTCCTTTGTCCAGGCATGCTTACCAAGGACACTAAAGCTGGAATTTCAGCAGCACCCTCCCACATCGGCACTCAAAGACAGATGTCCCTTTGGCCCCCTTCTCACTATGTCCTTGTGTTCCAGGAAACGGGAGTAACACATGCAGGGCCAAGGGTTAGGGGCACCGGGTGCATTTCTAGCACTGTGAGTCATTCAGCTGATCCCAGACAGAGCAGGCAAGGGTGAAGGTCCAGGAAAAAAGAGTGGGGATGGAACAGGCTGCCTAAGGAAACAGGCTACAATGAAGGCTTGATCCTGCAGGCCATGGAGAGTATCCAGAAGGTTTCTAAGCTAGATGGTTGGTTCCAAAAGTCCACCAAATGTCTGACGATGAGCTCTGGCTGGGTCCAAGTTGAAGGGACCTGGAGGACACTCAAGCTAGGATGGGGCTGAATCTCAGGGGAGAAAGCTAGGCTGGAGATGATCAGCATGTACCTAGGAGCTGGAGCCCCAAAAAATGAGCTTATGTGGGGAGATGGTGGCGGTTGCACAAAGTAGGGAAGGTCTGGGCCCTGAGGCCTCCCAGCATTCAAGGACTAGGAGAGGAAGAGGAACTGGCTTCAGGAACAGAGAACACAGAAGCCAGACAGCAAGGAGGGAAACCAAGCAAATGGTGGTGGTGAGGAAGGTTAGTGATCTTTTCTTAAATGAACTTGAACTGGGAATAGTCAAAGTCAATCATCAACATGAATCTGTTGCTAGTAGAACTTTAAAGGTGACAAATCTGGTAGAATCATCACTAAAGAAACACTGGTCCTGAAGTAGATTTTTGGGCCCTGCCCTAGCCCAGGGATTCTGATTAAGTAGGTCTGCAACCTTGACTGGCAGAACTGTCTTGTGGACACATAGTAGAAAGTAAAAGCTAGAGAAACTCCTAGGCCAGAAAGTCCAGATGACCAGCAACACTTTCCCACCCCCAGCACATATTCTCTCTCTCTCTCTCTCTCTCTCTCTCTCTCTCAGTCCCAGACCTTTCCCTTAGAACCCAGGTGCAGGCCCGGAGCCCAGCCAGGAGTAAACTGAGCCTCAGCGTGGAAAATATGGAACCAAGATATCCGGGGAGGGGGGCCAGTGGGAAGGGGAATAATGCAAACCATGAAGATCTGCCTGGGAAGGAGCAAGGCAGGGGGGCAGGGCCTGGTGAGCAACAAATGAGATATGAGACTGCAATGCGATATGGTAGCCCAGTAAAGGCAGTCCCCCACCCCACATGGGGCCAGGCTGCTACAGCATGGAGCAGAGGTAGAAGAGTCCCAGAAGGACTCTGAGTTCAGTCCTGCCTGAGTACTATCTGGAAGCATCCTCAGCACATCCTGTTTGAATGAGTTCTCAAAATCACCCATCAAGGCTGTGAGACAAGTTGCAGTGAAATGTGGGTGACCTGGATCCCAGTCTCCAATCTACCGCTAATGGACTGTGTCCTCTTGGAGAAGTCACCTACCCTCTCTTGGCCTCTACTGCTACCATAAGAACGGGCAGGGTCTGGAAGACATGGGCTGCTTGAGTTCTAACATGTCTGGGCTTCATATACTGGTGCATTTTAACCTGTTTGGTCCTGACCCCTCTGCTGGGAGGAAGGTGGATGGGCTAGGTTAGCACTGTGCCATGAGTTTTGCATCCAGTCTTTTGTTTTAGCTTCAAAGCAGACTTACTTACCCCACTTTGCAGATGAGGACATTGAGATTTGGAGGGAACTGACTACAACCCTTGTATATGCTTCTCCAAGGTGATGTGTCCAGGGAATCCCCAGATACTATATTCCCACTCCCAGGACTTATACTCTACTAAACCCACAGAGTCTGTACTTCTCCCGTGACAGACACACAGCCTTCCACAGGAGGTGTGGGGGAGGGTGGGGGAGCACAACCTGATAAGGGGCTGACCAGGTCTTTCAAATGTCTTTTTGACAGGCTCCCAAGGGAGACTGCAGCTGTGGGAGGCCCTCGGTGTGCGGTCTGAGTATAGGGGTCTTCTCTGCCAGCCTCCCCTTCCCCTTGATCTATCCCAGAGTCTAACTCTTTTGACAGGGATCCTCTGAGCAAACCTGATGATTGCCAGCTGGGACTAGAGGATGCAGGGCAGAGGCCGCCAGGACCCACCTCACCCTGCCTCTAATTGGCTCTCCTGCTAGCTAGGGATGGCCGTCAGCTTAGAGTTAGGCCTGGCTTCTCTCAAACAGGACACTTGCCTGCCCAGTCAGGCCCAGCCAGCCCCTCCCTATGGGCCTTCCATGGAGGAAAAGGAGGACATCACGTGTCTCTGGGTCTCACTTGTAGCCTAGACCTTTGCCCAGGATTTGGGACAACTAAGAGGATTCTAGGGGCTTAACTGCAATTTTATGTACCCCCCTACTCAAAGCCACACCCAATGGTCTGGATGAGCGTGGGGAAATCAGGTTTCTCTCCTCCCTTCTCCCCAGGTTTCCCCTTCTTTCTTCCTTTCTACCTGCGCCGATCCTTGAGTTCTGCCAAGAGCCACAGGAGACCTGGATCTGACATTCTGACTGGTCCACCTTGCCCAAGTCATCAGTGCCAGCTGGGACATAACATGATTCTAGTCCTCCTCAATTACCCCTTGGGCGTGGCTTCTCTCTGCAGCTAGAAGATAAATGGTTTTCCTTCTTGCTCCCTGCAGAACTCAAGTCCCAAATCCCCAGTTGGGCATTCAAGTTCCCAGTTCTCTTCCATAAAGTCTGGTAGTTGCCTGGCTTCCTCACAATTCTCAGAACACAGCAAGCCTTTCCCCACAGCAGTACTTTTGGCCTAGCAGCTGTTTAAAACCTACAACCTAGAGCTCGACTGTTCAGGGCCAAGCTAACCCTTTGCTATATACTACTCTGCAATCTTGAACAAGTCACTTCACCTCTTTGATCTTTGCCTTTTCCAGCTCTAAAATAAGGCATGTTCCTGTCTGTTAGTGTCATAGGATTCGGGTAATAAATGAAAAATACTCCAAACTATAGTAAGTCTTTAGTTCAGTGCTGCCTCTCTACATTACATTTTATTTACTTATTTATTCATATTATTTAAACATTAAAAAAAGAGACAAAGTCTTACCATATGGCCTAGGCTGGCCTAGAACTCGTTACTAATCATATTTTCTGTCAAATGGGGCTCAGGTTGACTGACAGGTGAGGTAGAAACAACGATATAGAAGAATGAAAAGGTTGAGGGAATCCTTTGGATGTTGGAAACTAGACCACACAATACCTATTCAAATCCTATGTGACTGGCATGTGTGTTGTTTCCTCTGCAATTGAGTGGGTTGATAGGCAGGGCATTAGTGGGTGCACTTTGTGTCACTGTAGTCTTACAGTGTGTCTACAGTCGCCACATGGCATTGAGAGCAAAGGAATTCCCAGGACCAGCAAATGTAGGGTGCCTCCAATAGGGCTGAGGGGCTCATGATGCCTCAGGCGCATTGTCAATCATTTTCTTATTGGAGCTCCATCATAGCCTTTTCAGGACACAGCCAAGTTATTCAGAGCTTTGTTTTGGCGGCAAAACAAATGGAATTCAGGGGAATGAGAAATGACTTGCTGAAATGACAGCTGAAAATGGTCAAGGACTATAGTCCAATTCTTTTGAGTCTTAGTGCCCTGAGATGGGAGGATTAACTCTAGAGGACATAATCTCCTGACTTCTCTCCCTGCCCTCCTATGCTACAGTCTGTTTCATTCAGCAGATACACCCTGTGGCAAATCCTGTACATGCTACCAATGATGCAAAGATGAAACTACGTGGACTCCATCTCTGAGGCAGCATAAGAGATACAGACATGAAAACTCAGAAATGCTGGTACAGTCAATTGAGAGAAGCTACAAAGTGCAGTAGAGGCACATAGAGAGCATGGCCAGAGCACAGAGGAGGGAAGGTTGGTGGCATGTGAGGGACAGAAGGAGATGGGGGACATTGGGAGGGAGAAAATGGGAGTAGAGAAGAGATGGTGTCCATAAGAGTGGGCGAGGCTCCTCCCTCTCTGGTGGTGAGATGTTAGGCCTGGAGAGTGAGTGGGCCACCTGCAGATGAGCGGTTAGCCTTGGTACTGGTCTGCCACTGATGAGCTAGCATAGTGTCACCAGCCTCACTCATCCCTACATTGATCACAGCAGTAAGTAGGACAGAGAGCTCTGACAGAACTGTATCTACACTGGCTTTTTGCACTGGAGAGATGAGGAGGGGGAAACAGAAACCTGGGAGGGGTTGCTAACAGGAGTCGGGCTTCTAGACAAAGGGAAGATGAATGAGCTCCTAGAGAGCTAGGGGCCGTGGCAGGGTCTCTGTTGCCCGCCCTGGGTTCATGGCTGACACTGGGCATTGGACAAGAAAGGGGCTTACCGTACATACACTGCTGAAGAGTGGAGCACGGAGCTGGAGTGTCAGAGATCCTGCTGAGAAGGCAGGCATTTTGGAGTTCGAGGTCTGAGTCATTGAATCCTGGCGACAGAGCAAATTTCCTCCCAATGTGATCTCTTCACCACAGCAAGGCCTGTTCTTGCCACTTGACATCCATTATCTCAATGCATCCTCGCACTCACCCTGTGACTTACCCTCGTGCTGCACATGCAGCTCAACGGTAAGGGACCCGCCCCAGGTCACATCAAAGTAAGTGGTGGCCTGTGTGCTTACCCTGGCCTGCCTGCGGTGAGGCAGCCTCCCATTGTGAGCCTGACAGAAGTAGAGCCTTCTGCTGCTTTTGGTGTCAGAAAGGAAGAAACTGACAGGTCCTCCAGGGACCTCAAGTTTATGCTGGTGCTAAATTGGGAGAGAAATACTTCGTGTGGGCCCTTGCCCCAGGGCACCGAGCAGCCCAGTGGACAATGTCCTGGGCAATGGCTTGACAACCCAACAGACACCGTTTACACGTGGCTGTTTGCCTCTCGTCAGATAATGTTTATTTCTCTTTCTGATTATGAAAGGCCCACAGGCATGCCTGTTTCTTGAAAGGCCCTTTGATAAGAGCCGAGGGCAGTACATGAAAGGGGTGCTTTGCGAGAACCATTCTGCCAGCGCCTACACGCATGTGGCCAGGGCGGGATTTTTTGTTTTGTGTTTTGTTTGTTTTTTTAGGAGATGAGGGGAACAACCCGAAGAGTGGGCGCCCACCATGGCCCATGGCTGCTCCCCCCGCCCCCAAGCAGCACGGCTCACAGAGGTGCTCTTGTTCCTCCACTCGCAGACCTTGGCTTCATCTGCCACTCAGGGCATGGCCTTCTCCAGGCCGCCTCAGCCCCAGGCATTCTCGCTTTTAGAGGCTTTACCCCACAGCATGTCAGATATGTGAAAATGCACCCACATCCCATATTAAATGTAATTTTTGCTATAAAATATTTCAAAGGATTTTTATAATTCCGCTTTCGAAATTATTTGCCTATGAGTAACTCGTTTCATTCCCTGTTGGCTATGATTTCTTTGTAATCATCATGCATACTTGGGAATTCTTGCAAAGTGAGGAAATCTAAGCAACAAATTGTTTTCAAACGTAATGAAATTTTTAGGAATACTAAATTTAACAATTAATGAGGCTGATATTACATTACATTTTGTAGACATATAATAGAACATTTATTAATTCCAATTCTGCTGTTTTCTTTTCATATTTTAGCACCAATAAATTTTCTTTTTCTTGGGACTGGAACATTTTCTTAGGCCCTCGGAAAGCATGGAGGCCCTGGGTCCCATGTCTCTAGTGCCATGTGAAAAGAAGAGCCTCAACTTCAGGTGGTGTGCAGCTAGCTGCTGCAGAGGAGACAACGAAGCTCCAGGGTTTTCTCAGAAGAACAGGGTAGTGGGGATGCACTGGTGCTAAGGCAGTCTCACTTTCTGTCTCCTGCAGGAGAGCCTGCTTGGCTTTGGCGTTTGTCATTGTTTCTATTTTACAGATGAGGAAACTCAGCAAGCTCTCAAAGGATGGGCATTGCTCAGGGGCACGCAGCTAGTAAGAACCAAACCAAGGGTTTAACTCCTAATCTGTTTACTTGAGAGGCTCCTTCAACTGTCCCCTCTGCCAGCACTGGTTTTATAAAGCTAGTTTTGAGAAACTCAGGGAGGCCCAGTGCAAAAGAAGATGAATACATATTAGCTACTACTATTATTGTTATCAAAATTTTTCTCTCTCTAGCAGAATCTGCAATTAAAAGAATGAATGCCATCACATTCCTGTAGCTCACTAGCTGTGTAATTATGCTGCTTGGGTAATTTGACTAAACTGTCTATGCCTTGATTTGTTCTCCTGTAAAGTGGAGCTAATGGAACCTACCTGAGAGGAGGTTTGTGAGGAGGAATCAGTGTAACACCTGCAAAGTCCTTAGCAGAGTGCTGTGTACCGATGTTTAATAAATATTAACTACAGTCATGATTACATCATCATCATCATCATCATCATCATTATCATCATCAAGATTGTTCTCTGTGCACCAGGATAAGAACTACCCACTCTATGAACCAAGCCTTCAACACACTGGGGAACAAAGTGGGCAGTGCATGCAGAACTGGAGCTCTGGGCTGGAACTGGGGCGCGTATTTGGAGAATCTGATCTCTTAGGCTTTGAGGGGCCATAGACACCAACTGCCACCTGCCAGGCCTCTGGGACCCTGGAAGTAAGAGGGGCTTCCTCACATCCAAAGCTGGCTAGGCTATTTTTAGTGATGATAGCAGCTGGTCCCAAGGCCCTCCCAGAAAGCCTGAGGGGAAAGGTGAGAAGAAGAGAAGGGGAGAGCCAGAGGGAATATGAGGGATTATGCTTGTGGCCAGGTGCTCTGCTGCCTGGCTGCCTGACCCTCCCCTTCAGGGCCTGTCCAGAACCTGGTGCTCACAGCATAGTAGCTGGGCTAGCATATGAAGGGTCCCCAGGGTCAGGGGAACCAGAAACATTCCCATTTCTCCAGGCACAGCCCTTCTCACAGGCACCCCCCAATCTTTCTTTTGCTTCCACTCAGCTGCTCATAACCAACAGTCCTGGATGACTATTCAGAACCAGATTGGAAGGACCCCAAACTCTCCCTTCGGATTATAGAGGCCCAGAAAAGGGAGGGATGTGACCACAGTCAGAGGACCTGTCAGTGACTGACCTAGGACATAAACTTGGTGATACTATCTCCTAATCTAGAACCTTCATTATCTTGTCACCCCCTCAGCCCAGCTTGGCCTTGGCCAAGTACTGCCTTCTCTAGATCTCACATGTGTTTAGGGTGGTTGCCGTGGGTCAGATGAGAGGTCCAGCCGCAATACAGGCAGCTGCAAGGGTGGGGACACTTATATTGGCTTCCTCAGGAATCGATGCCATGCAGTCAAGTGCATTTTCCACAGTCATCACATGCTCCCTTGTGCACATGCATGCACACACACACACACACACACACACACACACACACGCATACGTGCATGCTTTGCTGACATTATCTAGGCTGGGGATCACCATGCCGCATGTGCAACCAGTTTGCCTATCCTCCCGAATCTAGAGACGGTTGAAGCGATTCTAATTACAGCCTGCATTCCTGCTCTGTCTGAAGGCTTTCCCTTTTTCAAACGGTCTAGTTTTTTTTTTTTTTTTTAACTCAGCACTTGGCTCCTTTGCTCCTTGCTGCCTGACTCCCCCAACACACACCTCATTCTCACGCCCCTGCGTCTCTCCCTTCTTCCGAGTTGGATTGTTCAACTTCAGCTTGATTTTCTGCTGTCTGAGACTTGGCAAGACTTAAGAAAACCCAGTTTGGATTGCCTGTGCATATCTGTGCGCGTGCGCCAGTGTGTGCATGCGCGCATGCGCGCGCACGTGTGTGTGTGCATGTGTGTGTTTATGTACATGATAGTATGGGGAAATATGGGTAGATGTGGTGTGTTGAGCCTCTGTGCATGGTGTTATGGGGATACATGCAAACGTGTGCATGCTGCATGTGCACATGTATGGTGTGCATATGATTTTGCTTACATGTTCATGCTACATGTGTTTGTACGCAGTCTTTTGTGTACATACAAATGTGGATCTGAAGTTATGGAATCATGGGTCTATCATAGAGTTTGTTTATGAGATTCCATTCTTTCCCCCTCAGGAGAGACACTGCCCCCTGCAGGTCAGAGGAGGGTCTACAGGCTCACATTGTCCTCACTATTAGCACCAGAGACCAGCAGCAGGGATCAGGGATCAGTCAGGGGTCAGTCACTCTGTCCCTGTACATCTGACAGCAGAGGATGGGATAAGCAAGCTTTCTGGAAGCACTTCTCTTCAAACTACCAGGATTCACATTCATGCACCTTAATCAGCACAGAAGCCTGGGCCCCCAGCTCTAGTCCCTGTATTACACACACACACACACACACACACACACACACACACACACACACACACAATATCTGTACCTGGGGCTTTATCATAAGTCTTTTCTGAGCTTTGGAAATCCTTATACCTTGCCTTCTGCGACTCACAGTCCACTGTGAGTAACTGCCATTTCCCCAATGTCCTTAATGTTTTCTGACCAGTTCCTTCATTCTCATGCCCTAGGGGCACTTGTGATATTTTGGGGGCCTATAGTTTTATTCCACACTCCACATACCACTGGGCGAGGAAGTGGGGACAGTGTCTTTATTGTTTTTCATGGCTGCTTCTAGACCATTTGTCTTTCTTCCTCTTGAAACAAAGACTCCTCCCATGGGTGCTTCATCTCCAACCCCTCTTGGGAGCTGTCATCTTCTGACCCCTTTGTCAGTGCCCACCATTCATTGGAGCTGTCAGTAAGTGACTGGCTGCTTCCTCCCAATTCCCTAATCCCAGCAGTGTTCTCGGCAACTTCTTTATTACAGAGTCCCCATGCTGGCTTCTTGGTTCTCAAGGACTTGATCCTTCACTCCACCTTGGTCTCCTTGGCTACATGCTCCTGAGCTCACCATAACTACATAAGTTTCAAAATCTTGATTTTAGCCCCCTACCCTTTGACATTGTCCTCCATTCTTCCATCTTCTTAGTCTGAGAATACTCTGCCTTTGCCTAGAAATCCAGTCCATTGGCCTTGCCACTCCTTTCTTTTCACTCTGCTTTTCTTCACACTAGAACCTCTCAACATACTACTGCACTCAGTGTCTCTGCTTCTCACAGCAATGCTCACATCTAGTTACTCCAATGGATTTCTAGTTCATTGAAATTGCTCTTCTCAATGGTCCCCAGTTACCCCACATTGCCAAGCCTAGTGACCTGTCTGACCTTTCTGGACCTCTCAAAAGCACCATCAACAGTTGAGAACACCATCCTTCCATTGCTGACTATGTTTTTGGTTCACTTACTGCTCGTTTTCTGGTTCTTCACGGGTTCCTCTTCTGAATGTTGGAGCTCAGTTTCGGGTGTTCACATCTTCTATATACATGTTCTAAGTAGATGGATCTTGTCAAGCCCCATGGGCTTAAGTAGCATCTGTATGACAACAGCTCACCACGTTTTTATTTCCAGTCTTGATCTATCTTGTCTTGATCTGTCCTAAAACCTGATGCTTATGTGTCTGATATCTCATTTGGTGGAAGAAAATAAGATCTTTCTTTTGTGGCCTGAGTATATTTGTAATGATAGCCAAATGGACATGGAGCCATTCATTTCGGACTGTCACCAAGAGCCTTGTATTCCCAAGGGGAGTCTGGACTGATATGTCTAAATTGTCCACTTGATTCTACTTTGTGGCTATCAGCCAAGCCAAGGCCACCTTCAGAAAGACTAACATAATACCTCCCTACTTCTGCCCTTTATAATCCATTCTCTGAAGCTACGAGAATGATCTTTCTAAAACACAAATTCTGACTGATTAAAGCTTTTATTTCGAGACACGATCTTGCTGTGTTTCTAAGGCTGGCTTAACTCACTATGTAGCCCATGCTAGCTGGAAGTTCTGATCTTTCTGCCAAGAGATGATGTTATAGGTACTTGGAATCCTTTAATGGTTTCTTTTTGTTGAGACAGGCTCTCACTATGTAGTCCTGGATGACTTGCTATGTAGATCAGGCTGGCCTCAAATTCACAGAGATCTCCCTGCCTCTGCTTCTCACATGCTGGGATTAAAGGTATATACCACCACACCCAGCCTCTTTAATGGTTTCTTAACACATCCAGACCTCAAACTCTTAGCTAAGTATGGTGGTACAGGCAGAGGCAGGAAGATCCTCAGGACCAGGTCAGCCTCACCTACATAGGAAGACCCTGTATGATACAACATGCAAATGATCTTCAAACTCCTATGACTTACACAGCTTTCCATATGGTCCTTCTTTGTCTTTCTAGCCTCATGTCTTTTCCTTTTTCTCCCAAATGCTTACTTCTGCTCCAGCATCCTTCTATTTCCATTCTTTCTCCCTCATACCTTTCCTGGATCCTCACATGGCGTCCTCTTTGTGTCAGTTAGGAGTCAGTTCTCACTGATGCCTTCTCTAGTCACTGGCTCTAACACAACCCTCCAGCATCACGATCACACAAGCCTGATTTATTTTCTTCATCGTTATCCCCCAACCTGGGTTTATCCTGTAAGTTTATGGTTTTCTTGTTGATCATCCACCCCTTGCCCTTGTCAGATGATAAGGCCTGTGAAAGTTGTTCATTGCTCTGCCTCTAGTATCTCAAGACAGTCCTCCAAGAGTGCAGTGAAAGAACAAACATGCATGTGTGTGTGTCTTCACTCAATTAAGTGTGTAAGAGGGGGGCCTCTCTGGTGGACAGAAAACCTGCTTCACTTTGACAGGCACGTGTGTGACTGGCACATGGTACTGTCCGCATGCGAGGCAGAGGACTGGCTGGGCCACAGGGCTTTAGCAGCCCCGGGAAGCCAGGGGCTGGGAGGGCCAGACAGGCGGCCAAGGGAGTCTGCTTCCCCTCTATTGATTGCATTAATGCCAGGGATTTGGAGTGAGGCAGGTTGGGTAACGGGTGGTAATTCAGTCCAGGTTTCCAACACATTCTCTGCTGAGAACCAGAGTGGGGAAGGATGAGAAAGACAGATGGGGAGAGAGATCGGCATCCCCAGAGCCTTTCAAGGGTGATCTCTGGGCAACAGGACTGACAGCAAGTTTGCCAGAGAGTTCTCTGTGCTCATAGCCCTCTTGTCTGGGTCTGGGTTATCTGGGATGAGAGACTTCTTCTTGTAGGTATCATCTTTCCTTCCCCAGAAATAAAATTTGCTGAGGGGTGAGTGAAGGCAGGTGACCTACTATGCCACTTTCTTGTGTAGCTGACACATAGTAGGTACCCACTTGGGTTGGGAGACTTGAGTTTTATAAAGCCTTCCCTTTCCTCTTCCAAGTGCTTTAACATTTGGATAAACATTTCTTCTTCACTCTAGCTTTAGTTTTAGGATAATATAATTTTAGAAATGTATAGGTGAGATGGAGTCTCTGGTCAGAATGGGTCACAAGCCGAATGTGTGTCATCAGCTTGAAGCATGATCAAAATCTGAGCTCTGTGATAACCTACAGTAATGTACTACGCAAAGTACTAGCTATTGCAAAGTAAGGATGCATTGATAGGCCCTCTCCTTTATAGGACATAGTGGTGTGCAGGCATGTGCAAGGGTAGGGCAAGCAAGGAAAGAACAGATGAGGGAGTTCAAATACCCAGGCTCAAGTTGTGACTCCACCCTTTGGCCTTGGGACAGTGGTCATTTCTAGCTTTCGTGCCTCAGTCTCCTCAGCATGTACCATGAACATAACACCAAAATAATAAGACAGAAGGCATGAAAGTGACTGGCCATAGCAGGTACTCAGAGGATAGTGGTAGCTGTCTACCCCTACAATCTAAGAGGGCCTTGTGGAGTGGAGAATGAAGTTTGTGGCAGAACTTGGAAGCATTTGGAGTTCTAGCAGGAAAGGTATAAAGATCTAGGGTGAGCATACCTGTTGACATAGAGAACAGAGTTGAACTCAGGAAACAAGGGGATGTCAAGGCAATGGTAGGGGAACCAGAGGTTGGAGAAGGGCATCAATCTGGCCCAAGGTCATGTATTCTGGCTGAGACAGGACTAGAACCCAGACCACCTGTCTTCCCAGATACGCTTCCTGGAGAACCAGCTGGCTGCTGTGCTTCTCTGCCAGAAACATGGCTAGGGCCCACAAAAGGCCATGGGGGCCATGAACATGAACTTGTGATGTAGAGAAGGTGGCTTTCATCTTGAAGGAGGAGGCCTCTGTCTCCAGTCGCTGGTGTGCAGGCGAGAGCTCACCACCCTCCTGGAGAGCAGGCTCTGGTCTCCCTCCCTGTTTTCATCCAGGCTGCTCCCATTTCCTGGGCTCCAGTACCTCCTCCAGGTGCCCCCTGCTTGGCCCCAGAGCCCAGGGAGGGGGAGACCAGGGTGACAGCTGCTGGGCCATAGGCTGGCCGACGCCAGTGTGGGGGTGGGAGTGGGGGGTCAGGCTTGTAGAGGGCCAGCGGGCAGGAGCATGGAGAGGAAGTTCACAGTCTGCGGCAAATGGATTTCAAGGCCCTGTTAAGTGGAAAAGCCTCCAGGAACGTGGCAGAGAAAGGCCCCTGTCTTTGGAGAGGGGCTGAGGGGCCGGCTGGGGGTGTCTTGGCAGGGGAAGCTGAGCTGCATGCTTGTGTGAGTTGGGAGTGGGGGCGGTGGATAGGGCTGCCGCATGAGGCTGGGCAGTCCCTGAGTGAGACTGGGCCTGGGGATTGCTGTCTGTTTGAGAATGGGCTCTGGCCCCAAGTCCAGCTTTGGAATTCTAGGATCCCAGGACTCAGACTAGCTGCTGAGAAGCTTCATGAACAACAGGCTCACAAGGGATAAGACTGACTGTAAATCTCAACCACTAGGTTGACCTCTCTCCTTTGATGGTACTGAGGACTGGGGTCCTGGAGGATGTGGAGGTAGCTTGACCACAATTTCTGCTCTTCTGGAGCTAGCAGCCTGGCAGGATGACCATCTTTGCAGATAGTGCACTTTGCAATCTGCAAGACACTTTGCCTACTCATCCCCATATCACACATCTACAAAGCAGAATGTTTGCCCCAGTCACAGGAGATGTACGCTTTGCCTTCCCAGGCATCCCACAGGCCTGAAGCCTCCCCTGGCCCTAGATTTCTCTGCTGTTTTTCATTCTTTATTTCTCTTTTACTGTTCTGTTGAGTTGTTTCTCAAACTCTTGCACATGCTGCCTTAACCTCCCGAGTGCTGAGATTACACGTGTAATCCATCACCCCACCTAGATTTTCCATTCTTCTAGGTGGCTCCTCTCAAAGGGATGTGCTTTGTGAGATGTCCTTGGCCAAGACCTCCTTAGACCAGGCAGGCCAAGTATTCTTCTGGCCAAAAATCATTTCTAGCTGATCCTCCTTTGAGCTGTCCACTCTAAGGCCACTCATGTGGTTCTTCCTCTCTATTGCTCTCAGTTTCCTTGGCATGCTTCTCAGTCCTGAAAGGAGTCAGCAGAGAAGAGCTGTGAAGCAGACAGGCAGAGACCTGGCCCATGCGGGTGGCTGAGTAACAGAGGAGGAGCCTTGGGGCCCCTTTCCCAGCCAGGCCCCCTGCCCTTTGCCTGGCCTGGCCCCAGGCACAGGGCCCAGCCAGCTGTCCCAGGGCGGGCAGGCTAGCTGCATTAGCAAATGTGTTTGCGGTTATGGGCCGCTCCCGAAAGCAGAGAAGCATTGCACTAGGGGGGTAGGGATTGAAGACAGACCAGGCTCTGGTTCCCAGCGCTAGCCAGGGAAATCAGAACCAGGCTGGACTTCTGGCCCCTCCTTGAGAACCCTCTCTCCTTGAACCCCCTTCCCCCTGACAGCCTGGGAGGAGGCTGGGGGAGGCTCTGCTCCAGCCGTGTGGCCATTCAGGCAGAGTTGCCTTTGGGTATTAATGGTAGAGGTCAGAGAGTGAGCTGAGGGGTGGAGGGTAGAAGCAGATGATCTTCCTACGTGCACTCTCTCACTCTAAATCACCCTCTCCCCTGCTCCCACTTAGATGGCCAGAGCAACAGAAGACAAACCTCAGGCCTGGTGGTCTTGCAATTTGGCCTGCAAAACCCATTGAAGCTTCTGGTCCACCTTTCTTTACCCCAATGTAGCCAGGGCTGGCAGGAACGATGCCAGTGGCCTTGATGCCTTCCAGGAGCCTGCTAGAACCTGGCTTCTCAGACTTCCCCCAGAGCCCAGTCTGCAGGAGTGGGGCTGGAAAGAATGAAGGGCAGGAAGCAACTTGGAGGAAAGGGCAGGCTAAGCAAGGCGGTGGAGCAGGCGCCCTGCAGGGCAGTACCTCTGAGATGCTAGTTTCCATAATGATAAAGTCAAAGATGACAGTCATAATAGCTACCTGTTACCCCACACTGGTAGGTGGCCAGCATTGAGAGTGGAGAACTGAAACTTCCACAGATGAAGTCACTGAGGAAGGCCTGCACTCTGTAAAGCGCAAAGCCAAGAGAACCCAGTGCTTTGATTTTTCATTTTCTTTTTTGTTTATTTTATGTACATAAGTGTTTTGCCTCAATGTATCTAAGTACATTCATGTGTGCAATGCCAGTGGAGACCAGAAGAGGGCATCAGATAATCTGGAACTGGGAGTTATAGTTGTTAATTGCCATGTGGTGCTGGGAACTGACCCGGGTCCTCTGCAAGAGTAGCCAGTGCTCTTAACCGCTGAACCATCTCTCTAGCCCAAGAACCCAGCCTTATTGAAATAGCTCCCTTCCCTCAGGGCAGGGCCTGTACAGGGCTGAGAGGAAGGAAACACAGGTCGGGGTGTCCCGCAGTCGTAGGGTTGTTGGTACTACCTTTGGAAGTCACTCAAGGGTTGTATCCCTCTGTGATGCTTTCACCCTTGTCAGCTTGGCCATCTCTTCTGAAGCCTTCAAGAGCCAGCTTGAAAGTCTGAGTTCTTGTCCCCTCCTGTGGGTGTGGCTGGCTCTGTCATGTTGCCATGATGCCATTCCTGTCCCAGCCATGTTTGGGGATGAATTCTCTGCTCCCCCAGATCCTTAGAAATCAGGTCCAGGAAGTCTCTTGGTTACTATCAGCTCCCTCTTTTCCCTTAGAGCTGGAATGAGCTTTCTTTGTCTGAAAAACCCAGAGCTGGTTGTAAGCACATACTTGTCAGACAGAACCGGATTCAAAAGTGATGCAGGCCACTGTAGAGTGTAAGCTCTGGGTGATGGGAGCCATGTCTGCTATGTTCATTGCTGCTGGAGCCACCAGCTCTGGGGCCTGGCAGAGACACCCAAATGGGTAAGTTCTGGGAAGAGGATCCCTTCAGTTGGGCTCACAGCACTGGAACAATCTAAAAGTATGGACTTCAAGTGGGCATGGTGGTATAAAACTGTAATCACAGAGCACTAAAGAAGGAGGATCTAGAGTTTGAGACCAGCCTGGGCTACTGAGTGAGATCCTGCCTCAAAAAAAATTAGGCTGGACATCGTGGCATATACCTTTAATCCCAGAACTTGGGAGACAGACAGGTAAGTGTCTGAATTTGAAGCTTGCCTGGTCTACATATGAAATAGTCTCAAAAACAAAACAACTAAAAAAACAAAAATAAAACCTAAAACCAAACAGAAAACCCCAAACAAAATGAAGCTAACCAATTAGCAAAGATGCTCCACAGAGCTGAGGGCCCTGAGCATCTTTCCCACTTGAAGCATACACACTGGGCCAGAGGGCTTGCCTCTAGGAGTGTACGTAGGAGGTGAAGTGGAGGGTCACCTCTGGAATCTCGACCGTGGCTTTGAGCCTGGGCCTAGAAGATGTCACCTTATCCCACCCGGAGCCCTTCCACTCACCTGCATGGCTTTTTCAGGTCAAGCCTTCTTCCTGTGGCAGGAGATGCCTATAGTCTCTTAAGGAAGTTAACAGCAGCTTGAGGAACAAGGCTCTTGTCTATGGTCATTGTGGGCTTTAGGGCCTGTGTCCTGCATGCTAGGGGCCTTCCAGGCTGTTGGGGGAAGAAGCAGAAATGGTGGTGGGACACCTGACTTGGGAACCCTGTCCTCTCTGGGGGTGAAGAGTGCCCTTTGCCAAGCACTTACTTTCATCTGCCAGGCACCCTCTCCTATAGGAGTCTGAAGCCCAGAGAGGTAGGGGCACTTCCCTGAGGCTACTGTTTGAAGAAGCAGCCATGTTAAGATTTCAGTCCAGCTGTGCTGGAGTCCAGCACTGTGTATTTCTGCTTTGCTCTGCTGCCTCTAAGGAGCAAAGGAAAAATGGCCAGATGTACCAGGCGTGGGGAGTTGGCCCCTTACCTGGGGACAGGAATGCAAGCAGTGGCAGCCTGTGCAAGGACTGAAGAGGGGATGACGAGTGGGAGAAGGTGCAGGAGCTGTAGATGGATTGGAGTGGGTTCAGAGGCAGGCAATGAAAATGATTAAGGGAAGAGAGGGATTAATTTATAAAATGAGATTAGAAGAGCAGGGCTGCCCCGCTTGGCTAAGGGACAACTCACAGATGAGTGGACGTCGGAAAGGATGGTGGCTGCGCGGGGGAACACGGTGCCTCAGAGGGGCCCACCAGTCCCAGAGCCTGAGCTGCACCATTGCGGCCAGGAAGACCTTGAAGGTCCATAAGGGCCCAGCAGCTGCGGTGACCAGGGCAGTCCTAGAAGCCCCCTCGGGCCTTTCCCCCTGGTGCTGCGGAAGACAGGAAGAGGCATTGGAGCAGCCCGCAGAAGCTCATAAAGATACTTCACAGCAGCTGAGTGAGTGCAGGGAGGCTTTTCTTCCACTGTGTAGGGGAGGAACAGAAAGAAGCTCAGGGAGCAGAATGACCTGGCCCGGTCACATGAGGAATGATGGAAACAAGATCCTAAGCTGGAGCTTGGCCCCAGCACAGCCGATAGTGATTCCACTGCTCTTGTCCCTTGCTTCCTCTACTGTGTAGTGGGAGGCATATCTATAGATTCCACTGGTCATTTATTTTGGGTTCTGATCATTATAGTCTGAGGAAGTTCTTCCTTATATCTAGGCACAGTCCTTCCTGCTACCTCTCCACCTCTGTCAGGAAGGAGATGGAGAGAGAGTGGACATGGAAGAGGAGAGAAGAAGGATGAGGAAGAGGATGAGGACAAGGATGAGGACAAAGAGGAAGAAGAAAAAGTATCACGGATCTGCTAGCCATCTTTTCATATTTCAAGAGATCAAAAAGGATTTTGATGTCATTTAAACCTAATGATAATTTTATAATTTAGATCTTATTCTCCAATTTTACAGACACGAAACTAAGGTTCAGTAGAGGGGTGATGATTAGACCAAGACTTGGCAAGTGAGTGATAAAACTCAAATCTCAATTCAAATGGGCACCCAAAGCCAAAATCCCATATGTCCAATGGGCCCATATGTTGACCATCCATGCAGAGGAAAATTGGAGGAGTCAGGGATTCAGTCAGCATTTTGAGGAGAGAACTCCCCACAAGTGCTCAGAGATGATGATCTGAGGAAGCAGCTCTTCAGGAGAAAGGGGGGGGGGGAGAGAAAGAGAAAGCCCAAGTAGCTTTAGGTCGCAGGGCTTGGTACTGGGAGCACATGCTCCCCAGGGCCCTGGTCAACTCTGGCAGGGCCTACTTCAACTGCTCACTCTCAGGACTCTCATATATATCTAGATCACCTCCCACTGCCATGCCCACAGCTACCTGCTACCCATAGTCAAGGGCCTGGTACTGCAGGAAGGACTGGAAACTGACTGTCATGTGGGGGGCCATGGCATCTGAGCCATGCAACGGAGATGCTGCCTGAGTGAACTTTCAGGCCTGCAGGCTGCCTGGTGAATAGAGAGAGTGAGGCAGGGAAGGAGAGGTGAGGTGGGGAGGGCAGGAGGAGTGGTTTTCTTTCTTTCATTTTTTTCTCAGGCAGAAATGAGCTCATGTTTTGTCTAATCTAAATTCTGTCAAGCAAGCGAAAAGGAGAGAGACAGACACAGAGAAAGAGAGAGAGAGAGAGAGAGAGAGAGAGAGAGAGAGAGAGAGCGCTATAGAGTTAATAAAAATCTGCCAAGCATATGTTCTTTCCAGCTCAGAGACAAACCAAAAGAAAAAAATAAATACCAGGAGAGCTGAAAGAACAGACCAGACGGGGAATGTGTTCTCAGCTCACCCAACTTCCTCTTCACTTCAAGCAGAGAAAATTCTCCCTACTTACCCTCAGCTGGCCAGCTCCCCATTCCAGGTCTGGGCCTGTGGGAAGGTCAGGCCCCAGGAGAGTGCAGCCTCCTCAGCCATCTGGGTGAAGAAGGGTTGAGGTTTGGGGACAGGGCTCAGGGTGCAGAACAGAGGCCTTCTTGGTCTTGTCGGCCTCTGGCCCTGCTGGCTTCTGGCTGTGGGGGGCATAACGGCCATACTACTTCATGCCCAGCTGATAGGGGGATACCTTTTCAGTCTCCAAGGAAAATCCAGGCAGGCCTCCTTGGAGCAAAGCCCTTGGGAAATGAGCCATTTCACCAGAGGAACATGGAGGACAAACCTGAGGAACTGGCTTCCGTGGGACCATTTTGCCCGATAAGCAGTTGAAGTCTTGGGAAAGGTGCACCCCGTTTGTAGCCATTCCTCCTTAGCCCTTCTGAGCTGCCTCTGTCCTGCCTCCCATGTCTGAAAAGGCCTGGCTGTGAGTGCTGGAATGTGGAGCTATTCCTAGGGGGAGACAGGGAAGTGAGGGGAGCTGAATTGGCCATGCTGAGCAAGACGTTTAGCTACTCAAGCAATAATAGGGCTTTCATGGAGATGGCCAACCTTGGGTTCCAAAGCTATTTTCCACCCACAACCCTCCTTCCTCCCTCCCGGAGTTGCCCAGCTGAGAATCCTCCTTTGTTGAGCTGAGCCCTGGGGGGAGAGGGGCCGGGCTTTGTGGAGAGGGCCCCTAGGCCAGGCTGACTGGGCTCCCTGTTGTCTGGGTGGAGCACATCTGGGCAGTGGAAGGGAGCCGGGGCCAAGGCCTGGGCCAGCTCTTCTTTCTCAGCAACCCCAGGGCGTAGGCCCTGCCTCTGTTCCTGGGTTCGAGTTGTGTTTGTGGGCTGGTATTTCCCACGTTCCTCAGTGGAAGGGTCCTTGAGAGGACACAGGGACAAATGTTACTCTTTGGCAAGTACTCTGTAGTCTGTGACTCATATTCTAGACCCATCTTTTAGTATAGAGCAGACACAGAAGACTTGGGGAGGATTTCAGATCCTGACTCTGAGGACCCAGTCTGAGGGCCACAAAGGCTGTGTGGAGGGGTGGGAGCCAGTCCAGTAAGGGTGAGGCTGGAGCTGGGGCTTGGCCTGGCTGGGCAGGGTAATGAGATCCAGCTGGAAGGGAGGAGGAGGAGGGGGTGGAGGAGGGAGAGGAGGGAGAAGAGGAGGGGGGAAGAGGAGGAGGAGGTTCCTTTATCTCTCGCTCCATGTTCTCAGGGCCCACGTTTTTTAATTTGTGTTGGATAAACAATATGGGATTGTATACGCAAAGAAGCTCTAATTATCCCCCGAGGTTGTGTTTCCTTAGAGGAAATGAACTGGGCATGGCATTCGCGGTGGATCGCAGAAACGCACCAGCCCAATAGCTTCCAGATTGCTGCTCAGGCGTGCCATGCTGGGAGCCCCCTCCAGTGGGGCTGCTCTCTCCATACGCCCAGCTGTGTCTGGAGCCCAGCCTGTGCCCTGCTTGACCTGGCCCTGGCAGGGTAGAGGAAGGCCTGCTTGTCCCACAACCTTCCTTCCTTCCTTTGTATTGAGCCACCCCCACCCCAATCAGCCTAATCCCTGTCTCTCTACTGGTTTGAGACATGGACCTCCGAAACAAGGCCCAGAGATGGAGATGGAGGTGGAGGTGGTCCCTGCTGCCTCTGTCCCCTACCATGGTCCCCAGTGAATGATTGTCGTGGAGCAGTTATCATGGGGAACTTAGGGTTATCATCATCTGCTCCTGAATAGTGCTCCCCAGGGTGCTCTCTCATGGAGGCTGCCTCTAGGTTCAAGGAGTACAGAGGAACCCCTGCATAGTCAAGGACTCTGTTCTGGAGACCTCCTGGGAACAGGTACCCCAGCTTCTGCAGCACTCTGAGACTGGGATATCACTGATGTCTATCACTAAGGTGTTACCGGCTACCCAAATTCTTCATCTGCCTGATATGCACAGGGAGGCAAAAGGAGGGCCTTCCCAAAGTTCACACACATGTGGCAGGACCTGGGGAGACCAACCAGTTGAGTAAGACTTGTGAAGGAAGGGCATGTCAGGACTGAAACGGCTCAGGGATTAGGATATTCAAAAGTATCAACCCACAGATTAGTAAAATCAAACCATCATCTGTAAACTCCACTCCATATATTCTTCCCTATTGTCATGGAAGAAGTATTCTCAGAGACTAGGTGACCACACTGCGTTTAGCTGTCACTTGCTGTGTGCCCCGCTAAGAGCTAACATCTTCAAGCAAGTGAGCAGACAGGCAGGGGGGAGTCCTATGAAAGTAGATTCTAGGTGCTGTTAGGATGTAGGTCCTTCATCAAAAGCAAGCAAAGGTTACAGGGAATAGGTCCCAGGAAACTTCCCTGGGGGCAGTACAGGGACTAGTGGGCTGCGTGGAGCCCCAGACACCCAGCCCTCCTGACTGCAGCAGTGGACAAGGCAGCAGGGGGCGGAGGTGGGGAGGTGGCCGAAGGTGGGGAGGTGGCCGGCGGCAGTGCGGGACTGCTTCCACTGAAATGGAAGGTTCGCCCCCATGTCTCCCTTTTATCTTTTCATTACATACAAATTAGGAGTGCGATTAACTTTATTAAAAGCAAACAAAGCTGGTCAGAGAATGGGGCCTCCAGACAGAGCTGTGGGGGCTCCAGGAGGAGAGGCCAGGGAGGAGCTGGGAGGGCTGTGGTTGTGCAGTTAACAGGGCGGGAGGAGGATAGGGAAGAACTTCCTACAAGACTCTTTGTCTTCCAGATCTCACCGCTTTCACCACCATTTCTAACCTTCTGAAGTTACGCCAGCTCAGTCCATTCTCAAGAAAATCCCAGACTTTAAGAGATACAAGGAACCATAGACCACGGAGTCTATCAGTTTCTACTTCCAGCTACTGATGGGGAAACTGAGGCCCAGAGAGGCAAGGAATGAACCCCAAAGCCCCTGGCAGAGTGCATGGCTAGGGGTGGCATGCTAAGAGGTAAAGCCTTGTGTTTTAAAAGCTGTTCCCCCTTCCATACCGCCTCAGTGTCGAGAAGGGCTGACCTAAGTCCTTCTTGCTGCAGATATACCCATTTTTGTCACCCCTCAGTGGAGCTGCTACCCGTACCAACCTTTTCTGGACTCCAAAGTGGCTGTATTCTGCCCTCTTGGTCTTCTCCTCGTCTGTGGCCTTTTGTCCCTCTAAAAGCTCAGGCCTCAACTGCTGCTGAAAGACTTGACCATAGTCATGGTCACAAGCCTTATGACACCTCTGGGCATTAGAGTAGCACATCAAGTTGTAAGAAGGCGTTCGTCCTGCAAACTCTGACTGCCAGGCAAGGCACAGTCCACTCATTTCATTTTCTTCTTGATGACTTTATTTGGAACACATTTATTGAGGGTTTATTTTCTACCCAGCGACGTGCTAAGTGCTGGGGACTCAGTAATACAAACCTTTGGTCCCAGCCGAAGCAGGAAGGTGCTGAGTTTGAAGCAGCATAGTAAAACCCTGTCTCAAAAAACCAAGACTGGAGATGTACCTCATCATACATTGTCTTGCATGTGCGAAAACCTTGGTTCTATGGTTCCATCCCTGGGAGGAGGGGCAAGGAGATGAAAGTGTTATGTTAAATCTCCTGATTTGAGTATCACACATTGAGTGAATGTGTCAGTTGCACTGTGCCTCATAAATTTGGACAACTAAAATAATGAAAAATAAATTAAAATTAGAAAAAGCAGTGAAGTATAGATTAAAGAGCTGAAAGCTCATGTATCTCTAATACACACAATTCTGCCTTGAACCATTTCTGGTGAGTGTGGGGTCATGAAGGGGTACAGATGGGTATGAGTTTCCCATTCCTGGGCCCTGTTCAAACACTAGCTCTGTGACTCCTGATGCCTTTTAGCATCTTCATCAATATTACTAGTAGCTTCCTACTCGTCCAAATAAAGAACAATTGAGGGTCTGTTGTTAAAAACCCAAACCCCCTCTTCCTTTATAGATCAAGGGCTCTAATGGTATAAAATTGGTTCCAAGAGGAATGTTTCCACTTTTCAAAGAAACACAGTGTTTAAGCCCTTTAGAAGCACCTACTTCCTACTAGAAACCAACCACTTACTCTTTATAGAAATTGATCAAACATGCTTAACAACCTGCTTAATGTGAGTGAAGGGGTTGGAAAGGACTGGAGGCTGAACCAGGTATTATCCACCCCCAAAATGGGCTCTGCTATTAGGTGAAAGTATTATAAAATTGCCTTTATTTTTTTGGATTTATTAATTTTTATTCCACATGTATGAGTACTTTGCCTGCATGTATGTAAGTGCACCAAGGACATGTAATGAGGGTAGAGGCCAGAAGAGGGCATAGGATTACCTGAAACTGGAGTTATGGATGACTGTTAGCTGCCATGTGGGTGCAGGGAACTGAACATGGATCCTCTGTAAGAGCAGCCAATGCTCTTAATCACTGAACCATCTCTTCAGCCCTTGAAATTTCTGTTTTTGCAGCTCAACAGTGGTCAAGTATTGACACTTCCCCAAGGATTCAGCCTGATAGCTCTTAAGTGGTTTAGGCTGGTTCCCTGGACATTAGCCCTTCATATAGCATCATTAGCTAGCATGGGCACACTTGCTAAGCAATCTCAGTTCTTGTTGTACCATTGGGATAGGCCTCCTGAGGCTTCTTGGGAGAGTCTTCTTGCTGGTCACACAGGAGTTCCTTGTGATGCCAAATAATGAACGACAGCTCACATTTTGTTGGCATGTCACCTCTAATGTGTTGGACCCTGTTATAAGCATTTCACAAGCATTACCTCACTCACATAATGCTTAGACCGACCTACTCCACTGAGCAAGTACAACAATCACTTCAATTTTTAATATTTTAATTGAATGTTTGCAAATTTCATACAATAATTTTTGATTATATTTAGACCTGTTCCCTTTATGCGTCCATCTTATAGCCCCCCTTGCCAAATTTTAGGCACTTTCATATATATTAAGATCCTCAATGTCTTTAATGTGGGCCAGCCACTGGAGTGTGTCACACCTTTAAAGAAAACCAACCCTCTCTCTCTGAGCAGTTATCAGTAGCCAAGAGTTCCTCAACTTTGGGATTTTTCCCACTTCCCCATTTCTGTGCTTTAATTTTGTCTGGTTTGAGCTTGCATGAGTCTTGTGTGTTCTGTCACTATTGCTGTGAGTTCACATGACTAACTTCCTAGCTGTCTGGAAAACTCTGTTTCCCTATGGTGATCCCATACCTATGGCTCTTACATTGTTTCTGCCCCCTCTTATGCAATGGTCCCAGAGTCTTGGGTAGCAGGTCACCTCAGTTTTTTTAAAGGTGAGAAACAAAGGCAGGGGAATTAAGTAAATTGCCCTAGGCTCACCATTGATGCATTATTAAGCTAGAATTTGAACCCTGGTTGGCTGAACCAATTGCTGCTTACTCCTGCGACTGGGCCAGAGGGCTTAGGACAAACTGAGATCTGCCATCTCCTGCCTCTATATCCAGTAAGAGGGAGAAAAGCTATTTCCAAGGAACAAGATGGGGGAAGTAGATGAGGTAGGAAGGCAGGACTGTGCCATTTGGGTTGAGGGGTCCCCAGTTTTGATGCATGACAAGAAAGGGATATTGTCCTTCTTGCTTACTATAAGTTTCACCTCAAAGGCAGTTGTCAGCTGCTGTGAAGTATGGTAGAAACCTGGGGACTTTGGCAGGGAAAACTCTACTGTTTCTTAGCTTTGTGGCCCTTGATATATCTGTTGACTTCTGTGAACCATAGCTTACTTACCTGCAAAATGGGGCTAATGAGCCCAATGCAGTGAGAGAAGCAGAGCACAGTAACTGGAAGCTTCCTGGCCTGTGGGCAGCTCTGGTAAGGGCGGGTTCCCTTCCACAGTCCTTAGAGAGGAACTCCAGGGGGACTCCCGGTTCTCCCCACTCCTTGTCCCTGCTGCTTTTGGCGCACAGACTCTCAGAGACCCCAGGACCCGATGACTGGTGGTTGAGAGTGAATTCTAGCAATAAAGTGAGATTCAGGCTATTTTATGCAAATTCCTATTTAATTTTACTCTGCTCCAATGTGCAGAATGATGAATTCCTCTTTCCTTTTGGATATTCTAGTCTCCCAAACCCTAAAGTCCCAGAGAAAGCTGTCTGTTCCCATCACTCTTTTTTTAAGTTTTGGGAAGGCTATATGAAATCAGGGGAGACTAGCAGTCCATTTGTGCCCCTAACTCTCCATGGAAACATAGGAGAATAACAAACTGGTCATGATGGTGTACACCTGTACTTCCAGCCCTCAGGAGACTGAGGCAGGAGGATGGAGAGTTTGAGGCTAGTCAAACTCTTGGCTAGAGTGTCTTGGCTACACAGTGAGTTCCAGGACAGTATGGACTACACAGGGAGATATTCTCTCAAAAAACCAAACCAATCAAGCAAGACAAAACTATGAGGATGAGATCAGAAGGGAAGGAGCCTCCTCACAGCGGCTGTTCCTCCCCCTGCGCCACCCTGCCCGTGGTTATAGTGCAATGGTTCCGGGCTTGACACTTTTCAGTGTGGTTTCTCTCTCTGCCCCAGTTATCTTTGTTTGTAACTTAGTGTAGGAAAAGTGGCTACCAATGTGTCAGGTTGGACTGAGGGAGAACTGTTCTACAGCTGAGCAAAAGCCCCTCCTTTTGCCACCTCCACCCCAAGCCTCTTTTCCAAAGGCGGCATCACACTCACTGGCCACATACAGTACTACTCTCAAGGAACAAAGACCATGATGGACTCTTTAGGGGTTCCCCTTCCTGTTCCCCTGCCTCCGTGTAGCATGCCCACAGCTTGACCGTGGACCCCTTTACTGGAGAGATCTCTGGGGAAACACATCTGCTCCCCACTTCTATTCCAACTTCCATTTGCCCCAAGCCTGTTTCCAGGAAGCACATTTATGTCAAACACGACTCCGTTCTTCATGTTCTCGCTGGTGGGATTCCAGTCTTCCGGAGCTGCGTGGCTTGGAGTGAACAACCGTCCTGGTGCGGCCTCTCCATTTCCCTCTCTGGGAACTGGACTAGATGACTTTAGCGGGTTCTGTGGCCTCTTCTCCTGGTCTCATGGCTCCTGATGCTCCTAAATCTTGCTGTGGGTATCTGGAATTTGGTTGATCTTGTTATAGCAGTTTGTCTACACTCATGTCCCCTCCATTCCCTTTCTGTATAAAAGAAGGCCAGATTTACTGTCAGTCACATTTTATGCACTATCCACCACATACACAAACAAAAGCAACACAGTTGAAGGTCCAACAAACAAAACCAAACCCAACTAGCGTTATATCCTCTTTAAGAACTCAGGTGTCCTTTTGCCTGCATTTCATCTTTCCTCATCACCTAATATTACCTTTTCTTAATGCCCTATCTAAATGATATACTATACCAACACTTACAATCATATAAAACCCTAAACGAAGCTCTGTGGCTTTAGAATAGCTACTCTAACTGTGTAGAAGTTGATTGAAATGTATAGAGTTTGGAATTGGGCAAGTGTTCATTTGAGTGACTACCTTAATCTAGCTGTGTGATGTTTTCATTTGTGAGTTCATTATAATAAAGTGATTTTATTATTGTTTTAAAGGAGAGCAGGGTAAGAAGAACTGGTTTCCAAAGCTGCCTTTCATTGCAAGGCTGTATGAGAAGACAGGAACTTGGATGTTTCTGTCCTTATGTAGCTCTTGAGCAGCACCTGTCTTTGGAGGGGATGATGAGAGGCCATCTCCAGCCAGGTGGCTGGTTTGGGGCTGGACTGGGGCTGGGGAAGATCAGATGAAGGTGGAAGGAAGTCAGCAGTACGTAGGTCTGAGGAAGGATAGAAGGTAGAAAGGCAGACAGGGAGGAGGCAGGAAGAAGGTGGGAGGGAGGGAGGGTGGGGGACCCAAGGAAGGGAAAGAATAAACACATCATCAGGGTTACTGAATTTCCTGTGCAGCTGGAGTCATCTTTTGCTCTTCATAAAACTCAGCTGTGGCTTCCCCACTCTCTTTGGATAGATAGCTGCTGTTCTCAACACAGCCTGCTTGAGACCTGAGCAAGGAGGACGTGGGCACTCAGACTTAGGTACTAGACCCTCCAACACAGTAAGGCTGAGTTCAGCTGGCTCCAGATTCATCCCTTCACTGATATAACCTTGTGGGGAAGAATAAGGCTCTGGGAGTGAGACTGGCTTTGTCACTCATGGGCTGCTGGACCCTCCCCTTCTTTCCGTTTTCTGAGCCCGTCTTCTCGTCTGCCAATGGGGCTAAGATCTCTTAGGATGCATGCAATTTTAGGTGCTTATTGCTTGCTGTGGAGGCCCCAGCACTGCCTGGCCCAGTGGCTGCCCAACATTTGGCATTCCTTACTTTCTCCCGACTCCTATTTTACCTACTGCTCATGATGGCCTACATCCTGTAGCCTCTGTATCCTCATCTCCCAGGTCACTAGCCTTCAGAGGGAGGGACAGAAAGAGAGCAGAGGAGCCGGTCAGGCTCATTGTGACTATGGCTGCTGTTGCTGCTGGTGGTGGTGGTGGTAGTGGTGGTCGTGTGTGTGTGTGTAGAAGAAACTCTAAGGGGTAGATAGTGGGCAGGCAAATGCTTCCCAGCTTTCTGACATCCTGCAAAGGCATCTGGAGCCAAATTCTTTGTAGGGTCCTGTCTTATCGATTCCCTAAACAGACCTTATGTGGAAAAGTGGGCAGCATTGTGCATTGTTCTGGGAACAGTGTGGAATGTTTCTTAGGTTCTCAGAGAAGATTCTGGAAAGCCAAGCTGAAGCATCAGATTTTAAGTTACGCACTGAATACAGGGAACGTTCTAAGTTCTATGGCATTTACTTTGAACATCCCTAGAGGGGAGGGAAAGCCTAGGTATAGAAATTGTCACTTAGCTGGTAATGATGAGGAGAGACTTTTCTGACACCTGAGCCCTTGCTTAGCCACTCTCTTCTACTGCCTCCTGTGAGATACTGGGTGCGGGGATGGATTCACGCACAATTCCTTTCTTTACTTCTTTAATAGAGAACTGGAGATTGGATGCCTAAGTTCTTTGTTTTGTGTTAAGAAGTGAGTATGGAAATATAAATCCTAGCTGAGTGTAGTAGTACACACCCATAATCTCAGCACGATGCAATCTGAGGCAGGAGGATTTTGAGTTTAAGACCAGCTTGCTAGGATACACAGTGAGACCCTGGGGGGGCAGATATCATAGAAGGGAAGGAAATATATGTATCTTTTCAAACTGCTTTGGATCAGTTTAAGGAAAGGACATGGAGACTGTAATGAGTCATGGTTTGATTCTGAAATATCTCTCACAGGCCCATGCTTATATCTGGCCAGTGACATTGCTTTGAAAGGCTGTGGAATCTTTAGGAGGTGGAACCAGGCTGGTGGGCCTCTAAAGCTGGCCTCCTATTTCCTTCTCAGTCTTCAGTCTTATGAACAGACACTACTAGGTGCTCCCACTATCAAGAACTGAGCCATTTTGTCATGCCTTCCAAACTGTGACTGACTGTAACCCTTTAGAACAGTGAGCCAAAATAATACTCCTTTATGTTTTTTTTCCCAGGCTTTTTTATGTCATTACAACATACAAAAGTAACTAATAGTTAAAGTGGCAAGTATCTCTTTTGATCAAAGTCTAAAATTCTCAGCCTTAACCAATGAGGGTAAATTCTAAGCTCATAGTGCAGTTAGATACTCCTTGCCTTTCTGGAAGGACAGGAATTGAGATGCTACCACCTCACAGCACTCCTTGCAGACTGTGAATTCTTGAAGTTAACAGGTATTTCATAAATGAGTGTAGCACAGTGCATATGCTCCTTTGTTTTTGTTAATGTGACAAAAACTAGAGTTTCCTGGGAAGAAGGAATTTCAGTTGAAGAATTTCCTCAATCAGAGTGGCCCTTGGTCTTGTCTGTGAGGCATTTTCTTAATGAGGTGGTGCCATCCATGGGCAGGGAGACCTGGGCTATATAAGAAAGATAGCTGAGCAAGCCAAGCAGAAGCAAGCTAGTAAACACTGTGTTCAGTATGTTTTTCTCTGCTTCAGTTTAGACTGAGACTGTGCTTTGGAAGTATAAGATGAAATAAATCCTTTCATCTCCAAGTTGCTTTTAGCCATGGTGTTTAATCACAGCAACATAAAGTAACTGGGACAGTGCATAACACTGTGAACTCCTAGCCTTGTCATCTGTGACCTTAGGAAAAAGATTGACTTCTCTTAGCCTTCAAATTTCCTGTCCTTGAGATGTACACAACCATTGTACCTACTATGAGGCTGCTATGAAGATTAAATGAACCAATATCTGCACCATACTTGGAAGACTACACTCATCAAACAGTGCCACACATATTTAACATTTGTTTTGAAGATTATGAAGGATGGCTGTTTCAATCAAAAGATTTAAAGATTTAAAAACACTGCTCAGGCCCAAGCCCGATCAGGAGCCCCATCCATGTGCTCTCTTGCTGAGTCTGACCCAGGACCCTCACCCTGTACTGCCCCTCCATGCTGCCCCTCCAGGCCCAGATCAGAGGCAATTCTTGGAGCTCTCTTGGCCTAGGCCTAGTTGGGATATCCATCTGCACACCCTCTTGCTGAGTCTGACACGGGTTCCTGGACCTGTGCTGCCTAGGCCCAGGTGCCGGCTACATTCATATGCTGTTCCCTTGCATGACACTGCCATTCCACACCCAAACTCACCAGGGGATTTCACTCAGGTCACACCACTCCTAAGATCCACAAGTCATACTGGTTACCACTGAATTGGAATAACTCCATCTCTCTAATCAATAACCAGCACAGAGTGTCTGAAGGACTGACTTATTTACTCTTTCTACCTGACATGAAATTAATCAAATTTGGGCAACAATAAAACAGGACCATATTTTCACTCAACATAGGTGTGCTAGAATCTCTTATCAAACATACACCAATGAAATAAATCTACATGCCCAGGTTCCACCACAAAACAGAAACAATATGGAAGGCCAATACAGTATACAAGCCTCCCCCGCCCCCAACTACCGGTTCTGTAGAATTATAAACACAATCATAGAATTCAAGGAATTTAAAGAGGACCCATGAAGACACCTGAATGAATTAAAAAAGGTCAGAAATAAACACCTAATTGAAGTCCAAACATAAAAAATTGCTGAATAAAATTATGAAGACCATACAGGATTTGAAAACTAAATTCAATAAAGAGATAAAAATACTAAAGAAAACTCCAACTCAAATGAAGATGGAATTGAAAAATTCAAAGATCCAATTAGAGAACTCAGGGGATGAATATACTAGTATAATGGATCAAGTAGAAGACAGACTATCAGGACTTGAAGATAAAGTAGAGGTATTAGAACAGCCAATGAAAGAAAATGATAAATTAAGCATACACAGAAACACACACACACACACACACACACACACACAGAATATACAGAAACTATAGTACACCATGATGAAAAGACAAAATCCGTGAACTAGGGGCATGGAGGAAGAAGAATTTCAGGACAATGTCATAGACCAGATCTTCAACAGGATCATAGACAAAAACTTCCCCAAACTAAGGAAAAGGGGTACCCATACAAATACAAGAGGCTCACAGAACACCAAATAGACAGGCTCAGAAAAGCAACTCCTGTCATAGTATAGTTAAAACACTAAATATACAGAATGAAATGGTATTAAAAGGTTGCAAGAGAAAAAATTTCACAAAACACAGACAAAGGAAAATCCATCAGATAATAACTGACTTTTCAATGGAAACTTTAAAAGCCAGTAGAGTTTTGGGCATTTGTTCCAAAACCAAGACTACTTTACCCAGCAAGACTATCTGGAATAGTTGAAGGAGCTAGAAAAACTTTCCATAATACAAACAAGCTAAAAGAATTAATCTCCACTAAAGCAGCCCTACAGAGAATACTAGAAGCAGTACTTCAGACTGAAAAGAGGAATATGCACAGCCAAAATGCTACAGAAAGAAGACAAAGGAAGCTACAATTACAAAGCACAAAAAATAGTATGAAGAATAAAAATAGCAAGGAATAAAAACAAATAAAATGACAGCAATCAATGCAGAGCTTTCAATAAGAACTTTAAATATTAAGAGCCTCAACTCTCCAGTCAAAAGACACAGATTAACTGAATGGATTAAGAAATAAGATCCATCATTTTGCTGTCTACAAGAGATAGATCTTTCCTATAGGCATAAGCACCACATTAGATAGAGTGAAAGACTGAAAGGATTCCAAGAAAATGAGACCGGGAAACAAGCAGGCAACACTAGCCTAATATCTGACAAAAGAGACTTTAGACCAAAATTAATCAGAAGAGTTAAAGTCATTTAATTCTGGTCAAGGGAACAAATAACAAAGGTGACATTATAATTCCAAACATATACACAACAAACTTTGGCACCTAATTCAGAAATGCATTTTACTGTATTTCAAGACACAGACTATCCTTAACTTAGTAAAAAGTAGTTGATTTCAATATCCTACTTTCTGTAATGGATAGGTCTTCTGAAAACAAACAAACAAACAAACAGAAGAACATTGGAATTAACTGATCATATTCATCAAATGTACCTAACAGATATTTACAGAATATGCCAACCAAACACCAAAGAATACGCATTCTATTCAGCAGCATATAGAAGTTCCTCTAAAATATACCACATATTGGAACACAAAACTTTTTTTCAACAGATACAGAAAAATTGAAATAATTCCATGTTTTCTGTGTGATCACAATGCAATAAAACCTGAAATCAAGAGCAAAAGAACCTCTAGAAATTACAGAAACTCATGGAAACTAAACAACATAACTACTGAATGATGAATGAATGGGTCAAAAAAGAAATCAAGAAAGAAATAAAAATTCCTAGAATTAAATGAAAATACAACACCATAAAACCTCTGGGACATATTAAAAGTGTTCTTAAGAGGAAAAAAATTAAAAAGAGCACACATAAATGGCTTAATGATGCACCTCAAGAAGTGGAAAAACAAGAGCAAACCAAATGCAAAGCCAGTAGATGGGAAGAAATAATAAAAACCAGACTTAGGAATTAACAAAACAGAAAACAAACAAAATACAAAGAATGAATGTATCTAAGAGCTAATTCTTTGAAAAACTATATAAAACTGGCAGAACCATAACTGAATTAACCAAAAGAAAGAAAGAGGAGATGCAAATTAATAAAATTAGAAATGAAGACAGAAACATTAGAACAGACACCAATGAAATCCAAAACGTGATAAGAGAATATTTTTAAAAACTATACTCCATTAAACTGGAAAATCTAGAAGAAATGGCCATATTTCTAGACAGGTCTGAACCATGAAAATTAAACTAAGAAGAGATCAACAACTGAGACTCATAACAAATAAGGAGATTGAAATAGTCATAAGAAACCTTCATACTAAAATTGCATAGGTCCAGATGGATTTTCAGCAGAATTCTATCACACTTTTGAAGAGCTACAACCAGTACTTCTCAGATTATTAAAAAATAAGCAGAAATGGAAGAAGCATATATAAGATATAAGAGATCTAAAAAATTCTACCAGAAAACTTTTAGAAAATATCCACACTTTTAGCAAAGTGGTGGGTTACAAAAATCAACTTACAAAAATCAGTAGCCTTTCTGTCTACTTATAACAAACATTCTGAGAAAAAGATCATGGAAACATTCTAGTTCATAATAGCCTAAAAACCATCTAGGGATAAACTTACCCAAAGAGCTGAAAGACCCCTACAATGAAAACTTTAATTCTCTGAAGGAAGAAATTGAAGAAGTCATTAGAAGATGGAGGGGCCTCTCATGCTTATAGATTGGTAGAATCCTACCTAAAGTAATTTACAAATTCAACACAATCCCAATTAAAATCCCCATCACCTTAGTCACAGAAATAGAAAAAAGAAAACATCCTAAATTTCATATGAAAACACAAAAGAACCTGAATAGCCACAGCAGTTAGGAATAGAAAGAGTAATGGTAGAGGGATTACCATAACAGATTTCAAGTTACATTACAGAGTCAGAGTAATAAAAAATATGGTGTTGACAGAAAAATAGACATGTAGGTTAATGGAACAGAATAGAAGACCGAGTCATAAATGTACATAATTACAGTTATCTGACATTCAATAAAGATTCTAAAAACACACCAGCAGAAATTGACTTTTTCAACAAATGACGCTGGGACAACTGGATGTCCACATGTAGAAGTATGAGATTAGACCCATATCTGTCACCCTGCAAAAAATCAACTCCAAATGAATCAAAGACCTCAGTATGAAACCTGATATATCTGAGGATTAGTACCCAGAATATACAAAGAACTCAAAAAACAAAGAATCAAGAAAACAAATGACTCAATTTAAAAAATGAGCGAGAGATTTGAACAGAGAGTTGTCAAAAGAAATAAAAATGATTAAGAAATATATTAAAATTATTTAACATCTTTAGCAATCAGATAAATGGAAATTAAAACTTCTTTGAGATTTCTCCTACCCTAGTCAGAATGGCTAAGATTAAGGAAACAAGTGACAACAAATGCTGAAGAAGATGTGAAAAAGGAGACCCTTTATCCACTGTTGGTGGGATTGTAAATTTTAGGTGCAGTCACTATGGAAATCAGTGTAAAGTATCTTCAAAAAGCTAGAAATAGATTTATTATATGACTCAGTTGTACTACCCATTGGCATATACCAAAAGATCTGATAGTCTACCATAGACATAGTTACTCAGCCATGTACATTGCTACCCTATTCATAATAGCTAGGAAAGGGAAGCAGCCTGGATATCCATCAGCTAATAAATGGGTAATGAAAGTGCGGTATCTATGCACAAAGGAATTCCATTCAGATGTGGAGAAAAATGAAATTGTGTAATTCTTAGGTAAGTGGATGGAACTGGAACATATACTGAGTGAGGTAACCCAGACCCAGAAAGCATGTTCTCTCTTAGCTGTGTATCGTAGATCTGAATTCTTAGATTTGAGTGCATAACCTGGAGTAACCATAGAAGCCAGGAGAGAGCACTGGGGGAGTGGGGAGAAGGAGCTGTACAGAGAGAGATAATAGGACACAGGTTTGATGAAGGGGGAAAGGGGAAAATGGGAGGGACTTCTTAACTGGAGGGGGGAGGGAACCTAGTAAAGTTGAAGAGAAGAGAAGGGGGATAAACAACACTAAAGATGTTTGGAAAAGCTATAGAGAAACCTGGTATTTTATAAGCTTACACTAATATATATATATATATATATATATATATATATATATATATATATATTAGTTACATGGTGGGATAATGCTGATAATGCTTCTCCCCAAAGCCATAGGCTATCTAATAAAAATTCCAGTGCCAGGCAGAGGATATCTCTCTTTGAGTTGTTGGGTGAAGGGGGTGTGTCCAAGAGACCTCCCAAACGACATAGGCTATTGCCATTGTTCTTGGTTGCTTCCCAAAACTTGAAGACAAGACTCCACTGCTGAAGGCATCACAGATTTCAGTCACAGGACTTAGAGAATTCAAGATGACAGTAACCTGGAAGGCTCCTCCCTGAGGATTAGCTCTCATAGTATTGGAAGGTGCCTGTACAAGCTGCCAAGGGAGAAAAGTTATCAACAGTCCTACCCAGATATAATGTCTGCGAACCACAACAATAACAGGGCCAAGAAATATCTTCAACAGTGCAATAGTGGCATTTGCATCTTGAGAGCAACCAACAACTGTCTAATTGGACTTAAAGCATGAATTGGAGGGAATTCATGCTTGGTACTGTAAACCTAGCCAAGAACTGATGGATAGAGAGGCCATAGGCCCTAGATGAGAGTCTACTACTACCATATTACTTAAGTAATATAGTATACAGCTTCCTTCTAAATACTCATCCTTATACCCAAAGATAAGTGCAGCTCTCACATGTCATCAAAGAAATGTCTTCTTGCCACAAAATCCACAACTGATTCAAATGCAGAGAATAAATGACCATGAAGTGTCCAGCCCAAAATGAGACATCTATAACACAGCCCGTACTAAGGCTCAGGGAATATTGTGAAAGAGGGGACAAGAAAAGTGTGAGAGCCTGAGGACCAGGACAACTGCTCTGTCTGAATATGACTGGGATGTTGCTCCCATAAGCTCTCAACAACGTGATTACCATACAAAACCTACAAAAACCATTGCAGTTGACATGCAAACATGGATGGAAGAAAATTTCACAAGGTTCCACCCCTAGATGAAGAACTAAGGCAGCCTGCTTAGGAAGGAAAGTCAGTTTTCTGGGGGGAGAGGGGAACAAGATTGCAATCCTTTGCAGTCAGCTCTAATCACATACAAACAAGGACAGCAATAGTTGGACCCGGTAGGTTGTAAGTAACTGAAGGAAAGAAGGAAGGAAGGATGGATGGATGGAAAGAAGAAGGAAGGAGGGAAAGAAAGAAAGAGAGGTCATGAATCCATAAGGAGGTGGTTGGGGGTCCTGAAAGGGGTCGGAAGGGTGAGGGGGGTGGAAATGATGCAAATACAGCATATTCATGTATGAAATCCTCAAATAAAAACAAAAATAATTTTAAGATTTAAAAACACTGATGTTCTGAGGGAAAAAATTTTAAAAGATAGAGCCATGTTCTGTAAGAATTCAACCAAATATCCACTTCAGTTGCAGCAATCTTAAAATGAAGTGGTATTAAACTATATTGAAACACATGGCAAGAAAGTTTTCTTCCTCTAATGAGTCAGCATCTGCCTTGATTTACATGGTAGATTATCTAGGCAAACACTAATCCTCTTTTAAAAAGGAATGAATTATCTGAGAACAAGAAGTCCCTATAAGAAGGCTTAATCATTCATTACAACAGCCTCAACTTCTGCTTCAGCAAAGTAACATAATGCTTGCTGCTTACTTTGAAAATATACAGTAAGAAATGTCCAAATTTTCTGTATGTGTAAGGTAATGGGAGAGAAGTTGTTATTAGAACAGTGTAGTTAACTCCCCCATTATTATGTAATGCTTCTAATGCAGCTAATAAAAATAGTATGTAAAACAAAACCAAACAAAAAAGAGTGTTGAACAGATGTTCATCCTGCTCCTTGTTCTGTGCCTCCAACCTTTGCCTCATGCGGGGTTTTCACTAAAGAAAGGCCAAGAGAATCACCTATGATGGGCGAGTGACTCGCCTACTCTACACAGCCCAGAGTCATCATTCTAAGCCCAAGTGGCTCATTTGCTCTCAGCCTTGCTATGATTCCTTGATGTCCCCAGGATAAAGTCTAGCTCCTGAACGGGCTGGCATGCACCACACCCATACTTTTTCTCATCTTTTACCGCTTTTACTTTTGATGCCAAAGCTTCAGCCACATCAAACATTAGTGTTAAAATGAGGCCTCCACTTTCCCACCCATTTGCTCACGGAGCTCAGTATACGTGGAATACCTTGTCTCTGTTTCCCCGCCTGCCACATTCCCATGGGTTGTCATAGCGCATCCTCACTAGAATGGAAGTCCAGGAGGGCATGGGCTTCCTTTGGGTGACTGCTGCATCCATAACTCCTGGAACCATTCCAGGGAAGTAATAGGTGCTCTTTAAATAGTACCAAATATTGATTACATGGAGGAGTCAAGGTCAAGTATCCTCTTCTCTGATGCAGCCCAGGCAAAGCATATTGGCACTAGCATCACTTTGCCTCCCTGTCAGTGTACACATCCCAGTGCTTGGGCATAACTGCCTTACTTGTCTCATCTCCTCACTAGTCCAGGCACCTCTACAGGGCAGGAACCATAGCCATAGTATCTTCAAATCCCCCTGCCCCTCCTGCCGTGTCAGCAGGATGTGATCTGATGGTGCCCTTTCAAGACTCATGCGGGAGCATGTACAAGAGGTCCACAGACCAGACCCAGGCCATTATCAATGAAGGCAGAGGCTTGGATAGAGCCCAGGAACCGGCATTTTCACAGCTCTTTGTGTGACTGTCCTAGCGTGAAGTCTGGGAGCAGCACCCCATTCTTATTCAATGGCTCTGACTCTGACTCCTCCTGGCCTGTACACTGGCATCTCAGAGGTGCAAGACTGATGCAGATGGGCCCCAGAAAGGGTATCTGAGGTGGGCATTCCAGCCAGCCCCAGATTAAGAACTGAAGAGAAAGCCCCACTTTCTCCCTAAGGAAGGGAGAGCAAGGCTGCCTCCACATCACTGCATACTACCTCTTTTTGTCATTTGATCTGTGTGTGTCTTTACCAGCCAGGGTGTCACCAGGTTGAGTTTGATCCAGTCAGAAGTGCCATTGGACTAGCCCTGCCTCCCCCTTGAGTCACAGTTTCCCATCCACTAGGCTAAGTGGGGTGGCAGTAGCTGACCTCGGTGGTGGCTGAGGGTTTCCCAGCTGCAATAGCTGCAGGTTCAATGAATCTGACAATACAAGATACCAGCTCTGCTGGTATACAGACAATGGGCAATTGAATATCTCCTTGCTTGGGAGACATTCAAGGCAGGGCTCAGTGCAACACTCGCCTCCAACTTCAAGCCTCTGGAGACAGCAAAGCTACAAGAAGCAAATGTTCATATCTGACTTCTGTTCAGAATACTCTATGAACAGCCTGCTAGACATGCACATGATGTATATGAGCATCAGCAATGCCAGTTTACATATGACATGATAAGGACTAGGATGCTTAAGTAACATGCCCAAGTGATATACAACTAGGAAGTGGCACAACCACATTTCACACCCTGGCCACTTGACCTAAGAGCCCATAGTCAACCGTTATGTGCCATCTTGTACCTATGTGCCAATAACTGTGTTCAGCACTTTCCATGAAGGATAGACAGATTGGTAAGAGGAGAAAGAGGCCTTATTCTGCCGCTTAGAGCCCTGAAGCCAAGACACTAGCCTTTTCCCCTCGTTTCTGCTTTGTCTCCTGAGACAGTCTCCTCTCCCCAGTGTCCGTGCTTTTACCATGAGTACAGAGTGGAGAGAAGAGAGCCCTCCATGCAGGCCAGAAGCTCTGTGAGGATCAGGGCCACATGGGATAGTCTGAAGGGAGAGCCTGAGTGGAAGTGGGTCCTAGTATCCTGATGCACAATCACACTTGATGGAGGAAGTTTGGCCTTTGTTGACTCTCTAGTAGGCTCATTCAGATTCTGACACTAGGTGTGGGACATGGTGAATAAACAGGGCCAAGTCTTCTTCCCAGCAGCGACTGTGTAAGGAAGAAAGAAAAAAACACTTATTTGGACTAGGCTCAGGCTGAAGGGCACCAACCAGCTCTTTAAAGTGATTTGAGAACTTGCAATATAGTTCATTTGATAGAGTGCTTGCTTAGCATGCACAAAGCCTTGGGTTCAACCCCTAGTACCACATAAACTGGGTGTTGTGATGTACAGCCATATTCCTAGCACTCTGGAGGTAGATAAAGGAAGGTCAAGAGTGCAAAGTCATCCTCAGTTACATATCGAGTTTGAGACTAGACTGGGCTACATGAGACCCTATCTAAAAAACAAAACAAAACAACAAAAAAAAAAACAAAAGCAAAAACAAAACAAAACAAAAACTAGAATGATGAGCTGGTTATGGTAGTGCACACCTGTGATCATAGCACTCAGGAAGCTGAGGTAAGAAGGCCATGAGTTTGAGGCCAGCCTGGGCTACATAGTGGGACTCTGTCTCAAACAGAATGGAATAGAATAGGATTGAAGTGGATAGAGCTATGTTTGTTCTTCCTGCTTCATGCCCCCATCACCTACAGAAAAAGAGGCAGGTCAAATTCTTAAGTCTCTCCCAACCCAGAGCTGACTCCCAAGCTAAGTGGCAACCTATCATTTGTCTTCTTAGCAGCCTGCCTCTCTCTCCTGGGTACTCTTTCCAGCCTGTCCTGAAGTCATCATTCGGGTGGCAATCACTGAAAACTCCTTCCTCCACTAGATTGAAGGCTCCACGAGTGCAGCAGTTGTGTGTTTCTTCTGCCACTGTGTCTTAGCACACAGTGCTGTGGTGGCAGGACCGAGGATACAAGAAAAATGTGTTGGATGGATGAGTGCCTCCCAGCCCTTTGGAACGAGGCAGCAGCACCCAACTGTGAGGGTTAAAGGGCACAGCCCCTCACTCTGGGCCCTGCAGCCAAGTTGCAGGGGGTAGTCGGATTGCATTGGCTCAGTGTCTTGCAGGTTCCACTGAAGGGCACAGTGAGCTCTCACCTCCTCCCTTCCTCTCCTGCTCATTTCTACTCCCCCACCTGCCAGGAGCACCAGCCAATGGGCACCAACAAGAGAAACGGCATTGGTGCCTGCCTGAGACAGTACCTGATGCCAGGAGAGGCAGGCAGTGGGTGAAGCATCCAGCACATTCACCAATCCCAACCAGTCTTTCTGTGTCCTAGGACCAATCCTGGCAGGGGCAGAGAAGTGCTCCTTAGCACCTCACCAGGAGTCCTGACAGACAAAGTCTCATAGAGTCTGGGAGACGCAGAAGGAGGAAAGCTCATTATTAGACAGTAATGAAGCGCATCCTCCGAGAGTTTGCAGTGATATAGGGACAGGCGCCTGATGTCTTATGAAGCAGAAAGATAGACAGCACTTGAATGCGATGCTCTATTTCCTACGTTGGGTGCTAAAATCACAGATGTTCATTGCCTTGCTGTCCTTTAAACTGGGCACAGACATTATACAGATGCTTTTCTGCATAAATATATTTTATAATTTAAGAATGTTATAGCTGTCTAGTACTACCACTAAACACATGGATTCCAGAAATCAAGACTGTCTGAGCTAATTTTCCAGCTCTGTCATTTGCTAGATGCCTGATCTTGGGTTGGATATTGAACCTCTCTTGCCTCTAATTTCCTCAGAAGTAAATGGAGTTAATAATGGCCTCGCCTCCAAGTTTTGTTGTGAAGAACAATTTTGTTAATGCATGTGATACACAGAGAACAGGATCTGACATATACTAAGCATAGAATAACCACTAGCTATCGTTAGTGTCCTAGTTTGCTTTCTGTTGCTTTGATAAAGACTCTGACCAAAAAAGAAAACTTAGGTAGGAAATGGTTTAGTTCAACCTACATGTGGTGGTCCACCATTGAGAGTAGCCAAGGCAGGAACTCAAGGCAGGAAGTGAAGCAGAGACACTGGAGGAAAGGTGCTTACTGGCTTGCTCAGTGACCTTTGTTGTACAGCCCAGGCTCACGTTTCCAGGGATGACACTGCCCACAGTGGGCTGTGCCCACCTATATTAATTATCAATTGAGAAAATGCCTCACAGACATGCCTAGAGGCCAGTCTGATGGAAGCAATTCCTCAGCTTTGGTTCCTTCTTCCCAGGTAACTCTAGTTTCTGTCAAGTTGGCAAAAACTAGCCAGGATAGTTAGTATATGTTTTCTCAAGGATATTAAAATGTGTCTGTTGGGATCCACATTTGACTCAGTTGGTAGACTGCAAGTCTGCTGTAGAGTGCTTCGTTCAGAGAAAAAATAATCTCAAAAATGTCATCATGTGTGCATTGTTGACTGGTCAGTGTAAAATCATCAGGACACCACTGCAGATCACTGAAAGGGACAATGAGAGCTGCCTCAAGCAAGACCTGTCTGCCAAGAGGAGGCCCTGAGGGGCACCGGGCCCTGTAGAGAGCCTCCCCTTACTCTGAGAATCCCCCGGGAGCATAGAGCATGCTCCTCTCTTTGACTCACCACGGAGGCTGGTGGAGGAGGGGCTGAGTGCTGGGTCTCTGAGAAGCCTGCTCTCCTGACAGGTCGTAGGAGATGACATTAGTACCAGCTCAGTGAAGCCCCGGCTGCTCTGAGCTGCTGCCTTCTCGCCTGGGGTGGAGGAGGGTGGAGAGTCCAAGCACACTCAGAAGAGACAGAGTGCCAGTGGGAAGCAACTCCAGGGAGGGGCCAAGGCCTGTAGGGATGCCCAGGCTGACTGCTGGGAGGTGGCCGAGGAGACTGGCCAGAGGAAAAAGGAAACATCAGTTTCTGGCCAACTTGTGAATTGGAACTGAGGAAGCAAGGCAGGCTGAGATGGGGGCTGGATCAGCTCCAGAGCCCTGGGACAGAAATAGGCCAGGCCACTGGGTTTCCAGATCAGTCTTGCTCTGCCTGCCTGACTCAGCCACGCACAAACAGGGAGCCAAGTGGACACTGGAGAATGCTGTGCTCAGCTCCCAGCTGGGCAGGAAGAAGGAGCAGAGCAGAGCCAAGGCCAGTATCCTCTGTCCTCTCACCCTGCCCTGTCTTTATAGGACTAATCACCACTTGCTTCTCTATGAGGGATTTATTGAACATCTGCTCCTCTAGAAAGAACACTTCTCAAAGGCAGGACTTTATTCCTTTCATTCACTACATCAGGTACCTCAAGGTCCTAGAGCAGTGTCTGCCACAGAGCAGGTACTTATCAATTCTTTCTACTCCCCCTTCCTCCTCCTCCTCCTCCTCCTCCTCCTCCTCCTCCTCCTCCTCTTTCTTTTTTGAGACAAGGTCTCATATAGCCCATGCTGACCTCAATGATGTCACTAAGTAGCCTAGGATGACCTTGAATTCTTGAGGCTCCTGCCTCCACCTCTGGAGTTCTGGAATTAGAGCTGTGTAGCAGCACACCTGGTATATGTAGTACTAGGGATCAAGGGCCTTGCATATATAAGGCAAGCACTCTGACAGCTGAGCCATATCCACAACCCCCCAAAATATTTTTGAATTGATGAGAGAAGCAAATGACACACTTCACTCCCCAACCTGGGACTGTCAGGGTCCATAGTGTAGGGAGGCACCAGTAATCACCATCATTTTGGTAGATGGTGTTCATCGGGAGTTCAGAGAGGTTAAAGGACCTATTCAGCATAGGTGGAAAATGGCATCTCTTCGCTATTAACTCAGGGATTGCAACTGAAATGTTCCTTTTACAATACTCCAGTGTTTCTTTGAAAATAGGAAAGAAAGAAAAGAAAGGAAGGAAGGAAGGAAGGAAGGGAGGGAGGAAGGGAGGGAGGGAGGGAGGAAGGGAGGAAGGGAGGAAGGGAGGAAGGGAGGGAGGGAGGGAGGGAGGGAGGGAGGAAGGAAGGAAGGAAGGAAGGAAGGGAGGAAGGAAGGAAAGAAGGAAGGAAAAAGCTGTCTGTTTGGAAAGTCTCACCTGGGCACCCTGTGGGCATTTGTACTACAAAGCTGGCCTTGAAAGCATCACTTGGAGTGAACCCTGGAGTGAGATTGGGGGACTTCTTCTCACTGCTGAGAGCATTTTTTATGGAGAGACTTAATATGTTCGTCACTTGGGGCCTCAGAAAGCCCTGACTGTTGTGGGAGATCAGCTTGAGCCATTCCTACTGGTGGCAACTCTGTCTCTGAGGTCTTAAATGAGCGGAAAGCCTGGGGACAGTGATTCATCTTAGGCTGGCTCACCGCACTACATGGGGCCTCTTTTGCTGGATGGATTACACCTCAAATGTGGGAAAGGATGCCACCCAAGGGCCTGACTGTGATATGGTAGGAGGCAGGGAGAAGGTCTCAACTTCTGGAAGGAGGCTAGCATGGTCACTGTCAGGCCCCTTCATCTCCATGGAGCCTTGTATGCTTTTCATGTCATATCCGAGTGACCTAACCATCTGAGAGCCTGACCACGCCAGCCTCTTCAGGGCAGAGGGGCCAGGGTAGAAGAGAGGCACCTGTCCTTTTTCCCATGCCATAAAGAATGTTCTGGTCTGCCTGACCTCACATGCAATGAGGAAATAGACTTTGGGACACTCCTTACATCCCAAAATGTCCACACTGAGACATTCTGGCTCAGACTTCTTTTCCTTTGGCTCTGAAGCAGCTGTTCTAGCTATTTGGGTCAAATGTGGTCCCTCTGAGAGCAGAGTCTGTCACCTTCTCCACTTCTCTTGGAAAACGCATGACTCTCTGGGGCATACTCCTGAAAGGAGGACACACACACACACACACAACATTCCTTTAGTCTGGAGATAGAAAGCTCAACTCCCAAGTGCTATGAGGCTTTGGAGTCCTATCTGAGCATGTTGCACACTACTGGCCAAGAACTGGCTGGATATCATCTCTGCCTTGCAGGGTCTTGAAGGAAGGATATAAGCCAGGCATGGTGGCACACACCTAAAATTCCAGTACTTATAAGGTTGAAGCAGGAGAATTTTAATATTGAGGCCAGCCTGGGCTAAATAGAGAGTTCCAAGAAAGCCTGGGTGACATAGCAAGAGCCTTACAAGCAACAACGACAACAACAAAAAAGATGTAGGCCAGGGTTCCAAAGTTAACTTGGTGGCATGTGGGAATTGTTCCAGCTGGGAGAGAGCCCTTCACCTTGGTCTGGTCACTTCCTGAAGGTCACAGGCCTTCAGTGGATGCCAGAAAAGGGGTAGATTGCTAAGTTGGGCTAGGCAGAGCTTCAATGGGAGGAAGAGGCTTCCAGGGAGACTAGAGGCCTCTCCCTGGGCTTCGACAAGTGGTAGCCATGATGGTTCAGAATGCTTGTTCAACATCCTGGCCTCTGGGATCCAGGGGGCTAGGAATAAGGCACTAGAACTTGGGGCCAATGACCAAGTGATGGCAGGACAAGGAGGGAGCATGTCAGAATGATCTAGACCTCAGTGAGAATGAAGACAGCAGAGGATGCAGGAGGCTGATGTACAAAAAAATTCAGGAGGGAAAGCGGCCAGTTGCACCTGGAACTGATTAAGGAATCCCCACAGTGTTCTCAGCCCTTTATGCTACAGCCCCTCAGCCCAGGGAAAGGTATGCTGAGTCATCAGTAAGATGCCAGGGGTTGTGACAAGCTAAGGAGAAAGGAGGACTCTGAGTTCTCTCTCTCTACTGTGGACTAACTCTGGCACCATTCTGGCATCCCGTAAGCAGCAGTGCTTCGGGCCAAAGCTTCTAAACTGTCCTGCCAAGTGAGCTATAGGTCTTCTGGGCCACTCATCCTGTCACCCTTAAGGAAGCCAAGGGAGGGCTGTGGTGGCCCAAGCCTCCAGGCCCTCTCAGCCCAGACTGTTACACAAAGGGTATTGTTTTTCCTCTGAGTTCTTAATGAGAAAGACTTTGAAGAGTGGGACAAAGGCAGAGAGGAGGGGCAAGGAAGTTTAAGCAGGGCCTGGCCACAGTGGGCAACCTCCAGGCCTGGCTCCCTCACCAGGGCTCTGATCCCTGTCTCGGCCCCTTGTTCTGCTTACTCTCTGCTTTCTCTGAGTTCCACTGTGTCTCTTTCCCGGTTTTCTCCAACTTGGTCTTCTTGCTGCCTCCATTTCTCTGTCTCTGCCTCTAGCATCTCCCTGTTCCCTCTCCTCTGTCACTATCTTTCTTGTTTTGGATCTGTCTGTCTTTCTCGGTCTCTCTCACTGTTTCTTCCTGCTTCCCTGGTTCAGTCTGTCTCTCCCTTTCTTTGCCTGCCCTCCACCAAGCATGTCTGTCTTCCTGATGTTCATAGCCTCTGTCTTGGGTCTGGCTGGCAGCTTCTAGAAACTGAAGGCCTGGTGGCAATTTTCATAGTCTTCTCACAGTAAGGACAAACGGAAGCCCAAATACACAGCTCCATGACCCAGCAGGGCCACTCAGGTCCTCTCAGAATTAAGTGCCTGTCACCCCTCTGAAGGGAAGGAGGGGAGAAACAGGGGATCACATCACCTCACAATATTCCCACAGGCCTCATGCACCCCAGCTCATTCCCACAAGCTGTTCAGGTTGTAGCTGGAGCCTGACCTCAAGGCGAAGTCTATGTAGAACAGGAAACTGCCAGTAAGAGTGACAAGGCGCAACTGCCAAGAAGGATCCCTGCTCCCTGGGCATTGGCAGAAACTGGACATCTGGATTTGAAACTTTAGGTCTCTACTTCCTATGTGATTGTAAGGTAGCAAAGGTAGTGTTTTAAGTACTGGTTTGGGCCAGCCTCGAGCCTTACTCAAAGGAGGCTTTTAATCCCATGCTGGTACTGGAACCCAGGGCCACATGGTAAGCATACACTGTTACCAACAAGCTAAATCCTCAGTCGCTTTTTATTCTTTTATTTTTTTCTAATTAAAAAAATTTTCAGTGTGGTGTATGTTTGTTTGTGTGTGTTCATGTGTGAGTTTATGTGGGGGATGCATATGTAAATCCTAGAGTTCAGTGTTGGATGTTTCCCTCTCTTGCTTACCACTTTATGTTTTGAGGCAGGATGTTTCACTGAAGCTGGAGCTCATTGATTCAGTTGGGCTGACTGGCCAGGGAGCTCCAGAGATCTGCCTATCTCCGCCCCCACAGCACAAAGGCTATCGATTCACTCTCTGTTTTCCCTTCATTTGAGTGCTGAAGATCCAAATTTAGATCCTCATGCTTACACGGCAGGCACTTTACAGACTGAGCAGTCTCGCCAGCCCCTTACTCTTTCATTTTTGAGAAAGCATCTTAATAGGTTGTTCGGGCTGGCTTTGAATTTGTCATGTAGCCCAGAAAGGACTTGAACTTATGGTTCTCCTGCCTCTGACTCCTGAGATTACAGGTCTGCATCCCCATGCCCAACTTAGAATGATTCTAAAGATCTAAGAGAGTCAGGTATGGTAGCATGTACCTATAATCTCAACACTTGGGAGGCAAAGACAGGCAGATTAACAAGTTTGAGGCTGGCCTTGCCTACACAGAGATAACCTTGTCTCAAAGAAATCTAAAAGAAGGAGAAGGAGGAAGAGGAGGAGGAAGAGAAGGTAAAGGAGGAGAAAAAGGTGGAGGAGAAAGAGGAGGAGGAGGAGAAGAAGAGCAATGTCTGAGAAAGGGCAAGCACTGTATTTGGCACAGGGAGGGACTGAACAGGTTGGGACCCCTCCTTCCTCCTCTCCTCTTTCACCTTTTCCCCACTTAGAGTGGCAGTATCCTGGTTGGCTTGAAGACAAGTTAGAGACCCTCTTTGGGTCTTGGGTTCTTCCGGAGAAGGTCAAGCAGGAGGGGCTGTTTGGGGTGGAGGTGGGGGTGGGTCCCCACTGAGGTCGAGCTGAGTGGGCATCTGGGGATGTGGTGGTGCTGGGCAGCCCTGCCTGGGAGAATGTGTGCTCTACCCCCCACGAGGCTTTGAGTCATAGACAAACAGCTCTACAGTTCCTGCCTCCCTCTGCTCCTGGCCACAGACACACTTGGAATTTCCAAAGTTTGGTTTTTGCTTTTGCATTGCTGTGAGTTTCAGAAAAACCACTGCCAGAACTAGCCTAGGAAGGACAATTTCTCTCTCATGCCATTTGAGGTTGGCACTGGCAGGACTTCAGAAGACACCCATTTTAGATCTCCCTGAGTGCCCCACAGCCTGGATGGAGGCTTGAAGAAAGGCAGTGAATGGCTGCACGGGGCCACTGTAAGTGGATGATAGAGCTGGCTGAGGATCCTGGCCTACCCCGTCTTGCTCACCAGCTGTTTGCTCACTTCTTGTTCTCTCAACTTTCAGCCTGCCCAGGCCATCTGTCTTCATCTTCCCATCTTTACTATGAATTGCGTTCTTCACTCCCCAACAAGAAGCTGAGTGTTTGAGACTCCCAACAAACACAAACTTCTAGCGCCTTCTGCCTCACACTGCCAAATGCTCTAAGCAATGTGTGCCTAGACCTGTAAGTGAGGATCCACCTTTTGTGAACCAGCTTCTCATTTGTCCCTTCTGTCAGACTTGTGCTCATTCCAGATTAGACCACTAAGAAGGTAGGTACAGCCCCACCTAGCTCTGGGGTGTTCTTAAGATGGGACACTAGTGGTTTCTCTTTCTAACCACTGACTGCCTGACTGAGCAAAGCTAAGGCTGAAACTGAACTAGAACTTGGATAGAAAGATGGGATTTGCAGATGCCCCTAGCCAGGAACATCCTGCCCAGGCTGGAGTGGGAATTAACCTGATCAGGGCCTGGCTCCTGAACACTTCCCAGTTCTGACCTGAATCTGAACACGACCCTGCTCTCTGTCCTGCCATATCTCTCAGTGGCAGGGCCAGTGGGTGGGACAAAAGTCCATCTGTCCCCTTCTAAGGAGCCAGGTGGGAACTCCTGCCTAGAGTAATGCAGGTGGTATAGCACATGACAGACATTCTGATGTAGACACAGATGCCTTGTACTAGTGAAGACAGAGCAGGGTCTGCTATGAGGCATGTGCCCAGTGGGACTGCCATGCCCTGGCATGGGGAGGGAGTGCCCTGGGCAAAGCATGACTCTCAGAGTAGACAGATCTCAGTTAAAATCCAAGATGTCCTTGCTTAGTGACCTTGAACAAGTTACTTAACCTTGGGAATAATTGGTCTCCTTGTCTGTAAGGCTCCATGCCCTCAAAGTTCTAAGTTCTAGAGGGCAGTGCCCACTAAGTACACTTGCTTGGTGGATGTACTGAAAGAAAAAACTCCCACAGACACTGGTGTGTAATGGATTGAAGAGAGGAGGAACTCAGCAAGGGGTCTGGGGCTAGTTTGACCAACAGAAAATTTCATGTGCATTGGCAGTAAGAGGTGGTGGCCCAGAGAGCTGGCATGTTAACTAATTAACTATGAGGGGCCTGCAAAGGGACACATCTCTCTGCTCACTAAGGGTCCTCTGGAGGTGGGGTGAGTGGGAACCTATTTAGAGAAGAGAAAAAAGGCTAGAGGAGAAGGAGGCCTTCTGAGGTTCCCAGCTCTGTCACTGACTTACCCAGTGTCATAGTGAAAGTTGGTAAAAATACCACCTTGGGTGTGGTGTATGCATCCTTGTCCTAGGCACATAGCTTGGGGAGTTGGCATGCCCTCAATTTCAGCTCACTGGCCTCTTGGGTTGGGCACCCTCATGGATTCTGGAAGTCCCTACCATCTGCTGATACAACCTCGTGTTCATACAGTGAATGTATACTGAGCTCCTATGTGCTGTGTGGAGGCTCTGTCCTGGGTACTGAGGAGAGGCCAGGATCTGAGAAGGCTGCCTCAGGAAAAGAGGTTCTAGGCATCTCCAGTGCCCTCCAGCTGAAGGCTCAGAATCAAGCTTAAAGCCAATGGTATGTATGGACTATTCTACCAAGCCTAGCCAGGGTTCTGACTGACTAGGGGTTTTTATTTGTGTGAGTCATATTGCTTCTTTGGACCTCAGTCTCTACACATGTAAATGCAGACACCAAGTTAGTTGAGTTGTAAGAGTTTTTTTTTACCTTCTTAAAGCCTGTACGGTAGCCAGGCACATACTGGTGTGGCCCAGGGTAAGGGGCTGGCCTAGAGAACCTTGGCAGTCATTTTTAGGCAGAGACAGAGCCAACCTCTTGACTTTCTTTCACCTCTTCCAAGATTTTACTCTGAACATTCTAAGTCTCCCCATCATGGCCTCTCCAGATGCCATGATTTTGCTTAGGCTGGGCCCTGGCTTTGGAATGCCATCTATCTTCTTGGCATAGTAAAAGCTCTGTCATCATGAATATTGCAGAAAGAATCAAATTTAAAATGCATCGAGGTTGGGACTGGAGAGATGACTCAGTGGTAAAGAGCACTGGCTGCTCTTGGAGAGGACCTGGGTTTGGTTCCCAGCAACCACATGGTGGCTAACAACCGTCCATAACTCCAGTTCCATGATATCCGATGCCCTCTTCTGACCTCTGTGGGCATTACACGACATGGATGCACCTACATACATGCAGGCAATGCACTCATAGTAAAAATAAAAAAATATAACTTATTATATAAAAATAATAAAAATTAAAAATGCATGGAGGGAAGGGTTTGGACTAGATGTTCTCCACCTCTCTTCCGGTCCAGTGTGGATTATTTTTTGTCAGAACTGTACAAAGGGGCCACTGCTGTTCAAAGGATTCTGGGAGCCTAGATCATGGGCTCAGCACCCAGCTGTAGGCTCTGGGGATCTTTCTGTGGGGCTTCTCTTTCCAAGAGTCTGCTTCTCCCTTCTTTGAGCCTGGTTCTGCTGTGGGCTGAATATGTGCCCCTCCCAGGTCACAGTGGGGAAAACTAATCTCCAATACAATACAATAGAGGGGTAGCAGGCATCCTGGGAGACACTGTGGTCGTAAGGGCTCAGTCCTTATGAATGGGATTAGTGCCCTTATAAAGGAGGCCTATGGAAGCTGGTTGGGGTGGCTCATGCCTGTCATCCTAGGTATTTGGGAGGTTGAGACAGGTGGAAAATTGAGGCTGATTTAAGCTACATAGTGGGACTCTCTCAAAAAACGAAAAACATCTGGGTTGGAGAGATGGGTCAGCAGTTAAGTCTGCTGCTTTTGCAGAGGACCCAGGCTTGATTCCTAGCACCCACAGAGCAAGTAACTACTATTTAAAATTCCTCCAGTTCCAGGGGATCGAACGCCTTCCTCTGATCTCCAGAGGCACTGCACAACACAAGTGCACTTACAAACAAGAGGCAGGAGGGAGCTGGTCTTGTCCCTCTTTCTGTGAGAACACACATAGAAGGAAGCAGAGAGAAGCCCTCTGGCACCTTGGTATTAGATTTTTCAGACTCTAGAACTGTAAGGAATACATGCCTGTTCATTACAAATCACTTAGCCTTGGCCATTTTGTTATGTCAGCCCAAAGGAAGATAATCTCTGAAACCACTCTGACTGGAGTTCACAACCTGGATCTATCCCCTTCGTAAGTATACAGTTTCAGGTTTCTTAGGGCCCATTTTAAAGCCCCAGTTTTCCCCTCTGTACAATGGGCATGCTAAGTCCTGGCCTTCAGCTTGTGAGAAGTGAGGGGCAGTGTATGTGTAGAAGTCACCTGACAGTAGTGGTTGGCTCCTTCTGCTAACATCCTGCTGAGTGACATGCTGACATCTCCAGTCCCTGTTGAGCAATGTGCTGACACCTGCAGTCACCAGCATCCGCTGGATCCTCTAGATTCACAAGCAGGAAGCGTCACCCTTTGCTCTGAGGTTTTTGCAGTGTCTGCCCATCAGAATTCCTGTAAGTCTCCCCACTAGCAGGGACCTGTGCTCTCTCAGGGGTTTTGACTTTGGTATTGTCCTGGCCCCTCAGCTTCATGTGCACACCAACAGAGCCCTCATGTTCCCAGTAGATTCCTTCAGTCAACCCTGGGGAACCCAGGTTTGATAAGTGTAGGTTGGAATGTTGGAGGGACTGATCCCAGCTCTCCAAGACCTCTGTGTCCCCAGGGAGCTCTTTGCTGGAGCTCTGTTTCTTGCTCCTCACCCCTCTTCTTAGTGCAGATGGGTTTTTATCCTCACTTCTTGAGCAGGGTGCGTCCCTTCAGAGACAGATGACCCGGGCCTAAGAAATAGACCCTTTAGTCTACAGGTCCTACATAGACTCCCAGCTCAGCCACTTTCTACCTGGGAGAGCTTGGCCATGTGGCTTGGCACTCTGACACTTACTTTATCCATCTGCTACGTGGGGGGATGTTCATAGTCTGCTTGCAGGATTCTGTGAAGATCCAAAGCATTGTGCACATGACTGCATACCACATAGGAAGCACTTGAGTAATGGCAGTTGCCTCTTTATGAAAGTGCTTCATGCAATGCCAGGCACAGTATGTGTACTTAGAAAATATTCAGTGAGTTGATGCTTGTCTTTGAGCAAAAGTATAGGTGCAGATGCCTTTAGCCAGAGAACTTTGTATGTACTACATGTATTCCCAAAGTTAACCTTCTTTCCCTGTCCCACAGCAGTCTGAGCACTATCTATCTCCTTACTGGAGCCCAACAAGAGTCATGAGAAGGATCCCATGCATAGGGTGAAAATAGAAGGCTTTGCATAAGCCTGAGTCCCTAGGAGTTTGTGGATACAGAGAAAACTATCCTTTGTCAGGCCTTTGACACCCCCAAATCATGGTTCCCCCTTCCCCAGATCCACCTCAGAATCTCACTTGGGACCACTGGAATGATAGTGCCAAGAGCTGAAAAGTCCCTGCCACTACCTTGTTCCCTGTTCTGCACGTCCAAAGCACAGCAACAGAGAAGGTGAGGCCCACATCTCCCTGAGTGGACCTTATGTTTGAGAAGAGATAGACCTCTTTAGACAGTGTTGTAAGCATGAGGGGAAAACAGGCAGGGAGGAAAAGGAAAGGACCAAGGCGGAAGGCTATTTTCAGATAGGTGTCAAGAACTTTTGCCAATTGATAATTGAGAAGACAGAGGAACAGACTGACCCAAAGTCACCTAGTAAAATTTTGGCACCCAGGGTCTCCTGAAATGTTCTTCACCTTGTCCATCTTGTGGGTATACCTCTGTACCCTTTCTCCTGGCCTCCCGGCCTTAGACAGCAGAAACTGCTGTGATAGCCTAACTCTACTCAGCCAGCATCTCGTAGGTCCCTGGGTAGTGAGGGAGGAGGCCTGGGCCTTATCCATGACCTGGGAATGTGTTGGAGGCCCGGAACTTACACAGGCAAATGGCGTCTGTGAAAACATTGGCTGTTGACAGCTACAGCTGTGGGGGCCAGTAGTGCCCCACAATCCAGATGTTGGCTTCATCCACTTCTATCCTTCTGCAGTTGATTTACAAAGCACCTCACAGCCCAAAAAGAGAGCAACAGGAGGCCACAGGGTGGTAAGGGCCTGGCAAAAATCCCCAGTGCAAGCTATAAGGAGCCAGAGGGCTCAGATCTCTGCTTCCAAGGTTGACTGGACAGCAGGGGTCACTCCTGGGCAGACAGTGTCCCAGGGAATGTGGGGTCCCAACTTCCCTGGTCAAATGTTCTAGATTTCTGGCCTATGACAGAGAATCCAGAAGTTGAGTTGGTGGCATGCCTCACAGTTCTCCTAAGAGGCAGTGAGTGTCCCAGCCCTGAAAGTGGTGCAAGCCAGTATGCACACTCAGAGCCTGTGACAGTCATTTGATGGGAGTAGGGCCAGAGGCCTTCTTGCCATGTTCCCAGCCCTAGGTTCTTCACCTCAAGATGCAGCTGCCTAGTCCATGCCCAACTTGAGCCCCTTGCTGGGGTTGGAACCTGCTTCTTTCAAACCTCATAACTAAGCAAACTGAGCTCAAGGTCTTGATGGGACAGCCCTCCCACTCCTGCCCCACTCTCCTAATGCATCCTCTCTGGCCGGCTGGGAACCGCAGACGGCGCTGTGACATGAGGGGAGATAAGGGGGCTCTCACATTTCCCCCGGCTGGGCTCCTGGGCCGCCAGCATTCACGCTGGCTGATTTCAACATGAAAGGGCCCCTTGAGAAGGAGAACCCCCCTCCCTTCCCCCTTCCCGCTGCTAAGCCCTGCTCCTCAGCTAACCACTGTCTGAGCCCCCTCCCTCTGGAGTACCCGCATGCTAGTCTGCCTGCCAAGCCTTCCCCAACGGCTTCAGTCTCACCTCTCCCCCTCTGTCATCCAGGATGGACACCCCCTGCGTGGGAACTCAGGGTTGCCCCTGCCAATACTGTACTGCAGGGGAGAAAGAGGGTAGCACCTAGTGACACAGGACCAGAGGCCAGCGTGCAGACACAGGCCATCTGGCCAACTCTAGGCTCATACAATGAAGAAATCTCTACTGAAGGAGTCTCCCAGTGTCAACCCAAAGGAACACAGAACATTCTCAGGTCTGAGTCCCTGAGGCTAACAGCTCAGGCCTCCACCAGGCTCTTCCTTGACTGCCAAAGACAGGTGCCCTTCTGAACTCCACCAAAGAATCTCCTGCCTCTGCCACCAGAGGCCTTCCACATGTGCCCTAAATCTTTTATGTGGCAACTTTTTCAACCTCTTTATTTTTTTTAGCTAATTTTAGACTTACAGGAAAGGTGCAAAAAATAGAACAGATCACTGCTGTACACCCCTCACCTGGCTTCTCCTAACATTAACAGCTTACATAACTGTAGTACAATACTCAAACTTCCCCTCAGTTCAGTATTACTGCCTGAGCTACAGAGCTCACTCTCTTCTTTCTCCCGATCTCCACAAAGGTCTGCTGTATGTTGCAGGTCCCTACCCCAGACCCTGTCATTGAGCTTGCATTGCTTCCTCCAACCCACAACCGTTTATCAGGCAGTTTCTTGCTCTGTGACACTTCTGAAGAGCAGGTGTTTTGTAGACCATCCTTTAATGTGGGATTGCTTGATGTTTTGTCATGACCAGAGAGAGGAGATACATTTGGGCCAAGAGTAGCGTACAAATGGTTCTCCCTTCTCTGCAGGGTGCCATACGCTGAATTTTGGACAACACGTCAAGTGCCTGTGGATGTTTACCTTGATCATCAACTTGGTCAAGCTGATATCTGGAAGGTGAATCCACTCTAAACTCGCTATATTTGGTTGATAAGGCCTTGGGGGAGGATGTTAAACTGTATAAACCCTGTTTTCCTTCAAATGTTCTCTCATTAATTGTCACACCCATCGGTGCATCACCACGAACTACTATGATTTCTTAGTATTAATTCTCTCTCTCTCTCTCTCTCTCTCCAGTGTCTCTCTGTATAGGCCATATCTTCAAGCCTCAACCTCTCGAACACTGTTTGGATTGCAGACATGTGCCATCTTGCTTGTCCCTTTAGTTCTATGTATACTAACTGTGAGGAAACACTGTCCCTTCTGCCTCATTTATTTGTGTACTCAATTCTTTGCATCAATATGGACCAGTAGGTCCTTCTTGGAATCTATGGGTTAAAATGTAGTATTACCACGAAGGAGGTGGAGCATAACTCCCTGTTCTCAGATACTGATTGTCCATTGTGACTGTCTTCTGAGGAGGGCAGTGTGGAAATGGGAGAACATGAAAGGGAGAAGCATACCAAACACTACCTCAGCCAGGGGACCCCGTCAGCACCACCAGCTGACCATGCCTCCCACTGATCTCGTGTGCTTCCTCCCCAAACCCATTCTCCACTTTAACCATAAGAAAATCATTATGAGTTTTCAAATCCAAACAAACATGCAACCAAAAAACAAACATGCAACCTTCAAACTGTCAGAGTCACCAAAAGCAGTGAAAGCATCCCAGCCACAGGGAGCCTAAGGAGACATGCCAACTACTCGTAAGCTGGTGCCCTGGGAGTAGGGCTGGGACAGGCAATACTTAAGTCACTAAGAGTCAGGGGTGGGGCTTGGTGCAGAGCACCGGCCTAGCATGTACAGGACCTTGGGCTCCCTCCCCAGAACTGCAAAAGAAACAAACAGAATGAATAAAACACAACTACAACCCTAAGAAATTCTGAAGAAAGTATGGCTTCAGTTAACAATAATGTATTGGAAATGTATCAGTACTGATTCATTAATTAGGCCAAATGTACCATGCTAATGTGACTTGTTAGCAATAAGAAAAATTGGGTGCAGGTACGCGGGAAATTTCTATATTACATTTACCCTGTTTGCAAATGTAAAACTAGGTTGAGACCAAAATAAATTCCTAACAATCCAGTATTATCATTATTTATTTTCTGCTCCAGTTGCTCCCACCTTGGCTAGGAGGGTCTCCTTCAACCTGGTTCCATATTCCTCTCACAGGCCCCCATCATCTCTGGCATCACAGGATGCTCCAGTCTCATCACAGCCTTTCGCTGCCCAGCCTTGATGCAAGCATTTCTCCAGGAGCCCTGACTCCTCTAACTGGGGAATGGTATAGGAAACCAACTACAACATATGTGTGTGCTAGCCCGTGCTGCTGAAATTTCGAATGTTATTTACTTATGTTGATCCCTCGTGAGATCTACTTCTTTTGCTATAATGTCTCATGCTATTCCTTAGCGGGGAGGGAACAAAATCACACACTGGTCTCCTGTTTGTAGCTGTTGACAGCATTATGCATCTTCTTTCATATCAAAACGCCATACTCCCTATGCATAGTCATGGGCTAGTATTTCTCCAGGGCAATATATCAAGATATGAAGCTGCCGTGCCAAAAGGTCTGGGCAACTGGCATACATACTCATGGTCGCTGTGAGCATGCCTTTCAAGGTGGTTGTGCTAGTTAACTGTCATTCAGGTTAGGGCCTGCCCTCCCCTATGTTTCGTCTCCCTCTGCTTTCTCCCACTTCTGGACTACCTCTGACCCAGTCCCAGCGAGCTGCTTACTGTTTTCTCTCATGCTTCCAGGTCTTTGCCGATTCTCTTCTTTGTGTGTGACATGCTCTCTTAGCAGTATACTACCTGTATGTCAAAGCCCACATGAAAGGGTGCTTCCTATGTAAGTCTTTAAGCGGCTGATTGGGGACTCTTTCAGTAATTCCACTTTGGCCTTTTAGGCCACAGCTTGGAATTTGGGTGGAGGTGACTCTCTCTCCCACTTGCTTTTCTGTGAACCTATGTAGACTGTCCTAGTCTAGGTTTGGCACAGAGGAGCTGCTGGCAGTTTGTGCTGAATGAACGGGTAGACTTTCTGTTGACTCCAGGCAACCCTTTGTCAAGAGGTTCCTTTTTTGGCTATTAACTAGGAGCATGGTCCACAGCACTAAAGTAAAAAAATACCTGCTGATGATCAATGCAAGTGCCAACAAAAGCCATTCTCTGACCACTGCAATAAAAATGAGCCTGTTTGTCCTGTCTGAAGCTCTGCTGCTGTTACCCGGGTCACTTGCCCATCATCTCTCATTGGTTGTAAAGACCCCTCATTGGTCTCTCCTTCTCCAGTTCAGTCACTTCCAGTCCAGAAGGCAGCGGAAATCAGAAAGGTGACTCTACACAGCAACTGTGATCTTGTAGGCCTGCTTGGGTGCTCTGGGGCTCATAAAGTGCCCTCAAGGCAGTGTTCCTAGCTAAGCAGCCAGGCCCCATGGGCTAGGTGTTGGGACTGAGAAGAGAGTCACATAGCAGCCCTCCATGGGTGAATGCTTCAGCCTTCCTGCTTTCACTCGGCAGCATCAGCTCCTCCACGGGACATGGTGCTGACCCCCACCACTCTACACACTCACTACAAGCTCTATTGCTATCTGGCACAGTAGATGTGGTTTGTCCTGCCAAAGCGCATGTTGAAATCTAATTGCCAATGCAGTGGTATTGGGAAGTAATGCCGTTAAGAGGGCTTAATGTCCTCTTTGGGAGACTGGATTATTTCTCATGGAGGTAGATTAGTTCTTCTGAGAGCTGTTGTAAAGTGTCTTCTCCCTTTGTCACCTCTGTCCTCTGCTGAAGCCTGTTTACCCCTCCACTTTTGTACCATACATGTAGCCACACATGGCGTCTGACAGATGTGGCTGCCCAATCTTGAAGCCCCCTGCCTCTCTTTTTTTTCATTACAAATCACTTAGTTTACAGTACTCTGTTTTAGCAACATAAAATAAACTAAGAAAGTATTTTTGCTCCTGGAGCTTATGGTGTATCACACAGGCCTGGGGCATAGCAGGGAACTTCATCAGTATCAATGACTTATGAATGAATAGAGAACAGATAGGTGGATGGCCAGCAGGCTGGCTGGTTGGACAGCTGAAGACTACATGCACATATGCAGGGGTTCAGGGATATATTGTTGCTGTCGCCCTGTGCTGCTGGGGGATGCAAGGCTCGCTCTCTGGGGGAGAGTGGATGCAGAATCAAAGACACAGACTCTGGGAGGTTTGGGCAGCAAACACTCAATTTATTTCGGCAGAAGCAGCTGCTTATATAGGATTTGTTAAGGCTCCTTTTGGCCCCCCACCCACCCGTGGCAATATGTGTTTAAGCAATTGGTCTTGGTTTCTTGTCACTTGTCACCATGGAAGTTGCATATTTTCAGGCTCCCTTTTTCTGCTTGCGTGGTATTGCGCATGCGTAAGTTTCTTTTCTGCTGGCTGGCGTGGCATAAAGCGGTTCCCGCCATATCATATGAGTGGGCAGATGTAAAGATGAATGAATGGACAGATAAACTGAGGAGTGGGCGGATGGATGGTCAGACAGATAGTCTGAATGGGGATAGCAGCTACAGGAGCACAGATTATGATTAATTATGGAATAGCAATAAAGAATACTGGAAGAAGAAATAAATTCGAAGGCTTGTTGAAAGTCTCACCACAGCAAACTTGAACCCAGGAGTGATTATATTCCTCATTTTACAAATGAGAAAACAGTGGTTAAAAGGTATGAGTTGACTTGCTTGAGGTTCCATAGTGATCATTGCAGTAGGGATTTGAATCTAAGCCTGCTTGGCTCCAAAGCTCACGTTCTTTCCACAACCACACATCAAAAATAGTGTGCAGTGCCCGCCATATGGCAACCTGAGCGTTCAGGCTGAATATGAGTTTTGTGCCTGAGGGACCTGGATTTGCATCTTTTAGCATTTTGAATCATTCCTTCGAAGCACATCCAGAGTACCTCTGATGGTTCATCTTCCTTGGCAACTTGACTGAATTTGCAGTCACCCAGGAGACACACATCTGAGAATATTTCCAGAGAGACTTAAGTGAGGAGGGAAGAACTACCATGAATGTGGTGGCAGCATCCCATGTGCTGGGGCCCTAGACTGGATGCAGTGTGACCAGTGGCCTCACGCTCCTGTTGTCACACCCCTCCCCCATGACGTACCAACAAACTGTAAGCCAGTCCTTCTGTAATTCATCAAAAACTGTTCCAGCAAGGAGAGAAATAACTAATAAGGTTCTCTCTCTCTCTCTCTCTCTCTCTCTCTCTCTCTCTCTCTCTCTCTCTTCCTGCTTCCTTTCTCCCTCCCCCTTCCCTCCGTCATAGGACACATACAGGTAGAGGGGACAGATGGATCTAAGTTTGAATCGAATCTTGGCTCTGTCGTTTGCAAATCTCATAAACTTAGTGCCTCGTTTTCTCCATTTGTATAATAAGGATAGAAACATCTATTTCTTAAACTTGCTATATGCATCAAGTGAGTGCATGTCTATTAATCATTTAGTGCACTGCCACACACACTGCTGCTGAGTGTCTGTCTGGGATTCAGGCTGTATTGCAGGGGTGGCCAATTCTGTGTGGTCCCCGCCTTTCTCCTCAGGGAACCGAGTGAAGGAGACAAAAGTCACAGAAATCAACATAGAACCCATGGACTGTGTTATGAGGGGAAGAAAACCCGAACAAGTCAGAAAACCCTGAATGGCAAATCTAATTTGCCCTGTATTACGAGGCGGTAATACAGGGTAGGCTGTTTCTAAGGAAGTGCATTTCAGCTGTGACATAAAGATCAAGAAACAGCCAACCATGAGACCTTCTAGGGAGTAAGTACAGTAAATGTAAAGGTCCTGAGGTAGGTGTGAAGTTACTGAGTCCCTAGGACAGGAGAACAGGCTGGAGCTGAGCAGTGGCAGGAAGACAGAGGCCAGAAAACAGTCACTGGTGTGGCAAAGGCCAGCTCATGCGGTATCTTTTCTCTAAGTAACATGGAAGCCTCTGGAGAATTTGAAGCAAGAATGTGCCATGACCTGATTTGTATTTTCACAGGAGGGTTCATTGTGTAGAATGGTGGCAGGGGCAAGGAGCCCTGTGTGGATCCCATTGCTAAAGTCTCAGCATAAGGATGTGGACCAGGGTGGTGAGAGCAGGAGTGCAGGGTGGGCTTCATGGCGTTCGAGGTGTCTCTGACTCCGTTCTTGCTTTAGCATCCCACGGCCCACCTGGCAGAAAATCTCTCACCTCTGTCTTCAGAACCCATTCTCAAACCAACCTCTTTGGGCCACCACTGTACTGCTTTTGCTCCGAGGACCAATCCTCTGCCCTCCATCCCACAACCCATTTCTGATGCCCAAGGGGTCTAAGCCTGCGAGGACACTCGCGTGGCTCCCCATCCCTCTTCGAGCACAGCCAAAGCCAGAAGACCCTCTAAAACCAGATCCTTCATTCCCTCTGTCCCCAGCGCCCCTTTTTCTCTCCCTTTTGTGCCACAGTCTAGGCACACTTGCCCCTGCAGGTCTTCCAGTGTTGTCAGCATGCAAGTAACACAGCATCTTTGCATGGACTGGTCTCTGCCTAGAATGCTTTTCTCTTGATAGCCACATAATCCCATTCTGTGCCTCCTTCAGAGCTATCTCAAGTCACCTCAATGTGATCTCAAATTTGCAACCTCCCCTCAGCCTGACCCTCTTTCTTGCCACTTCATTGTTCCCTCACAGCACTTACCATCAGCCATCAAATGACTTCTCTTATTTAGCTTCTTTATTCTTGTCTCCATTTACTCCAGCGTGGACTTCACAACGAGAGGGGCCTGCTGTCTTCATGATGCATATCAAACATACCAAACACTGTTTGCATATAGTAGGTGCTCAGTAGCGATGTGGTGAATGAAAGAGCATCTAGGGAAATGAGGAGAGAAAGTTCTAGTATGTTGGGAAACTAGATGCATGCAAGGCTAGCTGTTGCCAATTTCATGAACACATATGTGTGTGAGAAGCTGTCACTTTGCTCAGGATGTGGAGGCCTCATTTATCATTTCCATTAGCATCCTTCTTAGCAAATATCAACTTGTCACCCTCCTTCTATGGTGGCTGGTGTAATGAGCCTGCTTTAAACTTGCCAGCTGGCCAGGCATTGTGGCATTTGTCATAGCCGGCGCCCACTGTGTATGTGCACACACACACACACATCTGTGTGCCCAGGCAGTGTCTGGCTCTTTTGGTCCCACAAGTGCTTCCCATGGGCGTTTGCATCCCTGATGAGGAGGGTGGATGTTAGTGCAAGCCCTGCCTCGCTGGACAGCCCTGGACCCAGACGCCAACACTGACTTCCAATGAGTGACTCTGAGAGCTTCCTGAGTTCCAGCCTGGTCACCTTGGAGACACTGGGGATTGTAACAATCCCTTCCTCAGGGTTTGCAGTGAAGGTGGCTCCAGCATGTGGAAATAGAGATATCTCATCGACTGGGAAGCTCCAGATTTTCAATGCTCTGCCCTCCATCGGGGATGGCTTACTATGTTGTCTTGGTTGAGAGCAAGTCTCCGACCCAGGCTTCCCCTGAGGGAGGTGGGCATGAGGAAAGTAAAGTTCCCCTGCATTTGCTGAGTGCTTCTTTGGGTCTGCTGCTGAGCTAGGTCAACAATAACCATTAGTTGAGCCGATCTTTAGAATAGTGCTTTGAGCTGAGTACTGTTCCCATCTACCCAGAACTGAGGACACTGACGCTTACCTAGCACTGGAATAGTTTGGAGTCTGTGCTCACCCCACAGTCTGCATTGTTTCTGTACCACATGGAGCCAGCCAACCCAGAATGGAGTTTGGGAGAGAGAGAGAGAGAGAGAGAGAGAGAGAGAGAGAGAGAGAGAGAGAGAGAGAAACAGGGGTGTGGACAGGCAGACTCTCCTACCACAGGAGCAGTGTCCCAGTAGGAATTCAGACAATGCCGGAAACCCTAAAACAATTTTCTAACCCTGGGAAAATGGCCTATAGTTTAGCTGGCATGATCAGTGTGCTGACTGCCAGAGAAGAGTTGTCAGAGCCTCCCTCTTCCCTGCAACCCCAAATACCCTGATAGGTGACAGACTTCAGACATAGTCAGGTGGAGGAGCCTTTAGAGCCCCTGACCACCCCCTCCATTGCCCCTTGAAATTCCCTTGAGAGTTAAACAGATCCTACTCCCTACCCCCGGCCCTGGCCTGCTTCCAGAGGCCCTGATGTTATGAGTCTGAGGGAGTGCCTGACATTGGAAACTTTCCAGCCACCCCCAGTAAAGTCTACTATTCGGATTCAGTGTATTCTACTTGGCACAACCCTCCATAGCACCATTTTACAGTTGGAAAGGTAGAGGCTGGCCAAGGACACACAGCTTAGAAGTCCCTCTCTGTCTCTCTATACAGCTCAGCCACATTGAAGGAACAAGTAAGCTAATCAAGTGAGTGTATTCAGGGCTAGAAAGCAGTGGGAAGACTGGAGTTCTGGGTGGGTGAGAATTAAAAGAATCCATTACTTTGCTAGGAGTCACCTGCTACCTCCCCACATGTAGTCCTAGCCCACAGCTTGTCCTGAATCTGGGGTTGTGGGGCAAACCAGTCACAAGGAAGCCTGGGGACACCACCCCTTCCACAAGCAGCTTTGGGACCTTGGGCATGTCCCTTTTCCTCTCTGTGACACAGTGTTATTTGGCAACAAAATAGAATGAGACTCACATGTCACCCACGCTAAGATCTCTTTCAGCTCTGACATATTCTGCTGCTAGAAAAAGATGGTGTCTGGGATGCTTCGGCTGTGATCATGACTCTGCATTCAACAAATCTGCCCTGTAGCTTCCTGTTCTATACAATGCAAATCTGTATATGGACCTGAATCACCTTCCAGGGTGTTCTTAGGTCTGACCTCTCCTCCTATGAGAGGCTGGAGAATGGAAGAACCCAGCTAACCTCCATGCCCATGATTTGGTGGACAGGATGGTTTGGGGGAAGTGGCCCTTGCCAGGGTGGAGAGAAGTCTGCAGGTAGGCCCCATGTCTCCACCTTAGGCAGTCATCGGCGGCAGTATTACAGAAGCCAGCCAGCTTGCTCCCATCCTCAGAGTCCTTCAGAGTTGCTTTCCCAGTCCCCAGTGCTGTGTGGACAGTGCAGATTGTCAAGCCAGCCAGCCTGGGGTAAGAGCAGAGAGGGTATGAGGTCTCCTTGGTTTTGATGGGAAAGATGGTAAAGCTAGCTTTAACGTTATGGAGGATTAGGCCTGTGAATCCCAAGCCAGGGAGAATGTCTCTTTGTACCCCATTAGGTTTCAACAGCAATCAGAATAACACACCCTTTCTCCAAGGTGTTGTGTGAACAGTGATTTTTCTGGGTGATAGGGTCAAATTCCACCAACAGCCCTGCAAGCAAGGGAGGTTCATTAAGCTAATGTCATATGCATCCTGAACGAGGCTGCTGAGACCTAGACATAGAGGAGACTTGCCCAAAGTCACATAGCTAGGGCCTCAGCGGCTGAGGTGGAACTCGGCTCTGTCCTTCCCATTCCATCCAAGAGTCTCCTGTATGAAGAATAGCACTGCCAGGCATGGTGGTGCATGTTTGAAATCCCACCACAACAACAAAATGAATAGCAATAGCACTTGCACATGCTTCCTAAACACCAGCCATGGACTTTTTTCTTACCAATGTATCTTCATATTTTTCTGAACAGTTATGATATGAGGTAGTTGCTATGACAGAGAGAGGATGAGGAAACTGGAGTTGAGTGCATTCAGAAGTTTCTCTTGAAGGCTGCACTATAGTGCATGGGGTCAGGCCTCAGAGCCCATGTTCATACCCACCATAATATAGAGAAGGTATTGCAAGAAGGACTGGTTCCCAGAAGGAAGAAGCTGAACCCATACAGCTCCTGTGTACCCCATTCTCCACACAGCCCACATGACCCTTCAGAGTTATGTGACAGCGGACAAACCCATCACTTCATCCTCAGTGCTCTGGGGTTTGGCTTTCCCCTAGACAATGAGGTGACTAAACCTGGTGATCTGTAAGGTCCTCCATGCCTCTGGTTGGGGATGAGGGCTTCAGGATACCTCCTCTGTCCTCCATTAACCTCTCCTTTTGCTGGAGTTTGGCATTAGGGCCTTAGGCTTGAGAAATTGAATCTGGCCAGGTACAGCTCAGGAAATGGTTTCCCATGACAGAAGCACAGGCACTGGAGTCTACTGACCTCCTGAATCTGTAGACCATCTTCTTGTCCGTGTGTGGGTTTGCAAATTCATCCTCCAATTGCCAAGCCTTAAGGTTCAGCTTTCAGATTCTTTAACTTTAGCTGCTTTCAGATTCTTTAACTTTAGCTGCCCAGCAGTCAAATTCCTTATTTGGTCTTCAACTTTGAGTCTTTGATACACCTGGAGCTTGGGGTCAGCAGCTGACCACTCAACTCTTCTCTTTTCCTGAGCTGCTATCAGTGGCAGAAGTCACTAACACACAATAAATACTCATTGCCGTGAGGGGAACATTCTGGCCTCAGCACAAAGACCACACTTTCCAGTTGAAGAATGGCAAAAGCCATCCTGTAGACCAGATCGTCCACATCTTGGATGTTTAACTAACTCTGGATAAATTCCTCAGCCTCTCTGAACTTCAGCTTCCTCATGTCTACAGTAGAAACAGAATCAGACAAACAAAAAAGCCCACAAAATACTGAACCAGAAAGAGTCAATGTCAGAGCACAGTGCCTGGTTTGTAGTAGGAGAGAAATTCATAAGACTTATCTCTTTTTCGGTGATAAGGATGGAAACCAGGGCCCCGTGCATTCTAGGCAAGTATGAACTGCACCCCTGAGTGACACAACCCTCCACAATTGGAGCTTTGATTCCCACATCTGTGTGATCTTAGGCAAGTCAATGAATCGCAGTTTTCTGAGCTAAGAGACACATGTAACACCCTTCCAATGATATTTTTACAAGGAAACAAATGAAATAATGAATATAAATTCATTGCATTGTATCTGGAAATAAATATGTTTTCCGACCCCGCCTAGCTCCATACAGAGAGATGAAACTATTTGCCCCCAAACATATCTGGGTGCCCAAAACCTATGCGTTTATAGCATTGATATTACACAGATGCTTCCATACAGAGAAAAAGAAGGAACATTTCTCAACTGCCTTTCTGAAGTTAACCAAATTATTGTTTGGTTAGACAAATCTTGATGCCAAAACTAGACAAGAACATTATAAGGAAGGAATATTTCAGAAAAGGCTATCTTGTCTGAAATATTTGGGCATAAAATCCCAAATCAAAATATTAGGAGACAGACTGGAAAATAAATTAAAAGAAAACTCATCATGACCAAGAGAGGTATATTCCAGGACATCAAGGGTAGAAGATCAATGAACCAAAAGAGCTGGTTCTTTGGAAAGATCAATAAAATTGACAAATGTCTAGCAAGACTGACAAAGAAAAAAAGAGAGAAAACACAAATTACCAATATTAAGAAAGTAGCAGAAGATGTTGATACAGGCCCTATGGACATCAAAGGAGAAATAAGAGAATACCATACACAGTACTTCACACATAAAACAGACAACTCTGATGAAATGGATTAGTTTCTTGGAAAGCACAAATTACTACAACTCATCCAATGTGAAGTAGATAATTAAGATAGTCCTATAACAAATGAATTGAATTTGGAATAAAAAGCCTATGTCCAAATGAACCTCTAGGCCCAGTTGGTTTTGCTAAGAGTTTAAAGAACTGTTAACACATGATTCATATAATCCCTTCTAGAAAGTGGAAGAGTAGAGGAGGAGAGTCATTATATAAAGTTAACTTGACACCAAAACTACTCAAAAATCGCACAGAAAAAGAAAACCACAGACCAGTGGGAAGAGATGGGAAAATTACTAACGACTAGAAGTCTCAGTATATAAAAAGAATTACACATCACAACCAAGATGGGTTAATTCCAGGAATTCAAGGCTGGTTTAACACTCAGAAACCATGTACACAATCCTATTACTAATAGCCTAAGAAAGAAAAGTCATATATTCATCAACTGATACAGAAAAATCATGCAACATTCTTCTTAACCTAGAAATTCCAATCAGTGTAATAAACAAGGTAAAGTAAAGAACAGAAAAGTAAAAAGACATGCACAATGGGAAGGAAGCAATAAATTGGTTCTTACATGCAGAAAACATGAATGTGTATGTAGAAAATATGAAGGAATTTACAAAAGTCTTCTAGAAGTAATAAGTTCAGCAAAGTCACAGGATGCAAGATAAATATTTTAAAAATATATTTCTATGTACTAGCAATGAATATGTGAACATCAAAATTAAAATGCGATATTATTTCTAATCTTACCACAAACCAAACATGAAAAAGTCAACATAACAAAACATGCAGAATTTGTCTGCTGAAAATCACAAAATGGTGTTAAAGAAATCAAAGATCTAAAGAAGTTAAGAGGTATACTCAGATGTACAAGAATTACAAGATTCAACATAATACATATGTCAGTTCTTGCAAACTGATATGCAGGATTAATGCTGTTATTGCCAAAATTCGAACAAGGTTCTCTGTAGATAAAGACAAGATATTTTAGATTTTGTACGAAAAGGCAAAGGAATTAAACAAGACAATTTTGAAAAAGAACACAGTGGGAGGAATCACTGTACTGATTTTAAGGCTTATTGCATAGCTACTGTAATTAAGACTGTATGGTGCTGGGGGTAGAGAGGGTGGGAGAGAATGAGAAAGGGGGTGGGGGAAGAGTAGAGAACTCAAAAACAAATCCATACACATAACCCCATAGATTTTTGACGAAGGCACAAAAGCATCTTGCTGGATGAAAGAATTTTCAATAATGAGGCTGACGCAATTGAACAGCCATCAACAAAGAGATAAATTTCAACCAAGACTTCATACAAAAATTAACTAAAAATGAATCATAGATTTAAAAATAAAACACAAAACTACAGATCATTTAGAAAGAAATGTGGGAGAAAATCTTCAGAACTAGGCATTGGTAAGGAGTTCTTAACTATGACATCCAAAATATTATCCATGAAAAAAGACAATGGATAATTTGGACTTGATCAAATTACTCAGTCTCTGCAAAGAAAATGGGTGAAAAGACAAACTATAGATTGGAAAAATATTTGCAAACCATTTATCTGACTAGGACTTGTATCTGAAATATAAAAAGCAGTCAAAACTCAACAGTAAAACAAAATGAGATGACATAAAACAAAACAAATCCAATTAGAAAACTGGCAAAAGACATGAAGAAACATTTTACCAAAGAGGAAATAGAGATGGCAAATAAGTACATGAAAACTTAGTCAACATCATTAATGCAAATTAATGCAAATCAAAACCACAGTGAGATACCATTACATAGCTATCCAGTGGCCAAAATTTAAAAATTAGTGACAATACTAAATGGAGAAAAACTGAAGCTTTCACACATCATTGCTAGAGACATAAAATGGTACAGTTATGTTGCAAAAACAGTTTGACTGTTTCTTATAACATGACACATGCACCCACCATATGACCCAGCAACTGCACTCTGAGAATTTAATGCTAACTTTCACATAGAAATTTGTACATGAATATCTTCAGTAGCTTTCTTTATTAGAGCCCCAAACTGGAAACAAAATGTGTCTGATTAAGCAAACAAACTGTGGTATATCCATATCAAAGAAAACTACTCACCAATGAAAAGGAGTTACTAAAACATGCACTATCTTCAGTCAGGTCCTGAAAAACTTTGCTGAAGGAAGAAGCTATTCCACAAGATTGCATACAAATATGATGGTCTTATGGAATATTCTTGAAATGAGACAGTTATGGAAATAGATATCAGATTAGTCGCTGCCAGAGGTTAAGGAGAGGGTAGAAAGGGGTAAGGGAGACCGGTGGGGGTCCTGTGGTATTGAATTATTTAGTAACTTGGTGGGGTCAATGTCACTAGCTTAGCTATTGTACAGTGTTCTATTTTTATCCAATGTTGTTATTGAGAGAAATTGGGCAAAAGGTACACAGGGTCTTTTCATGTCACTTCTTAAGATTATGTGCATATGAATCTCCTGCCATCATAGAATAAAACATATAGCTTAAAATGTTAGCAAATACACTCTATTAGTATATGAAAAGAATTAACTCATCATGACCAAGTGAGTTTAAATCCAGTATAAAATCCAATATAGAATCTAGTCATTTAGATAGGGGATGTAGCTTAGTTGTAGGATTTTGGCCTACCATAAACAAGGTCCAGAGTTCCATCTTCAACAGTGCAAACAAATAACAGCATCAACTTACCTACCCCACAAACCACCAAACACACACACATACATACCCCACAAAAACGAAACAGAAAACCAGAAACAAATTCACCTAACAGGAAAAACGGACAAAAATTTATGATAAATGTGTAAAGGTGATTTTACAAAATTCAATGCCCATTCATGATTTTTAAAAAGCAAGTTTCAACAAACAGCATTACTAATGATGATATTTTGAAAGCCTCTATATAGTGAGACCATTTTTAAATTTCACATTCTCTTAGTCATCTGAATTAGCACACCAAAGAAGAGATTTGAAAGAAAGAAGGAAATTGCTTTTATTGAATTTAACATGACTATGTACATAGAAAATGTGAATGTTTTCATAAAGAAGTGATTTAAGATTTATTTTTATGTTGTTTTATTTTGAAATAGGGTCCCTCTGTAGCCACAGCTAGCCTGGAACTTGCTATGTAGATCAGGCTCGCCTCAGTCTCACAGAGGTCTATCTGCATCTGCTTCCTGAGTGCTGGGATTAAAGGCATGTACCACTATACCTGGCCAATTTTAGTTTTTAAATATGTGCATGCCTGTGTGTCTGTGTGGTGGTATATGTGCTTGTGAATGCAAGTGCCAAAGGAAGACAGTAGAGGGCATCATGTTCCTTGGAGCTGGAGTCAGGGGTGGTTGTGAGCCCTGTCCAATGTGAGTCCTGGAACTGAACTCAGGTCCTCTGGAGTACATGTTCTTAACCATTGAACCATCCCACAGTTCCATAAAGAAGTGAATTTAGTTATAAGTGAAGTTAGCAAGACCACTGGACAAGTCAATATGCAAAAAAAAAAGTGTATTTCTGTGTACCAGAAAAAAAAAGAAGCAGAAAAGTGCTTTAAGAACCCTGTCATTTGGTAACATCATAAATATCAAAGAAATCTAATGAAAGATGTGGGAAACCCCTACCCTGAAAACTAGAACACACCATGGAGAGAAACCAAAGGAGACTTAAATCAATCAGGGGACAAACTGTATTCATGGATATTAATCCAGAGCCAGTGACTCTCACTCAAGAACCCAGTGCCTGTGTGCGTGTGGAGTTGACAAATTGGTCTTAAACTTTGGGTGGGACTGCAAATGGCTGAGTTGCTCAGGTAATCTTAGTGGAGAACATAGCTGGAAGATTGTCAGTAGCAACTATCAAAACCTAGAAAACTACAGTAATTAAGACATTGGTATTAGCACAAGGATATAGAAGCTGACAAGTAGAAAAAAATAGGAAATTTGAAAAACGGAGCCACACATATGTGTGTACTTAATTTCTGTCAAAAGAAAAACAAGACACTGTGGTACATTGGAAACTTTGATAAAAACAAATGGTGCTGCATCAGTCAGATGGCAATGTGGTGAAAAAAGTCTGTATCTCCATCCTTACCTTGCTAAGAAATCAATTGCAGAGAAATTACAGAGATAAATGTGAAAAGCAACACCAAAAGCTTTTCAAGGAATGGGGAGGGGAAAGAGAGGGCTTGCTCAATGGGACTAAGGCTTCAGGATGACTGGAGAGCGTTCTGCTGTGTTCTACTACACAGTGGGTGACTATAGGCAGTAATAAAGCAGTATATATTTCAAAATAGATGTACCAGAAAATTTGATGTGCCTCACCACAAGAAAGGATAAATGTTTGATGTTGTGGATATGCTAATTATCCTGATTTGAGCATTACATGTATTGATGCTGAGCATTATAGATCATAAATTTGTATGATAATTATTTGTCAGTTCCAAATAAAGCAAGGCTAACATAAAGAAGAAACTGCAGGACAATTTTGTACCCTTGGAGTGAACAAAGACTTCATAAACAAAATGGGAAAAAAGAAAAGCTTGATAATTTAAGCATCTAAAATAAAGAACAAAAGTCTGTGTTAAGAGACTTTTAAGAAGCTGAGTCTGGTGATACGTGCCTACCAAATCCAGCACTCAGGGACAGAGTCAGGAAGATCATGAGTAGTTCAAAATTAATATAGTCTGCCTAGTGCACCCCTGTTCCACAAAAGAGGAGAGAGGAAGCCAGGTGTGGTGGTGGCATATGTCCTTGATCCCAGGACTGGAGAGATGAGGCAGGTGGATCTCCGTAAGATCGAGATCCAGGCCAGGCCAGCCTAGTCTATATGGTGAGTTCTGGGCCAGCTGTGGCTACAGGGAGACCTTGTCTCAAAAAGACGAGAAAGAGAAAGAGAGAGAGAGAGAGAGAGAGAGAGAGAGAGAGAGAGAGGAATATAACCCACAGAATGGGTCAAAATATTTACAGTAGACATGTCTGACCAAACAATTATAATTCAGACTATATCAGCAACCCAATAGGAAAATGTGCAAAGGATTTTGACAGACACTTCACACAAAAAAGTGATTATCAAAATAGCCAATAAATAGATGAAAAGGTGCTCCACTTAATTAATCAAAAGGAAAATGCAAGTGAAAACCATAATGAGATGCTATGGTAAACCCACTATGAGTAAAACAAAGGAATAAATGAACATTTATGGTTGATGATGGGAGCAATGGGAATGCTCAAACATTGCTAGTAGAGGTGCGCTGGGACCACTCTTTGGGAAATTGTGCTACGGTAGTCATGCTCTATGCATTTGGTATTCGACCAACTGGGGTGGAAAATACTTGGAGAAAAACTGCAGCTGTTCTGAACATGTAGAGGGCTTTTTTTTTTGGCCTATTATCATTCCCCAAATCATATAGCATAACTGTCATCTAGTAATTGTAGTAGGCATTATAAGTAGTCTAGAGATGATGTGTGTAAATGGGAAGATATGTGGAGGTTCTATGCAAATACTATGCCACGTTACATAAGGAATTGAACATCAGTACATTTTGATATTGATGGGGTCCTGAAACAACCCCCCAAGGATACTGAGGGATAACCGTATATGCTTATCCATGACCCACAAATTCAGCTATAAGAATGTTTCTAGGAGTTTTATATATAATAACTAAAATCCTGAAATTGTCCCTAAGTCTCCCAATTGTGGTTGCCCTGGAAACTGTGTGGAGGCAGATTGGAGATGGTGAAACAGGAGAGTAGAAGCTTGGAGGAAAAATGGTGGTGGCCAGGGTAAGGGCAGCAGTAGTGTGGGGTGGGCAGGAGGAGCCAAGGAAGGGAGAAGAAGGCAGGACCCATGTGACTTAGAGCTGAACTCCATTTGAGAGGTGACAGGGAAGCCAGATCTAAGCCTGAACTCCTGGGAGGATGGCTGTGGCATTCATTCATTCATTCATTCATTCATGAAAGAAGCCAAAGAGGAGGAGGTGGGGAATGGGAGTGGAGAAAAGGTTTGATTGGATCTGCAGTAGGTTTGAGTTGTAGTGGGACGGACGAGGTTAGAAGGCAGTGCAGAGAGATGGGGCATTCTTTGTCCTCAAGTCCTCAAGTCACCAGGGGAGGTAACCGGCAACTGCTATGGTGAGAGGAGAAACAAGCGTGAAGGGAGAGGGCATTGCACCTTTGGCTTAATGCACAGCTGCATGGAAAGTTCATGAACTGCCGAGGTCAAAACCAGGTGCCCTGTTCTGGAATCCTGTGGTCTACTATTGCTGGATCAGCAGCCTCTACCTTCCGACCCAAAGCCCCAGTTCTGGGTTCCTAGAACTTTTTTTTTTGTCAGTTTGATTGGTTTTTATTTGTTTTGTTTTTTTGAGACAGGGTCTCTCAGTAGACCCAAGCTAGCCTGGAACTCAGTATGTAGACCAGGCTAGCCTTGATCTCACAGAGATCTGCCTGCCTCTGCTTCCTGAGTGTTGAGAGTAAAGGCAAGCACCACCACACTGGGTCTGTTTGTTTTTGAAACAAGTTCTCATTATGTGGTCTAAGCTGCTCTCAAGCCCACAGCAATTCTCCTGCCTCAGTCTCCTAAGTGCTAGGATGACAGGTATTACCTACCACTCTGGACCCTAGACTGGGCTTTGATAGCAGTCCTCCATCTCTGCCTTTTCCCATAAGCTCTTATTGCCCAGGCAGACACTTTACTACCCCCCCAACCCTCACCCCCACCCTCCCAGCCCCCGTCTAGGCAGCTGGGTGACGTCCTTATTTCTGCATTCCCATTCTCGGGATCTACCTTCCCACTTACTCCCTGCAAAGGCTAAAAGTGAGGTTTCCTAGCACATGTTTCAATGGTAAGGTAAAACCTTACACGTGGAGATGGGGAAATTGAGGGCCACACATGGGAAGGACTTGAAGTTACCCCAGAATCCAGAAGAGATCATGGCAAAAGCTGAACCAAGAAGAGAGACAGGGAGGAGGAGGGACCGGTAGATAGCGAGTGAGACTGGGATAAGGGAACAGAAAAGGAAAGGAAGGGAAGGAGAGAAAGAACAAAAACAGAGAGAAGAAGAGTAAGAAAAGGGAAGAAACGGGACAAGTAAATAGCGCCTCTGGCCTCCTGCTCTGCAGGGCTGGCAGGAGCCAAGCCCGCAGTTCTGGAGAAGGCAGAGATGGGTGGCCCCAGAAATCCTTACCTGCCAAACCCCATCACTCCTCAGAGGCCCAAACCAGAACTGAGCAGTCGATCTAAACAGAAAACAAACAGAGCAAAATGAAAACACGCTGGCTGCCCCCCGGCAGTGGCTCTGTGCATTCATTGGCCCCCGGGAGGCCACTGGGAAAGCAAGGCACAGCTTTTGTAACTCTCCTCTCTCCGTGGCGCCCCCCTAGCCCCCAGTCACCCCCCACTAAGAGCCATAGACTCCGCTCTGTTCAAGATGCCATAATGGGGGAGGGGGAAGGGCTCTTGGGGGTTGGGGGGCTGCGGGGTTGGAAGGGTAAGCATTCCCTGTCCTTGGCTTGGCAAAGACACAGCCAGGCTGGTGGGGTCCTGAGGGCGGGAGGCAGAGGGCAGGGTTATGCTCCTCTCCCACGCAGGGCTCAGGATTCCTAAACTGCCCCAAGGCTGCCTTGGGTGTGGCAGGGGTGAGAGGTAGGCAGCAGGCCAGGGTCCTGGGGGATTCTGGAGCACATGTCAGTAGACTGGGTTCCTTTCTATATCCTCTGGGCTCTGGAATAGGAAGCCATCCATGCAGCAGTTCTGTTCACATTTATTGGCAGTGATAAATGAATGATACACATGATAACTAATATTGGTCTTAAGCTTTGCAGTGACCAAGCCTCCTTCCTCCGCAACAGAGCATCTTCTCTGCCCTACAGTGAGCACTTAGGTGAACCGTGTTGCACCGGGGCTCCAGAAGGTGAAGAGGTAATTTGGTGTGGAAAAGGCTTATCCTGAGTAGGCAAGAGCTGGTTCCTGGACTCTCGCTAAGATGTAACCGAGAAAGATTGACCTTGAGGAGAGTCAGGTAAGAACATGTAATCAATAAATATTTTATTATTGGGCATTTACAGCAATAGAGGTTAAAAATACAGGTTTGCTGGGCGTGGTAGCACATGCCCTTAATCCCAGCACTTGGGAGGCAAAGGCAGGCAGATCTCTTTTCTGGTCTGCGGTACCTTTACGTGTCTCCCATGAAGAGCAAGAGAGGGCAGGGAAGCTTGTGAGCGGAGCACGGCCCTAGCCCCTGTTCTGTCTTCCCTTCCTCTGGCATCTCCCTAGTGTTCCAGTCTTGCTAGGACATCCAGGATCCCTAGGAATGAAAGTCATTATTTAGGGGCCAAATTCTTTCTTTCTGTTCCTAATGTATGTACTTACATGTGTATCATAGCTGTGGACCTCAAGACATCACCACGTGGAAGCCATGCAGGTCTGGGCCAGAGAGGCACAGGAACCCCCACAGTGGCTGCTGGTTGCACTGGAAAGCCCAGAACCACAGGCAGCTGGGAGAGGCTGCCCCCGCCAGGATGATGGAGTGGGTGTGACATAAATTTCTCAGGACAGGCAGCAAAAAAACATTTACAGCCCCTCCTTGCTGAGTCTGGTTCCAATCAGGCCCCTAGCTGGCCAGCTCCCTACACACCCGCCACACCGGGCTGGCTCCTCCAAAAGCCAGAGTCGTTGAGGGCTTTTGTCTTTCTTCCTTTCCTCCCTACTGTTTAAGAAACATATACAAAGACACACACACACACACACACACACACACACACACACACAGCCCCCACACTGGCTGGGCCTCTGTGTACCTTTATGAGTGTATACATAGACACTTCTCTATACACACATGTGACCCCAGGGTTTTGTGCACCCACACACACTAACAGATACACTCACACACCTCCCACATGCATCCTTGAGCCTGGCCCTGGGTGGACTGAGGAACTAACTGCCAACTGTGGGCACAAATGGCAACATTCACTTGAGTTAGACACCAAAGGACCCTGGAAGTGCTTTCCTTCAGGATCATCCCCCAGGCCACTTCTCTCTGTCTCCTCTTCTCAGCCCCCGGCTGCCATGGCAACATAGAAAGACACAGGAATTCCTCTCTGGAGGCTGCAGGCTGAGTTAGGCACTGGCCTGGCTCTGAGTAGGCGCTGAGGGGATGCTGAGGCTGGCTTAGGGCACCTCAGAGGGCACCCTAAACAGGCAGTGCCACCCATCTCCCTCACAGCACAGCAGCCCAGAGGTCTCAGGCAAGTCTTGTTTCAGCTCAGTATGGCCCTTTTTCCCAGGCTTCTCTGATACTCCACCCTGTTCCTTCTCTTAGCCTAGGCCACCAAATGTCTTCACTGGGCCACCCAAGAAGTATCTGTTTCTCTTGATGTGAGCTGAACAAACTTTTCCTTTTACTGGCCTCCCTTGCCTACCTGAATGCTCAAGCCACCCCCCACCAGAAGCCAGAGGGGGACCCTTGTTTATTCAAAATGCACACATCCAGTTGTTTCACACTGGATCCCAAGTCAGACCCAGCTTCTGTTCTCAACCATTATGTCACAGTGAGGACACAACTTGGGAAGGATTTGGGAATTTTGCTTTCTGTTCCTTAGAACAATAAGAGTGATGTCCCTTAAGGAACCTTAAAAACAGTTGCTTTCTGTGGAAGGTATCACGCTCTATCATAGGGATGGAAGGTAATGGGACAAACATGGGCTGGGGGAAGCTGACCTGGGTTTAAAATCCTTACCCGTTAGCAGCTGTGTGAACACAGGCAATCAAGTTGAATCTACTGATGAGGTTTTTTTCAAAATCTACCATGCCCAGACCATGGCCCATAGTAAGCCGTCAGTGAGTGCTTATTCTTGTTTCTTGTGAAATCTGCCCTGCTGCAAACAGCCCTAGGGAGAGGGTCAGGAGGAGGAAAGGGGCTGACGCTGAGTTGTAGCTCTTCATATTGCCATTACTTCATTTCACACTGTATGAGGTGGTTCCCATTAGGATTCCTGGCTTGAAATATGCTCTTCCTTTGATGCAGGGCAGATGGAAAGGATAGTGGATGGGAAGGCAAATGTTTTGAGAATGTGGCAGCCTGGTGGAAGAAGGGTTGTCAAGATCCCCCTGCTGTCCCTTCCTGGTGGAAGCTGAACAGACCACCTGGTAGTCAGAGTCCAGCCACATAATGGCTCTAAGGTGACTTGCAGGACAATTGTTTGAGACAGAAAATCCTGTAATCAGCCCTGGGAGGAGCAGTAGGATAGTAGCTGGCATGTCTTTGAGGGGAGGAAAGCCCATCCATCTTGCCCAGATAGCCCAGAGCCTTAGCACATCTAACCACAGGGAGTTCTTGGATTTCTGAGTAAGGAAGCCTCAGTGAAGCACCCAGGAATGCAGGTGGCAGCTGAGCCTGGGGAAAGTCAGAGCGCTGCACTAGTAGGACTGGTTGCTTGGTGGGGACTGAGCTCCCTGTCAGTGGAGAAATGTGAACCGATGCTGCTCATACCTAGAAGGAAGGTTCAGAGAGAGGTTAGACCTTCCACCCAGAACAGGGGATCCCAAGCTGTGGCTGCTAAGAAAGGGATCCATGAGTTTGACGGCCTTCCTGAAATGGTGGGTGAATCTTATCACACATCAGGCCCTTTGATAGGAATAGGCTCGTCATGGAGTTTGCAACAATGTGATGTTCAAGGACATTCAAGCCCCAGTGTTGCACAAGGGACCTGGAGGGATGAAGTACTGACTCCCCATCCCAGCTCCCTAACTGGCCCACTGTCTGAAACAATGCCACATGGGGAGGTGTCACTTGATTCTCAGGATTGCCTATGAGACGGATCATGGAACTTGTCAGTTTGCAGAGAAAGATTCTTGTCCCTAGAGGAAGGAAGATCCTTGCCTAGGTCACTTAGCCAGCTACAGATATAAAGTCAGGACTAGATCCTGGGCACTTCATTACTTTCCCACACTCTAGGTTGCTCTCTCTCTCTCTCTCTCTCTCTCTCTCTCTCTCTCTCTCTCTCTCTCTGGCTAGCAAGCACAGTTGCCTCAAGAGGCATTTGATGGTTCTGTTCTGGCCTGCAGGAGGACTCCTGATCTTCTGTTCTGGTTCTTGTTCTTGTTCTTAAGACCAGCTTCTCTTTGTCACCAGTTATGCTTTAGCGCAGGATTTGGAACAGTGGCCACAGGGAGAAGGGCATACTCAGGGGAACTACATGATGGGGGACAGAGCACGGCATGGAGTGGGCACAGCATGGACAGGGTGTGGGGAGAAGGGTGGGGCAGCAGTCTTACATCCTACTTAAAGACTGCTTGCTGCTAGGTGTGACTCCAGGGAAGTTGGTGGCTGGTGATTAGACTCACCTAAGAGTGCAGGTGACTAGCACAGGCAGTAGTGAAGCAGCAGGAGGCTGAGCTAGGATGGGCCAGGAAAAGATCCAGCAGAAGCCTCTCCAGAGCAGGGAGCCTTGGGCCAGTGCCAACTCAGCCCTCTCTCTCAGTAGGTTGCCGCCTCTGGGTTAGAATTGAAAAACAAGTACAGTTGTCCTTCAGGACCTCCTGTGGGTATTAAAGCTAGAGCATATTCAATTCTCTTGTATAAGATGGTGTAGTATTTGCATATAAGAGACACATGTCCTCCTGCGTACTTCAAGCCATCTTGAGATTACTCATAATATCTACCGTGGTGCAAATGCTAGTAAACAGTTGTAAGACTGTATTGTTTGGAGAGTAATGTCAGGGACAGCGTGTGTGCAAGTTCAGTACAAATGCAATTTTTTCTGAATATTTTCAACCTGAATTTTGTTGAGCCTGTAGGTGGAACTTGTGGATAGAAAGGACTGATCGGTTCTTTGTGGTAGAAGCAGAACAGAATTCTGAGGACTGTGTTCTCCTCTTCAACCCTGCTGCCGTAGCCCTGAGATAACTGATGAGCAAAACCAGCCCATTGGTACCCTCTGCCACGATAGTTATGGACAGTGGAGGGCTGTGTCCATAAAGGACCCCAGAGGGTCAGCCCTCCACACCAATGGAAAGCCAGTAAGTGGCTGGTCATGGTCAGGCAAAGTAGACCTGCATCTTTCTGGGAACCCAGAGAAGATCTTGAAGATCAGGGCTCTGTTCCCATTCTCTGGGGTGCCATAGTCAAGACAAATCAGGGAGGCACTGGGAGCCAGTCAGCAGAGCACTTTGATTTTCTTCTTTCACTTTCTTTTCTTCCTATGTTGTTTTTTTCTTCCTCTTTCCTGTTTTTATTTCTTTTCCTTCTTTTCCCTTCTCCCATCCTCTTTCCCAGCTTCCCTCCCTCCCTCCCTCCCTCCCTCCCTCCCTCCCTCCCTCCCTCCCTCCCTCCCTCCCTCCTTCCCTCTTGTTTTAGTGACATAGTCTCCCTATTTATTAGCCCAGAATGGCCTGGAACTTGGGTGAGATGATCCTGCCTCTGCCTCCTGATTGCAAATTCTGGGATTATAGGCATTTACTGCCACCCCAGGCTTTACTTTTAAAGTTTATTATTTTCTTCTCCATGAATTTTTGCTCTGTTTATGCTAAGTACAAAGAAGGAAATCACTGTGTGGTCTTGAACAAGTCACTTCACTACTGTGTACCTCAGTATAATGGGAAAATATGACATTTATCTTACTGGGTAGTTTTAAGGAGTCAATACATATATATGCACATATATGTTTATGTATATGTAAAATACTGAGAAAAAGAACTGTCCCATCCTAAGTGCTATATAAGTGTAAGCTTTTATTTTTATAAACTGTTATAATTCCACCTAGAGTCAGATAGTATTAGTAACTGGTTGATTTCCCTTCTGGTTTTTCTATTTGAATATTTATAGTTTGTAAAAGTATTCAGGATCATACTGCATGTATTATTTAATATTACACCATGAACAGTCTTCATATCACTACACGGCCTTAAGACATCTTTACAAGTTGTAGATTATTTTATTGTTTGTTTGTTTTAGATAGAGTGTCCTAGGGTGGTCTTGAATTCAGGATCCTCCTGCCTCAGCCTCTTGAGTACTGAGATTATGGGTTTGTATCACCACACCTGGCAAGATAATTTTATTTGCTTAGTTTTCAATTATTACATTTTAATGAAGACCTTCACATACATTTTGTGCCAACAGATCCAGCTATGCATAATTCTTTAGTATAGAGTCTTTTAAGGGTAATTGTTGGGTCAATGTGTATATCTGCTTTTAAAGGACTTGCCATTTCCAGATTGCCAAATTGTACTTCCCCCAATAGCATGTGAGGTTGCTTATGGCCTTGCAACCTGGGCTGTTATTTTTAATGTTTCCTAAATTGACACACAAATTTACACTTGTTATAGTCCATTTTGGTTGTAGTCAGGAATGGGAATTTGGAACACCAGTACAAAGGCTGCTAAGTGAGTTAAGCCAGGTTAGAGAGAGGGTAGTGCAGTTAAATCTACCTGCTGAAGGAGCAAGAACAAAGGGCAATGATGAGGTCATTCGGCCACTGTAAGAAACTGAGACAGAGAGAGAAACAAAGCCCTGGTTAAGGGAATGAGGCCCAGGGGGGTTGTGATTGCCAATCCCTGTCGTTGTCCAAAAAGCCTTCTCCAAATATGTGTGGAGTTCCCCAGCCCAGCCAGACAGGAATAATTCTGATGTAAATCGGGCTTTGGAAATGCAAATGTAAAATAGCAGGCTGGCTGGCTAGATGTGGCTTCTGAACACTGGAGGCCTGGGTGGATGGCTCTCCGGGGAACCTGTCTGAAAAAGGAATCCCAGGAGCTTGCAGAGAAAGAGGATGTGGCCTCAGTACTGCTGTAGAGCAGCTGGGCCAGCGGAACCATAGAAGCTCAGTGGCCACTGGGAAAGAATGTAGTGTGGGGAATTTGAAAGGAGAGGATGCTTGGGGCATCGTGGCTTCCCACTATCTCAGGACCCATGCAGACTTCAGGGAACTGGGCAAGGGAAGACCACAGTCCAAAGCCCAAGGATTTAACCTGGCAGGGGTATGGATCAGGTCTACAGTGGGCCACTGGGGTGTGGGGTACAGCAGAGTAACAATGGATTTAGGTCATACAGACAACATTCCACTTTGCTACTGGGCAGCCCCAGTCATCTCTGTGTCTTGTGTTATGGCTGTAAAATGGAAGATCAGGATTCTAAAGGCCCCACTGGGAAGATCATTTGTTTGATGAATAATGAGGTCAAGCCTGGCGCTAGACACCTGGGGCACACAGTTGAACAGGAGATCTAGGCCCTGGTCTCAAGGAGTTTCTGGTCCAGTGGTTCAGATAGGGGTGTTGCTGTATGGAACTGCATGCCTTGCCCAAGTCAGGCCCCTGAGCAAGATCTCAGCAGTATATGGTTCTTCCCTTTGCCTAATACATGTATAGTGTTCACAGTCTGTGGAATACTCCTCAGGCATCATGTCATGTCTTGTTCACAATAGCCTAGACAATGTGACACAAAAGTCTAGATACTTCTTGCTGCAGATAGAGAAGATGGAGGCCCAACTGGTTAAAATGCCTCTCTCAAAGTGAAACAGATGATGAATGGCAGAGGCAGCCAGGCCCCAGGGCTCTGAGCTCATCAGGCCTCTTTCCACGTAGGCCCTCCAAAACCTCTGCCCTCTCTCAGTTCCACCACTTTCTCTTTAGGTACAGCACTGGGCACTTCAGTCATAGCCATATGTAAGAGCCCCAAGGACTCCTAGTCATCTGACCCATGCCTAGCTCTATGTTTAAGAAATCATCTAATTTCATATGAACTACAGGATGCATTGTGCTTAAGTGCCAGCAGGCTTGGAGTAGGAACCCTCAAACAAACTTTTTCTATGGGTCCTACATCAGTGTTTACAGCACCTAGAGGCACATTATGAAACGTAAGCTTTGTGTAGCAGGGTGTTCTGGCCAAAGTGTCAGAAGAGGGTTATCTGTGTCCATAGAGAATATTCTAGGCATATGGATGAGAGATGAGTTTTGGGATCTGAAGAAGGCTGTTGTTCAAGCCCTGAGCTTGGGGGTGCCAATCATCTGTTGGTGGGTATCCCTTTGGCCTGTGCTCAGTCTGATTTCTTATATAACCCAGTACCACCTGTCCAGGGGTGGTATCACCCACAGTGGACCTGGCTCCCTTAAATCACTCAACAACCAAGACAATGCCTCACGAACATGTCCACAAGCCAGTCGGATAAAGGAAATTCCCCAACTGAGGTTTCTTCTTCCCAGGTATGTTGACAACTGAAGGTATCTAGCACAATGGGTAAATCATGGAGAGTCCAGTAGTGGACCAAGGGGGGATAGAGGGCACTTCTGCGCCCCCCTGTCCCTTGGAGACAAGTAGCAGCTGTACTCCATTTCTTGGCTTGGATGAAATGGTTTTCAGTATCTGTGCAGAGAAGGGGTAAAGAGGAAAGGAAACAGGGGTGACAGGATCATGCTAGAATATTCTCATAGGGGATCTCCTTTATTGTAGGGCACAATACAGGATGGGCCTTAGCCAGGTCACCTGCTGTGAGGAATAGAGGGATTGCTCCCGTGGGCTTGGCGCTCCACTCTGGTTAGTCGTGAGACCAGCTTCTGCCCAGCATCTGGAAAGAACCTGCACCGAGATGATCTATCTGGGGACAGACTACTATTGGCTGCAGTCGGGACCCCAACCCATAAGGCCATTGGCTAACCAGAACTATGAGACCCCTTGCATTTCCGTGAATAGATGAGCTTGCAGCAGATTGCCGCCACCCCCTGCTTCTCACTCAGCCCCTGGCATCTGTGTGTTTTGATTCTGTGCCTACTCACCCTCCACAGTGGAGACCCTTCGTCCCCTGGGCCTGGCCCCAACACTTTATTTCTTGTAGCCAGTGCAGGGGGTAGGGAGAGAGCTCATTCCTGTTCTACAGGTGAGGCCACTGAGCCTAGGGGATGTGCAGAAGCTAGCCCAGGGTCCCAAAGCAGATACTCTAAGGAGCAAGGATTGAAATCCAGACCTCAGGGCTCTGCAAAAGCCTTGCTCCTTCCTCTATATCACAGGATTGTGAGAGAACTAGGATGTCAGAATTGCTTATGAGGCTGTAGGCAACAGTAGGGACAGCCAAGGGCAGGCTGGCCAGGTGCCCGCCAGGTGCTTCCTCACAAGTATCTCCTTAGTTGTGTGCATGTCTGTTCCTTTAACGGAGTAAGGCTCAGAGGAAACGCCTCTGTGCTATCCAGGCAAACTAGGGAGGCTGAGCACTTATATCTACTGGGGGTAAAGAGGGCGGTGACCTCTGTTTCAAGGAAAGCCCCTCCTAGAGACAGGCTGGCCCCTCAGGCCCCTCAGTGGACTCACTTGCCAAGTGTTTTCTGCGGGGGTTTCCAGAAGTCCGGGGAAATTCCAGGAGGTGAGGACGCTGCATTTCTTCTCCACACCACCCCAGCACCCCACACATGCTCTGCTTGATCACACTTAGCTACAAGCCCTCTTTGGAGTCTGGTGTATAAGCAGGTCTGTGCATGCACACAAATAAGAACACATGGTAACTGATCAGCTAATTTCATCAGTCTCTCACAGGAGCTCATATTCTCTCATCCTGTTTACACACTAGGGAGTCACACTTCACGCTGCCTTGAATGTGTGCAGGGGTCACAGTGATGTTGACAGCATTACAGGACAAGGGCAGGACTGGCGCCGCTGTCCCTCCTCTGGTCTCCTTTACTCCTTGGCTTCCCCCTTCTTCCTTCTCCCAGACAGAGTTGCCCTACTTTTTCAAAATAAATAAATAAATAAATAAATAAATAAATAAATAAATAAATCATCCCCGCTCAGCCATCACTCCCAACACACACACACACACACACACACACACACACACCCCACTCCAAATCTCACAGCCACAGAGAACTAAAGGCAAGATCTGAGTTGGGTGCTATGTGTATGGCCATAGACCCAGAGAGGCTGGGAGCGGCTATTCCACTGGGTAGATGAGTTTTAGAACAATGATGGAAAGAAGTATTTAAAAGCAATTGACCAAGCTGCTGCTCTCAGTTGGGTACCGTGGACCCAGGCAAGAGGTCTACTTCAAGACTAGTCCATTATGGAAGTACATCTGGAGGCAGTGCATATGCTGGCTGGAGCCAGACTTCACACAGCATGAGACAGTCACCTAATCCCTGTTTTCCTTATCTGTAAAACTGGGGTAATAATAATCACTGTATAGGCATAGGACATTTTTTGCTGTTTGCTTCAAGGAAGGATCTCACTATGTTGCAGGCCTCAAACTCCTGGTCCTCTAGTCTCGGCTTCCCAAATGCTGGAATTACAGGGACGCACCACAGTACCTAGCTTGCCCCGTATGATTTATAGCCAGTGATGATTTCCTAGTGCTAGCCCAGAGGCTACTATTAATTGTGCCAGTGTCCCTTGCTACTTTCTCATCAGGCCAGCTCCTCAGCTGCAGTCATAAATGAGCATGAAGTCTCATGCCAGACCCTGAGCACTTCCCTTTCTCTCCCCACATGGTATGCCCTGAAGAGCCTTGTATCCAAGTCCTGAGCAAGAAGTGCTGAAGTACATGTTGTAACTCTGAAAAGCAGAGTCTTAGATGAAGCAAGTCCTGCCCTTTGCTGTACTAGGGAGAAGTAAGTTCAGAGAGGAAGTGTGATGCTGGGCAGTGGTCACTTTCCCTGCCTGTGAGCAAACCTATTTATCTAGTCACTAAAATAACAACTGCATGAAGGCAAGGTTTCATGTTTATTTGTTACAATGTCTCCAATGTTGACTCTTAGTAAAGTGCTCAATAAATACAAGTTGAATGAATGAATGAACTAATGAACACATTTGCTCATTCACCCAAGGTTACTTCAAGCTTTAACTGTGAACCAGGTTGTTTTAGATTCCCATGATACAAAGAGCAAAGTTTGGCCCCTGGCATCAAGGAGCTTCCCATCCCTAAGGACCAGAGCCGTGAGTGCTCAGAGAACCTGGGGGCAGGAACAGGGGGCTTGTGAGTCCTGGTGGCCCCAGGAGCAGGGCAGAGGCTTGCAACTGTGGGCCAGTGGAGCCACGTGCTTGTTTGCACTTGCTCACTGGGCTGTGCTGGCTGCTGGCCTTGAAGGTGTCCGCCCAAGGTCTTTTGGCCAGAACTCAGCTCCCACTCCCTCACCCCGCCCCGCCTACCAAGGAAGCTGCACTGTTGGCCCAGGGAGAGGAGTCACGCAGGGAATCCCAGCCCCTCCCGGCCCCAGACTGGGTCCAGAAGGGCCTGGCATGCTTCTAATATGGAGCAGCAAATTCAATCAGGCAGATGAGAATTCCTATTATTTTAATATATTTAGAAGAGAGTTTAAGGTGGATTTTGTTCCATGCTGTATATTTTTACAACATGAGGTCAGGCCACTTTGATAAATGCTGTAATGGAAGCAAGAGGGGGCCTTGGGAAAGGGTTAGAGAACAAGTAGAAAAAGGGGGTGGGGGTGGGGAGAGGGACAGGGACAGAGACAGAGAGACAGTCACAGAGATGGAGGCGGGGGGAGAGAAGGAGGCTACAAGTGTATCTACAGCTCATCTTTTGCACATATATGTCCATGATTCCATGTGTGTCTCTGTGTCTGTTTGTTGTTTGAATAGACAAATCCATTTGGGGATAAATAGGATGATTTTCCCACCTGCAGGAAGCGAGGCGGCCAAAGGCTGATTGGGGCTGCTTTACTCTGCTGCGCTCAGAGGCCCTGGGCGAGGACTCAGATTGCTCCTGAGGCCAGCCAGCAAGGCTCTGCTTAGAAATGGAGATGCAGGCTGGCTGCCAGAAAGGCAGGGCCAGTCCAAGGAGCCTGAAAGGCCCGTGCCTCCAGCAATGCTTGCCAGGAGAGGGGCCCTGGATCCCAGACACCATGCTGTCTTGCTCCTTGTGCCACAAGGTTCTGCTCTCACCTGTCATTGGGCACCCTAGTCTCACCCACAGCTCCCAGCACAAGAGAGCAAGGGAGCTGGAGCCCAGCCACTCACTTGGGCTTTGATAGCTGGGTGGGGAAGAGTCCTCTAGCCTGGAGCCTGGGGAATGGAAGAGATGACCTTCAGAGGACTTTGAAAGCCCAGAAATATTTGGCTAGAAGCTTAGGTAAAGAATGGGATGGGGTTCTCAGTTTCTGGAGAACTTTCCATAGCTTAGAGTCCGTGGGAAGAACCTAAGTAGTTGATGCTGACACCCAAAGTCGCCTAGCTTAGCCTGGGCCTGACAAGTGGCCTGGAATGCTACTGATATCAGGCCTCTTGGCAGCTAGCATGCTGCTCACCTGGCCATGAACATATGCCCTGCCACGGACACAGGGCAACACCTGGCTCCATTTCTTTTCTCTGGGTGCAGGTCTATCCTAGACATGTGAGTGGCTCAGCCTTTCCCCTTTCTCTAGGAAGGAACAGGCAGGGAGCCCTCATCTTCAGTTCTTGTCTCACTCCTGAGCCCCAGTAGGACAGCCAGCTCATAAGAGGGGACAGGTCTGCCCCAGTAATCTCTTTGGTCTAGCTTGGTGGCCTCCAACCCCCACTGTGTTTTGGAGGAGGGCCAGAAAATGACCACATAAAGAATGAGTGAGCAAGGAAAATGAGAATGAGAGGAGGAGGGGGAGGACAAAGGCCACATTGTTATCTCTTCCAAAAAAAAAATGCAGCCGTGTCTTCAAAGCAGAAGGACTGGCCAGCTTTGTGGTTACCTCTAACTAGGAGTATAACCTTGAGCTAGGCTCGACAGCTTGGAAACACAGTATCAGGTTTGGAAGAGGCTCTTTCTTTGCCTGGAAAGTGGTTCTGTGGCTTGTTCCCTCCTTTTGCTCTCTTACTGATCCCCCATCCAAAATCTGACCTTAGCTCTGCTACCTGCATGTGAGCCAATGCCAGGAATCAGGGCCAGCCAGCTCTTAGTCTTTATGACGTCTTTCTTTGGAACATCCTGGGGCCCAAGATCAGGAGATACCCTCAGCTTTACTTCCCTCTCTGTCAACAACTTCTACCGAGTGCCTGTTGGGTGCACTGGGGCATCATAAAGGGGGCTTGAACAGAGAGGAGAGAAAATGCAAAGGACACCTCTCCAGGCAGTGAAAAGCCTTAAGACTGGGCCTAGCCCCAGATCCATGGCAAAACCAGAAAGACTCCAGAAGGGTCTAGGTTGTTATGACCAAGTGATTGTGAGTTAAGTCCCAGAGCATGGTCCAGGAGTCAACAACATGGGTCATCATGGCCTCTGCCAGGGACCATTGGATGTATGGGGAAACAACAGAGGGGGCTGGGGCACTTCTGGGACACTCCTTAGCCACTCTTGAGGCAGTTAAGTTTCCTTTGCGCCCTACCAGTGTGCCAAGCATGTCAGAAATAGCATCCCAGGTACCAGATCAATAAGGGGCCTATGAAGTGTGGCATTGGGTCTCTACCCAAGTGTTCTAGAGGCACCCTAGGCTTTGGACTCCAGCAGCCTGGGCCATTGCTTACTTTCCAGAGAGTGGGCACCTCTGCCTATGAGCACATGTACACAAGAGGAAGAGTGCATACCTACTGTCCATGTCCAGGGGTAGTGGGCTGAGCATCCAACCTCTGTCCCTAGCTCCACAGTCAGTACTGATGAGAACAGAATTCCACACAGGTGCCTACCAGCCAAGCGCAGGCCTACCTCATCTCAGATGTGCGTGTTTTAGACAGTTGTCCGAGTGTGGTGGGCTAGTAGTCCATGACTACCTCACTGCTTTCTGAGGAATCCAGTCTGTGGCTGAATCTCCAGGTAGAATTCTGGACTTCAGACCACGCTCTACTCCCTGGAGACTTGGACTCCTGTGGTTCCTCAGGGCTGTCCCCTGACCTTAGCATCTTTGCACCAGGGAAGTTAGACATCTTGCCCTCCCTTGTCCACCTCCTGCCCCCTCCTCTCTTCTCCAGCTAATAGCCATTCCCAATTACCATTCAGCCTTCACCGAGGCACTAGCATTTTCCATTTTGGTGTTCTCGTTTTTCTACAATGGGTCCCACCACTTCCCAGAATGGCCTATTGGCCTTCTGTCTCCCTCCAAGTTTGCCAAGTTCAGTTCCTCAGTAAGGCCTAACTGCTCTAACAGTGACTGCAAGTGAAGGTAGCCCTTTGTCCATGGCACCCAGCAAGTTAGGGAGGGAAAGACCTTGTGTCTCCTGGCATGTCTTATTTTCAGGAGGAAGAGCTTTGTGCCCAAACGTCCTGACCTAGGAGTTAAAGGTCCTGGATGTACCCCCCCCCCCCCGCAGCTCTGCCAATGCTGTGCTGTGCCGCTCTGAGCAGCCGCCCTTCCTCTCTGAGCTTCCCATGTCCTCAGTCATTTCATGCTGAGTTTAGAGACAGACATTTGTTAGGGTCCTTTCAGCTCTGTGACCATCTCTCTGTGTGCACAGAGGATATGCTGGCTATTGCCACCCAACACCTGACAGTCACTGACACCTGCACATTTTGGTGACTCTAGCCAACTTTACCTTGGGAACATCCCCACTGCAGGCCTCAGACCTGAAAGAGTCAGCTCTCAGACTTTTCCATTTTTGCTTCCCAGCCCGCACTTCTGTGCATTCTTTCCCTGTCTTGCTCCCCAGGCAGCCCCCACTCCTTTGGTGAACCCCTCCCTCCATCTGGCCCCATTTCCCTTCTTCAGGCCCATATCCCCACCCCCTGAGATGCTGGGCCCTATTTAGGGATGGATGAGCTTCTTTTCCTCCTCCTTTCTGGTGTTTCACCAGCCGGGAATTCCTTTGGAAACAGCCTGGACATTCTCCCATCATTGGGAAGTGCTGGCCCCTACCCCAGCGGCCCAGCTGCGGAGCCCAGGCCTGCGGCAGGTGTGTGTATCGCTGTCTGACTCTGGAGATTTATAACCTGTGGCAAGAGGGAGGTGCTGCCTTTGGAAGTGTTTCTTCTGTCTCTTCTGTCCTCCAAAAAAAGCTTGTGGCCAGGGTCCACAGGGGAGCAAACAAAGAAGAAGCCACAGGCCATCCCACGTCTCCTTTGCCAGTCCCATTTTCCCTGTCACCACGGACTGGATCCTGCAGCTGTGGTCACTAGCACTTTCTAACCTCTTTTCCCTCTGGCATGTATTTACTTATTTCTGTTGTGATATTGGGGACTGAACCCAGAGTTTTGCATTGGCTAGACAAGCGCTATATCTACAATTCTCTCTTTTTTTTGTTTGCCTTTGAGATAGGCTCTCACTCTGAAGTGCATGCTGATGTGGATTTCATTATGTAGCATAGGCTGGTCCAGAACTCAGGATAATACTCCTGCCTCAGTCTCTGGAATGCTGGGATTATAAGCATGAACCATCACACACAGGCCCAGCCCTCTTTGTACATTTTATTTTCAAGCAGTCTCACTAAATTGCCCAGGCAAGCCTTAAACTCAATCCTCCTTCCTCAGCCTCTGAAGCAGCCAGGATCAGAGCCTTACTGCACCAGGCCTAGCTACCTTGCTTTCCCTTGTCAGTACCTGCCCTTTCTGCCATCAAATATCTCTCACATGTATTATATCTTGTCCATTCCATCCCACCATGTCCCCTCAGGCTTCCTTTCCAAGCAACCTGTCCCCTACTAAGTATGAGCATAGCAGTCTTCCTCAAACACAAATCAGATTACCTCCCTACTCTGTTCAGCAGCCCATGGTCCACAGAGCCGGGTCCTACCAATGAACCTGCTATTGAAGGCTCAAACTTCTTTCCAGAATTCTCTGCCATCCAAACACATGAACCTTACCTGGAGTCTCCAAAACAAGGGCCTTAGCTGGTACCCCACAAGTACCTCCAACTCTCCGTGTCCCTAGCCAGATACGCTTCTCCACACACCTTGCACCAGGAATAGTGTCACCGTTCTCTCAGCAATCTCTGTATGGTTCCTCATACCTGGTCTCCATTTGGGGATCAAATGCTGTCAATCCGTCATCTCTACCATGTACTGATATCTCCCTACCACTCTTATTGTGAGCAGCAGCCCAGAACAGACTAGACTTGTCTTTTGTCTGCCAATTGCTTCTCCCTACTTCAGTGAGATCTGAACCTAGGCTCTGATCAGCTCTGCCCTTCCTTGCAGTTGATCACTGGAAGACCCTGTGCCTTCCCAGCCTTGTCTTCAAAGGCAGCCATTGCAGTCCTTGCTGAGCATCTTGCCTTGGACGTATACCTGATGTACAGTGTTCTCCTCCCTTGTCATTGCTTATGGTCCTGATCTTTGCCTGCAAGGTTTTCTCATCTCTCTGCCTCTTCAAACTTCCTGCAAGGCCCAGCAGAACTGCTTCCTCCAGGGAAAGAGCTGGTTTTGGACTTTCTGGCCATGTTTGGCAGTCATGGTTTGAAGCACAGGCTATGGAGTTAGACTGCCTGGGTAGAGAATCCCAGCTTATTCCCTTTTCTTTTTCTACAATGCTGGAGATGGAAGCCAGAGTCTCACATACGCTAGGCAGGTGCTCTGCTCCTGAGAACACCCCTCACCTTAGAATCCCAGTGTTATTTGTTTTGCTCTGTGTGTGTGTGTGTGTGTGAGAGAGAGAGAGAGAGAGAGAGAGAGAGAGAGAGAGAGAGAGAGAGAGACTGTCTCATTGTAGCCCCAGCTTGCCTGGAGGTCAGTATGTAGATCAGGCTGGCCTTTATCTCACATTTACCTGCCTCTGCCTCCTGAGTGCTGGGATTAAAGGCGTGTGCTACCACACCTAGCCTGTAACTGCCCACTCTTGTGGTAATTTATCCACCCCCCTGAGAGTGAAAACTCACTTGTACTCTCAGGAGATGTCATTAATCCCCGCATGGTAGTGCTGTCCTCATGGCCCAAATGCCTTCACTTGGCTCCACCTCCCCAAACTGCCACATTGGGACCAACACGAGTTCTAAGAGACACACTCAGACCATAGCAAGTGGTTCAACCGATCCTTCTAAACAGGAACCAAGCCTGGACCAGGACCAACCAGGTCCCTTTTGTGACCCACACTGGAGATGCGTAGAATTAAGACTCCCTAACTCCAGGCATGAAGACCCCTATGAAGTCCAGAAGGAAGGAGGGAAGGTGAGAAGTAGAGGAAATGTATTCCCCTCCTTCGTATATATCAGGCCTAGAGAGGAGGTCAGCCTGCTGCTGCCTCCAAGTCTTCCAGTCTCTCGCCTGTCCTCTGAGGCCCCTGTGCCGCTCGGTGTTTCTGAGCACAGGACTGATGGAGACAGATTGGAGGGAAGTCAGAAGAGTGAAGTTCCCGAGCCCTTGGGAAGGGCAGCCCAATTGAAGAGGGAGATGAAAGCAGTTCCATGTGTGTGGCTTGGCTGAAGGACAGCGCAGGGTGTGGCGGGGGACATGATAACTGGAGACAGGGATTCCAGCAGAGCAAACAAGCTGAAGAGCGGGTGGCCTGGGAGTCCCATGGTGGAGCAGCACTGCTCAGGCAAATGGGCTCTTGAGATGCAGGCCTGGAGTTCCCGGGATGGAGACCTGGTGGGTCTACAAGGCTCCTTTTAAAAAAAATCCTATCTGAACAGAGCAGGAGGCATGGATTCCCACGGCAGCCAGTTCTGTGTAGCCCGGTCCTGTGACGATCTGGGTGCTTACAAGCCTTGGCCCCTGCATACGCTTATCTGTCTGAGGCAGAGCTACGGTGGGTGCAAGTCCGGTCTCAGGGCTGAGAGTTTGTGCAGCTCGGAGGTGGGGGCGTGTCAGCTACAAGTCCTTGACAGGGCTTGTAGATTCGAAGTCCTCCCTTTCCCTCCATCTTCTGCTTCCTTCCTCTCCGACTCCCAGCTTCAAGCCACTGTTTTCAGACCATAGACTTCTGCTCTCTCCTCCTGGGTACTAAGGGGCAACTCAGGGGCATGTAGAGGCCAGGAGGAAATATTGAAAATGGCCTCTCCATCCTCCCCTCAGATCCGGCTTCACCGTCCATGAGCCAAGAAAAATAAAGCAAGCAAGGGAGCGGCCTCCACATGCTCAGTGTAAATGACTAAGCAGTGCAGGGGGCCAGGCAGCCCTGTCGGGGGCGGGGTGGGCTGAGTGTCAGTCTACCCAAGGCCACCTTGGTCACCTTGTAACCCTTCTAGAGGAATGTGGGATGGGGTGGCATGAGGAGCAAAGCCTACTTCTTTAGGGTGCCCAGTTGTCTGTGCATGCCCTGGAGGGGAGCTAGGGTATCTCAAAGGAGTGGGGAGGCTAGAACTGGGGAGGGCAGGCGACTCTCACCACCTAGAAATGCAACTCGCTAGCTTCCCATCTGTGGCCTTCCCAGGACCCTGTGTCCGCTTTCTGACGCTGGAGAGTCAGTCCTTTCTGTGAGCCTAGAGGATCAACGGACCAGAACCCCTCCAACTGATGCCTCGGCTAGGTACCCTAGACCTTGAAGGTGGTCAAACTGTGACCTCAAGGTTATAGCTTAGCAGAAAGAGCCCAGGTCTTGAGGGACACAGATGTGAGTTCCAATCCAACCTCAAGGTAGTGCTGCTTCCACATCCTGCACAAGCTCCTGGCTTCTCTCAGCCTTGCTTCCCCATCCCAAGGCCATGACACAGACTCACCAAAATGATGTGCAAGGGCCTCACATGGGAGCAGGGTGAGCTTCTTTCTTGCCCTGTGCTGCCCTCCATGATCGGTAACTGTGGGAGGCCAGATACGTCACAGATCCCCAGGGATGAGTACTTGGCCACTGATACTCCTGGTTAGACTCCCAGGAGGGTTGTGAATCTTCTTGCACTGACTGTGAGGGTGACAAGGTCTTGCCACCTGGGCCAGTCGAGTCAGCTCTCCTGTACCCCAGCTCATGGCTGCCCCTTCATCTGCAGCAGTGTCTTGACAGGCAGGCTGCTCTGTCAGTGCCCTCAGCTGTTTCTCAGCCTTGCCTGTGAGTTACCTTTGAGTTCCATATTACTATGGCAGTTCTTTGGCCTCTGGACTGTTCTACATGTCTACCCTGTTCAAGGCCAAGAGTTTACTCCTGTGTCTGCTTTGTCCTTTGCTTCCTTCAAAGAAAGCCTGGGGGTGAAAATCAGGAAAACCCAGGTCTAGTTCCCATTCCCCAACTTATTCCTTGCCATTGTCTGACTAGTCACTCCCTCTTTGAGCCTTTGTTTTCCCATCTATAAAATAAAATGGAGGTCCTAATTCTGGCACCCCAGGGCTATTGATAAGTGAATGAATATTAATGGCAGTAGGATCCTAGAAAGAATGTTTTGACTTGAAGACCTGGAATTTAACCTTTCTGCTTTGTTCTATTCCTTGCCAGCTAAGGACACACAGAACATAAAGAGACCCCAATCCCAATAGTTGTCACTTACCTGTTTCCCTTTGGTTGGCGGCTAAGATCACCAACTCTTTACAGTTCACTGCTTCCCCTCAATTCTCTATGAAGAAATTGCTTGGTGGGTTCTGAATCTTTAGTTTGGAAATCCTTTGTGTCTAGACCAAATTCTTCTTGCTGCAGTTCCTACTCTCGTCTCTACATCTCCAATACCTCCTGGTTTATCTTTTCTTTTCTCTGTTCTTATATCCTGAGCTGTCCGCAGAGGAAAGAATAGGTTGGGAAGGGAAAGGATGACTTTAGCCTGGTACAGATGCAGCACACTATGGGTAGCATCTCACTTTCAGAAAACCCCAGATGCTCCACACCCTCGGTCTCACCCTCGTTCCCGGGGCCTCATCATCCCAGCTGGAATCCTTGTGGTCTCTCACTGTATGTTGGAACTAGGGCACTAGCCTTGACTTTAATCTCCCCTGGCAGCTCTGTGGCACCAATAAGCCCCAAGTTTATGGCAGAGGAAAAATGAAACCCACTTTATTACCCCACAAGGGTCCAGCCCCCACACCACAGAGCCAAGGATGTCCTGAAGTGGGCAGTTGGAGCCCAGCTGCCCCTTGAGATGTAGGGGAAGCCAGTGGCATGGTGCTGGTCCCCAGAACAGCATTGCAAAGTGGGCAGCTCCCTGGCAAGTTTGAGGTTAAAGGGGACTCCTTCTCCAGGAATCTGCAGTCAAATTGCTGAGCTGTTCACAGTGACCTAGAGATGATGTTTAGCAATCTGATTTGTGATAACATAATGTTCCTTTTAAGTAACGCTGGCTGGAGAGGGAAGGAGGAAAAAAAGACCAAGAAAAACAACCTTACTAAGGTTTAAAAGGGGACGCTGTCGTGGCTGCCTCCTTAATCTCCCAAATCATTTTCCTCTCTCCCCCTCCTCCTCCTGCTCCAGACCTGCTTTTGTTTATAACAATCTCTTAGAAAGAAGATTGAAAGTGAAATCTGTTTCCTTGCATATATATATGTATGTATATATATTCAAAGGGGAAAGAACGCGCCCTTTCCCCACCCCTTTCTCCCCTTCCATGAATGTTGTGGATAGTTGGAAGGCTGCCTGCTCTGGACTAAGGGGTCAGTATGGGCTCTCAGGTGCCCACTCATCGCCCTGTCACCAGAGGATCATAAAGTCAGGAAAGCAGGCGGGGGGTGGGATGGAAACTGGAGGAGGACAGCAAAGCCACCACTTATCCAGCAACTTGAAGCACTATTTATGTAGTAGACTAGGGCCAGTGGTTTGCTATCTCAGGCGCAGAATAAATACAGTATGAGAGGACAAAATTAGACATCAGGAAGGACATTCACATTCATTGTCTAACATACTGTGTCTGGACTAAGAGGGAGAGAAATTTTTTCTGGATCCCCTGAGGAATGAGTGACCCTACTCCCGCAGACTTATCTGGGCTAGGGCTTATTTTGTGACACAGGGAGGGTTAAGATGAAACATCTGTGTCACAGCAAGAGTGGGTGGGTGGCAGCTGATGGGACCTCCCACTGAGGAGGAAGAGCCTGTATGGATGGATGGACTCAGGGAGGGAGGATGATGAGGGTGACTGATATGTAGGGAGAGACCAACACACCCAGCGGTGGCCACCTTGGCATTTATTCTACCAGCCCCACCCCCAACATGCCTGCCTTAACCCTCTATGCCCAGCCAGGGCCTGTGCCTGATATCTCAGATGGCACCGTGTGTACCACCCACTGCATGTCATTCCCGGCTCCTGGCCCAGCCCACAGCAAGCCAACAGGCCTAGCAGGGCAGGATGGGGCAGGCTGACAGGAGGAGGTGCAGAAAGCCGCCATGCGGCCAGTATGGCCGCCTGCCAGCCTGAGGTAGATTCCTCCAACCCGGATTCTCATGAACACCAGTTTCCCTGGGCCTTGGTGCCGGGACCCCCGCCTGCTGGGGGCTTTCTGGTGTGCTTTTCAGGAGGCCTTGCTCCCCCTGCCCCATCTAGGGCATGTTATTACTATCAGAAATATCAGACGTTTCAACTCAAATTAAAGTCAGGTTAAATGTCTCTACTGCAGAAATTCCACATGGTTCCAGATGGAGAGGAGGGACTCCAGCTCGGCCTCCAGACTCTCCCTCCCTCTCCAGGAGCGGAATAAAAGCTTCTACTTAAAGTCAGTTGTCAGATCATTCAGTGCAATCCTCTCAGCTTACACATGGGGAAACTGAGGCCTAAGGGGAAGAATAGTCCTGTCCAGGGTTCACTCAGCAAGTTCATGGCACAACTAGGACTAGGACCCAGGTGTCCTGATCTCCACCCCACAGGGTTTTGTTTAGTTCATGTTTTTTTTCCACAACACCCATCTGTAGCCCTGTTAGACCTGCAACTCCTCTAGACCTTGAAAATGGCAAAATTGCCAGCAGAGAATGCCTAAGATCTCTGACGCTGGGACAAAGACTGAAGACAGTTTGCCATAACATCTAGCCTACAGAAGTTATGACACTACTTGATCTGAAAGTCAAGGAAAAAGTTATGCATGGTGTCATACACCTGTAATACCAGCACTTGGGGGTCTGAGGCAGGAAGATCATTGGTTTTGATGCCAGCCTAAGTAACTTAGTGAGACCCTATCACAAAATAATACTAAAAAGTTTTTTTTTTTTTAATTGTGGGTTTACTTGGATTCTTCTCTGGTCTCAGTTCTTTCATCAGTGAAGTCAGAAATGAAAGACCCCACTTTTAAAATATGTGTTTACCATCCATTCCTTTTTTGTTTGCTTGAAGTATTATGATTTGAATTCAGGGCCTTGTGCATGCTAGCCAGGTGCCCTAAGACTGAGTTATGCCCCAGCCTTCATTCCTTATTTTCTATAGGCAGGCACGAGAATTTCTCTGGAAACCAACCATGTCAGTCAGCTCCTTGGGCTGACAGATGACTCAACTCTTGTCAGGACAGTATCCTAGCTCGCTGCTTAGAGTGATTGGTTTATGTAGTCATGTGACCGTGGTTGGGTCAAGACAAACCTTCATGGAAAATTTGGTGAAAGCATAAGGAAAGAACCAGGCCTGGTGGTGCAAATCCATAATCTCAGCTACACAGGAGGCTGAGGCAGGAGAATTACAGATTCCAGTTTATTTTGGGTAATAGAGTAAGCTCAAGGCCAGCCTGGGCAGCTTAGTGATCCCCTACATCTCAAAATTTAAAAAGTAAAAAGAATATGTGTTAGGGATGTGACTCACTTGGTAAAGTGCTTGCCTCTCCTTAACAAAGCTGGAGAATTAGTAATTCAGGGTCATTCTTGACTACATAGTGAGTTTGACCTTGAATTACACATCCTCCAGCCTCCACCTCCCAGGTATTAGAATCACAGCTGTGCCCAACCCCATCTGGTTTATGTGGTACCAAGCATTGAACCCACAGCTTCGTTGTATAATCACATAGACTAAGATAGCTATGTATGGTGTCACTGAGCAATCTAATCTTATGTGAGCAACTATTGTTATACATGGCCTGTTGTTGACTGAAACATTGTTATGTGGCACGTGACTGTACTTTTCACTTAAATGAACTAATGAGATCTTCTTTTGCTTAGAGAAGTTTGAGCTGGGTTCTGTCCATTTACAATTGAAAGAGGCTGCCAGATCAGATGGATTGGAGAGATCCTACATCGCAGTGTGACACAGCCATAGAGATGTGGGAATGATTGTCCAGTGGAGGCTTAGGGAAAATGTGATGGCTGAATGAGTGAGTGTGATAACCAAGCCCTTCGTGGGCTGGCACACCTCCAGCACTGCCTGTGGCCTTGCGTATAGTACACAGCACAGAGGCTTTGGATTGCACTGATGGTCCTGACTCAAAAGGTGCATGTGTAGTGTATGCTGAGAAGGAAGGTCCCTGGAGCTGTACAGACCATGGCCTCTGCACTTAAGCATGCTGAAGTTGTCACTGAGTGTCTTCTCTGAAGGCACCTTCAGTTTTGTTTTTTGCTCTTTCTACCTTTAAATAATGGGAACTGTGAGAATATTATGATCATGAATCTCTTGTTGGAAATATGGTGGAATCAGTATGCTTTGTGACCAAAACTCTCGGGATATTGTAGCCCAGCCATGATTCTGGAGACAGTCTTCCTACTACAAGGCCAAACCCACATGTAGGACACTTGCTTACTCCTATCAACCTCAGATAAGAAAGAGTGTAAGAGCTGGTTAAAAGCTACGTCTAAGTCAGGATGCAGCTCCATGGATTGATTAGTCAATATTCTGATGGAACCGGAAACAAAGGGGCATGATCGCAGGGATGTTTTCCCAACCTAACTGTAGGCAGCCCTGAGGCAGGCTACAAGCAAATACAAGGAAAGTGAAATGGTGGACTGACTATACCTAAAGTGTGTCCTTCCTACATCTCAAGTCTCTCAGAATTATACATGCTATGTATTTTTAAATTTTCATAACCATTCTAAAATACACTTGGTGACTAATACAAAGACGATGGAGGAGGTGAATCTCAAGACATATTTTCAGACATTCAGGCATTCAGAAATGTAATCAGTTATAAATTCCCATCTACATAACAGACAGTAGATATAGTACACTAAGAACCAAAGTGAATTCAAACATGAGAAGTGGGATAATAAGAATAAGCAAAGACATGAGTATACATCTAAGACAATGTGCCAATGCCAGACATGCCTGGGTGGCACCACTGGGCAGGAGTAGAATGTAGGATGTGGCAAAGAGGGAGCAGAGGTAAGAGCACTGTATCCTAAGTTTCCTGCCTTATTTGGAGAAAGAAAATAAATACAGATCGATGCTAAAAGTTGGTAGAGAATGTATATGTATAAAGAATGTGTGGGTAACCTTTTGAGGCTACAACATAAGGATACTTTTCAAATATTACTGAAAATTAAATGAAACAAAATTTTGTCCATCTAACAAAGCACAGCACAGGGAATGAAAAGAAAACAATAAAAAGCAGTCTAAATTAGAAAATACAAAACGAGATGGCAGGAATTAGTCCAAACACATAAACAATCACAATAAATATGAATGTTTAATTGCCCTATTAAAAGACAAAGACTCTAGATTAGGTCAAAAGCCAAGATGGCTATATGCCATTTTCCAAACACATATGTAAAACAAAATAACATAGAAAGATTGAAAATAAAAGAATTGAAAAATACACTCAAGTGCCAACAAAAAGAAAGCAGATGTAGCAATATTAATGCCAGACAAAACAAAACTCAAAGCAAAGCCATTCAGAAGGATAAGGATATTTATTTGATAATAGGTACATGCCACAACAAAGATCTAATTGTCACAAATCCTTATAATGTAGGTTTAACATAGAAATCAGCAAATTCATAATTGCAATGTAAAAACATGCCTTCCTCAGAAATTAGTGCAACATGTGCCAATTTACTATAACAAAGTTACTAACTAAATAAGGATACCAGGATTGAAATGATACAATTAGTAAGTCTGAACATATGTGTGTTTGTATGAACAGAAAAGACACACAGTTTTCAAATATGCATTGAATACTTTAAAAAATTATAATTCATTAAGCCACAATAAAAAAAAATCTTAAAAAATTCCTAGTTGGGTCTGGTGGCACGTGCCTATAATCTCAGCTATCGAGGAAACTGAGACAGGAGAATTGTAAGTCCAAGACCAGGCTGGGCAACTTAGTGAGAGTGATTCCTTTTCAAGATTAAAAAAAAGAGGGTTAGGGATAAAGCTCAGTGGCAGAGTGCTTTCCTAACATGTGGGAAGCCCTAGTCTCTGTATTCAGTACTACAAAGGTAGGAATTAAAAGAAAAATAAATAGCATATGTGATCACATAAAAATCTTAGGATCAATAAAATGTCAATATATCCACAAAATAATGGTTTGAAGTCCATGCTCCCAGAAATAAGAGAGAACAAACCACACTTTTAATGTGGATAAAGAAATAATGAAAATTATGAACCACTGAAAAATGAAAAGCAATCAACTCTCTACATATCAGAAGCAATGGGATATAACCAGTGCTGTATTCAGAGGAATGCATGACATTAAAAACATTCAAGGGGCTGAAGCAATGGCTCAGCCGTTAAGAACACTAGTTGTTCTTGCAGAAGACTTGGAATAGAATCCCAGCACCCACATGGTGGCTAACAACCATCTGTAACTCCAGTTCCAGGGGAAACCTACACTCTCTTCTGTCCGTGGGCACAGCATAACAAGACAGATGCATTTACACATATGCAGGCATAACACTCATACACATAAGGTAAAAAAAAATCAATAAAAAAGGCGGCAGTGAGATGGCTCAGGAAGTAAACGTGCTTCCCGTACAAACCTAGTGACCTGAGTTTGAGTTCTGGAACTCACGTAAAGGTACAAAGAGAGAACCAATCTCACAAAGTTTTCCCATAACCTACACATGGCACATGGCTACCTACCCCATATGCTATACACACAAAGAATAAATAAAAAATTAAAATAAAACCTAAAGAGGGCAAACAGAGGGATTAGAAACTTAGCCAAAGATCTACTCTTAAAATTTGTGGTACTCAACCTCTAGAATGATCTCCAATACTCCCTAGCTCATATTATTTAAAAATATTTTTATTTATTAATTATTATTTTATGCATATGAGTATATTGCCTGCATGTGTGTGAGTAAACCCATGTCATACAATGCCCACAGAGGTCAGAAGAGGGTGTCAGAGCTCCTGAAACTGGAATTATGGACAGTTGTTAGTTACCATGTCGTGCTGAGAATCAAACCCAGGTCTTCTGGAAGAGCAGGCACAGCTCTTAACCACTGAGCCATCTCTCCAACACCCTAGCTCTTTTTGTTTCATCTTCTTCTATTGAGTATAGAGTGTACTGTGTGTCTAGAATGCAGCACAAAGGCTGACGAGTCCCTTCCAAAAAGAACATGACTTCCATCCTGTTCCACTCCAGTTCTTCCACACTAGATTTGGTGAAGCAAGGTGCTGTATGTCCCAAGCTGATCTATGGAATGGCCCAAACGGAGCTGCGGATCTGAGAGTCCTCTAGCTAATGTCCAGTTAGAAACTGAGGTCCTCAGTGCAAGAGCATATGTGGAACTGAAGCATGCTGATGGCCACATGAGAAGAGAGGTGGATCTGCCCTCAGCTGACGCTCACGAAGCCTGCAGCTCCAGTGCATAACTTGAAAACACCTGTGAGAGAACTCTGGCCGGAAGAGTGCACTGACCCATGCCTAGTGCCTTCCCCGTGACAACTGTGAGATCATGCCTGGGCCACATAGTGAGTTCATGACCAGTCTATGATATGTGGTGAAACCCTTTCCCTAAAAATCAGAAATCAAACAAAACAAGAAGCAAACCTATAGGATCATAAATCTTCGTTGTTTCTGTTTTCTTGTAATACTGGGGATTGAACCCAGGGTCTTGTATATGCTAGGCAAGTGTTCTTCCATTGAGGCATACCCCAACCCTTTGTTGCTTTAAAGTACTAAGTCTTAAGGTAATTTGCTACAGAACAATGTAGAACTGAGGCAAATATAGACAACAGATTCAGAATTGCTTTATTATAGACTGTTTCTTACTATAGAAAAAGATGGGGCAATGTTTTTAACTCTCTTTACAGCATTAGATGCCCTGAGGGCAGAAAATAGGCTACATAAATAAAATTACAAGATTATTAAATTGATACAAATGCCATAAATATTTAGCAATGACATGTGATGATATACTAAAGGAATCCTAACCATGTAAAATTTACCTGCAAGGATGCAAGAAGTTCTAAAAGAATTTTATGCTTCTATATGAGCTCTCTTATGGGCACTATGTTCTATATTCATAATATATTTTATATGTAATATACAGTATGTATTACCTTATATAGTGTACCTAATAACCTCATGAGATAGCTTTTAGAGAAAATTGAGGAGAGTAGAGGTTACACAATCCCACACCTCTTAAGTACAGGAAGAAATGTCGTTGCAACCCACCCCACTGTGCTGACTCAACATCAGAAAAATCTGTCAAATAATTCATTATATTGTCATTAATGCATAATTGCACCCTTATTTTGGTAGATAATTATTAAAACATGAATTAAATACTTGTTCAATATCTGTTTCTCATTAAAACGAAACAAATCTCTTAGAATGCTGGAAGAAGCAAGAAATGCACAGCAACCATCACACTTGGTAGTTAACTGTTAGATGACTTATTTACCCAGCTCAAGAATAGCAGTAAGTATTCACCAGCACCATTCTTTTTTAACTTTGTATTGAAGATTCTGGTCAATATAATTTAATGAGAAATATAAATTAACAAGTATACACATTGGAAACCAGATATAATCATTATTTGTAGATGATATTATTGCTTACTTAGGAAATACAAAGGAAGCAAATTAGGCATTTATTAGGACTAATGAAAATTCAGCTTTACTGTACAGATAGAGTACCAGGATAAAAATCCAAGGCAATCTCTAAATATATGGACCTTACACAGCATACTTCTAAATAACAACAATAGATCAAAGAAGTCTCAAGGGAAATTTGAAACTGCTTTCAACTAAATGAAAATAAATCATAAATAAAAATTTTTGGGATACAGTGAAATCAGTAGTTGGAGATTTAGACAATTAAGTGCGTATTATTAAAAAGGAAAAAGATCTAGAATCTGTTATCTAAACTTGCACCTTAGTACACTAGGAAAAAGAAGAATAATTTAAGCCTAAACAAAGAAAAAGAAAAGAAATAATAAAATCAGAGTAGAAATCAATGAGATGAAAAAAGAAAACAATAGAGAAAATCAACAAAGCCAACGGCTGGTTCTTTGAAAAGATCAATAAAATTAATATATCTCTAGCCAAGCTAACAAGAAAAAGGAAAGAAGACATAAATTACATTTATCAGAAACAAAAGAGGAGCTATCACTGTTGATATCTTGGACATCATAAATATAATAAAGAAATATTAAGCTGTGCATGGTGATACCTTTAATCCTAGCACTCAGGAGGCAGAGGCAGGAGAACAGTGAGTTTGAGGCCAACCTAAGATTCATAGTGAGACACTTTCTAAAAACAAAAGCAAGAGAAAGAAAAGAAAAAATGCTATGAGCAACTATATGTCCACAAGTTTGATAAACTAGATGAAAAGCATTAATTTCTTGAAAAATACAAAATACCAAACTCATACAGGGAGAAAAAGATCGCCGGAGTAAACCAATACCTGTTTTTTTAAAATGAATCTAATAAATATCCTTACAAAAAACTACCATGCCCTAAGGATTTCACTATTGAATGGTCCCAAAATTTATGGAAGAAGTGATTTCTAACAGTCACAGTCTTTTTCGTAAGACAGAAACAGGGTAAACTTCCTAACTCATTCTGAGAGGCCAGCATTACACTAATACTAAAACAGACAGTTAAAGACATAATAAAGAGAAACTACAGACCAATATCTCTTATGAACACAAACTCCCAAATCCTTGGCAAATATTAGCAAACTGGATCCAATAATGTTTAAAAGGAATTGTCTATCATGAGCATACCTGGGATTTATTCCAGGTATGTAATGCTGGTTCCAAATTTTAAATCAATATAATTTACTACTACAAGAAGTGAAAGAGGCTGGGTGTGGTGGCACACACCTGTAATCCCAGCACTCAGAACACTGAAGCAGGAATATCAGAAGTTCGAGGCCCCCTTGGACTACATAGTGAGACCCCCTCTCAAAATAAATTAAAAATCGGATGATTATATCAAGTGATGTAAGAAAATATGTCTCAAAGCCTAACACTCATTCATAAAGTCTTTCAGCAAGGTGCTAAGGAGATAGCTCAGCCAGCTTCACAAGCATGAATAATTGAGTTCATCCCCAGCACCCATGTAAAAGCTGGGCATGGTGCTCATGCCTGTAATCCCAATGCTGGAGAGGTGCAGACAGGAAGATCCCTGTAACCTAGTGACCAGCCAGTCCAGCTGAGTCAGTAAGCTCCAAGTTCAGGGAGGCACTGTGTAAAAAATAAGATGGAAAGTAATCAAAGAAAATACCTGACATTGACCTCTAGCCTCCACACACATGCACACCCACATACACATGCACAGGCATGAACATGCACACATACACACACACACACACACACACACACACACACTTTTAGCAAACCAGGAATAGAGAGCTATGTAAAGAACACCTACATACTTGAGTGAATTTGATATAGCTCATCTCATATTTAAGAATGAGAAGGAATGTTCTTCTTCCTGTAAGATTTGGAACAAGGAAAGAATGCCCTTTCTTAACACTTTTGTTTTTTTAAAAAAACAATATTTTTACTGATTCTTTGAAAATTTCATACAATGTATAATGATCATATTAGGACACAGCCTCCCCCATCTCCTCTCAGATCTATCTCTACCTTCCTACGTTTCCTCACTTCATGGTCTCTATTTTTAAGGTTTATAGAGTCTAATTTGTGTTCCCCAAATGCTCTTGGGAGTGGGTTCATCCACTGGAGCTTGATCAACCTACCCTGAATTACATGCTTAAAGAAAACTGACTCTCCCACTCCCAGCAGCTATCAATTGCCAATAGACTGTCAGCTGGGGCCGGCTTCTTGCCTACCTCACCCACTCTATGCTGGATCTTTCTCTGGCTTGGGCTTGTGCAGCTCTTGTGCATGCTCTCACAAGTGCTGTGGGTTCATAAGTGTAATTGTCTTGTGTCTGGAAAACAAGGTTCCCTTGTGTTTATTCACCACCTCTGGCTCTTACAACCTTTATGTCCTCTCTTCTACAATGATTCCTGAACCTTGGGAGGAGAAAGTGTGACATAAATGTCCCATTCAGGACTGAGCACTCTTAAATCTCATATTCCCTATGTCTTCACCAATTTTTGTTCTTAACTGTAATCACCATCTGCTGCAAGATGAACCTTCTCTGTGAGAGTTGAGAGATGCATTCATCTATGATATAACAATAAGTCATTAGGAGTTGCTTTAATACTGTGCGCATTTAGCAGGATCTCCCTTACAAGCTGTAAAATGTCTAGCCAGAGGCTCTTGGCCTTGATATGAGCTACGTCTTGTGAAGTGGGCATTACGCACAATCAGAAAGTGGTTGGTTGCTTCCATAACATTCATGCCACAATTGCATCAGTGGGCATATATTGCTAGGAAAGATGTCATTATAGCTCCCAGGTTCACAACTGGGTAAGAGTGATGATTACCTTTATCTTCTGGTAGTATGCATAGCACCTTCAGTATTATGAAAGCTAGGCAGTAGAGATTAAGATTAGAGGTCAGTACCAGCTTGTTTTCTCCTTGTTTGTTCTATGATTCACATATGTAGTGTTTTCAGCAGTAGGGTCTTACTGTCAAGTTCTAGACTGCAACCAAGAGCAATGACAATAGCCAGTATTGTTAGAGGGCCTATGACACCTCCCTGGTCAACAGCTTCAAAAGAGAGAGTCTATTACTGGCATTGGGCTTTTAGTTTTCTAACCTATGGTATCTTGTGGGGTATTGTTCCCATGTTACAGGGTAACACATTTAAAGTTTTTTTATTTAATATGTATGTATTTTAAGAAGCTTCTATAACAGATTTCCATATGCGTTTTTCAAAAGATGTTTAGTGTTAGTTATCCCTTTTCTGCCCTGCCCTCCCATTCCCACTGCATTTGATCATTCCTACTCTGTCGCTCCCCTTTCCTCAGTTCTATCACTATCTTGTATCATCCGTCCCATGAAACCTCCCTCCCAAGACCCCTTACTAGTTTCCTGACATCTATGAGGTTTTCAGTTAAAACTCACATATCTAAAGATTGAAAACTAGTTTCCACATATGAGAGAGAACAAGTGACTTTTTTTGTCTTTCTGGGTCTGGGTTACCTCACTCAGGATGACTGTTTCAGTTCCATCCATTTACGTGTGAATTTCATAGTTTCACTTTTCTTAAAAGCTGAATAATATTGCATTGTGTAAATGTATCATATTTTCATTATCCAGTCATCTGTGGATGAACATCTAGGTTGTTTTGATATGCTGGCTGTTGTGAATAGAACAGCAATGAATATGGGTGAACAGGTATCCCTGTAGTAAGATATAGAGTCCTTTGGGTATATTCCCAAAAGCGGTAGCTGGATCATTTCTAGATTTTTGAGGAATCTCCACACTGATATCCATAGTGGTTTCACAAGTTTGCACTCCCACCAACAGTGAATAAATGCTCTCTCCTTTCCCCACATCCTTAGCAACATTTGTCATTATTTGCTTTTTTGGATCTTAGCAATTCTGAGTAGGGTAAGATGAAATCTTAAAGTGATTTTAATTTGCATTTCCGTAATGACTAAGGATGCTGAACATTTTAAATAGTATTTCTTAGTCATTTGTGTTTCATCTTTAGAGAAATCCCTGTTCAACTTCCTGCCCCAATTTTTAATTGAGTTGTTTGTTTTTGGATGTTTAGTGTTTTTAGTTCTTTGTTTATTGTAGACACTAACCCTCTGTCAGAGACATAGCTGATAAAGATCTTTCCCATTCTGTAGGCTGCCTCTTTGCTCAAATGATGGTGTCCTTTGCTGTACAGAAGCTTTTAAGTTTCATGAGTTTCATTTGTCCATTGTTGGTCTTATCCAGTCATCTGTTGATGAACATTTACACAATGCAATATTATTCAGCTTTTAAGAAGGCCTGTGATATCAGGTACTGTTGAGAACATTCTTTTTTGTGCCTGTAAGTTCCTGGTTTGTACTTTCGTCTATAAGATTTAGGGTATCAGCTCTTATGTTGAGGTCCTTGATCCATTTGGAGTCAAGTTTTGTACAGGATGAGAGACAGTGATTTAGTTTCATTCTTCTACATGTACCTATCTAGTTTGACCAACACCATTTGCTGAAGATGCTGTCTTTTTCTGTAATGTGTCAAAAATCAGGTGGTTTTAAGTGCATGGGTTTAAATTTCTCAACACTTTTATGCAGCATCACACTTCAAATGTTAGCTTGTATGGTAACATATGAAAAGGAAATGAGAAGTACAGAGGTTGAGAACAAAGAAACAAAACTGCTATTGTTCATAGGACATTAGTTTCTACAAGAGATACCAGAGAATTGACAAACAACCTCCTTGAAAGTAGTAACTATCTCAAGGTTGTAGGATGCATGGCTAATATACAAACATTATTTTCCTATACACCAGAAACAAACAAAATATGAAATAAATTTTCAACAGTAATAAAGTGAAATAGATTTGTCTAACAAAATATGCTCACAGCTGTATCAGTAAAAACACAAACTGATTCCAGAAATCAAAGATTTAAATGACATAGTGGGACATTCTGTGTTCAAGAGTTAAATGATTCAATACAGCTAAGAGGTTAATTCTTCCCAAACTTGATCTGTAGATTTAACAAAATCTTTTTTGTTGTTGTTATTTCAGTGTTAGAGGTCAAACCTAGATAGTCTCCCAGGCTAGACAAGCACTCTATCACTGCGCTACATCCTCAGGCCTTAGATACCTTGCCCTGAAATTTTCACCAAAAAACTTAACAAGCTATTGTTTACAGCAAAATTTACTGTAGAGTTTATATGGAAAGGCAAAAGACTACAGTGAGCAACATAGCACTGAAGAACAAAGTTGAAGGGCGTGTATGACTGATCATGAAGCTACAGTTACCAAGGCAGATTGATATGTATGTGAATAAGTATAAATATCTGGAGACACAGCACGGAAATCAGAAGTAGATCCATGTAAATAAAACCAGTCTGTCTTTAACTAAGCAGTAAAGGTGACTCAATGGGAAAAGGATATTTTATTCTTTTCCAAGAAATTGTGCTAGAACAATCGGATGCTCATAAGCAAAAGAAACAAGCAAAAAACCTAAGTTAAGCAAAACCCCTAAAACCTACACAGACCTTACACTTTTACAAAAAATTATTTAAATCGGATCATGAACCTAGACATAAAACAATAAACTGTTAAGCTTCTAGAAGAAAACATAAGAGAAAGTCATGGTAACCTTCGGTTTGAGGTGATTTTTTAATATACCACCAAAAGTACAGTCTACGGAAGAAAAAAACGATGTTGTCCTTCTGATCCTCCTGCCTCCACATCCTGAGTGCTGAGATTATAAGTGTGTAGGATGTTCAGTTAATTCACCTGTTTGTAATTGCACAACAGAAAGTAATAAAAGATTAATCTATTACTCAATAAGAAGTGAACAAAATGTATGCATAGCACATACATACTCAATATATGTATACCATAAAAGGTATACATTGTGCATGCATACAATAGGGTATTTTTCAGTGTTAAAAAGACCCGCGCTATGAAGTCACAAGAAGAACCTTAAATACATTCCAGTAGGGGAAAGAAGTCAGTCTGAAAAGGACATGCACTGATACTATATGATCCTAATTTTATGATATTCTGGAGAAAGCAAAGCTATAGTGATGATCATACAGTAGAGAGGTCCAAAGAAGAGGGGGGAAAGAGGAAGAGGCAAAGTGCAGAGGAATTTTAGGGTGATGAAACTGCTCTATATAATACTATAATTGTGGGGACATTACACTAAATTAAAAAACAAAACAAAACATAAGTCATTGGAGAGATAGCCCAGCAGTTAGGAACTCATTGCTCTTGAAGAGGGACCCAGTTTTGATTCCTAGCACCCACATGGCAGGTAACAATTATCCGTAACTCCAGTTCCTGGGGAATCTAATGGCGTCTTCTGACCTCCTCATGTTACATACATGCAGGTAATACATTCATACACACAAAATAAAAATAATACATAAAATATTTTTAAAGACATAGAACTTGCATTGCAGCATAAAGAAGGAACTTGATGTGCACAAATTTAAAAACTCTTAGGAGACTGAAGCTCTCAAAGTGGAATACAACATGTGACAGAAGAATCTGATTGTACTGCAGATGTATGGAATGTTACTAATGGAGGAGAGGGAAGGTACTGACTTAAGTAACCTTGAAAATCTTCGGTCTTTAACATGAAAACTTAAGAAAACTGCACAAAAACATTGTAGTTGCTAAAGTTGTTTTTTATGGGGAAGCAAGTTAACAATTCTGAAACCACTGAATTGAACAATCAAGAAAATGGTTGTTGGAGAGTGGGAACCTCATATCCCACTGCTGTACTGAGAGTTTATAGATAAGCACAGAGAATGTATTAATTACCTTTGAACAGCTGTGACCAAATTACTTGACATAAATAACTTAAGGGAGGAGAGGTTTATTTTGGCTCATGGTTCAGGGAAATTTCAATCCATTATACTAGGCAAAGCATAGAGGTAGGAGCGGAAAGCGTGAGGTGGAGACTTATTCTTGTGGAGCCAGACCAACAAGCAGAGAGCTGAAATGGAGCCTGAGGCAGGTATAACTTTCAAAGGCCCACCCCCAATAACTATGTAACTAGCCATGCTGCACTTCATAAAAAGCCTCACAATCTTCAAAATAATACCATAAACTCTGGACAAAGCATTCAAAACATAAGCTTGTGGAGGACATGTCCTATTAAAATCATAACAGGGAGCTAACTAAAATCATCTGTATGGTGACAGATTCTAGTTGAAGGCATCAAAATGGATTCATGTTCAGCTTAATAAATAACAACAGATGCTATAGCATGTGGCCATATTTATAGATGAGAGAGTATGTTCACAGGTTAGTATGCATATAACTATCATTGTACTCTATCAGCTGAGAGAGCCTTGAAGCACTGACACCCCAATAGCAATGAGCACACCCCATGCCCAGATCATAGATTCTAACACCACCCTCCAGTCAAAGGATTGGGGCATGAAATATGCAAGGTAGGTCTGGACCATTTTGTTATATCATAAAGGAAATAAATAATTCAAAAAATAAGCCACAAAAACAAATCAAACAAAAATCACCAATACATCATTGGGATAAGTCATAGGAACACATAAGCTGAATAAGAGCCTCCAATAGCCAGATCTAGAGACGTGAGCAAACAGGAATTCCATATGGCATTTGGAATTCCTGCGTGTGGGAGCCTCATCTCTTCTCCATTTATGAATTGACTCAGTTATCTCTTCATATATCAATATGGGCTCCAAGATGCTTACTTTTATATTTTAGGTTTTAATATAACATTGGATCTTTGTTGTTTTCCTACAAGGAGATGGGCCATAACTCCCTACTCCTTCAGTGTAAAGTGCATATAGTACTTCTTCCCAAGGAGTACACTCTAGAAGAGGGGTTTGGAGATGTGTGGCTAATGCTACCTCAGCAAGGCTGCCAGAGTAACATCAGCAGTAGCTAACCCTGTTTGATTGTGTAGTCTCTTCACGTGACATGACAGAGACAGCATTTACCTCTGTGGGCTTCCTCCCCCAAACTCATAACCTCAGTCTAATCATGAGAAAAACATCAGACAAATCCCCATTGAGGCACATCCTACAAAATACCTGAACAACACTCCTCTAAACTGTCAAGGTCATCAAAAGCAGTAGAAGTCTGAGAAACAGCCACAGCCAAGAGAAGCGTATGGATTCACGACAACCAAATGTAATGTGATATCCTGGAAGGGATCCCAGAACAGAAAAAGGACATTATGGAAAAACTAAGGGGATATGAATAAGCAATAGACTTTAGTTAATAATAATAATAATAATAATAATAATAATAATAATGGTTTATTCACTGTAGCAAAGAAAACACAGTAATGTAAATTGTTCATAATATGAAAATGAAGTATGGAGAATATTCTCTGTATTATCTTTGGAATTTTTGTATAAATTCAAAACCATTATAAAATGAAGTTTCTTTTAAAACATAGCAACAGAGACCAACAACGAGCAATTAGAAAATAAAGCAGATGAATGGGTTTCTTTCATAAACAAAGCAGAAATACAAAATACCTAAGGAAAAATGAAGGAAGGCATGTGCCAGACATATAAAAAGGAGCCTATAATTTTGTTTTCTGAGAAGCACTTAATGAGATCTAAATAAACGGAGATACATGCATGCTCCTGGATGGGAAAATGCAATATAGTAAAGGTATCAGTTCTTCGTAGGCTAATCCATAAATTTAATTCAATCACAGTCAAATTCCCAGCAGGAGTTTTCACAGAACTTGACAAATTGATTAGAAAATTCATGTGTGAGAGAAAATGCACAAGAATAGCTAAGACAACTTTGAAAGGGAAGAACAATGGGAAGGGAGACCGCTTTACCACACATCAAAATATTTTACACATTTCCAGGAAGGAAAACTATGTGCTAGAGCGCTATTCAAAGGAGGGACAATGGGCAGGGCAGAAATTCAGACCAATCAGAATGGACAAGGACCCTAAAGAGCCAATTTGGCCGGAGGCAGGATTACTGGCCTAATCATCAGACCTAGCACAGGGATAGAGGGATGGAACAATGGAACTGAAAAGAGCCCAGAAACACATCCATGTGTATGTGGTAATCTGGTATTTAATGAAGGCGGCTTTTCAAATCAGTGGGGGAAAGAATGGTCTATTCAAGAAGTGGTATTGAGGCAATTGGCTATCCATTTGGGAAAAATTTAGGTCCTTTTTTCACACCGTTTAAAAATGAAATAACATACAAATTGAAAGCAAGAGACGTAAAATATAAAATTTAACACATTATAAGCAAATAATGAAAAGTATAGTTAAAATGTTGATATAGAGACAAATATTCTTTTAAAGAAATTGCAGAAAGTAAAACCTCTGAGTGAAAGACTGGTGCATTTGATGGCATCAAAATTCTGAAATGTCTGTATGACAATAGGCACCATAAACAAAGTTAAAACACAAGTGACAGGTTGTGAGAAATGATTGGCAACTTTCATCCACAGTGGTCTTCCTTCTGTTTCTCTAGCACCTCTCTTTTTTTCCCTGTGCCACATGTATAGTTGCTACTTGAGAGTCTGAAATACCGCATCTCTCCCTCAAATCTTCACAAAGTGTGAATGACTTGAATTTCACCTTCTCAGAGAGGTGTTCCCAAAGTGATCAGTCTTGAGTCACCACTGCCCACCTTGTCGAACTGACTCATCACTCCTCTTTCCAGTGCTGGTTGCTGGAAATGTGACTCTATTTCTTTTCTACTCTCTCAGGTTTCACTAGAATGAATGCTCTGTGAGAGCAAGGACTTGGTCTCTGCTTCCTACCACATCTCTGCCATTTGGCACACTGCCTGGCATACAATGAGTTTTCAATAAACATTGGTTGAATGAGTTACTGCATGAATCTATAATTTAGAATTGATGGTATTCTGGTTTTTGCTTTTTTTTTAGACAGAATCTCACTCTGTTGTCCAGGCTGGCCTTGAATTTGTGATCTTTCTGTGTCTAGCTTGTGACAATCCTCCAGGGGAAAGGATAGCACAAACTATTTCATGGATACTCTCCTGTTCTTTCCTTCTGTTACTCCTTTGAGTTATATATTGGGATTCTTTCTGTAGTCTTTCATTTTCCTTTATTTTGCATTTCTTTTGTCTTTTTGGCTAATTTGATGCCGACTTTATCTTCTTCTTTAAACTTTATCTTCTTAATAACTTAATTTTGCATTCATGTTACTGTGTCAACAATTTACAAACTTCTCTTTTATTCTTAGATTCCTTCCTGCTTCGGTTTTATGGATTCTGGTAGACTCTGGAGTTGACAAATATCTGGCTACCCTGCTTATCAGACTTGCCTGTGGAACAGAATATTTCCTGCAGTCTAGAGTGACGTTTTAATACGTCTTTTGCTTTGGTTGAGGAAATGTGAGCAGAAGCATTGAGTGTTATTCTGCCATTCTGCCATCTTGCTTTCCTTCCTTTATGAACCCAGGGATGTCCCAGATACAAATCTTGTGCTTTCAGCTGGGGAGCTGGAGTGGAGACAACCCAGCACTATAGCTTCCTCACAGATAGTCATGTGGACTGTGTGCAAGCTCACCCTTTTGCTTGCCAGCTACCAAGAAGTTAAGATTGTTCAGATTTCCTCTGTTCCCTGCTTTGTGTCTGTCCCCTCCAAATTAGCTTTGCTGTTTGTTTGGTCTTTGGCTTTCACATTAAAGGCTTTCATGAAATGTCTGATGGTCCTTGATTGTCCACTCATTCTTAAGGGTGAGGAACTGAAAAGAGAATTGGAATTTGGTAACATTTCTCAATTGATCATAGTATAGTGAGTTTTCTGGACTCTTTAGGAGACACCCAAATATCATTCCCCAAAGAAGGAGCTTGCTATCTCTGACGAAGGGGCAGGGATGTGGCTGCATGTGCTCCCGAGACTGAGTGGGAGAGGAAAGCATGGCCTTCATTGGTCAGTGTGTAGATGATCACTTTCTTTTCCTACTGCAGAGATGCTGGGATCATGCCTGCTGTCTGTGTCCAGCCTCCCTGAGAAGCAAATTTCCTGCGCTCTAACAAGGTACATCAAGAGATTTGGAAGGCCAAATCTGTCTCATGGAGACTGTTAATCATGCCATGTGTTTTCAGCTCAAATATGCCATCATTTTCAGAGGTGCCTCTTTAGTGTGACCTGCTTCTGTGCTCCACACTGCTAGACTGGTCTTCTCTTTCTTTAGTTCTCTTCTATTTCTTCACTCCCACTGTTATGTTATTGTTAACTCTTGCCCTACACTTAGGCCTTTAACTTAACAAATTTTCAAAATCTTTTTACTGGAGTTTTAGTGGGGCTTAGGGATGGAGGAAAGCACTACAGTAATTGTTCAATCTGTGGCATTTCAATTTGAAGCCCTGCAATGCAAACGGAAACAAAACCATCTTATTGGCAAAATGCTTAATATGTCTTTATGAGACCATCCCCAGGTCACAGTATTAATGGTTTAGGGTGTATGTATGGAAAGCAGAGCGGGAAAATGGTGCATCAATGGTTGGAATCAGTTGATTTCCCTCCTCTCTAGTTTTGGAAATGTGAGGCTCCCGTGACGACAGCAGACATGAGAGGGATGTGGTCTGCACAGAATTAGAGGCTAGCTAAGAAAGACGTTAATGGATATCCCACTCAATGAAGCAGGATTTTTGAAAGAATCCAAGGACTAGTAGCTAGCACTGGGAACAATCAGAGGAAGGAAGACAAAGAGATTGGGAAGATGGGTTGTTGAATGAGAATGAAGCTTGTAGGAGCCAGCAGGATTGTACAGGGAGGGTAGGATGACCCAGAAAGAATTAAGATGGGCCCATGCTTTGGACTGTCTGCCCCCCCACTGAGGAACACTGACTGCATTCCTGGGCCTTGCTTCCCTTCTAAGATGGGAGAAATCCTGCCCAAGTGTGAGTCTTTTTCTTGTGACCAATAGGAAGAACAGTTACACACCCAAATTCCAACAGCCAAGCTGAAAGGAGGGCTGGCCTACGCCTGCGCATATGTTATGAGACAGGAATTGCTCCTCTGGGAGCAGATCACATGTGTCTACCCAGCCCCACCCTCTTCTTCCCATCATTGGGCTGAATTCCTTACTCCCCTGTCCACTCTTTCACAGCATTCATTCCTTTGCTGAGTGCCAAGCGAGCAGCTACTGTTGTAGGCTCCGGAGGTACGTTAGTGAGTATAGCACACAAAGGTCTTATGAGCTAGCAGGGACAGTTACATATAACATAGCAGGGCACACTGTATGCCATATTCTCACTGAAGCAGAATGGTTGCCACAGCTCTTTCTGGATTTCATGCAAAATCTGAACTTAGAGAGTCAGAGCAGAAAGGGCAGTTCTTTCAACCTCCATTGCCACTTTGGTCTGAGCCACATCATCTCTCACCTGGATTACTGTCACAGCTTCCTAACTAGTTCCTTGTCTCCCTTTAAAATTATTTCTACTTCAGCCTATTTGTATGACAGCTAAAACTTAAGTAAGTGACTGTTACTTCTCTGCTAAAAACCTTAGCCTGTCTCCTCCTGTCACTCAGGATAAAATCCACCATGGTTTACCTACCAAGTCCTACCTGCTTTAGTGGTCATTTCCTCTCCAAAATCATCTACTATGCCCGCCTCATTAACTCCACTGTAGCATGCATGGCCTCTTTCCTATCCTTGCTACTTCAGAAATACTACATTTATTGGAATGCCTTGCCTCTGGTTATCCACATGACTTGCTTCTTCACCTGCTTCAGCTAAGGATTTCAGTATCCCTCTGTTTGCAGCAGCAGACTGCCATGGTTAACCTTGTCAAGTTGATTGGATTCAGAAGCTCCTGGGAGACTAACAAGGCTGGGTGTGTGTGTGAGGATATTTCCAGAGAGGATTAACTAGTAGAGGAAGAGCCAACCTGAATGTGGGTGGCATCATCCCACAGGTTGAGAGCCCTAAACAGAATAAAAGGAGAAAGGAAAGACCTCAGAGCACAAGCACACACACTCCCTCTCTGCTTACTGATGGCCATGACATGAGCTGCTTCCACCATGCCCTTCCAACTGTGATGGACTGAAACTGTGAGCCAAATTAATCCTGCCTAGCTTAAGTTGTTTATGTCACATAATTTGTTACAGTGTTGAGAAAGTCTAATACAGGTACTTCCTCCTGCCCCCACCAGTCCCACACTCTCACTTTGTTGCACCATTCTCTGTAGCACATCTCAACATCTAGTAGACGTGTTTTAACCCAGTGAAAATGAGGAATTTTGTCCATTTTGTTTACTGCTATGTCTTCCTCATTTAGTCCAGGCACATATTAATTACTCAGTAAATCTCTTTTGAATAAACAAATTAACAACTGTGCAAGGTCACCTTGACTAATGCTTATGAAGCTTTGTTTTAGGAACAGATAGATGCCATGCTTGCCTGACTCCACTAAGCACTTTCAAGCTCCACCTCACACCTGCTTCTTGGCAGGGAGAAGGGGCAAGGGGGATGAAATGCTGGGCCAGTTCCTGAGCAAGTGGAGAGGTCACTCCTGCCTCTCTAGAGACTCCTTTCTAGGTAGAGGTTCTGAATCTTCACAGTTTTTTAACATAACAACCATTTTATTACTTGTTTTCTCCTAATTATGCAAATAGTAAATGTTCCCAGTGAAGAGGTTTTGGTGCCCGATAATAGGAATGAGTTCCCTTCTCTAACTTTGACCCTTTAACACCTTCTCTCCCCAGCTCTCCCTTCACATTTCTGTTCTCTATTCCATATCAGCACTTAGAGAGTTGGCATTGTTGTTTTTGTGCCTCCAGAGCATGGGCACACTGTACTTCATTTAACTAAGTCCCTGCTTTTTTGCCATAACAAACAGTTATGCAGTGAACATCCTGGTGTGTACATCTCTGCTCTCCTGACCTGTCATTTCCTCAGGATGAATTCCCAGAAGTGCAATTGTTGGATCACATGGCTCCTCGTTGGAAGACTCGATACTATTGTCCAAATGTGGGAGTTTGCCAACTCTAAAGGGCTGGAGTGACCCTCTTGCCTGTGTCCCCTACCCCCACAGCTCTCTTTTCTCTCTCACACTCCCCTTCTAAGGTAGCCTGTGAAGGACAGTGAAAAAACATTCAGATCACCTTTCTTAGCAATCACTTATTGTGTATTAAGGGCTAGTCTAGATGCTTTACACGTATGAACTCATTTACTCTACATATCAATCTTTGGTCTGTGTGGGGACGAGGATAGAACTCAGAACCTTGGTTGTGCCACATCCAGCCACACACAATCTTACAGGTTTGTACTATTACTAGCTCCATTGTACAGACAAGGAAACTGAAAACCAAGAGGTGAAATAACTTCCCTAAGGTCATGCAGCTGGCAGGGACCAGGTAATAGATTCAAAGCCAGGGAGTCCCAGACCGAAGCTTAGCCTCAACACCCCTCCCTTTGTAATATTACGTTAGGGCTTTGAAGCATGACAGACCTGGTTCAATCACTGCTCTGCCTCTCTGTAACTACATCTTAGGCAAATCTCTTCACATCTCTGCTTCCTCCATGTAAATCAAGCCTGGTCACTCCTACCTCACCTGATTTTCAGAGGGATTCGATGTGCTAATATGTAGCAAGACTCACGGCAGCAAGGGCCCTTGGTAAATGTGATCTCTTTGCCTTTCTCCATGACCTGACCCTCCCACACTCCCTCCTCCAGACCCCATGACTGTAAATCCCGTGGGAAAGAAAACGAAGGCTTGACTCTTCCCCTGAGGTTTCCGAGCCTTGTGTTTCTGGCCCTTTCTCACGCCATCTCCCTCACAGGCCAGAGCCCAGGAAGTGTGCATTTCAGAAACTCTGCCCTTGCACACAGTCAGATAACCCTACGGTGGCAGACAGACAGCTGGGGCAGGTCAGCGCCGCCACTGCCCCCCCCCCCCAGCACGCCTCTTGTACTGGAGGTGGAGCAGGGAGGATGGTTGGCTCCCCTCACCCTTCTCCCTAGTCCCTGGGCCCAGCTTGCCTTAGATTCCGGGCCTCTGAAATCATTGCTCCAGCCCACCGGACTGGGCCCTGGGCCAGCTCCTTCAGCCCCAGGCTCGCAGGCAGAGTCTTCGCCTTTGCTCCCTGAAGACTAATCACTGTCCTGTCAGCTTGGCCCTCTTCCCCTGTATTATTATACAGAAATAGCCCTGGGCCCGGCTTCCCCTCCCTCCCAGCTCACCCTGCCTGAGCTTCACTCTGGGCTATTCTAGTGGGTTTCTTCCTCCTCCCTCTTCTCTTCTCTCTTGGTCTTTTATGGCTGTGGCTTGACCCCTGCCTCCTGGAGCCCGGCACAAACTAGAGCCCGCCTGGCAGGGCAAGGGAGCAACCTCCTAGTCCTCCTCTCCAGGGGTTGGTGGATGCAGAGGTGAGGGAAATGTAGTCATTGCTGCAAAGCTTTTTCTGGAGGGCTAAGGGAACACTGAGAGCTCCTGTATGAGCACTGAGTGATTGCATTTGGTAAAAGAAAACCCCTGGCTTCCTTCTGCTCCTAGGTTACCTCATCCCCTCTGCACAGACAAGACAGGATGGAAACTGGGCTGTGTGGACAGCAGTAGGGAGTGTCCAAAGTGCTGTGGCAAAGAGTCCAGGGGCAGGTGATGCCAGGCAGGTGAGGTGATCACAGCAGTAACCCCAGTAGGGGCTGCGGGCAGTGGTGGATTGTAGTCCTGGAGGGGACCGACAAAGGCAAGGCAGGGATTCCAAGAGATGGACAGGTCACCCGAGCATTAGAAAGGTCACCCAGTGGCCAGACCAGGGGTTGACAAGGTGATTACTGAGCACTGTTATCAATCAAAGCATAGAATCAAGACAGAAGATCAGGATCCGACCACAGTAAGCAGAATAGGCCTGTGGGGAGTGGGACAGAGAGGTCTCAGATATTTGGGCTACCAGGGTGGGCCTGAGGTTGGTCAGATCAGAACAGGTAACAAACAGGGTTAGAGCTAGGCTTGAAGGACCAGGAGGGGTCATTGAATTAACCTCTAACTAAGTTAGTGTTTCTTATGGCAGGTACGGTTCTCAGTGCTTTCATTTTCTCCTCTTGAGCCTTATGGCTTTAAGGTAAGTACTGTCACCCTCTCGGTTTTAAAAATGAAGAAACTAAGGCATAGGATGTGAAGGAGGGTTCCCAAAGTCATACAGTACATGGAATAGTCCAGACTTGAAGGCAACAAACTTTGTACTACAGTTTCTGTTAAACCTTGGATCAGAAATGGTATATATTCATGAAAATGTCATAATAAAACCCACTACTGTATATGATAACTTTACAAATAAAATAAAGTAAAACTTAAAACCCTCTGTTCAGGAGCACAGTGGGAGCACATCCCTGAGAACCAAGCAGAGTCTAGAGTTCCTTCTCTGGTAGACAGGGTCACAGACAAAGCTCCTGGAAGCTGAGCACTGCCACTTATGCGTTCTCTCTCTCTCTCTCTCTCTCTCTCTCTCTCTCTCTCTCTCTCTCTCTCAAGTTTTAGGGACATCCTGGGCTACATAGTAGACCCTGTCTCAGCAAATGAAAAGAAAATACCTTTCTCTTCTTTCCTAAGAAATAACCCCCAGTTTCAGCTCTTCATTATCAGGCTCCAGCTAAAGTGACCCTGAGAGTTCCCTGAGGTCATCATAGGTGGCAGGGCTGGGGAGGCACGACAGGTGCAGGTACAGCTAGGGCTAAGGAAGTGGACTTAGGGCCTTTAGGGAGGCCTCCATAGTCCCCAGACCTGACCTGGAGAGTGGATGAGGAAATTCATTGTTTCCCCCAATCCTTCCAGTAATTTCTCAAATTCATCATTCCTTGCTAACAAGAAGGAGCCAGACCACAGTGGTTTGGAGCCAGGTCAGACCCTCACTACAGCATTTGGGGGCTTTGCCCAAGTCTGTAGCTTGATCCTCCTTCCTCAGGACACCCCTCTATGATTCCTGCGCTGGCCTGGATCTTTAAGGCAAATCCTTTCTCGTTCTGGATCCATCATCCCCAGGCCTTGTGTCTCTGGATCTGGCCGATGAAGGACTCCTTGCATCCCCTGTGCCCACAGTGCAATCAACAAAGGGAGGAAGCAAACAGGAAGAAAGAAAGGCAAGGATTGAAGCAGGATGGGAAGGGAGGAAAGGAATGTCCAGAAAGAGGGGTTTCTAGTCTCTTCTCCCTTGCCCCGCTAGAACCACAAGGCAACCTTGGCTTTGTGACTCTGAGCTCATAGTTAAACACTGCTCTTAACCAAAATATGTGTGTGTTCCTTGATGCATTCCAATCCCAGCTCTGTGTCTTCCTAGCTGTATACCCTGCACAGAAAACTCTGTCTTCTGAAGCTGACTTTCCATATCCACACAATGGGTACACTAATAACGCATACTACATTGGCCTGCCATGGACTTTAAAGGAAGCCCATGTGCAGCATCCATCACAGTGCCTGCCTTCAGAAGGGCTATTATTATTGCTGTGGGTACCAGGTCTTTGGGGTCTAGAAGCACCAATTTGCTGACATACATAGGTGGAGTAGAATAGTCACAGAGGATGGTGAACAGTGCACTCCTTTGTGGGTTCTCTGTGTGTACTAGTAGATTAAACAACACATGACCACCATCCCTCCACATCCCTCTTGCCCAAGAAGCATGGATCTAATTCTTCTGAACCAGGCACTGGCCCAGGGTCTTGGACTCCTTTCTCCTCCATGCTAACAGGCTTATGCCTCTCAACCAGGGGCAGCCTGTTCCTGCTCCAGCCATCTACTCTGGAGCTTATGAACTTTTGCCAGGCTCAGCACAACCCTGTACTCATGCCTTCCAGAACCCCAGGGAGTATGAAGGTGGCCTGAACCTTTGGAGACAGCCAGGACAGAGGAGATGAGGGGCCTGGCCTGGAGGAGAGACTGGATAGGAAAACCAGTCACTCTTTTCATGCCTGTCTAGGTCCCAGCCTAGGTCTTAGCCTTAGGTCCCAGTCCCTAACCTTGAATCCCTAGGCATCAGACAGACAATACTCTAGTTACTTTTCCTCCCTTTCTTTTTATGCAGGAGACTTTATCTCCTGACTAACCTGGATGCAGAGGCTCAGGAGGTGTTCACCTGTGATCACCGACTGACTCAAATAAAGCAGCAACAGGAACTGCTACATGTAGGACTCCCCCAAGACACCACCCTGAATGGGACAGCCTGCAGATTTCCTGCAGCCTTGAGAGAAGAGCAGCCTGTGACTTTGTGACAGAAATCAGGTTGCTCTTCCCAGACTAGACCTACTACTCCGCTTTTAGCCCGTGTTCTTCGAGACTCTTGATTACATGTTGGTCACTTTTTCAGCCATACTGACTGGTTTCTCTCTGCTTTTCGGCATTTAGAGTGAGAGCCACCCCAGCTTACACAGCCACTGGATTCACCAGCAGAGCACAGTACAGCACATCACTGGACCCAGAGGCTCCAATGCACTGAAAGTTCCTGGGAGCCAGGGCCTGCCATACCCCGCCCCCAGTACCACATCGCTGCCCTTCATCCAGACTCTGGGCATGCTGCACAGTCCATGGCTTCTTCTTCTTCTCCCACTCACCCACACACCTTTTATCCCTTCTCTCTAATCTCAAAATATACTCAGACACCACCCACTGTTCTGAGCCCGAGTTAGCCCTCAGTTGGGTCACTGCAGGAGCCTGCCAACAATTTCTTCTCAACTCCTCAGACAGAAGGACTGTCTAACACCACTCAGTCAGATCACGTCCCTTCCTACCTCCAGCCCTGCTGTGGATCCCATCTTCTACACAGCGTATGCTGGAGTTCTTCTGCCCCACATAGCCCTACAGGATCCCCTTCTCTCCTTTAGCTTGTACAGGATCCTCATCGCCAACCATCTTCACACTGCTCTGTCCAGTCAGATTGGCCTTCTGCTGTTAACACACCATGTCCTCACCTCAGGGCTTTTGATCTCACCATGGCTTCTAGCAGCAGTGCTCCCCTTAGATGTCTGCACACAGTCACTCTCATCTCCTTGGAGCTTTGGCATCGGGTCATCTCTCAGTGAGACCCCCTGCTGCCCTCCCTCGTCTCCCCCTACCCCAGTGCTTCCCTTACCTTTTTCTTCGCTGTCTGCCCTCCTATGCTCCTTAACGATTTTGCTTATCTGTGGCCCCTGACTTGGCTGTCAGCTCCATGAGAACACACATTTGTGTTTTCAACTTTCTTCCTAGTGCCCAGTGCCTAATACCATGACTGGTACATAACAGTCACCAAAAGGAAACAGTGAATCTGGAGCTCTTCTCAGATCAGGGCAATCATAGAGGATTTGGGCTCAGATCTTGGTACTCAGTCCCTCATTGTCCTTGTTTCCATTGTCTGTGGCTGAACAGAACCCTGTTGTGGGCCCTTTCTGGAGAGTTCCATCGCAGTATGGCATATTTTAGGGCTCTGGCCTCTAAATGGGAGTCCAAGCCACAACTCCCTCAACTCTCTGCCCCCACACCTTGTAGCGGGGGGAAGGGTTTGCAACAAAATATGCGTCTGCACCTGATGTTCCTGACCTTCTCTAGTCCCTGCAGACAGCAAAATGTCTCCAACTCCCCTTTGGAGTTGGTGCCACCACCCCCGCCTTGATTACAGTTTAAAGGGCTGGGCAGGAATGCCTGGCTCCGGGGCCTTTGCTCATGTGACTGGCAAGCACTGTCTGGCCAAGTCAGGGACCCAAAATTATAGCCCAGCACTGGCATGAGGCCTCTGCTCACTCTTGCCAGAAGGCTGAGCAGAGCTGAACTGAATCTAGGGCTCTGTAAAGAAGATCCAGGGGTACTATACAAGGCAACGAAGGAGGAATGGACGGAAAAAGCCCAAGAGCATATGGAGGAAGAGGGAGGGGAGGAAGGAAGACTGGAAGCTCAGTGGAAGCACAGGCCTCTCTTCATAGACAGCCAGAGCTGACAACTCAGTGGTTTTCCAACTCTGTTCCTTGGAGTGCTCCAAATGCCTCCAGAGGATAGGGCTTATCTGCTTCAGCACTGGGTTTTCATATAATGCCTTGCTGCAAGGATTCTGCTGCTAAAATGGTAGGGAAGAGAGAGAAAAAAGAGAAAGAAGGAAGGAAGGGAGAGGAGGAAAGGAAGAAGAGAGAAGGAAAGAAGAAAGGGACAGAGGGAGGGAGGAGGGAGGACAGAGAAGGAAGGGGAAAATGGACTGGAAGGGTATATTTGGGCATGGGTACTACGCTACTGTTCACCTGCTGCCCTGGTACAGGGCGCACAGGGAGGGAGCTGGAGAGGGACGCCTCACTCAGCTGTCTCCATCTGTACCTTGTTCTTGAGGTCTGTGGACATGCAGAGGGACAAAAGAAAAGTAAGGTCCGTTGCTGTGCCTGAAGAGGGACATTAGGCAGGGCTGCTGATTTCTGAGGAGTTAGAGGGTCTGTAGAGATGCTTCTGGAATTCCACATGCAATGAAGTATCTCCTACTAAATTATGAAGATGGAAACCGTGTGAGGAACTTATTACTTATTATTTTTTACTCTGTGACTCAGTGGGGGTCCCAATGAAGAACTTTTTCCAAAAAGGAGAGAAAGAAAAGAAAGTTTGAGAGCAGGAGCTGTGGCCTGCATTCTTGGTGGACAGCTAGTGAGGGCACTGCCAAGGCCACAGTGACAGTTCCACACCCTCCATTGCCCAACACCTGACGCCTGCTCTTTGTGCCGGGGGAGTGGTTTTGGAGGAAGACAAGCTGAGGCCTTGGAGGCTTTGGGGCAGGGGGACCTGGACACTGAATTTGGCACTGCATCAAGCTCTGTAGAGGACTGAGACGGGCATTTGGGATGGAGTAGGGCAGGCTGGAGTTGGCAGAGTTGAGGAATTTGGGCTGGCCCTAGAAGGGAGGTTCCTCAGCCTGGTGGTTCTTGTTTGCTGGCCTGTAGGCCTGGCCCTCCAGCGTTGCCATAGTGCTCTGCGGGTCTTCTCAGCAGCCTGCCAGGCGGAATGCGGCCTGGATGGTTTCCCAAGGAATGTAATCAAGATGTAAATGGGGGGCCGGGAGGAGCTGGTCGATAGGGTTGTCACCTCCTCAGGCCTGTATGGAGCTAGCTTGGACTGGCCTAACCGGGACAATCTTCTGGTTGGGCTCAGCTGTGGGACAGAGTGGCTGTTGAGTGCCAGCTTCCCTGCCTGGTGGGACCTAAGAGATGGGTGATGTCTACTGGGGCAACAAGTCCTGGGGTCTCTGGCTGGCTTTCTTAGGCCATCTCTTTCTGTGCAGCCAACCAGGCAGATGTCTCTCTAGGTGTGGAAATTGAGCTGGGGACATCTGGTAGAGATTTGCAGGGGCCTCAGTTCAGCTTTGCTTTATTAGTGGAGTTCAAAGGAAACATCCCAGGAGACTCAGCTCTCTCATAAACGCAGAGACACAGACAAGGGACACCTTAACCAGGACTGCCACCTTGGGTCCATCTTACTAAACTCTCTGGGACCAAGGCAGTAGCCCACAGTTCTGGCTGAGGTAGAGGAACTAAGCCCACAAGGGTAGTTTCCCCTTCTGTGACTGGCACAGTAGCTATCCCTCACCTGCCTGCTCTCCTCTCAACCACTGCTCTCTGATGAACCTTCAGGAACCACCTTACATGTCAGAGTCATAGTGCTGCTGCTGCTTCTCTCCCAGATCCTAAGGCTGGTGTGCTTTGAGGGTCAAAGTCATCAACATAAATTTTCTATGACCATCACGAATCCCTTAACTCCACAAAAGCGTCAAACTGAGGTTCAGATAACAACGTTTTGTTATGTGAATGTCAAAGACCTCTCTGGGACCTAAGAACTCACACAGGCATCCGGGTTACTTCAATATTTAAATCTCTGTCCTGCCACCTAACAGATGCTGTCGTCCTGGGCAAGTTTATCCCTTTCCCTTGGGTTCCATTTTCCTCATCTTTCAAATAAAGAATTGTGGACTGGAGTGGGTCTCAGTGGTAGAGCACTTGCCTAGGAAGCACAAGACTCTGGGTTCCAAATCCAGCATTGCAAGAGAACAAAGAACTTAGTTCGAGTTCTTGCTTCTAACCCCCAATGTCACTTCTGGTAGTGAACCTCCTGTTATACATCACATGGAGCTTTCTAGGCATGGGATATATGTTCCAATTATTCAGGAGACCCCCCTCCCCAGACCTTCCTCTAGAAGAGATAGTGGATGGAGCCATCAGTTCTGCCAGCAAGCTGATCTTGGCTACAGGCCTGTGGAAAATTCACTTTTCATTTTCCAGTGTCACTTTTCTTTTCTAAAAGGAAGCTACTCAGCTGGGGGTGGGACTCAGCAGTAGAGTACTTGCCTGGTATGTACCAGGCCTGGGTTTCCAGCTACAATATTACAATAAACATAAATTAAATGAAATATGCAAATCAATAATAAACAAATATTGCAATATACCTTTAAAAATAAAATTACACACATGCATACACAGACAGAAAGTAGAAGTGAAACTGGGGAAGCAAAGAGGACTAACTGGAGGATAAGGGGCTACTCTTAATGTACAGTATATACTTGTATGAAAAATTTTAAAATGTAAATCTAATTTAAAAATGAAACAAAATAAGTGAGTCAGACCTCCATTGTCATTGGTTCTGAGAAGAGCATGAGGTCTGTGTGCAGGGTGTGGGAATAAGGGTCATAGGAACTGTGTGGGGACAGGAACAGGAGACAAGGTGCTCAAAGGAGAGCTCTGTGTGGCCTAGAGACCTAAGTGTGGGGGACGTTAACAGGTAGCTTTCCCAGAACACTGGTGCCTCTCCTCAAAGTAGCCTCTAGCCAGTGCCCACAGCCTGGCCTCAGCAGGCCTGGGCCAAAGAGGAAGTGGATGGCTCCAGGCCTCTAACTCCTGGCCATCTCACTTTGCCTACCATGGAACAGGGGCCAGATTCATGTATTTATTCAGCCTCTCTATTTCATCACCAGAGAGGGCACAGTCAGAGAGGCAAGACTGGCCCTTGACTCTTCCCCTACTTCCTCTCTCTCCTCTCTGTCCCTTTCTCTGTGTTCCCATTATGGAAGAGAGCAGGGACCTGATGAATAAGTGGCGTTGGGGTGGGTACTACTAGAGCAAGCCCGAGTGTCCTCGCCCAAGAGAACTGAGCCAGAGGGCTCATAGGCGGCCTGGCGGAGGTAACACTCAGGCTAAAGCTCCCAATCTGCAGAAGCCAGGCAGAGTAGTTTGGAATCAGCTCTATGCCCTAATCATATTGATGATGTGCCAAGTCCCATTCCATGTTTTACAGGTTATAGTGTTCTTAGTCACACTACAGGCAAGGAGTAGTATTCACCTCATTGCTCAGATGAGGTCACTGAGGCTCAGAGAAGTAAGATGATTTGTCCACAGTCACAAGTGCAGGTCACGTTTAGGAGCAGAAGTGGGACAGAGCCAAGACACTGTGGCCATAGAGCCTGAACTCTGCGCTCAATGCTGAGCACAAGGGCAGCAGAAGCAGCAGGGAGGGGTCTCATGGGTGACATGCTCATGACAGCACATCCTGGTGAGGTGGGCAGTGGTATGTGGAGTGGTGGAGGTAGAAACGCAGCCTACAGAGAGGAAACCACTGCAAGTGTTCGGATGAAACATGCTGGTAGTTTGGGCTACAGAAGCGATGGTGGAATGGGGCCCAGGAGATGGACTTTGGAACTACTTGGAGGCACAGTTGGCAGGATCGATGTTACCATTTGGGCAGAACTCGCCCGGTTGCTGCACTCTTCTAAGGTGATATCTCATTTGATGTGCTCAAGACCCATGTCGAATGGCTGAAACAAGAGTCGGTGTTATCCTTGTTCTTACAGGTAAAAAAATGGAATCCTAGGGAGGGGCAAGGGGTTATTCAAGATCACAATTACAACTGGGCATGTGTTCCTGGGTATATGTATTGGTGCCGGTACCCGTGCGATCATGCATGGGAGCATGTGCTGTGCAGGTGTACAGGTGGGTGAGTGCACACATGCGTGCAACTATGTGCAGACATGTGTGAATATACGTGTGAGTGCTTTGTACAAGTGTGTGCTTGCAGCCTGTGTGTCTGCTATTCACTTAGGTGGGCTCTTGGCTGTAAACTGGGCCCTCGGTGGGTGACTGGATGTGCAGGAAGGGTGCAGTGCTAACCAAGGTCTCTGACCGAGACAGAACCATGGAAGAGATACAGGCATTGGCAACCAACCCTATATGGTCCCCTTCACCTGGGTTTGGGGCACTTACTTTGGGGCTTGTGGGGTCAACATAATAATGACAAATAATAACAGTTCCAGTTATCGAACACTTACAGTGTCAGGTTGTGTGTTCAGTCTGCCACATGTATCTTATCAGTCATCTTTAGAGCTCTGTACGACCTCAATAATCTGCATTAGTGGACTTGGAGATAAAGGGTCAGAGAGGTGTTATAGCATGTTCAAGGTCACACAGCTGGGAAGCTGTGTAGTCAGACTTGGATACTTATTCTTAAACCCTGTGCACACTCAGACACATGGGTGGGCACATCAGCAAACAGGTAGGGAAAAGCCCAGGGAGCTGGCACTACAGGGCAGTCTCCAGTGCATGGCTCAGAGTATAGCGCTTGGGCCCATAGATGACTGGGCAGCCCAATGTCTCCTCCTCCTACCCAGGCCTGGGCCCTGACCCCATTGCTCCTGAGATCGGCTGTCTCGGGACTCTATTAAGTTTCTGGCCTCTGGCCTCCAAGCTCCAGGATTCAGGCAGCTAGTGAAAATTTATGGTTTGAGAAAGTTCTTGCAAGTCCAATCCCCACATCCCCCTCTCCGACCTTGCATGGTTTATCAAGATCTCCTCCTCCTCCTCCTTCTCCTCCTTCTTCTCCTCCTGCTGCTGCAACCTCTCTCCCCACCCTCCCCCAGTCCCTTTGTCTCCAGTCACAGCCCCCCTCCTTGCTGACCTTGCCCACCACATAGCACAACCTCCACTTGTGGGTAGCATTCTTTCTCTTTCAATCTCCAGCCACGGGATCTGAGGCAGGAATGTGTGTGAGAGAGACTGGTGTGTGCACGCACCTGCTGTGTATCCAGCAGCCATGGGGTAGGCCCATGCAGGGTATGGGCAGGGCAGCTGGGGTCTGCTGTGAGGCATTGAAAATATGTGGAGGGTTCCCCATTTCACAATTCTAGGGCCAGCACAAGGCCACTGTACATGTAGACAACTGAACATGAGTAAAAGCATTTGCAGCGTGAATGGGTCTGGGCACGATGTGTGTCTATAGAGGCACATACATTTCTTTGTGGGGCCATGAGTTCACTTCCAATTTCAGAGAATAAGCCATGGAGTTTAAAGTGGTCACAAGTATTGACTTTGGGCCAGACTGCCATTTTTTAGCTGTGTGACCTTCATTATGCCACCTTTCTGAGCCTTAGTTTTCTCATCTGTAAAGGGAGGGTGATGACCATAGTGCCTAATTCAAAGGGTTGTGAAAAGTGCAAGAATCAATGCCTATAATAGTGCATGGCACACAGTACGTGACCGAACAGATGAAGGAGATAAAGTTCTCAGTGCTCAGGCTCTTGCCACAGACCCAGCATAAGACTTAGCACTTTACATGTATTACCACACTTCATTTTAGCATGTAGAGTGGTGCATGACCCCAGTAGGTGTTCCTTTCCTAGTTACCGAGTAAATGAATGAAGTCTCATAAACTCCTGTGACATAAGCAAGCTTGTAGATAGAGAAATAAGGAAAGTCTAAGTTCCAGGTGGTATCTTCCCGTGCCTGTGGATTTGAGTCTCAAGAGTGCATTTGTAAGCATTTTGGGTAAATCACGTGGATGGTGAGAGGTCACAAAGTGTTAGCACTGCTGGGCATGGTAACATACATCTGTAATCCCAGCTCTTGGGAGGCTGAGGCAGGAGGTTTTCTTCAAGCCCGAGGCCAACCTGGGCTAAATATAGTCTAGGGTAGCCTGGGTTACATAAGCGACTCCGACTCAAAAATATTTAAAATATATTTTAAAAATATATAAAATATAAAGCACGTTAGCACTTCCCCTTTCTGTATACATGTGGGTGCATATGAGCTTGAACCCATGTATCCACACACACACCCCCTACAAGGTGGAGAAAGGGCAAGGGCAAGTATGGATTGGGTAGGGAACAACAGCCTAGTGGCACAGGGCTGAATGTGGATGGAGCATTCAACCTGCAAGTCAGGGCGGATATTCTCCCTGCACCTGAGCCAAGAAAACCAGGACCCGGTTATGATCTCCATCTCCACAACTGGAAAGGTCTTTGGAATCTCCAAGAACCTTCTCTCCCAGAAAGGTGACTGATGGGGAAAGAGGCTCAGATGAGGCAAGAAGGTCTGATAGGATTCCAGGGACAAGCCTGTCACAATTAACCCCAGGATGGAGTAGGCCAGGTCCAAAGTGTCACAAAATAGCTTCATGTCCTGCCTAGCTTGAAGGGCCACGCAAAGGAGATAAGGTAAGAATTGAACCCTGTGTGCTCTGGGAGAGATAGGCCTTGTCCCTAGATATGGCCAGGGACTGTGTGTGGACCCCAGTGGCCTTCTCTAGCTGTTCAGGCCAGTTCTTGGAAGAGATAGAGGGGAAGGCAGAAGCAAGCATCTCTACTGTCCTTCAGAACGTGCGCCAGCGCTTTTCTGAGCCCTACTTCCACCAAGGGAAAGGGCTCTAGACAAGAGAGAGATTTGACACTGGGCACCCTTGGATCTCATCCCAATTGGCCAAGCAACAGGATGGTTTCTTGCTCAACACTCCCTTCATCTACAAGGCGCACTTGGTAACTCACTCCTCAAAGGGTCAGGCTCCATGACATTGAACCCTGCAGGGGTAATCAGGCCTCCTAGCCTAGGCCATACCCTTCCTGTTCTCACAATCCTCTGGGAATTCCTGTGCGGAAGCCCTGGTCCCTAACCTTGGTGCTTTGTCAGCCTGAGCCCCTATGATCCTGGCATCCAGGTTTATCAGAGAGCACTAGAGGAATCCTAGGATTGACATGAACCCTTGCAGTCCCGGTTCAGCCCCCTCCCCCAAGCAGAGCCTTCTTCCAGCTCCCTATCAGGTATGGGAATACCTAGGCTGCCCCAAGAGGATGAGAAAATTGATGCAGGAGCAGTACTAACAATAACTCCATGTATTAAACATCTGTGATGTACCAGGCTCAGTACAAAGCACTTTGCACACATGGTCTCATATCAGGGCTCCTAGAGGCCAAATAACATGAACAAGTAAGCTGGGGGTGGGGTTTAGCCAGGAGAACTATTGAGTGCTCTTTCCACTATGACTTTGGATGATGGGAGATTTGAAATGTTGAGTAGTACATGTGTTTGACCTCCAACTGGCATTGGCCTAAGTCACATTAGCTCACAGAGCCTGGGCCATGCCAGTCTCTGCAGCTCAGACCCAGTAGCCAGTTTAAAGATACAATGGTAGTGTTTGTCCCTGTGGGAATCTCCCAGGAGCCAGCTGATCCCCAGTTCAGGGAAATCACATTCTGAGATAACTACTCTTGAAATAGGGGCAAGAGTCAAATGCCAACTAAGGCCCCTGGTGGTTTATTGTTCCACTGTGGGGGCAAATCTCTTTCAACCAATGGGAATGCCTTCGAAATCAGTCTTGCTTTTGTCCTTGCAATGTTGACAGGCTCCCTGCAAGAGGCTTCATTCGGCAAGGGTCAGAAAAGCAGAGACTGGGAATTAGGAACAAGGAAGTAGGATGTTCCAAATATAGAGAGAGCATTCAGCAGGTTTGTCCACAAAGCGCGCTGCCTGGAAGTGGCTCTGGCCAATGGGAGAAGGGAGAGGACTGAAACCGCAAGAGGCTGAAGGGCACCTTCTGAGGAGGGTAATATCCTACCCGGTTCGGTTTGATCCTGTGTTTCATCACTTAGAAGTACTTAGAAAACTGCTTATTGAATTCAGCTCCTAATCATGCTCAGAGATCTTCACTGAAGTCATGTACAATATAATGCTCTGGTCAATGATGGCTCACATACACAATGATACTCTCAAAAGATTAGAAGGGCACTGAAAAATTCTGATCACCTCATGACATCATGAGCATCATATCAGCCATAGCATATCACTCCCACGTAAACAAACCACTGCATAGCCAGTTATATGCCAGTTGCATGATACAATGATGTACGTGATACCGGATGCTCAAAATAAACTGTACTTCTGGTTTGTGCATTGTTATTTTGTGCATTTTTATTGTGATCCTAGAATGTACTCCTACTTATAAAACAAGTTAGCCATAAGACAGTGTGTAGCACTCTACTAGAGAATCTGCATGCCACTTTTGTTCATGGTCTCTGGATGGCATTGAAGCTGTGCCTGAACTAGATAGCGTTGTCTCAGTTTGTATAACTATGATCTGCGGTGTTCATACAAGGACAAAGTCACCTAGTGATGCATGTTTCAGTTGTTAAGCAATGCATGACTATTCTGCCAATCTCTTATGCTGAGGGCCAGAAATTGAAAGTCACCTGACCAAGAAGCGGTTGAGGCTGGAATTTAATGCTGTAGTTCTGAATCCTTGAGCCCCTTTCTTGAGCCTCTTCTGTTAGGAGCAAACCTGTTTGTGAAAGTACAGGACTCAGCCTGATGCTTGGTCCTCCACAAAGGCTTGGTAAATGGATGGCCACTGCTCTGCTGATGCACTCTGTAACCGACAGGTGGGTTCCCATAATGGGTGGGATCCTAGCAGCCTTCAGAAAACTAGAGAGAGAGAGAGAGAGAGATTAGAAGGGCCAGCACAGGATTCTTGCAAAAGTGAGATTCTCTAAGATCCTAGTCTAGGCACCTAGAGATGATGGGGACTTAGGGAAGCAACTGAAGCAGAGATAATGCCTCCTCACCTTTCGGTTTCCACTTCAGACATCATTGCCTCCAGGAAGTTTTCCCTGATGCCACATCTAGGTTGGGTCCCCTCTCTGGGTGTTCACACCTCTCTGACTAAACTGTATTATAATAATTTACTTGTTTTCCCCACTAGACGTGGAGTCCTTCAGAGGTGGGACTGTCTAGCTGTACCTGGCATCTATCATGTAATAGATGTTGGGTGAATGCTTGGTAAATGAATGAATGTTGTCCCTCTGGATGACATGAACTTTCCTCTAAGAGTATAGAATGAACTCAGGCTTTGTCTAGTCTCCCTCAAAACTCTGCCTGATGGGTCTTTGTACCATGAATGAGTTGCACTGGGACGAGGCTCACTCCTAGAAGTTCCCTTTCTTTGATGTCTACTTCTTGATTGAGTTAGCCTGCTGTCCTCATTGCTGCTGCTTGCTGTCACCTTCTTCCACCCAGGGCCTGCCTCTATGTAGAGCTGCCCACCCTCTCTCCCTGTCGGCTTACATAAGCGCTGTCCACTCGGCCTGGGAATTGTGTTTCTTGCCATCCTGAAAAGGTTTGTTTTCTCAGCAAGACTCCCTAAAGCCACTCCCCAGGCTCCATCCCAGTCTTTAAAGTCATAGTCACAGACTTTCTTAGGGCCAGTGGTTCTTCAGGAGTGGTCCAAGGAATAGTGATGACTTGTGGGATTTTCAAGTAGCCTGGGGGCAGGTCCAAAATTTAAGGTATACAAAAATAAGTGGTGGGGTATTGGAAGTCTTTAAAAGCATAATTTCCACAGAAGATTCAAATGTGCATTAAAAAACCCATACAACAAGCTTTTCAGCATAGTCATGGTAATAGTTATTAACCCAACAAAAGGGTCATCAGACCATTTGGGACTTGGAAATTTGTCAGAATAGAATAGATGGAGTCTCCAAAGAAGTTCCCCAAACTAAGACATGAAAGCTTCTAGAATGTTGTTCACATTTCAAGTAGAAAACTGGGGCTAATACTGTATGTGAACAGCTGGCCCAAGGAACTTAGGACCAATGGCAGCCTTGGCTTCCAAAGGCCTTTGGTAAGCGTCTCCCAAAAAGGGGCCACTGTGGCCCCAGCAACCTCAACTTCAGTGCTCCCAATTCAGACTGATGCCTCTTGGGGTGGGGCTGTACATGCTGCTGCCCTGTCTTTGGCCTCAGCCCCCAGCTCTCCTGACAGCCCTTAAGACTGTGGCCCTTTGGGGATTCCCCCACCCCTGGCTCCAGGCCAGACAAGCAGGCAGTCCTCCCTCCACATACACACAAACACAACCTGCATTCTTGAATAGCTGCCACTACGTTGGACTCAGCCCCAAGGAGGAGTGTGGAATGTGCTTCCCTGATCCACTGGGGAGCAGCGTGGTGGGGGAGCATCTGCAGTGAAGGGGCTGAGAATAAAGCGATAGGACACAGAAGGAGGTCGGCCATGATTCCAAGGGCTCAGGCTGATAAAGGCAGGAGCCCGCAGGCTCTGGAGGGAAGGCTGGGAAGAAACCATCGGGTCTGAATTGCTTTGCCTGCCCAGTGTGCCAGCACAGACAGCACTCAGGAAAACAAGTACCAGCGTTCTGTAGGCACAGCGCTAAGACTCTTCCAACCAGAAGCTGGGCAGGAAAAGTTGGAATCAATGTAAGAAAGTAGGGGAGAGGAATTGATCTCTGCTCCACCCCAGCCTCTTCTCTGTTGAGCACCAGCATCCAGTCCATCTTTAAGTTCATTGTCAAGTCAGATACACTGAGCGTTAGGAGCTATTTGTCACCTGCTAACTACAAGGAAAGACTTGAGGACCATGGAGTTATTTCTAGTTTTCTTCTCTTTCAGTGAAAGGAGAATTTTAATTTTAATTAACTTAAATTTAATTTTAATGGGGTAAAGCTCTAGATGAAGAGAGAATGCACTCCTCTGAATTCATCTTGCTGAAAGCTTTGACCAATCTGGGTCTGTATCTGTATGTACATCTATAGCTACAGGTATATGTACATGCCTCCACAAAGTGGAGAGAAGGGCACAGAACTCAGAAGTCAAAGAACGGTATGACTTTCTTGGGGGTGGGAGAAGACAAAAACACAAAACCAACCAACCAATCAATCAAACAAACAAACACAAAGCCTAGTTTGAATAAAAGCCAGCTTCCTTCAGGCAAAGGACTAGAAAAGAGGCAGAAGCCAAGACAAAACTATTAGACACAATTTCTTCATTCCAGTTTGACCCCATAGAAAACACTGCAGCTCCACCCTTACCGCAGAGCACAGGTCAAGTGGGGAGCCTAGACTTCCACCTTCCTTAGACTATAACGCAGTTCCCCAGTCTGTCTCCTCATTTTGTCACCCCCTGGCCATGGAAATGGTATCAGATGGTCAAGGAGAGTCCTTCTGGCTCTGCTTAGTAGAAATGAGGTGCTCCCTGTTCCTACTGTCAGAGGAAGTCTGTATGGGAAGTCTGAAACCTATCTCTACCTATAGTACCGAGGTACCCTCCCACCCTGGAGTATAGAAAACAGAGTCGAGAACATTGGACTTTACCCTAACCTGGCAGTAAGGAAGTGTTATCTTCCTTCCTTTGTCAACACTGTGATAGAGGACTCGTGCTGAAACAGAAGATTTGAATGTGATCAAGAGTCCCATAAGATAATACACTAAATGCCCAGCTTTCAGTTTAAAAAAAATCACCTGCCACACCAAGAACCCCAGGACAACTTTAACTTGAATAAGAAAATAAAGTCAACATATGCCTAAACTGACTTGACAGATATAGGAATTATCTGACAATTGCAATTATAAACACTTGAAACAAACAGAAAGACCCAGAAAGTTGTTAAAGAAAACAAAATGGAAAAATCTGAGTGGAAAGCACACTGATTAAAGTGAAGATCTGAATAAATAAACTTAAAAAGAACAATGGAAACAATGGAAAGAATCAGTGAACTTGAAGACAGAGGACTGAGTATCCTGTTCACTGTGACCATGAAAGATAAAATATGCTGGGACAACCAGAGTCCAGGGACCTGGGGGACTATAAGAACAAATATAATGTGATAATACTGGAATCCATGTCATAAAAGGAAAGGAGAGCCAGGGGGACTGGAAATCTACTCAAAGAAATCTCTAGAAATTCTCCAATTCAGCAAAAGACACAAATTTACAGATCTAAACTGAGTAAACCTCAAACATGATGTATCTAGTGAAAAATGTGTGCAAACTAAAAATCAAAGAAAAATATTGACAGTTAACAGTAGAGAGATGATATCCTTCTTATGGAGGAATCAACTCAAATTACAGAGTATGCTTCATCAGAAACCAGGGATACTAGTAGGAACAGATGCAGCATTTAGGAGGTGAAAGAATGTCAACCAACAGTCCTGTATCCAGAGAAAACAGCCTGCGGGAATGATGGCATTGTCAGATGAAGGAAAATCAAGAGTATTTGATACCAATAGGCCTACCCTGAAAAACAGCTAAAAGAGGTTCTTAGAATTAAAAAAGAAGTCATAAAGGAAGGAATATTGAAATATCTGGAAATAAGAAAGAAAACATGAAAAAAGTAAAAATGTAGGTCAAAATAGTTACCTTTCCTTCTCTTGAATTTTCTAAATTACATTTGACAGTTGGAACAAAATCATAACAATGCCTAATGTAGCTCTTGATGTAAGTAGAGAAAATATATCTTGGTATATAGTGCGACTTAAAAGGTAATAAGGTTTCTTCATGTCTCTTGAAGTGGTGAAATGTTGATACTAGCACATGGTGACAAGAAGTGAATGAAAATGAAATATAACCCATCAAAATCTGTATAATGCAGCTAAAGCAGTGTTGAGAGGGAAATTTATAGCATTAAATGCTTACATTAGAAAAGAGGAAACAGATCAAAACAGTTCAAACTCACACCATCATAAATTAGATGGAAGAAGAGCAAAATGAACTTAAAAGCAAACAAAAGGAAGGAAATAATGAGAACAGATGTCAGCATAAGAGTGGGGTCTGGCATGCAAGAAGCTTGGAAGTCACCATTCCATCCTAACAAATAACTGAGCAAACAGAAGTGAATAACCCTTCTTGGATACATAGCATAAGGTCACAGGACAAACCATACCCCAAATTAGAGACCAACAGGCAAATACCAATAATCACAACTTGCTGGAGCATAAATCAACAGAGAGAAACCTGACTAGAGCCAGTGTCCAAGTAGAGAACCCTGAGTTGTAACTGCTAAAGTTCAGTGTGAAGTTTTAGAGATGAAAATCCCATAGGAACACAGAGGAGCTGGGTAGACTGGTGAGCGTCTACCTCAGATCTACTAGGTTCTCACACTCAATAAAATGTTTTGTGTAGGGGGAAGGGAGAAATCCTTAGCATGTACAGCAGGCGGGGGTAGGGATTGGTGTGGGGAGGAGATAAAAAGAACAGTTTTGAAATATACCAGAGCATTATTTTCAAAGTATGCTTTATTTTTCAAAACAATCTCCTTTCCTTAAACTCAGCTATTACTTCTAACCCTAAGTACAAGATATCATCAGGATTAACACAAAATTATATTTGATTAAATAGGTGCATACTATAGGTTAGTCAAGTTGGAACATAGCACTAACCATCAGTTTGCTATTCATACATGTTGAGTAGTTGACCCTCATCAGATTAATGAATTACAGATATTTTCTTCTATGTTTTTTATTTCATTCTTGACAGTGTCTTAAAGACTCTTACTATTTATAAAGCCTAGTTATCTATTACTTCATTTGTTGCTTGTACTTTTGGTATCATATCCAAGAATCCACTGCCAAATATAGATCATGAAGCTTTGTCCTTATGCTTCTAAAAATTTTGTAGCTTTAACCCTTAAATTTAGGTGTCTACTGCATTTTGAGATCATTGGTTTTGAAACAGGGTCTCACTATGCAGCCATGAATGGCCTGGAACTCTCTATGTAGACCAGACTGGCTTCAAATTCTCAGAGAGTCGCCTGACTCTGTCACTGGAGTGCTGGGATTAAAAGAGTGTACCACCATGCTTGGCTTTAGTGAATTTTCCCGGATAGTATAAGGTAAGGGTCTGACTTAATTCTTTTACATATGAATATACAATTGTCCAGGAATCATTTGTTAAAAACAATTTTTTGTCCGATGGTAAAGTGGCAGTCTGGTCTTGGCACTCATAAAAATTAGTTGGGTATAGATTTATACGCTTATTTCTAAATTTCAAATTTGATACCACTGATCTAGATCTATATGTCTATGCCAATACCACAGCATTTTGAATATTACAGTCTTGTAATAAAATCTGAAATTAAGAAGAGTGGGTTTCTTTCCACTTTTTCAAAATTGTATTGGTTATTTTGAATCAGTTGCAATTTCATATGAATGTTAGGGTAGGTTCTTCCATTTCTGGAACAAAAACTATTGGAACTTTAAAAATAAAATTTGCATTAAATCTGTAAATTGATCCAGAGAATGTTTTCGTATTGTCAACATTAAGTCCCCTAACACATGAATGTGGGGAGTCTTTCCATTTTTCTAGGTCTTTTAAATTGAACTTAACAAGGTTTTGCAGAGTTCAAAGTGCAGGTCTACCACCTGGTTGGTTAAGTATACTATTAAATATTTTATTCTTTTTGATGTCCCTACACATTGAATTATTCCTAACCCTCCACAGTTTACTGAAGTATAATTGACTGATACAAGTTATTTTTATGTAAGTTGTACAACATAATGTTTTGATGTGTAAACACATTGTGAAATGATTATATCTATCAAACTAACATATATATTACCTCACATAGATACCTTGTGGTGAGAATACTTAAGATTTACTTTCTTAGGGAATCTCAAAAAACAGTAAGTAATATGAACTATAGTCACCATGTTGTACAGTAGCTCTCCAGAACTCCTTCATCTTTTAATTTATGGTCAATGTCTTCTTACTTCCTGCACCCTCTGGTCCCTAGGAGCCACTGTTTACTCTGTTTTTATCAGTTTGGCTTTTTTAGACTCCACATATATGTGATATCATGCAATCTTTTCCTTTCTGTACTTGGATCATTTCACTTAGACTAATGTCCTCTAGATTCCTTAAAGTCACAATGACAAGACTTCTTTTTTAAAGACCAAATAATAATCCATTGTATATTTATACATACACACCCTCTTTTAGTTCATTCATCCATCAAGAGACATTTAGGTTATTTCTGCATTACGGCTTTTGTAAACAATGCTGCGATGAACACAGGGCTGCAAATATCTTTTCAAGATAATGTAAGATATAGATGCGGAAGTGAGACTGCTACATCATATGGTGGCCCATTTTTAATGTTTTTTTTTTTTTTGAGACAGGGTCTTCTTGTACCCATAGCTGGCCTAGAACCTGTATGGAGACCAGACTGGCCTCATTCTCACAGCGATGCTCTCATCTCACAAGTGCAGAGATTAAAGGCATACGCCACTATGCCTGGCCCATTTTTACCTTTTTGAAGTAACTCTAAAAAGCTTTTTCACAATAGCTATTCCAATATGCCTTCCCACTATGAACAGGGGTTTTTGTTTTCTTAGCAACACTTGTTATCACTTGGAATTTAATCAAAAGTGTCTTACTAGTTTTGAACCAACATCTCAATGTGGTTTTAATTTGTATTTCCTTCATGATTAGTGACATTGAACACCTTGACATATACCTGTCTCTTTGTAAAAATGTCTGTTCAGGTATTCTGTCCATTATGGCATGAATTTTTGCCCACTGGCCTCCCAAATTCATATACTGATATCTAATCTCCAATGCAGTAACAGTAAGAGGTGGCCTCGCTGTGAGGTGGATTAGTGTCTCATGAAAGATGCTAGAGGGCCCTCGTTTGTTTCTTCCACCAAGAACATGAAGAAAGTACTACCAATAAGGAGGAGACCTTTGGTAGTCTCCAGAGCTTTGATATTAGACTTTCCAGGCACCAAAACTATGAGCCACAAATTTCTCTTCTACAAATTACCCAGTCTAATGTATTGATCTTTCTTCATATTTTTTTTAGCCTAAGGCATTGTTAAATCAGTTTCAATGGTGTATTTTCAAAAGATGGATATTTGCTTTGTATTGAGTCGTATGGATTCCCTATATATTGTAGATCTTAAGCCATTATCAGATAAATGATTTGCAAATAGTTTTTACAGCTTGCTTTTTTTATTTCTTTTTGTTTTGTTTTATGCATTCTGGTCTTGCATTGCAGTCTTTTAATCATTTTGAGTTGATTTTTGTGTATGGTTTAAAGTAAGGGTCTGATTTCTTTCTTTTCTTTTTCTTTTTCTTCACATGGCTATTCAGTTTTTCCAACATCATATCTTGAGGAGACTATCCATTTCCATTGTGTTTTGGGTAGCACTGTTGAAGAGTACTGGATTGTGTAAATGTGGGCTATTTCATTGTATAGCCTTTCACTTTCTTACTTAAATTTACTCCTAAATATTTCTTTTGGATGCTTCTGTAAGTGCGATTATCTTCTTAATTTTTATTTTGGATAGTTTCTGTTAGTGTGTAGAAATACAGCTGGGGGTTTTTTTGTATGTTAACTCTGTATTTTTAAAATTAGTTCTAACAGTTTTTGCAGAGTCTTCATGATTTTTCTCCATATAAAGTCATTTCATCTGAAAATAGAGGCAATTTAACTTCTTGTCCAGTTTGGATGCCATTTATTTCTTGTTCTTGCCTAATTCCTCTGGATAGGACTTCCAGTACTATACTGAATAAATATGCCTAAAGTGGGCATTCTTGTCTTGTTCCTAATATTAGAAGAAAGGCTTTCAGGTTTTACCACTCAGTTTGATGTTCACTGTGGGCTTTCATCTCTGGCCTTTATTATTTTGGTTTGCTTTCCTTCTACAGCCAATTTGTTGAGAGTTTTATCATGATAAGGTATTGAATTTTTCCAAATGCTTTCTCTACATCTTTTGAGATGACTAAATTATGTTTTCTCCATTTTATTAATACAAGAGGTTATTGATTTATGTATGTTGAACATCTCTACATCTCAGGGAGAAAACCAGCTTAATCATGGTACATACTTACAATGTGCTGACGAATGTGGTTTGGCGGTGTCTTGCAGAGAAGCTCTGTTTCTGTGTTCATCAGGTACACAGGCCTGGAATTTTGGTTTTGCTCAGTGCCCTTGTCTGAATTTCATATCAGAGATGTTCCTTGCATTCAATTTCTCGTAAGAGTTTGAGAATTGATATTAATACTTCCTTAAGTGTCAGTTGGACTTCAACAGTGAAGCCATTCTATCTGGGGCTTTTCTTTGTAAGGAGTCTCGATTACCGATTCAATCTCCTTTCTCATGACAGCTTTGTTCAGAGTTTCTGCTTCTATCTGACTTAGTCTTGGCAGATTGTAGGTTCCTAGGAATTTATCCATTTATTAAACTCTGTTCTATTTCTTTGTGTGTATTTGTTCATAGTAGTGCCTTATGATCTTTTGTATTTCTGTGTTTCCAATTGTAATGTCTCCCTTATCACTTCTGATTTATTTGAATTCTCACCATTTGTTTAGTGTCTCTAGCTAAAGATTTGTCAATTTTATTTATCTTTGGAAAACCAACTCTTAGTTGCACTCTATTGTTTTCTTCAACTAGATTTCATTTACTTCTGTTCTGCTCTTCGTTCCTTTTTTCTTTCTGTTGAATTTGGGCTTAGCTTGTTCTTTATTCCATTCCCTTGAGGTATAAATTTAGATTGTTTATTTGAGTTTTTTCTTGGTGTTTATCAATGTAAACCTCCCTCCAGAACTCTTCGGCTGCATCCCATAAGTTTTGGTATGTTCTGTTTCCATATTTGTTTGTCTCAAGATATTTCTTATTTCCCCTTTGATTTCTTCTTTGACCCATTGGTTGTTCAGAAGTGTGTTTAATTTCCACATATTTGTGAATTTTCCAGTTTTCCTCCTGTTATTGATTTCTAGTTTCATACCATTGTGGTTGGAAAAGATACTTGATATTATTTCAGTCTTCTTAAATTTGTTAAGGCTTATTTTGTGGCCTAACATATGATCTACCCTGGAGAATGTCCTATATGCGCTTCAGAAGAATATGTATTCTGCTGCTGTTGGAAGGAATGTTTTGTATATGTCTGTTATATTCATTTGGTTTAAAGTATAGTTCAAGTTCAATGCTGCCATGTTGATTTCTGTATGGATGATCTATCCATTTTTGAAAGCAGGGTATTTTATTGTATTGTTGTCTATTTCTACCCTCTGACTTGTTGATATTTGATTTATATATTTAGGTGTTGTGACATTAGTTACATGTAAATTTATAATTATTATATACTTTAATTGAACTAATCCCTTTATCATCATACAGCTTTTCTTGAATCTTATTGTACATTTTAAAATTTATAGCCTATTTTGTCCAACACAAGTATAGCTTTCTCTGCTCCATTTCCCTTAAAATTCAAGCAGATTTCTTCTAAGCAGGATATAATTGTATCTTGACTTTTATTCATTCAGCCACTTTGAGTGTTTTGATTGGAGACTTTAGTCTGTTTACACTTAAAAGTAATTATAGATAGGTTAAGGACCTAGTATTACCATTTTGTTCACTGTTTTCTGACTTTTTGTAATTCCTTTATTCCTTTACCCACTCTTGTTATTTCCATTGTAACTTGATGATTTTATAAAGTGCCTTACTTTCATTCCTTTTCCCTTTATCTTTTCAGTTGTGTACTATAGAATTTTGTGATTACCATGGGGCATCCATAAGATATTATATAGCTATGAGAGTCTATTTTTAAATCAACAACAATGTAGTTTTGATTGCATACCAAAATCCAAACTTTTGCTTTCTACACACATTTTCAGTTTCTTAATTAGCTTTGTAGTTAGTTTACTTGATTGCTTGAGACAGGGTCTTGCCATTTATCCCAGGCTTGCTTGAAACTCCCAGTCCCAGGCTGACTTTGACCTTAAAATCATATTGTCTCCACCTCCTGAGTGCTGGGATTAGAGTTGCGTGTCACCCCATTTGACACATTTGAAAATTTTGGCAAACATATTTATTTTTATAGTTGGAACACATTAACAAATGATTATTGTAGGAGTTTTTGTGTATGTGGTATATGCATGTGTGTGCATATGTGTGTCAGTGTGGGTGCAAATGCATGTGTGAGTTCACGTGTGTGCATTTTTTGAGATAGATCTGTCACTGAACCTGGAGCTCACTGATTTGGCTAGACTGGCTGGCCAGAAAATCGCAGGGATCCTCCAGTTTCTGCCTCTCCAGTCACTGGATTATGAGTGTACACCTCTCTGCTTCGCTTTTTATGTGGGTGCTGGGACTCTGAACTTGGGTCCTCACACTTTTGTAGCATTTAACTGAGTCATCTTCCCAACCTCAGTAGAAGTTATTTTTAAGAATTTTGTCTTTTCCCATGCAAGTACAAACCAGACAAAAATCCAGCATAGAAGTGAGGAAACAGGTAAGACGCCCCGAGTTTAGCTGAGGAACTATTGGCAGCCAGTAACTACTGGGAGAGGGAAAGGTGGTTTTCTTTAAAGGAGTGACCCTAGGTACATTAAACAACTAGGCTCCAGGGAATGGACTCACACTGACATTTGGGAACACAAACTTGGCTTGATAGGCCTTAACATATATGATAGAATACATGAAATCCAGTGAAGGGGCTATAAAAGGGGAAGAGTCTAAATATGATTAAAACATATTTTATGAAATTCTAAAAAATTCAATTAAAAAGACTTTTGTCTTTTATATTTTATACTAGAGTGATTTATACACCATCTAACAGGATTAGAGGTATTTTGAATTTTGCTATGTATTTATCTTTCTCTGGCGACATTCATATTTTCATGTCATTTCTTGTAAGGCAGATATAATCATTGACGGACTTGGCTATTTGTGCAGAAAAGTCTTTAACTGTCTTTTCTGCAGGAAGGCGTTGATAGGTCTAGTATTCTTGGCTGGTAGTTTGGGGGGTATTGATTTTTTTTTTAGCGCTTTGAGTTTATCATCCTTTTCTCTCTTGACTTTCAAGGTTTCTGCTGAGAAATCCACTGGTAGCATAATGATGGTTCCTTTGTGTGTGACAAGCTTCATTTGTTTTCAAATATCTTTGCTTTTGACAGTTTTATTATAATGTGCTTGGGTAAAATCCAAATTGAACCTATTGACACACTTTTGAACTTCATGTGCCTAGATGTCAATATCTTTCATCATGTCTGAAAAGTTTTCAGTCATTATTTCTTTACCCAAGCTTCATCTGCTTTCTATACTTCTTCTTAGATTCCTATAACATGAGTTTAGATTACTTGATGATATCTCATAAATCATGACTTTTCAATTTGATTTAATTTTAGATTTTTATTTTTATTCAGTGTTTGTGCAGGCACAGGCATTCTGTGCTATGTGTCCACATGTGAGGAGGTCAAGGGACAACTTTCTGGGAATAGGTTCACTCGTTTTGTTTTTGAGGCAATATCTGTCATTTCTGCCACTGTGCTGCTTACATGAGCTTCTAAGCTACTCTCCTGTCTCCACCTCCCATCTCACTGTAATGTTGGGGGTAGGCACTGGAGAGATGGCTCAGTGGTCAAGAGCACTGGCTGCTCTTGCAGAGGACCCAGGTTTGATTTCCAGCACCTACATGGCAGCTAGCAACCGTCCATAACTCTAGTTCCAAGGGAATCTGATGCTTTCTTCTGACTGCAGGTGTTGCATCACACAGGTGCACTTACACACATGCAGGCAGTATACTAAGACACATAAAATGACATAATAAAATATTTTTTAAAAAGAATGTTGGGGTTGTGATTACAGATACAAGTCACTGCCTGTAGCTTTTTTACATGGGTTGTAGGAATCAAGCGCAGGTTTCATTGTGTGGCAAGCACTTTTACCAGCCATCTTGCTGGCCACATTTTTATTTAATTTTAGTCTTCTGAGTTGATAATGTCAATTAACTTGTCTTCAAGTTCACAGATCTTTTTCTTCTTTGCCAAGTTCACTGCTATCATTCTGAAAATATCGTATCTTTTATTTTACTCATTGTATTCATGAGCTCCAGGAAAATTTAATTCCTCAGTTTCTTCATTTATAACTTATATTTTATTGAGTTCTCTATTGATGTTTATCTGCAGCTATCTGAGCTTCCTTATAACAATTACTTGAGTTTTTGTCAGGAAAATCATAGCTATTTATTTTTCCTAAGAATTTTGGTAGTGCTACGGATCAAATCCAAGAATACATACATACTATGCAAGTGCTCTTGATCCGAGTTACACCTCAGCCTCCTCTCAAGATATTATCACTTCCTAAGATCCCACAACGTTATAATGGACCCCGAGAACCTCCCATATGTTTGCTCTTAAACGGTTAACTCTGTATGTCTTCTCTCAGTCCTGCTAAGTTGAACTGTCTAGTGTATAGGACTGTGAGCCAACAGCATAGGCACACACTTGATGTCCAGGATGCAAATGAAGAAGCCCTAGCAATGAGGGATGATGCATAGAGTGTGGGTAGTGCCTGTGAGCGACTAGAAGGAGACCACAAGTTAGGTGTCGCAAACTGCAAGTGTGAAGCCCGCTTGACAGAAAGCATAAAGCAGTTAGTGTATACATGGTCTTTGTTGAATTTTGAGCCCTGGTTGCCATGGGTCTTTTCTGTGCTCCCAGCTTTCCCTAGTCCCTCAGCTGTGACGATCTGTTCTGTGGTCTTAGTGACTTGAGTAAAAAGCAGATTTCTTTGGCAGTACTGAAACAGTTTAGAAATCGGAGTATTGACTCATTGCACTCTCTTCTTCCTTCATGGAGGAATCACTGGTGGAAGAGATATCTCCTGGCACTATTCTGAGAGATCTTGGGGTAAGCTGGCAAAGATAAAGTAAAATTGTTCTTCTGTCTCTTTTTTTATGCATCTGTCCTCAGATTTTTTTGCATCAATAGTACATTGGAAATTCTCTCCTGGACATTTGGACTGCCACAAGATGTTCTCATTCATGAATGGGTGTCAGAATTAATTCGCTCCAGGGAGATAATAGTAGAAAACTCATCTTACTGATGTCACCCCCTACATCAAAACATCTCGTGCTTCCTTAATAATGTCTTTCCTAAGAAGAAAATGTTTAATGCTAAAGTTTCATCAGAACATAATTACCCAAGCAAAGGGAAATGCCCAGTTTATCCTTGTTGTAGCCCTCTGGTTTCCCTTAAAGAGAGGAGCTGAGAAACATGTGAGTGAGTTTCACAGCCCAGAGCTACAAATTCACCGAAGACTTGAGAGCTAATCATGGACTCATGGAGCACTTTCTGTCTTCCATACCTCGTCACATCACCAAAGACCTATTTATTTTGGTTACTTTTACACAGTACATCATGTATGACTATGGAGAAAAAAATTCTAAGAAAAAATTTTAAATTGTTTTTAAAAGTCATAAGACATACTAAAAGGTAAACCAGTGTGAAGAGACACAGCAAGCATCAAAACTAGACTCTGCTATTAAGAGAGGCTGGAATAATCAAGTCAGGAATTTGAAATGACTATGCTTACTATGTCAAGGTGTCTAATGGATAAAGTAGACAACATTCAAGTAGAAATGAACAATGTTAGCAGATAGACTCATTAATAAACTGTAATAAATTACAGAAATGATCTGTAAGTTTGAGGATTTGGCAATAGAAGTTCCAAAATGGAAAAGCAAAGAAAAAGACAAAACCCATAGAATAGCCAAGAAATGTGGGATAACTGCAAAAGTTGTAAAATATTTGCAACAGGAACACTCAAAGGAGAATAAAGAAAGAAATAAAAAATCATGTTTAGAACAACAGAGACCGATAGTTTACTTTCCCAAGTTAATGTCAGATACTGAATTACACATTCAGGAAACTCAGAGACCACTAAGCAGAATAAATACAAAAATTTCTACACTTAGGTTATTATTTTCAAAATACGAAAATAAAATATATTGTTTATTAAATCATTAAAGATGTTAGAAAAACAAAATGCCTTTCTTGTGGGGAGGGGAGATAAGAATTATACTTGCCATTTCAAACCCCATAAAAGGAGGAAGAATTGAATTAACTATTTAAAGTGTTGAGAGGGAAAGAAACCATACCAAAATAGAATTCTGTACCCTGAGAAATTATTTTCCAAAATGAAATAGAAATACTTGCTCAGATAAAAACTGAGATAATTTGGTGCCAATATGCTTTTTAAATAAAAACATTAGTTTCCTCAAAATGAAGGAAAATGATGGAGTTAAAAAACTTAGATCACCACAGATGATCTGATTATGTATGCACAGACATATGTACGTACATGTGATTGTGTAAGGGAAACGCATGCAGAAGTGATACAAAGGATGAGGAGGAACTAGATTATTTTGTTATAAGGTTCTGCTACCAAGCAATGGTATAGTAGTGTACGAAAGTGAATTTGCACTAACTAGATGTAAATGTGTATCAGAAATCCTAGACAACTGCCATAAAAGAAAAAGAGTAGAGAAACAAAAGAAAATGAAATCATAAAATAATCAAAATCACAGAAGGCTGAAAACAGAAGAAACTCTTAAAAAGAAAGAACAAAGGCAGCACATAGAAAGCAGTACCACATGTAGCAGATAGTCATCCAATGATGTCAATTATCCCGTGAAATGCCAACAGTCTAAGTGTACTAATGAAAAGACAAGGATTATCAGAATGAATGAAAACATGACACAACCAGATGGGTCGACACCAAATCCATCTTAAATGTATAGAAGCATTTAGATTGCAAGAAAATGAATGGAAAAAGCTCTATAACACTACAGTAATCAAAAGAAAGCAGGAGGGCCGTGGATGTAGCTCAGTGTTAGAGCACCTGCCTAACATTTGCAAACCAGGGGATTTATTTCCAGTACCTCAAAAAGAAAAAAAAAAGAGCAAGCAAGCAAGAATAGCCAAATCAATTGAAAACAGAACAGATTTAAGACCAAGAAAAATTATTGGAGAAATGATGAGCAATAAGACTGCAGCTTAGTCTATACTGCTGTTGCTATAGCAGAATATCCAAAACTGAGAAGTTCATAAAGAAATGAGGTTTAGTTAGTTCGTGTCCTACATGTGCATGAGATGACCTCAGCATCTGTACAGCTTCTCATGAGGCTTCGTGGGAAAAGGGAAAGCATGCACATACAGAAGTACATATGGAGGAAAGAGGGAGGGGAGGTATCATCAGGCTCATTTTATAGTAACCTGCTCTCAAAATAACAAACGTACTCAGTGAGAACTACATTAATCTCCACATGATAAGTGAAGCCTTCATAATGTAATTACCTTTTAAAGAGCTTACTACTTTTTAATACAATAACACTGACAATTTAATTTCAACTTAGATTTGGGTGGATAAACCAGATGTGAATCACAATACAGGGGCATTTCTCCACAAAGACATAACAATTCTTAATGTATGTGCACCAAATACCAGAGTGTCAAAATACGGAAGGTAAAAACTGATGGAACTGTGGGCATAAATACATGGACTCATTATTATACTTACAGAATTCAATATTCACTTTTTATAAATCGACACATTCACTAGGAAGCAAATCATTAAGGACATTTTAGCTCAATGATAGCATCAGTCAGCTACTATAATAGACACTGATAGACTGCTTTAGCCAACAATGGAATACTTACTCTTCTCAAGATCTAGGGAAAGCAGGATAGAAGAGGGAATATGTGGAGGTATATCTAACAGTAAAGACCTTTTGAGAAAGTCATATGGAAACCTCCTACTACTGAAGCTTCTTAAAATACATACACAAACAATCCAAAAAAACTAAATGTAATTACCTTATAATGAGGATTCACTGACTCTACCAGATATCACAAGCTATTAGCTTAAAAGCCCAATGCCAGAGATGAACTTCATCTTTTGCAATTATTGACCAGGTAGAGTACACAGACCCTCAAACAATACAGATTATTGCCATTGCCATCAGTTCCCCTCCAGAACTAGACAGTATACCCTATTACTGAAACTACTACATCTGTGAGTCACAGAACATGGAGAAATCAGCTGCAACTGACCACAAAGCTTCATTTCTCCTGGCTAACTTTCATAGTGCCAGAAAGTGCTATGCATACTCCTGAAAGAGAAATCTGATCATCAGCCTTACCCAGCTGTGAACCTTGTGAACTACAATAATGATTGGCCTGGCAAGCTATTCCTACTGGTGGAATACTGGTATGAATATTAAGGGAGTAACCAACCACTTTCCAATTAGATTTAAGGTCTGCTTACTACAAAATGGAGTCCAAACCTGGCACTGTTATCAGGGCCAAGAACCTGTGGCTTGACAGGTCACAGGTTGCAGGAGAGAAGCCACTACTGTTATTCTGCTAAATGCACATTGTACTAAACTGATCCCATATGGCTCATTGTTATAACCATATATTACTTCATCTCTCAGCTCTCACCAGAGAAGTTTCCTTATGCACAAGATGGGGATTAACACAGAGACCCACAACTGGCCAACCTGAAGAGAATAAGAGATTGCAGAGTGTTCAGCCCTAAACGGGGCACCCATATCATACCCTCTCTCCCAAGGCTCAGTGATTATTGTGGAAGAGGGGTAGAAGGTTATAAGAGCCAGAGCGGCTAGGTTACTATAAAGAAACAGTGTTTTCCAGACAGCAGGATAATTACACAGATGACCTCACACCAATTGTGACAGCATGTATAAGACCTATGCAATCTCAAGCCAGATAAAATCCCAGCATGAGGGTGGGGAGGAACTGTGCAAGAAGCTCCAACCCCAGCTGAAGAGCTAGTGGCAACTGATAGCTTCTGTGAGAGGGAGAGTCAGTTTTCCTTAACAGGGTGATGATCAGTAGGCATCCACACCCAAGAGCATTTATGGACACAAAGTAGACTCAGTAGGACTTAATAAAATGATAGCGGGCACGAAGTACAGGGGATAGCAAGGGGAGTGAAGATGGAGAAGGGAGTCTGAATATGAACAAAACACATTACATTAAATTCTCAAAGAATCAGTAAAAATACTCTCTAAAACATCAGACCATGCTCGGGGCCATGCTGTGATAGAATAGAAGTTGAGGGGATTTGGAGCGATAACTCAATGATTTAAAGCACTGGCTGTTCTTGCAGAAGACCCAAATTCAAATCCCAGCACTCACATGGCAGGTAACAACCAGTAACTTCTGTTCCAGGGGATCTGATGCCCTTTTCTGTCCTCTTTGGGCACTGTATGGCACAGGTGCAACTTACACCCATGCAGACATAACACACACATAAAAATACATAAATAAATACAGTTTTTATAAAAGAATAGAAGTTGGGGCTGGAGGGAATGGGGCTCAGCAGTTAAGAGCACTTTCTGCTCTTGCCAAGGACCTGAGGTCAGTTCTCAGCACCTACATGGCAGCTCACAACTTCCTTTAACTTCAGTTCCATGAGATCCAATGCCTTCATGTGGCCTCAGCAAGCATCAGGCACACATGTGGTATACAGACTTACATGCAGAGAAAACAATCAGACACAAAATAAAAATAAATAATTTTTAAAGAATAAAAATTACAGTGTGTCTGTTCTCAGTTCAGAATGGAATTAAAGTAGACTGCTAGCAGGTGGCCAAGCATGATGGCACATACCTGAAAGCCAAGCTTTTGAGAGGCAAAGGCAGGAAGATCATGAGTTCAACACCAAAATACTTGCAGATTAAATGGTCCACATAAATAACACATAAGTTAAAGAAAAATCCCAAGAGCATTACAAAATATTTTGAAGTAGGTGAAAATGAAAACAAAACATCAAAATTTGTAGGATACAGCCAAAGCAGTGTTTATAAGGAAATTTCTAGCATTAAATGCATATGCTAGATGACTTTTAAAATCTAACCTTCTACCTTACTGAAAAGTAAACAAAAGCATAGAAATAAGATTCTAGCCAAAATCATTGAAACGGATTCATGAAATGAGTGAAAATGATTGAGACGTCAATGAAATCAATAGAGCAAATCAACAAAAGCAAAAGTTCTTCCTTTATTTTTACAGGATCAACAAAATTGATAAGTTTGTATCGAGGCTCATAAAAAAAGAGAGGACATAAGACATTACCCTAGCATCAGAAATGAAAGTGGAGACATCTCTAAAACATTGTATGCACATGAACATGGTAATAAAGGAGTATTACGAGTAGCCATGTGCCTACACATTTAATAGCTGAAATGAACCGATCCCACGAAAGGCACAATGCTGGCAAGTGACGATAAACTAAATCTCATACATCGCTGGTATGGAAATACATAATGCTACAGGCACTCTGAAAAATAATATGGTGGTTTCTTTAGAAACTAAACATGTACTTACCATGCAACCCATCAATTACACTCTTGGGCATTTATCCCGGAGAAATGAAAAATTATCCACACAGAGAACCTGTGCATGATTTCTCATTCATAACAAAATTATTTGTAATAGTCCAAAACTGAAAACCAGCAAAATGACCTTAAACAGGTAAGTGGCTGAATCAACTGCTATGTTCATACTATGGAATGTTACTCATCAATAAAAGGAAACAAACTCTTGATACATGCATGAACGCAACTCCAGGAAACTATGCTCACTAATAAAAACCAATTTCAAAGGTCACATGCTGTATTATCCCATTTATATAACATTGTCAAAATGACAAAATTGTAGAGTTGGGGAGTAGATTACTGGTTGCCAGGGATTAAGGATTGTGGGGTGTAGGGGGCTAGAGACTACATGGAGGTACCCTGAGGGAGATCTTTCTGGTAATGAAGAGTTTTGTGTCTTGATTGTGTTAGTAGTTGCACAAACCCTCATGTGATAAAATGGCACAGAAATACAGTTCGCACGTTCTAACAATGTTAGCATCCTGAAGTCGACATTCCTGGGATTCATAGGTTTGGCGAATATTAGACAAAGGACAAGTAAAGCCTCCTTCTGCTCCCTTTTGTATATTACACATTTTTATGAAGAAACAATACCTAGGCCAAGAAACTCTCAGTCTTTAAATGCACAATTTAGCACGTTTTAGCATATTCACAATGTTGCCCAAATATCTTCACTGCCTAATTCTGAGTATTTTCGCCATTCTGCACAACGACTCAGTATCTATTAGCAGTTACATTCTGTAGTTCCCCAAATCACTAATCTACCTTTCGTCTCTATAAATTTTCCTATTTTGAACATTTCACATTAATGGAATGATACAATCTGTGGTCTCTTGAATGGCTTCATTCACTCAACATAAGTTTTCCAAGGTCTAGCCAAATTCTAGCACGTTACCAGTACTTTATTCCTTTGGATTAAATAACATTTCATTTGTGCATATATATCACACCTTTATCCATCCATCAGTTGATAGGCAAAGAGGCTACTTTCACTTTGGGGGTATTATGAATAATCTTCCCATGAACATGCATGTACACGTTTTTACATGAACACATTTCCAATTCTTTTGGGTTTACTCATGAGTAGATATGTTTAATTATGTGGTAATTTATGTTTAACATTTTGAGAAATGGCCAGGCCAATTTCCAAAGACGCTGAACCATTTACACTCCCATCAGTAAAGTATGAAGCTGTCCCCGGTATTCTTTTCTTTAAAAATATTTTGTGTATTATTTTTATTTTATGTATCACCCGCATGTATGTAAATGTACCTATGCTGTGCAGTGCCCGTGGACATCAGAACATCAGAAGAGGGCGTCAGATCACTTGGAACTGGAGTTATGGACAGTTGTTAGCCACTATGTGCATGCTGGGAACCAAACCTGGTCCTCTGCAAGAGCAGCCAATGCTCTTAACCAGTGAGCCAACTCTCCTGCCCCTCAGTATTCTTTTCAACATGTTATTATCTTAACTTTTGAAGGAAGGTGTGGGTATAAAGAATTATCTCGTTTAAGCTTATATTTCACAATTACTAATGTTGAGCATCCTTTACATACTTATTGGTTATTTCTCTGTCTTCAGATAATTGTCTTTCAAATACTCTGCTCATTTAAAAATCAGGCCAATAACCTATGTAGGACAGCACACACCAGCAATTCCAGCACTTGAGATCAACAGGACACTGTATTTCAAAGAAGTCCAATTTATCTTTTTCCCCCTTTGTTGTTTGGCATCATGTCTAAGAAACCATTGTCTAATAAGGTCAAAAGGCTTTATACATATGTTGTCTCCTTAGAATTTATTTATTGACTTTTAAATTTAGCTCTTCGATAATTTTTTTCAGTTATTTTGAGGTTTTCTTTTTGAGACAGATTATAGTTATGTAGCTCCAGGTGGCCTTGAACTTGGGATATTCCTGCGTTAGCTTCATAGTGTAATGTACTGAACCAAATTTCTCTCCACCCCAATGGCGTATCCATTTGTCAGAAGTATTTGTTCGAAGGACTGTTTATTTGCTATTGGACAGTCTTGTTGCTCATCTCAGATCTTATAAATGTGTGGGTTTGTTTCTAGACTTCTTTCTACTTGCTGTACCTGTCTGCTGTCTGCCACTCCCACACTGTCTTCACTTACTGTAGTTTTGTGAAAGTTTTGAAGTCAGGAAGTTTCAAAGAAGCAACTTGTTTTATAATTTTTATTGATTTGACTGATTTTTGGATTTCCATATGAATGTTAAAAGTCACCTTGACAATTTCTAGGGAGAAATGGTAGCTAGGACTTTGACAGGAATGGGGTTTAATTGGTACAATTTTGTGAGTATTGCCATCTTATTATCTTAACAATATTGTCCTTCTATCCATGATCAATGAGATGACATTTATTTTCATTCAGTATTCTGTGGTATTTTGCCATGCACATATTTTGTTAGGTAGCTGCCTAAACATTTCATTATTTTTGACACTGCTGTATATAGAATTGTTTTCCTTCTTCATTTGTTTTCTCTCTCTCTCTCTCTCTCTCTTCTCTCTCTCTCTCATTTTATATTGGGGGGGACTCTCTGTGTTTCTCGGGCTGTCCTCAAAGTTCTGGGCTCAAGGATGCTCTTACCTCACTGTCCCTAGTAAGCTGAGGACAAGAACTTGCCACTACATCCAGTTTGGGGAACTGCTTTCTTAATTCTATTTTAAGGTTCTCACTGCAAGTGTATAGACATAAAATATGCTTATTTTGTTTCCTGCAACCTTGTTAAGCTAAGTTATTAATTCTAATAGCTCTTTTTGTGGGTCCTTAAGACTTTCAAGACACAGATTCAGTGGTTTGAATCTTTGTAGAAATGTGTCCAGTTTGTCATCTAGGATTTTTCATTTGTTAGTATGCAATTGTTCAGGATATTAGCATGTGATTGTTTTCATCTTGGGTAGGTTGGAGGTAATGTATTCTCTGTCTTTTTTTATTTCAGTCATTTGAAGCTTCTCTTACTTGGTTGTTCAGTCTAACTAATGGTTAGAGAATTTTTGAAATCTTTTCTAAGCATCAAAGTTTAGCTTCTTTGATCTTTACATTTTTATGGATTTATTTCATTTGTTTCCACCCAAGTGTCTATAATTTCTGTCCTTCTGTTATTTGGGGTTTACTTTGTTCTCCTTTACCTTGTTTCTTAAAGTTGGAAAGTTGACTGTTGATTAGCATTTTTTTCATTTTTATTTGAAGCTGTAAATGGTTAAGACTGAGGATGCTGTGCTTTCCTTTTTCACTTATCTCAAAGAATCTTCTAATTGCCCTAGTGATTTCTTTGACTCTTTGGTTCTCAGAATTGTGCTGTTAAGTTCCATATACTTGTAATATCATCAAAATCCTGGTATTGATCTCATCTCTAACTTCATTCCATTTTGGTTGTAGAATATAGTTGCCAATGTTTCAATCATTTGAAATTTATTTATTAAGACTTGTTTTATGGCCTAAAATATAATCTAACTAGATAGGAAATATTTCATTTGCGTTTGAGAAAAATATGTGTTCTGCTCTTGTTGGGCAGTGCTCTACAGATGTTTGTTAAGAAGTTTGTTTGGGGGGACAGAGTCTCATTATGTAACCCAGTCTGGACTCAAATTTGTGATTTTCCTGTCTAGGCCTCCTAAGCACTTAGATTACAGGTGTCTACCATCCTATCCAGCTGGTTAAACTGAAATTGTAACATTGTTCAAGTCTTTTATTTCAGTGTTAATTTTTGGCTTATCAATTATGGAAAATAAACTACTGAATGTGTTTAACTATCTATTTTCCCTTTTAAATTCTGTCAAATTTTGATTAATGTATTTGTGGGCTCTGTTGTTAGGTGAATTCATATTTATAATTATTGTATCTTCTTGATATACTGATCCTTTAAACACGATAAAATAGTTCTCTTTACAAAGCTTTCCAGCTTTCCTTTAAGGTCTACTTGGTGTTATACCATAGAGCCCCTCCAGTTCTTTTATAGTTACTGTTTGTATGATATCTTTCTTCATCCTTTTACTTTCAACTTAGTTGTATTAGAATCTAATACATCTCTGCTGGGGATGGTGGTATACTCCTATAATTTCAGCTACTCGGAAGTCTGAGACAGGAAGACTGAAAGTTTGAGGCCAACCTACAAGGCTTAACAAGATTCTGTCTCAAAATGAAAATTTGTAATGAGGTGGAAATATTAATTCAGTGGTAAGCCACTTAGCTAGCATGCACAACACCCTGTATCCACTCCTCAGTACTGCAAACATCAAGTGTGTCTTGTATATATAAAACTGGATCATGCTTTAAATATATGTACTAATCTCTCCCTTTAAATTGGAGTGTGTACTCCATTACCCTTAATAAATTACTAATATAATAGGACTTATTTCTGTCACTTTCTCATATATATTGTCTTCTTATTCCTTTACCATACATCTTTTGTGTTAAACGTGTCTTTTCTAATTTACCGTTTTAATCCCCCTGTCATTTCTTTTGTTATCTTTTTGAGTCATTTTCTTATTGGTGGCCCTGGGGATTATAATTAATCATACAATTCAATAGTATACCCAGGGCCTCGTGCATGTTGGGCAAGCACATTACTAACATATTTGCATCCTCAGCCCCATGCAATATATTTTTCATTTTAGGTTTTGGACTTCGCACTTTCAGAATTTCTATTTAGTTCTTTTCTGTAACCTATCATTTGTAATTTCTGTTTAGTGAGATATTGCCAAATTTCCCCCTATTTAGTCTTGGTTTCTCTTAGTTCTTTGAATATACTACAAAACTACTTGTGTAGTAAGTCCAATGTCTGTGCTTCCTCAGGCACACTTTCTATGGACGTTTTTTCCTGTGGATAGGCCACATTTTGATGTTTCTTTGCATGCCACATTTTTGCTGAATAACTGAACACATAAAATAACATGATATTCCATTCCAATTATGAAAATCAGATTCTCCTCTTTCACCAGTTTGCTGTTGCTTCTGTTCACATAGTTAGTGGATTGTCTAAGCTAATTCTGTGAAGTCCCTATTCATTGTTTTGTATGTCCACTGAAGTCTCTGCTTGGTTATCTTGGTGGTTAGCTAATGATTAGAAACAGATTGTCTGAGATGACTGGGACCCATGAGTGTAGTCCTTGCTAAGGGCTCCATGTGCATGTTGATGGCACAACTTCAATGCTCAGCCCAACAGGTCACAATTCACCTCAATTTCCCGCTCATGTAGTCTCAAAGACAGCCAGAAGCAGGAGCTTCTCAGTTTCCCAGAAGCATATGCACAGCCCCATGTGGCCTTCTAGATTTCTAGGACTATGTCAGAGTGTTTCCAAGCCCTCTAATCAGCATGTCATTCTCCGGCTTATCCTGTTAAGCTTTCTCATTAGCCTATGTAGCTCCATCTGGATTGGCCACCTTATTGTTAAACAAGCACCACTGATTAGTTTCAACAAAAGCTGTTTGATGAGGTGAGTTCTATCTAAATCTGGTTAAATAAAGACTACCTTTATGAGTGATGTCTCCATATGGTCCAACTGACAGATCAAGCAACTACGATTCTTTGTAAATGGAAGGACCTTCATTCCTTTCCTTTCTTCTCCAGTGGCTTCTAGTCTACTGATTTTCACTGTGGTTGTGCTCTTCCTTTTCAAGGATCCTGTGGAGCTGAGAGGGGTGTGGAGAAGGCAAGTGGAAATACTGCAAAGTTTACTTTCTTACCAAAAATTAGCCTTAAGCACACGCCTCATATTGCTAGAACTCTGCTTAGTTTCCAAAGTTGCGATACTGCTTGTACTTATCAATGTTCTGGTTGTTTTTATGGAAGAGAGTGTTTGTGTAGGTCTTCACCTTGCCATTATTGTTGACAACTCTCTGTACTAACTTTTCAGTTTCATCTATAATGTCTATCTATAATGATTACAAAGGAAAATACTTTTTTAAAGGGCTCATGTATAGGTAGACTAGTAAGTAGCCTGCCATCTAGCTTGCCTGCCCTGTGGCCCCCAAAGTTATCTATATACCACCTATGTTTAATTGGTTCATATAATAACTTTGGAAGTAGGCATTTCTAGAGCCATTCTACAGCTGAGGAAAAAGGATCAGAGATGAGCGGTTCAGTCACTTTTCCAGAGGTAGAAAATAATGGAGCTGGAAATTCCAATTTATGTGGGCCCAATTCTCAAGTTCCTTTCTTCACTGATTTTAATTAATTAGTTAATTAATTAATGTACATCATCCAATGTCTGCTCTATGCCAGTCACTATTGTATATGTTGGACATATAGCAATGGATAAAATAAAGGTCTTTATTGCATGAAGCTGGATACCTAGTGAAGAACTGCAAATAATCACATAAAGGAATAAATAATATGCCTAGTACTTTTAAGTGCTATAAAGAAAATGAAAGCAAGTAATTATCAGAGAGCAATGGAGTTGACAGGAGATACTACTTTAGCTGGAATTACTAGGAAGGCCTCTGTGAGAAGCTGGCATCTGAGAAGGAATCTGAATGAAGTAAAGAAGGTAGATATACAGATCACATGCAATGGGGGAACTGAACACAGAAGCATTCAGGTAGTGATGTACCTTCAGTGTTTGAGGAACAGCCAAGGGAAATAGATGGAGCAGAGTGATGGAATGGGGGAAAGTGAGGGTAGGCAAAGAAGTCAGAGAGAAAAGGCTGCTGGTGGAGACACACCATAGGGCAATGGTTCTCAAGCTTGCCTACACCTAGACTCACCTTAGGTATATTAGCTACCATTCTCATTACTATAGCAAAGTCCCTGACAAGAAGCAACTTAAAGGGAAAAAGGGTTTATTTTGGTTCACAAATTGAGATAATATAGTCCATCATGGCCCAGAAAGTATGGTGGCAGAAGTCTGAAGTAGCTGGTCACATTGTGTCCACCTTCGGGAAGGATAGAGATACATGCTGATGTTCAGCTGGCTTTCTCAGTTAAACTTCTCTCAAAACACCCTCTCAGACACACCCATAGATGCATCTATTAAGTGATTCCAAATCCAGTCAAGTTGGCAATGAAAAAATATCCGTAAGTGCATCTCATGTCAACTTGACACCCAAACGTATCAATTTTAATCATAAAATTATACCCCTGGATCCACTTTGTGGATGATGCCAAGTTCTGTTGCCAATGTGAGAATATAGCTACAGTGGTCTCTGAATGTCTTAGCCACTGAACCTGAGAAGAACCTGGACAGCCATTTTGGAACTGGGAATCCCTGTGTGGAATTCTCAGTTCAGGATCTCCCCATTTAAGGAATTTTTATAGGCTAGAGTCATCAATGAGTAGGATTTTGCCCTTGGGAATCTTCCTATTGTCCCAGTGTGGAGTCGGGGGCTTCTCTTTAGTGGTGCTAATCTCTTTAACCATTCTAGCTACTTTATCTGCACCTGCTTTGTCAGCAACTTTAATCAGGTTCAACCTCCTTTACTTACCAGTCTTTATATCCATCTTTCATATCTTCCTGTCTCTCATTGTAAATCTGATCAAGCGACATAAGCAATAATTTTGCCAAAGCCTGAGTGTTTTATTTTGAAATGTCCCCCATCAAATAAATTGCTTTTATATTTTGAAGTTCACCCTCACTCAAGTTCACAAGACATGGGCAGAACACAGCCAGACTAGTTTTTAGAATGTAATATGAGTGGCCTCTACCCCAGTTCCTGATAGAATTTTTGTTCCCTTCTGAAACCTTATGAGCGCACCTTTTACTGTGTGTATTTCTACTGTCATTCTGATCTTACAAACTCCCATCAGAATGGCCCATTAAATTCTTTTTGTAGCATTCTGTGGCATTTCTAGCCTATAGCTTGAAACTCATCCACGTTTTTGCCACAAACAAATTCCACATGCTTATAAACCACAAGATCAGGTTTATCAAGCAATGGCCCATTTCTTGGTACCAATTTTCTGTATTAATTACTTTTGTCGTCACTGTGAACCTGACAAAAGCAACTTAAGAAGGAAAACATTTATTTTGGCTCGTGGTATGAAGGTCCGTTTTGGCCCAGAAAACATGGAGGTAAGAGCCTGAAGTACTAGTCAATTTGTGTCCACAGTCAAGAATCAGAGAAAGATGAATTCTGCTGGCTTCCGCCTTCCCCTGTTATTCAGTCTGAAAGCCCAGTCTATGAAATGGTGCCAGTCACATGGTGGAGTTTTCCTTCTCAGTTAAATCTCTTTGGAAACATGCAGACACACCCAGAGGTGTGTTTCCTAGGTATTTCCAAATCTAGTCATGTTGTCAATGAAAATTAATCATCACACCTGGGCAAACCTTTCAAAGTCAGCACACACAGGATGTTAAATCAGAACTAGTGGGCTTGAGAAGCAGACACTAGTACCTTTTAAACACCCTAGATGCCTCAAACATGCAGCCATGTTTGGAAACTTGTAATATAGTGTCTTTTAGATCATTACCAGGCCTTTGGCATCTGTCGTGGTTTGTGAGAAGCCTGGAGATGGTTTTAAGCAGAGGCATAATAGGTATAACATGATGTATTGTGTGTTTTAACAGGATCCCACTGGTTTATGTCCAGAGTAGACTATTGGGGGAAAGGATGGAAGAAGGAAAATCAGTGAAGGGCTAGTTGCTCATTCAGGTGAGAGATAATGGAGACACAGTGCGTCACTGCAGAAACAGAAAATCTGAAGGTCAAGAAGGGGAAGAGACTGGCCAAAGGAATCATAACCAGTCATTGAAAGTGTAAGAATCACAGCCATACCTCTTACCTTCCAGTGTAACCTGTACTGCTCTCAGGCTGCCTTGCTGATAATCCTGGAAAGGTGAGATTAACTATAGGGTCATTCTCAAAGTCCATATAGGTGAGGCAGGGAGTGAGGGAAAGACTCACCCACAGTTGGACTGAAGGAGCATCCTAGGTAAGGCTATGGCTCATCAGTTAAAAGCACTTGCTATTCTTGCAGGGCACCTGGGTTTGGTACCCAGAATCCACATGATGGCTAATAACCATCCGTAACTTCAACTCCAGGGGATCCAACTCCCTCTTCTGCCCTCAGGTCACTGCATGTATGTGGTGTACTTACATACATGTAGGCAAAACATTCATTGAGAAAAAACTAAGAAGCATGTGTGGTGTCTCATGTTTGTAATTCCAGCACACAAGAGGCTGAAATGAGGGGATTGCCACAAATTTGAGAGCATCCTGAGATACACAGTGTGTTCTAAGCCAGCCTGGGCTACAGTATAAGATTTTGTCTCAAACAAAACAAAAAGGAAAAATAATAAAAAGAAAATTGAGGATGGTGGCTCAACCAGCACTATTATCCTTTGCCTGTGACTCTAAATGTCAGGGAAGTTATCAAATACTGTCCAAAGTGGAACCTCCTGATATTAAAAGAATCTTACCCTTGGGTGCTGGTTAAGAGCACTAGCACAACACAGTTCTCATTGTTACTGAGTGCCAGTCACCCAGGTCCCTCTATTGGAAGCTGAGAACTGTGAGGACAATATCGATTGGGGCTCTGGTTGCTTCCACCATCTTACTCTTCTTCTTCCTGTTGGCAGAAGCACAGATAGAGTGTTGGGAACCAAATTTGGAGGCACTCAAGTTCTGGAACCACCACAGCTCATGACATAATTTCCTAGCTCAAAGCTCCACTTCACAGTTTACACAACTCTTTTCCACCCCAACAAGTCTAGGAGGTAGAAATGATTATCACCATTTAATAAATGAGGCCCAGCTGGGAGGTGAAGAAACATCTCCACACCAGGCCAGCTTTCCCACTAAACCATGTGCACAAGCCTTTTGGAGTACCAATGCTAGGAGAATTGCTTATGGTACACCGGGGAAACTGAGGTCTGAAGAAGGGAGCCTCTTGGCCATCTCCAGACCCAGTGGGTACACCAGAGTCCAGACAACAGCAGGTGCCACCAGGAGCCTGAGCCTGGCTTTCATTTGTCACTGGGCTGGGCGCCATGCAGCTTGCCCAGGGCCATGGTTCAGGCTCAAATTGGGGTGTTTGGTTCCTTTCTTTATGTCTCCTCTTGTAACTCCAGCTTAACACTCCCCAGATGGCCATTCCTGCCGGCTCCCTGCCCACGCTGCCATTCAGACGGGAAAGCAATCATTTCGCAGCCCCATTAATTAAAGACTAATTGCTGATTGGAAACACATTGACTGGGCCCTGAGCCGGTATCATGTTGTGGGCCCTCTGGCCCTGGGGAAGGCCCAGCCCTAACAAGACTCTGGCCCCCCAGCGGCTTGCTTGCTCACTGCGACAGCACAATTGGACCTGGACTTAGGCTAATGAGGTGTCAGCTGACTATTAGAACCACATTGATGGGGGAGGCTGGCGACCAGACCAGATAGAAGCTGACACATGCAGCAGCCATTAACTCTGAAGTTTCTGTGCTTCCAACAATGGCTCCTTGGGGGCTACCAGGAGCCTGGGCCTGGCTTTCCCAGCCAGTTAGCAAGGGCTCATCTTCCAGCTAGATCCCCTCCAAGAAGCTCAATCTCCCCTGACTCAGGGTGCTCCAGCCCTCCCCCCGACCATGCAGCCACTTCTCTTATAGTCCTGGGGATGTTGAGGTGAGTAAGCCCAGCAACATTTATTGAGCACTTACTACAAGCCAGGGGCTGCTCTAAGTGCATTCCATGGACTCCTTTCTTTCTCACAAATGCCCTCAGGAAAGTCAAGGCTCTCAGATTCCACATTTGACAGAAGGAAATTAAGTCTCTGTACATACTTCACAGCAGTCCAGGCGGGTATAATCCCAGAACCACTGTGATCTGTTATACCTTCAGTCTGTTTCGGGAGAAGTCCCAGACACGTAAGAGAGACCACCAAGGAAGGTGCTTCAGCACAGGGTGCCTAAGGCCAGAGACACAGTGGATCAGAGCACGGTGGAGGGTGCTTGTCCCAGGCCTGGGATGAGGACAGAAGGAAGGGTCTAAGAAGGGAGCCTGACAAAAAAAAGACAATTCAAGCAGACGGACAAGCTCATGAGAGAGCCTCCAGTTGACAAGGCCCTATCAAGAATTCCCAGTTACCAAGTGGGTACAAGCTAGGCCTGGGGGTGACGTTAGCTCTGGCTTCTGGAAATTCACTCTGGCAGCTACTCCTTAGCTGTGTTGCTTGAACCAGAGTATCCCAACCTCTGAGCCCCTTCAACTAATAACAAGTGACTGATTGATCCTTGTTTCACAAGATCATTATGGCAGTGAACTAAGTTGGTTCCTCACACAGTACCAGACAAACCTTAAGCATCACCAGAAATCTGAGATGAGCAGTGTTAGCTCCCATTGCCCTTTCCCCAGCTCTCCTCCATCATCCTACATCCAGTCATGCTAACCCGCTCAGGGGTCCTGCACAGCATACCTGTCCGTGTCCCTTGCCTCTGCTGCTCTGGCTGCTAATTCTTTCTCCTCTTCTGTCCCCATCTCCACTCATCCCATCATCCATCCTCTCAGACTCAAATGCAGCCTCTTCCCTGATCTTTGTATGGACAAAAGATATTCCCTCTCCAACCTCAGAGCTCTGCGCAGACAGAGGTGCAAGTTTGGAGGGTCTGTGTGGGTCTAGACAGCTGTCTTCACCCCTCGGACTTCCCTTGGGCCCACAGTCTCCTCAGAGAAGTAGCCCAATCCTCTTCCAAGGCAAGTAATAGAAGAGAATGATTAGAATAAGTGACACGGACCATACAGGTGGGTTAAGAAATGACAGCCGGGGCAACCACAGGGAGTAGCAGGGCCTGCGGTGAAGCGGACAGCCCATTGCGCATCTGCAAGAGGATTGCAATGTTGGAATGCAGGCTTAAGGCTACCAGCACTGCTGGATCTTCTGAGAAAAGAAGGAACTCCAGATTTTTGTATAAAACTGCCCTATGGTGCAGTTCTGATGACTAATCAGAAGCTTCCTAGAAACATCCTAAACTAAACAAAACAGTCCCTGGTTGGGTTTGGAGTATAGACTGTTAACTCACCGTTACTCACGCTGTACATGGTCACCAAGTGCTCCATTGCCTACTTAGCCTGGTGTTGGGCACTGTTGGGCCCGCCTTCAGTGGTCACAGAGGACTCTGAGGCTTGGAGTCCTCTGAGAGAGTCCAACATGTCCATGGACCCATGGGTACCATGTTTGTCATGGTTATGAATGTGAACCTAGAGTCGGGCAGATGTGAATTCCTGCCCTGCCTCCATTGTGTACTACCTGTGTGGCCCTAGGCATATTGCTTAACTTCTCTGAGGCTCATCTTTTGTCTCCACGGGGGGTGGGGAGGAGTCCCCCCAAAAATCTCAGTCTCCCAGGATTGTCATGTCTGCCAAATGAACTAGTGGCTGGTGAGCCCTCTGTGAATCATCGCCGGTGCAGGTGTGTAGGGATGATCCAGAGAGCTGAGATGACAGGCTTGGGGCCATGCCTGGAATGGGCCAAAGCTCTGCTGTACATCCAGCTGTGCAGGCACTTCTGGAAGCGGAAAGATCAGGTACTCCGAGCAACATAAACGGTGAGGAGTTCTGGTGCTGAGCTGACAAACTGCTGTCCATTACCTGTTCCTGCTGCTGTCTTGTCGGTATGTCCAGGGCACCCTCCCTGCAAGGTGCTGGAGGTAGGTAGAGATCCAGAGAGTAGAGAGAGTTTGCCTAAAGTGAAGCAAATCCTATGCACTTGGAAATTCTATCTGCAGTCCACAGCCACCATCTTGCTTACAACCACCACCTATCTAGCACTTCCTACCCACTAAGTCTGCTCCAACCACTTACATACATTGGGTCCTTTAACCCTCCCTACAAGCCTGGGAGCTGGATACTGTTATCATCAGCTCCACAGATGACTTCTCCAAGGCGCAGAGAAGTAAAGTGACTTTCTCAAGGCACACAGCAAATAAACAGCAGAATCAGGCCATGAAGCTGCATAGTCTGACTGTGGAGTCTACACTACCTGGATATCTGGATTAAATCCTCCGAGTGCAATTCCATTTGCTGAAAAGGTTAGGATGGTCTCTTTTCCTAGCTACTCCCTATAAATAGTCCTCATCATGGGGGAATACAGCATTTCCTTCCACATCATGAACCTTCTCATTTTGACAATGGCAGTCTATGCCAAAGCCCTATCACACTGGGGCCCAGGATCCTGGCTAATGTGTTCTTTCCTCTTTCACCATGCTCTCTACTCCCTCTCAGCATCAACTGGAGGCCTCAAGGGAGAGGCTCAGAGCCAGGCAGGGAAGGTTAAGAAGGCTGACTTGAAGCAGAGGGCCAAATGAGCTCCAATGAGCATGCAGATCAAGGCCAACAGGTGTCCCTGAGGTGGGCAGGGCAAGTCATGGCTGGTGAGATCAGTGGTTAGCCCTGCACTGAGTGCCCCATACACCCATGGGCACACCCTCTACACACATGCAGACACAATCCTACTTACCCAGTTACTCATAGGGACAGCAATCCATCCACACACACCCATGAAAGACACACCCGGTCCCCGCGCCCTTGCTCAAGAGGACACATTTATGAACACAGACATACATACATACATGCAGAACCCTGAGAGACACACATGGCCCTGCCAGGAGGGCTGGGCAGGAATTGTTCCAGGCCAACCCATAGTGCTCCTCCCTCAGATCACTCTTGCTGTCCTAGAGGGAATAATGCCACCCACTTGGCAGCAGCTCAGCCTCCTTTCCTGGCCTCAGCCATTCAGGGCGTGCCCTGTGTGAGCTCCAAGTTTCAGCTTGGAGACATGCAGGTGGAGGAGGGGAGGAGGGAAAAGACAATGTTCTAAATCAGAGCTAAAGTCCCAAAGAACAGTGAGCCTTTGGTGTCTATGTCAGCTTGGAGTGTCAGAGAGGCAAGTGAGGAGGCCAGGAATGTGGGGCGCGTTGATGGGCTCACTGGGCTCAAGCAATGGGGTGTTAAAGCAAGGGTGCACTTCACTATAGATTCGCTGTGTGACCTTGGGCGAGTGAGCTAGCCTCTGAGCTGTAGCTTTGCTGTTAGCAGCAGAGTGAAGGGCACATATCTGGAGCCAGAATGCTAGTCTGAATTCTGGCTCATACCAATTGTGTGACCTTGGGAAAGTTAGTTAACCTCTATGAGCCCCGATTTCAGTACAATATGACAGAATTCATAACATTATGTAGCTCATAGAGTGGACATGAGGATTAGATGACTTAATGCACAGAGTAGTCTTGGGATGGATGAATCAATAATACATCCTGACACTGCAGAAGCACTGCCTAAGTGGCAGCTGCTATTGTTGGCATTGTGCAGTGGGGACACAAGTACCTACTGCATAGAATTGTGGGAGGAGAGTATGAGAGTGCTATGGGCTACTGGTTAATGTGCAAACAGAATAATGCATTGCTGGGTGCTGGGTGCCTGTGATCCTGGCACTCAGAGGGCCGAGGTGGGAGGATTGAGAGTTTGAGGGCAGCCTGGGCCACATAGCAAGTTCCAGGTGAGTGTAGAATTCACATCAAGGTGTTCTCTCTCTGTCACACACACACACACACACACACACACACACACACACACCCCTCAGAGACAGAGGAAGAGAAGGAAAGAGAGAAGAGAGCCGAGTACTGCTGCTAGTTGGTTGGACTCTGGCCTAGCCTGGGCCTAGACGTGTGGCTTGAGCAGAAAGTCGTGCCCCCCCGCCCCCCCTGCCCCCGTGTACCTTAAGGCTTCTCCTACTCCTTTAATTGGTCAGTGGCTTGCTTTCAAGTCCCATCAGGCTTCCTCCTACCTCTGAGCCTTTGCATTGGCTGTTTTCTCTGCCCTGAACACTGTTCCCCAAGTCGCTTGCAAGGTTTCTCTCTTTTATCTCTTAAACTCTTTATTGGAATATCACTTCCTTGGGGAGGCCCATCCCATACTCGGGGAATTTTGCTTCTTGCCTCTCCTCTAGCCTTTTTTCTTGCTCTTTGCACTTTCTAAAGCACTCCCACCTCTTCCATGCTGTATGCAGTACTATGTGACATAGTATTATCGTGCCCTCCTGCCCCACCACTAGCTCCCTGTGACACTCCACAGGGCCCCAATGGCTTTTGCCACATGAACACAACATAGAGAGCTCCCTGGCTTGGGAGGGTGAGAGTGGAGGGGAAAGTGGGGGGTTAAGATATTAGAAATGTCTGCAAAGGAGCCCTGAAGGCCAGTTCCAGAGTGGGAGCAGGAGGCCCGCAGTGGTGGGTAAGGGCGAAGTTGATGCACAGGCACACACAGGAGAGAAGGACTGTAGCCGATCGCCTGTGGGTACACTGATTCTCAGGTCTTGGCACACACCAGGCCAAGTCCAAGCATCAGGACTATTTGCCAAGGGAGTGATCAAATATACAAGCCCCCATGGTGTGTGCCAAGTTGATTGAATGTGGAGTAAAAGGAGTAACTCCAAGCTAACAGTCTCAGCTTGGGCCAAGGCCATCAAGAAAGGAAGCAGAAATGGACCCAGGTGCTCACGTCAAAACTCAGAAATTTCACACACGTCATACCTGTTGACATCAGCTCAAACATCACTTCTTCTGAAAGGGCTTCCTGATGCCCTAGTTAAACCAGATCGGCAGGACTGGCCTCCCATGGTCCCCCGAACTTGGCCTTTCTGCTCTCACTTAAATTTACTAACTCTCCAGAGCTGAGAACAGTGGGTCTCCACTTGAGCAAGTCACATATTGTCTCAGTTTCCCTCCTCCTCCTCTTCCTCTTCCTCCTCCTCTTCCTCTTCCTCCTTCTCTTCCTCCTCTTTTTCTTTTCCCCTCCTCTCTTGTGCCCTTCTCTTCCCACTGCATTTCCTTTGATTCCTACTCTGAGCAGCCAATGGTTTCAATCAAATCGCAAGAACTAAGGACCTACTAGCTACAGTCCTACTAGCTATAGTTGGGTGGAAAGCCCAACAACTTATACAAGAACTGGCCCAATTCACCTGAAATTGGAAACTTCGGGATTTGAGCTATCAGCAGTGGAAACAGGGAAACGGGGCTGTGGATTCATAAACCTTGAGCCACACAGATCACAGCCTCCCAACAGACATATACACGTAGTGGCACATAGCATGTCCCCAATGCACCAGATCTGTGATACCAAAATTCTTAAACACCCATATCCCACGCTTGCAGCCATGTGACATGTCCCCTACTACACTTTACCTCTTTGGGACTAATATCAGATCTCAGACCACACACACACACACACACACACACACACACCTCACACCAAAATATTACCCCCCAAATATAGCTACACCCTGTGAGGCCAGACCTGTGCCACACAGCATGCAGTGTAAGTGTACTACTCTTGAAGCACAGCAACAGTCCCACAAACACCTTTATCATACCAGTAATTTTTGACACAGACACACATTGTCCTGCACTTCATCCCTCTTGATCAGATATACATACACATGTGCACAAGGACATGCATACACACAGAGAAAAGAGCTCTCCCTCTTAGCCTGCCTCTCCTTCATGCCTCAGCTGTTTGGCTATGCCAGGCTTGCCTTAAGACCCTGGCTGGCTCCAGAGAGCAGCTGAGCTGGTAGGCGCCATTTCCTAGAAGGCTGTGGATTTGGCCTCAGCTGATCAAACACATGCTAGGAGGTCCACGTTTGAACTCCGGCTCCAGGGGTGGCTGGTATGTGGTCCCCACCAATGAACGGCAGGCAGCATCTGGTTGCTGTGGGACACCCCACAGGGAGGGACCGATGTGACTGAGCTTAGTGGGTGGGGACCAGGCAGGGCCCAAGTTGACTTAGTTGGAGTGAGGGGGCGTCCAGAGTTCAGGCGGCTGGTGGCTGGGAGGGGAGCACAAGAATGCCTCACCAGCAGGGGCCTGAGATAGAAGCTGAGTCATGAGGTAAGAAGAGGGGCTGTGGTAGAAAGACAGGAAGCAGGGTGGAGGGGAAGAGAGGGTAGAAGGGGGATCTTGAGGCTCCTCCAGGCTCTTCCTTCAGGAAATGACAGAGGCAGAGATTGGGAGGGGAGGCAGAGAGAGCCAGCAGTGGAGACCCACGTAGGACAAAAGCTGTAAATGAGGTTTTCAAAGATGAGTAGAAGGTTTGCAACTGAAACTGAGTAGTGAGTGTGGGACCTGGCTGCCCAGATGTGAAGGTAGAGAATTAAATGCCGGTCACCAAGATCCACTGGTAAGAGCTTAAGGTTATGCCATGTTGAGAAATAGTGAACCCTTGATGAGTGTTATGATTTGAATCTCAAATGTCTCCCAGAGGCTATTTTGAAAGCTTGTTCTCAGATCGTGGTGCTACTCTGAAGGCTGTAGAGCCTTTAAGAAGAGGGGCCTGACTGGAAGAAATAGTTTACTAGGGGTGAGTCTGTGTTCTCTGCTTTCTGGTTTGCTGTGATAGGAAGAGCCACTGTCTCATGCTCCTGACACCACAGACCGAATTGCTCCCCCTGCCATGCTTTCCTCACTGTGATGAACTGTGCCCTCTGAAATCATGAGCTAAAATAAACTCTTCCTCCCTTAAGTTGTTTTTGTCCTATGTTTCTGTCACAGCAATGAGCACTGTAACTAGCACAGTGAGAAAAGCGAGGGAGAGGCTCATGCGGGAGAACGAAGCCCACTGATGAGGGTTGTTAGGCCTTAGGTTCAGGGCTTACATCCTATTAGCAGCCTTTTGGGACTCCCAACTCAGCAAAAAACCCACCTCTGCCTTCAGGTCACCAAGAAAGGCATATCCTATAGCTTCCTGTGGTAGGTGGGGCAGGATTCCTAAGTTCAGATACTGGTCAACTAAGTTCTGACCTCAGTAGAACCAAAAAGTGGGAGGATGAAAGAGAAGGAGGCTTCTACCCTTTGTGGGTTGCCATGTAGTTCAAGAAGTCCCCAGGCGGTTGACTCAAACCGCATAATTGATGTATTTACATGTGTCTTATGCCAAGGGACCTGAATGAATTCCCCCTGTCCCACTCCACCCAAACTGAATGTTGGGGAACCTCATTGCTGGGGTCCAATTTTATGTTCCTAGCTTCTCTTGAATCTTTGAGTATTTTGGTCCTCATATATCCAAGAGGCAAACTCCCCTGAGCTGTGGGTCAACTCAGTCTCCAAGGACCAAGAGTCTTCTTCCTCTCTCAGTCCCTCCTGGGCTGAGCTAATGCCACCCACACATAGCTAGCACTTTGCTTTTCCCAAAGCATGAGCTCATTTAAGTCCCACAACCCCGTGAGGCTGCCAGAGCAGATTATTATCCTTGTTTCCAGGTGAGAAAACCGAGGCCCAGAGAGGTAAAACAATTACCACAGTCACACTATCAGCAATTCCACCTGCCAACTCCAGATCCAGCACCTAGAGTGGAAGAGATGCCAGGCCTCTTTCATGTTAAAATGTGGACTTTCTGAGGATCAGATGACATAGTAAGATGGAAAGCTTATGCCTAGATAGAAGTCCAGGAAGGAACGTAGGCCATGTCTACTGTCTTCTGAAAGGGACAGGAATTAATTGGAAGAAGAGATGAATGCTTCTCCAACATCTACTAGGTTCTAATTTCTAGACTCTGCACCTGATATGTGTTGTTTCATTTAACCCTTAAAAACCTCAGTGTACTAGGCCCTCATTGTATACAGGGAGAAACTGAGGTTCATAAAAATGGCACACGAGGGTCTGAAGTCACATAATAAATAACAAAGTTAAGACTTGGCCCTGCTTCTGATACCAAAACCCATGTCATTTGAGGAAGATCCTCTCTCCCCTTCCCTTGCCATGTGACCAGCCACTTTGGTACCCATCCAGTTGCTACAGGAAGCTTGTCTGTGACATGGCTTCAGAGACTGGGCTTCAGAAATCAGGGAACTGAGATGAGGGCGGGAAAAGGGAACTGCGGGGGAGGTAAAAAGCTCCGAGAATTTGTGGGAGAAACCAGATTCCTCCGGGGAATTGAGAGCAGTGTCCCCTTCTGCTTTCCTTCCTCTCCCCCTCCTTCTTACCGCAGCCTGCCTGGGGATGGAAGCAATGTCCCTGAAGGGCGTCCTCTTGGCAGATGCAGGGCTGGAGACAGCACCGCAGAGACCCACATCCTGGGTCACCTCCCACTCAGAACCACAAGGAATCTGGACAAGAGCTCCAGCATTTCTCTGAACCACTGCATTGCCCTGCCTCTCTGGGGCCCTGCCTTCTCTTCTCATCTCCTGGCCTCTGCTTGAGAATGGAACCCTAAGCTTCAGGAAACATATCCACATTCTTTCCCTGCCTGGTGGGCCCAAGAATCAGGCTCCAGAAGCTGCTCCTTCTCCTATCTTTAGACCAACGGGGCATTTTCTTGATATGAGCCTTCTCAAAGAGAAAACATTGTGCAGTCTGCCTGCATAGCTGTCCAGTGTCACCCTTTCTAATGCCAAATTCCCCATCTTCTCCCATCCAAGTATTAACCAGACTGGATCCTGCCTGACCTCTGACATGAGACAAGAGTAGGTATATTCAGAGTGATATGACTATAGACTCCCAATCCTTTTCTGTTTTGGCTTTAGTGGGAATTAAAGGATGCCTCTGCAAAACTCCCAACAACAAATGAGACCAGGGAACCCAGCTTTTTTTCTGGAAGCTGAAATTTGTAGTGTCTTGATTGGTTGGTCCAATTTTCAGATTGCCCTGAAATCATGAAATATGGAAAATAAAGTGATGTTAAATTCAGGGTATGGGGCTGAGTATAATGGAGTATGCCTTTAATCACAGCACTTGGGAAGCTGAGACAGGTGGATTATTGTAAGATCTAGGCCAGCCTGGGATGGTCTATATATTGAGTTCTAGGCCACCTGTGGATATATACTGGGCTCCTGTCTCAAAAAAAAAACAAAGAAATGTATTGTAATAAAAGTAAGGTAGCAGATAATAGACCTACTGAGTAGAGTTATTAGATTCTTGGCCATCATAACTGGCATTACCTTCACATTCTTTAATTGTTCCAGTCATCAACACTGTCCACTATCATCTATATCTCCATCATCACTTTTATTGCTATCCAAACGATCATCAGCATCAACATCCTTGCCATCACCTCCACCTCCGTCCTCACCATCACTCAACATCACTAACATCTGCATCACTAACACCTTCATCAGTCACCACCATTACATCTTCTGTCACAAGTATCATACCTTCCATCACTATCGCCTTCATCACCATCATCACTAGATCTGCTGTACTAGTCCCACCATCATCAGTATCATTACCAGCTCAAACACCATTGTCATCCTCTTTTTACTCCTCAATGCCATTTCCATTTCTAACATAACCATCATCTACATCACTACGTCTACCATCTTTACCAAGTCTGTTAACATCACTGCCATTAGCACATCACCGTTGTGTGAGGCTTTTTGTCATTGTGACAAAATACCTGAAAAATCTACTTAAAGGAAGGATTCCTTTTGGCTCACAGTTTCAGAAGTGTCGGTCCATCATGATGGGTTAGGCATGGTGGAGCAAAGCTGCTCATTATATGAGCAGCAAGCAAAAAGAGAATGTCTGAACTGATGAGCTCTTCTCTCCTTTTATTTCATCTGGGCTCCCAGCCTGTGAGATAGTTAGTACCACCCACATTCAGGATCACTCTTTCCTCTTAATCCATCCTCTGTGCCCTCACAGACACACCCAGACATGTGCTTTGATAATTTCCTAGGCACTTTTCAATCCAGTCAAATGAATGAGATTAACACCATCACCTCCATTTTACCTCTATTGTTATCTTCATTGCTACCATCATAATTAATGCTATTGTTATTGATACCTCTGTCACCATGTATTCATGGGTACACTGACAATAGTAAGTTCTTAGGCAGAAAACAAAGACGGTGAAGGCAAAGACTCAAAGTATAGGAATATAGTGGTCCCCTAAAGTCTGTTTTAACTATGGCCAAAGAAAACATCCCAGTGAGGAGTACAGGTCTGCCCTGCATAGTGCAGGTGGGTGGGACAGGACTCCAAGCCTACAGCAGCAAGGGTAGCCAGCCTCTAAGCCACAGGGCATGTGTGATTTGCAGACTCTTTCAACTGAGCCTCAGAAGTAATTTAGGCCATAGGCAGCCCAGAAGGATACTAAGAGACTGCTGCCAAAGGGGAGGACATGTGAGCAGCTGAAAGTGTGCCAGAGGAGAACAGGAAGCGGGGATGCTTCCTCTATTCAGTCCTAAGGAGCATCTCACCCACATACCTAGGTGCCCCAAATCACAATGGAGTCTGGGTCCCTTTCCATGTGCTCAGTCCTAGGACTGTCTCTGTGATTCACCAAGAGATAGCATGCCTAGCAGAAATGAGATTCCACCCCGGGGCAGGGGAAGGAAAGGGTGACTTGCTCAGGGTACTGTCTTCGTCTTCCCTTCAGTACCCCCTGGAGCCCTCTGTCTCAGTGTCCCTCCTCGTATAGCCTCTGCTTTCAGCATTCTGGCAAACTCTATCCCCTTGCCAATCTTATCCTCTAGCTTGCCTCCCAGGTGACAAGACAGGCAACCCTGAGAAAACCCTCTGTAAGCTTAGGTTCCACTGTTGGGGACTGCTGAGTGTCCAGATAAACTGTCTTCTGCCCACTTTGCCCCATTAATCCTGCTGCCAAGAGAAGAGGCTCATGATGTCCGCAGCTCTTCCTGCCATGGGGGTCTCCGTCAGCTCTCTGTGCAGACACCTCAGGCCCCTGATTTCTTAGCTTCCCTTCCAGGCTGGCATCTTTGTGGCTGCCCAGCCCTTCCAGCCTCTCCATCAGATCTTCTTTCCCACAGTATCCGCAGCAGCAGGCACACACACACACACACACACACACACACACACACACACTCACACTCACACTCATATTTACACTCCCTACATGCTACATTAATTCCTTTGCAGACAAGCCGGACATACTCTGTTACCACTATCCGCAGTCACTCCCTGCTCAGCACTTGCCATGTGTTGGTTTGTGTGCTAGGACTTTTGTCAGCCTTGGAATAGTTAATACTCTTCCCTGCCAAGTAGGTTTGGCATAGTTCCTTCCCCTTTCTTATATCCAGGATAGTGGAACATATATACGTTCAGAGACCGCAGTGATACTATGAGAATGTACAGGTCTGATTTCCAAGCTTGTGCCCTCAACTCTGAAGTACCTTACCCCTAGCCTCTACCCACTTCCATGAAGATGCACATAGTAGCCCCATACCTACCTATGCTGTGCACAATGTGGTATATGCTATACATATTCACAGAGCACGTGCACAGTCTGTGCCCAAGTGTAGCCATTTTGCATACACCACACACACACACACACACAGAATCTCTCCTGACAAAAACATACCTACTCAGTCCGGTCATTGGATAAGCATGGCAGATGTCTACTGTGTGCAGCCTGGCTAGATGTGCCCTGCACTAGGTACCTCGGTAACCTAAGAGAAGCACACCAGACTGCATTCCGAGTGTCTACCGTATATGAAATTCTGTGTCAAGGAGAGTCTGTGTTCACAGGAACATGTGTGATGCTGCACATACATGCATGCTTGCATATGCGCACGTGGACATGTGCACGCATGCACACACACTTTGGGTAAAAATTGCCCTAGACCTGGCACCCGTGGATGGGTGAGACTAGGGACAGAGGGACAGGTATCTGATAGTGTGTTATTTGATACAGGCAGCAAAGAGAGGCGGAGCAGCTGCTGTTACTGAGACAGTTAAAACTAGGTCTGAAGAATCCTACACTGTTCAAGCCAGGAGGCGTGACCCCAGAGACCACCCTCCTCATGCCCATACCAATCATTTAGCTTTGCTAACAGAAGAGTCCAGCCTGGGAATTGGTGCATCCTGCCAGCCTCCATAGGCTTTAGAGCCCAAGTCAGCTTCCTCTCTGAGCTCCTGAGGCCCTGGGGAAGCTTCTATAAGCTTTCCCACAAAGCCCCATCACTTTAGAACTGACTTAGTTCCACTTACTCTTTAATATGGAAAATGGACAGGAAATTAAAGATAACTAGGCACTATGAGAGGATTAAGGATAAGGGAGAGCAGCATAATTATGTCACAGTCACTATCAGAAAGGAGAGCACACCAGAGGAAATGCAAAGGGCCATAGGCCAGTCTATTACAAGAGCAAGGGGAGTCCAGCAGGCAGATAACAGAGTCCTGAGGGTGGGACAGAAGCATTAATCACCCAGCAAGGCAGCCATTCCAGTGCAGCCTAGTAAGGCAGTATGCCCAAAGAAAGGGTACTGACAGGCCTATGCGTGATGAAGCAATCGCTCTGTGCCTGCTGGTTTGGTACAGTCTCTGGCACTAAGAGAAAGGAGGTCTCACTGGCTTGGTAGCTGGCATCATTTGGCTATGGAGCTGAGCTAGTTCTAAATCCTAGAGAAAAGACTCAGAGCTCAAGGACCCCAGACAAGGAGGAATCCCTAATCAATGTCTCATTCTAGAAAAGTCCCTAAGCTGAGAGTTCTTCCAGTCCCATACTATCTTAGCTATGTGGCCTTGGGCAAGTCATTTCCTTTTCCAGGACTTGGATCCACATATTCTCAATGAGTAAGATTTTAGAAGAATAAAATAATATTTCCTGAGCACAAAGGTAGGCTGCAGGTTTTCTCCTGCAATGAACCAAAAAGTAAGCATTTTAGACTTTGTAGGCTCTGTGAACTTTGTTGCAACTATTTAATTCTGCTGGGGTAGCACATACAACTACAGATGATAGGTAAACAAGTTAACATTCCTGGCTGTGTTTAATAAAACTTGATCTACAAAAACAGGCAACAAGCCTATCTTGGCCATGTAGGATGCAGGATGCAGCTTGTAGATCTTTGAACTAGACATTGTGCTAAGCACTTTAGTTCAATTATCTCATTTAATACTCAAACAATCCTGATACATAGATGCTATTATTGGTAGTATCCCTATTTGGTAGGTGAAGAAACTGAAGCACTGAACTGTCAAGGAACTTGCCCAATATTGTAGAACTGGGAACTGGCCTAGGTGGTCTCTGAGGAATTTGCCTCCTGAGCCTGCAGTCTTAACCTTTCTACTACATGCCTTTCGAATAAAAACAATGATATTAGAACAACACGAATCGTTGCTTAAATTTCCAGGGGACTCATACATTCCCAGGAGATCAGAAATACCAGCAGTTCTCCCCGAGTGGCAACCCCTAGCATGTCACAGTTAGTTGCACAGTACATCAAAACTCATTGGCTGCTAATAATAGCTTTTTAAAAATGACTTAGTACCCTTTTTAAAAATATTATCTTATCCTTCTAATAATGTCCTTCTTGTGTGCTTTTACCCATGTTTCCTGGAAGAAGCCCAAAAAGGCTGGGCTTTCAGCAAGGAATGCTCCCAAAGATGCCTTGGAACATCCAGAGGCCCATTGTCTGTTGGCCACAGAGAAGCAGGGACAGCAAGTCACAGTTGACATATCTAGCACCCCTGGATAGTCATTCAGACCAGGAGAGGTGGCGTAAGTATTCCCCATTAGACAGTTGAAGAAAGTGAGATTCACAGAAAGGCAGAAATGTACCCAAGGCTCCAGACTAGTATCCGACATAAGTTGCTATTATCTGGACCAGACAATATTGCATCTGAGCAAAAGGCAAGGAACCCATCAGAATGCTGTTCATACCCCCATCTTTAGTATGTGGCCAGACTCATTATCATTCAGCTTCTGTGCCCCTATCTGTAAGATGGGGATGCTGCCAGCACCATGCCTGATAGTGTCTGTTATCAGAATAAAGGGACAGAATAAGAAGTGTCTAAGGCTGTTGGGACAATTAGTTTTCTCCTGGAAAAGAGAAAATTTGGTTAGAAGAAACAGGGAAGAACTAATATTCAAACTATATGCCAGGTCATCCTGGGCTACACAATGAGTTTCAGGCCAACCTAGGCTACGGTATATGACCAAAGCAGCAGTAACAATAACAACAATAGCAGTAGCAGCAGTAAAAATAAAGCAAGAAATTAATAAATAAAGTCAAAGGTAGTGACACATGTTTGTAAATCCATCCCTAGAGATGCTGAGGTGGAAAGATTATGAATTTGAGACTAGCCTGGTCTACACAGTGAGATGCTATCTCAAAAAATGAAAATAATAAAATATTCCAATTATGTGCCAGAAAAACTCTCAAAAGTATCTCAGAAAAAATTCTCCCAACAACTAGTAGGTAAGGATAGCCATCTTCATCGTATAGATAAGGAAACAATGCCCTAAGGTCACTTAAGTGGAAAGTGATGTGGACAGAATTGGAAGCAAGGCTGGTCTGTGGGCACAGAGCACCATGAGCCTCAGCAGCCTTTGATTTGGAACTGCACCTAACAAACTGAGCACTTACTATGTGACTCTCAACACCGAGGCCCCACTCCTGATCAAGACAAAGCCTTGCTCCCATGGAGCTGAAATCTAGAGTGTTCCTCCCACTTTGTGGTGCCATGCCATTTTGCCATGATCTTGAGCTAATTATCTGTTCCTTACCTCAGTTTACCCCATCAAAAACTCTCCCTAAAGGAAATAAAGGGGAAACTGTCTATATCCCAATGCTCCCTCCCCCCTCCCCTGGCAGAAACCATGGTGTCTTGAGTAACTTCCTGCCAGGCCAAAAACAAAGGCTAGAAGAGCTGTTTCTATGGGACATCATGTGCTCCTCCCAGGGTGTGGAGGTTGAAGACCCTGGCCTGGCCCAGGCCTGACCCCAGTGAGCTGTCTCTGGAAACAATGGTCAGAGGCGTCTCTCCAGGGCTCCAGGGGAGGGTGGGAGGTAGGGCTCAGGATGGGCTGGCCTGGGCATTGTTTGGAAGATACATTTCCTGATCACACTGGCAGTCAAAGCCCCTGTGGTACTAGAGTGAACCCAGGAGCACCAGGGCCTTTCTTCTTCTCCTCCAGAGCAAAGCAATTCTTTCTACCCTCATCTTTCTTTGGCCCAGAGTTATAGAGGAGAACTCTACCTGATCAAGCCAGGGTCAACACACAGGCTCACATACACCATGCTACTGCATAGGAGTGCTGCCCAGTACCAGGAGGATGAGACAAACACACAAAGAGGCCAGAGAGAGCGAGGCAGGAGGACTGTCTGGGACAGCTGGGCAGGAGCTGGTTGCCTGTATCCCCACAGGTGCATGTGCAAGACTGGAGTGCACTCTGCTTGTCATATGTCCCCCAACCCATTCTCTTAAGTAGCTTGCTCTCCATTCATACTCTGCCTGAGTAGGGGCTGCAGGCACAGTACTTCGGTGAAGGCAGGGGCCAGGGCTACGGAGGCATCCAGGCAACCAAGAGAAAGGACTAACCAGTCAGCAATGCAAGGAACTCACCCCCAGCTCCTGCCCCGCCCCACCCGTGCCTTTGATCACAGGCAGGCCAGCCCTAGCCCTGCCCTCCACATGGCCACATTTCTTCGCACCCCCCTCTGCCCCCGACCCCCACACCACATCTGGGAAGGGCGCTGCTGGGCCTTTGGGCCTCACCTCTGTGTGAACCTCTCCTTTGATCGCACCATCCAGAGGGAGGGAGAGAAACTGGGAGGAAAAAATCCCCTTCTCTTTGTACCACTCTCCACTGTGCACACCTCTCTGGGGCTCAGAGGAGTCAAGCAGCATGCTGAGGGGGCCTCCAGCAGAACATGAAACCAGCAATCTAGGCCTGACCTTCCATGGGCCAAGGCCTCAAAGAGTTCCAGAGGATGGAGTTTAAGGGACCAGGGAATGTGTCCACAGATGATAGAGAGGCAGACAGCCACCTATTTCTTCTGCATCCTAGTCATGTTGGTACATGTAACACCTATACATACAATTACAGTCCTTGCCTCTGACAGAGCACATCTTATCCTGTGTCTAACCTTCCTAACAACCAGCAAGAATGTTATTTCATCCAGCACACACAGGGGCAAACTTGAGTTTTTCATGGAAAAGCGATCTATTTCCCTCCAAGTCACACAGCAAAAAAGAGTTAGCACCGAGATTTTAATGCCAAGCCTGTGGTCCCTAGAAGCCTTCATTTCCAGTGGAGAGAGCTCTGTGGCTTGACAGAACACCTGGCCTGCCGCCAGCAGGACTTGAACTGGCAACTTAGCAGGTACCTGTTGAGGTGGCACTGGGGAGGTGGAGGCACAGGGATCAATATTTCCAGAGCTGCCTGGACTTATAGTGAGACCCTATCTCAAAACATAAACAAACCAAACAAACATTTAAAACCCTTACCACTTAAAAAAAAAAAACAGTAATAGCAACAAAAACCTAGCTGGGTTTTGTAGTACAGGCCTGTGATCCCAGCACTTGGGAGGCTGAGGCAGGAGGATCATGAATTCAAGTCCAGCCTAGACTCAATAGTAAGATCCTGTCTCAAAACACCAAGGACTCAGTGTTATAGCACTTGCTACATGTACAAAGCCTTGGATTCTGTCTCCAGTACTACCATACATACAGACATACATTATAAAGTTCGTGGAGTAAGATCATGTAATTGTTTAGCTAATGCTAGCCTCCAGGCCTCTCAGCATTCCCAGTCCTGACATCTTGTCTGCAGTATACTTAGCCCCTGCTCAACCCCTTCTCATGTCCCTTGTACTCCCACTGGAATAGAGGACTCTGGACCCACCTCCCCAGCAGCCTGCTCCTGAGTTGGATGCCCCTCAGGTTCTCTTGCTGCCCAGCCTATGGTACGGCCTAGGGACTGGGCTGGGGTGCCCAGGCAGAAAGCCTGAGTCATTCACAGGTCAGGAAGCACAATGTTTGGCAGGGTTCCCGGTCCTATCTCTGGCAAGAACTGAGCACTGAGTTACAAAGGCCAGCTTAAGCTGGCAGAGAAGAGGTGAGGGGAAAGGGGTGCCAAGAGGCCACAAAGATGGGAGGCACAGAGCAAACCAGTGTCCATGGGTTCTGGCCAGGAGAAAGGGCCCAGGAAGCACTGGGATCCCTAATAGGAGAAGGACTTAGGCCAGCAAGGCCTTCCACTCTATCCTTTCCTCCTTCCCATGGCAGGCTCCTAACCAGGGCCCTCTCTCCCCTGTGGAGGTATGTGACAGCTGGGTCAGTTCCAGAAGAGGGATACCCCTGTACCCTACAGGGGAAGGGCGCCACCTCCCACTGTCTCCCTCCACCTCTTCCTGTCATGTACTTGGCCACGAGAGTTTCAAAATATACTGGTTCTTGGCTGGTTGTTTATTTAGGAATCAAAAACATCAAGTTTCCAGTTCGTTCTCACAGCTTTAGTTCTCACCTCTCAACAGACCGTTCCAGTCCAAACGGCTCCTCTGAGCTCCAGACCCACAGAGTTGACAGCCTACTTTATTTGTGTTCTGTGTTGTGACACCCCGCTCAGATCAGCGAAGTCCAAACTGAAAGTCTTCTCTCCTCACGCCCATTCCTGAAATTCTGTAGGAGTGATCACATCCCATGAGTGGGCATCATTCTTGATGCCTCCATTTCCTTCCTTCTCAGCTTCTGGGGTCTGACCTGACGGTGCCGCAGAATCAGCGTGCACTAGGTAGACATTCTTCTTTCAATTTTGGATTGTGATCTTTTCCTGGGATGGTGATATACAGTATGATCTTCACTCATAAAGTGGGCAGACAAGCGGCATGTCCAGGGTGCTGGTGTGCTAACCTGTGGAGTTTGTAGGTTAAGGGTACTAAAAGCATTTTTCACTGGCGATCTTTACAACTTACAATGGGTTTGGAGTGGGGGTAGGACGTGGCCACAAAGTAAATCGAAGAGCAACAGGGTATCTAGAACTCCTTCAGGATAAAGTAAGCTCTCCTCTCAGGATAGATGCATAGTCCATACCCTCTGTGGCCCTAGCTCTGCCTGTGGCCTACTCCCCCTGGGTGCTCTCCCCAGGGAGCCCAGTGTAGCTTACCACACACATAGCATACTTCTGAGTGTGGTGTCTGCCTTCTGGTTCTGGCTGGGGGATTACTCTTCTCAGTCTTCTGCAGTTTCTGCCTTATGCATGCTCCAAGGTCTGACTCTGCACACTATTTTCCGAACATGCCTCCTTTCCCATCATTAAAGGGATAGCATGCTTCTAGAGCTTCTGGCGCTTGTCTGTTGGCTTTAAGGTAGCCCCCAGCAGGCACGAAGACACATGGTCAAGATCTGCCTCTCAGCCTTATTCTGCTTCTGCCTCTGCTGCTCCATCCTTCAAGCAATAGGTGGCCAGCTTAGACACACTGAATCTTCCTGGAAGTCCATATCTGCCTTAGCTTACACGTTGTCTTTGTAGGCTTCTGGGCAGATTGTAGTTGAACTGGAGCCTCTTCAATGTACAATACCAGCAGCAACCCCTCCCCCAGACTTGCAAAGCACTTCCTGTCAGAGAATCCCTAAAGGCCCAGCTCTGCATTCTCAGGCCTCTAGCCTTCAATAGTCCAAATGCATGTTGTTGTGGTTGTTGTTCTGGAAATTGAACCCAGGACTTTGCACATACTACACAAGTGCTCTACCACCCAGCTATATCCGCATTAAAAAAGATAGGTCTCACAATAAAGTATGTTTTTAACTCCAAAAGGGGCTGGAGAATTGGTTCAACGGTTAACAGCACTGACTGCTCTTGCAGAGGACCAGGGTTTGATTCCCAGTACCCACATGGGGTTCTTAACTCCAGTTCCAGGGGATCCAATACCCTCTTCTGACCTCCATGGCATTGCATGACATAGGTGCACATAAACACATGCACGCAATACATTCATACACATAAAATAAAAATAATAAATATTTTTTTAAAAGTCTCAATACGTACCCCAAGCTGGCCTTAAACCCAGGATCCTTCTGCCTCACCAGGAGAGTAGCTGAGAATAAAGGTGTGTCACCAGGCCCAGCTGCCACAAAGATTTGAATGGAATGTCCTAGTCTGTGAGTAGAACTTGCTTGACTGGGTAATAAGTAAGGCTGCCAGGGGTTCTCCTGGAAGGAAGGCCCATACTCTGGATTGATACCTCACTCATCAGGAGGAAGAGGGAACCCAGTTGAATCTGTTATTAGGGAATCATCATTCTAGAAGGAGGAGTAAAGCTTATCCCATGAAGAATCCACCTCGCCTTACCCACTGAATACCTTCCTTTCCTTGGCCAAGAGGCCTGCTCAGGCTCAGGGGCTGATGGGATTTAGGAGGTACAGTAATCTCCCTATTCCAAGGCAGGGCTAGCTCAGGAAGCTAGGGACTGCCTCCCTTCCTCCCACCATCCATATGCAGAGCCATCTCCCCACATCAGCTCTGAGCCTCTGGGCTACTTTCAAGAAACAGGGTGCTTCTGTTCCGCTCAGGCTGGAGTGGGGAGGGATGGGAGAGCTGGCTTGATACGGATCTTTGCGGTTGGAGGTGACTGGAATCCCGGCTGTATTCCTCAGTCCCTTCTCTCTTTTCCTCTCCTTTATCAGCACCCCCTCTTCAGAGCTGGCAGAGGGAAGGGGAACAAAGGACTCTGATGGCCTCTCGGGGTTCAAAGAGGCTTCCCATGTACAGCTGCCAGGCTTGCCAAGGAGACTGGCCTGGACGGGAAGAAGGACACATATCTGAAGTAAATAATCGTGAGTGATATAGTCATCTGCAGGGCCTGTCCTGATGGACTTCCCCCAAATAGGAGATTCCTAGCCACCTGGTAAGATTATAAACATGCTGATGCCCAGACCTGGGGCCCTTGATTTGGAACATGACTTACCACCTCAGCACCATTGACATTTTAGACCCCCTTTAGACCTTTCTGTAGAGCTAGTGGAACAACTAGATGCCTAGATACCTCTAGAAGGTATCTCCCCTTGTTTCCAGCAATGTAACAATGAAAAACATCCCTAGGCATTGCCAAATGTTGGCTGGCAGGCAAAGCTCTTCTTGACTGAAAGCTACTGTTTTAGTGCCAGGGACCCTGGAGGTAAGAATGAATACTGAGAGACGGGACAGAGTCCCTTCTCCACAACCCTGCCCTCCTGCCCTGGGTTCTCTAGCAGCCAGGCAGGTGGGCAACAAGCACCCAGCTTCTCTTTTCTAGGCCTGGTCTTGCTGTGGAGAGAGCTGGAAGCATACAAAACCTGAGCACATTTTTGCCCCCAGGGGACACAGAACTGAGAAACCAAAGATCAGAGCCTATTTGAGGAGCCAAGAACCCTGAATTTTCCTAGGACTTAGCCTGTGATCTTGGATTGCACTCGTAACTCAGTCAATACTTTGGGGCTACCTGTCAATTTCCAGTCATTTTGTTGAATGCTGAGGTCCTGGCAGTGCACCAGGCAGACACCGGCCCTTCTCTTGAGGAGTGGATGGCATAATATAGGGGTCAGTTAACTTTTCTGTAAAGGTCCAGAATAGAAATTATTTGAGGCTTTTTAAACTCTGTCACAGCTATTCAAGTCTGCCTGTTGTAGTATAAAGCATTCCCGGACCATATGCAAATGAATAGGCACAACTGCCTTCCAATAAAACTATAAAAACAGGCGGGCTTGGGGCTGGAGAGTTGGCTCAGCAGTTAAGAGCACTGGCGGCTTTTGCAGAGGACCAGGGATTGATTTCCAGCCCCCATATGGCAGCTAACAGCCTTCCGTAACTCCAGTTCTGACACCCGCTTCTGACCTCTCTGGGCATTGTATGACAAGGTGCACTTACATACATGCAGGCAATATACTCATAAACATAAAATAAAAATAATAATAAATTAAAATATAATAACAAATATTTTAAAACAGACTGACTAATCCAGCACTAGTGGCTTTTACCTGTGATCTTAGCCCTTAGGAGGTAGAGGCAGGAAGATCAGAAGTTCAAGGCCACCCTAAGCTGCAGAGAGAGTTCAAGATCAGCTGGGGATATATGAGACCCACCTCAAATTCCAACCAAAACAAACATACCATACAGGGGCTAAATTTGTTCTGTGGGCTGTAGTTTGCTGACCCTTGCTCTAGTAGGTACTAGAATAAATAAAATAATTGTTAGTTTAAAGTTTACATTAATTGATGATGTTTGCCAAGCTTCCTTGGAGTCTCAGCCTGAAATTCCAGCTACTCAGAAAGTTGAGGAAGGATCAAGACCTCCTGGGAAATTTAGGGAGATCCTCTCTCAGAAATAAGAGGTACAAAAAAGACTGGAAATATAGCCCAGGGGTAGAGTATTCACCTAACATGTGTGAGGCCTTAGGGTCAATCCCCCATACAAACAACAACAGATGATACTTGAAGAAACAAACAAACATCCCCATGTTTCTAATCCAATGAGGTCCTGTATAGTCATAGGTATTAGAAAGAGGGGCAGGGCCTCACATCCAACAACAGAGGCAGCTTACCCAGGTTAAAGGAAAGAAGTCTGGGAAGGTTTGCAGGAAGAGGTGACACAACAGCTGAATCCTAGAGGACATATAAAAGTGATGTATAGCCTGAGACACAGTCTGAGCAGTTGGCTGTTGAGGGACATGGGCAGAAGTATTCTAGGCAGAAGCAAAAGCCTGGGTGACCCTCAGGAGCAGAAGTTGCACTGACACATTCTGTCTATCAGGACAGAGAAACATAGGTGGGCAGGAGAGCAAGGTGGACCCTACGAGACTGTGGGCTTTACTCTCAACCCCAGAGAAACCACTGTTAAGTAAGGGTCGTGAGCATGGCAGTTATACCCAGTCTACTCTGCCTCTGCAGACATAGGAATCTTCTGCCTACCTGTAAGAAATATACTGGTGGCAGGGACACTGCAGGATTGAGAGGAGGAGGTACTCACAGGCAGCAGCTGATGGCAGGGGGTGGGGCTGAGCTGGTACAGGAAGAGGGAGCATGTAGTATGTGGTGGAGGTAGAAGGGTGACTATGGAATTCTGTGGGGTTGACGAGATGTCACTGTTTGAGGGAAACGGGGAACGCAGGAAGAGCAGGCAGTTTAGGAGTGTAGCTGAGTTACTGAATGGGAGATAAGTGGGGCCTGCCTGGTGGAAACCACCCAGAGGCACTTTGAATGTTGCTGACACCCTATAAAAAGCATCAAGATTTTTTTTTAACTTTAAAATATGAAATCAAATTATTATTCCAATAACTAATGATTAATATGCCTTCTTTCTTAATAAGACTAGTTTAGTGTTTCTTCAGTACAGATATTTACTGTTTTAAAGATAGCTGTAGCTGTAGCTGACCAGAAATAAACTGGTCATTGGAAATCAATGCGTTTGACTTATAAAAACTGTCCTTAAGGCCAGAGTCATAAATGAATGATACTTCAGCAAGAAAGAAGAAGGGGAGGAGAAGAGGAAAGAAGGAGGAAAGGTAAGGACAGGGACCTAGAGCCTTGGGACCTCTGTGGAAAAGAGACTGAGGCAATGGGCATAGGGTGGGGGTAAAGCCAGCAAGCATTTGAGCTGCCCTCGCTGGCTCTTTCATGCTCTTTCTCCAAACTGTATCTTGTTCTATGGGCACGGCATTCAGTGACATGCGGCAAGAGTTCAGGAACGCTCTCTGGAAGCACAGGAAGTGCTGTTGCTTCCAGGAATCGGATGTGTCATTTCAAGGCCTTGAAGACTAAGGAAGATTTCCCCAGGCCAGGGAGGTAAGCAAGGCTGGAAGCCGGAGGCAGGGTGGGGTGGACATTCCAGGGTGAAGGAGCTGCGGGAGGAACATACAGAGGCAGGAAAACACAGACTGTTTTGGAAATCCTGAGGAGTCAGCCTGTCTCAGCTCAGGCCTAGGATGCTGAGGGTAGGATCACAACATGGAGGGGTAATATGAAAGGGGAACTAGATGGTGGGTACAATCAGTTAGGTTCAAATCCTGTTTCTATTCTGCAGCTATACAACCTGGGAGAAGTCACTGGCTGACCACAGCCTCAGTTTCCTCATTTGTACCAACATCCCTCCTCACCTTTGTGGAAGGGATGAAGAAGAGACTTGGGTACTGGAGGTGATTCATCTTCAGTCCTTGGGTGGATTTCTAGATTGATCCCATAGACAGAGAATTCCTGAAATCCCAGGTGACTTCCAAGGCTTACCAAGGTGTGATTCCTTGGAATTCTGGCCCTTATTTTCTTGTATCCCAAATAGGTTTCCCAGTGAAGGAGATGGAGCCCCAGACAAGCCTAAATGACATGTGCCTTAAAGGAGCCCACAGGGAAGGGAAGGTGAGAAGGGGTCTTGCATTTCCTGGGTATTAGACCAGCAGCCTGACCTAGGGCTCTTCCCAATATCCTCATTCCATGAGTGAGAAAAGGGCCAGACAGCCAGGAAGCAGCAGGATCAGGCTGGAAGCTCCTCACATCGTACTGCCCATTGTCTCTGAGAGTGCCCATCTGTGGCTGTGTATCTGGGTGCCTCTGCTGCTCCCTCTGCTCAATATGGCCAATGGGTTCCCTCTCTTTCCCTTCGTCTGTCTTCTCCTGCCCTGGCATATATTCCCTCTAGTCAGCACTGAAGCCAGTGGCTGTCCTTTCCACTGGGACCCAGACAGATGACATTGGGATAATTGAAGTGTCCTTCCCATGACCTTGAGCTCTGGCAAGGCTGACTTCCCTTTGGTGATTGCGGATGATGACAGCTGAGTGGCAAGGGGATGAACCACGTCACAGTAGGCATAGCCAGCACACCCCAGCCGCCTGCCAGGGCAGCTGCCTCTCTTCCTCAGGCAGACAGCTGGGAATACCCCCATCAAATGACAGGACTCAGCAGTCACTCTCTGTCCATCCGTTCAGCCGGCCAGAAACACCCCTGCCAACTGAGGGGACACAGTCACTTCCTACAGCTTTAGATGGATCCCCAGGTCACCTCTGCCAACAGATGGAACCACAATCACTGCCCCCTGCCTCTGGCAACACCAGGGGACATAAACAAGACTGGCAAGTTACATACAGAGCTGAAAGGGATGCATGAGGCTCCCACAGGCTCTGGGAGGCTGTATATATATAGATACCAGCCTCTCTGGGTCTTGGGCACTGATGAATACCAGTGGTACCATGTGTACTAAATGATCCAGGTGTTGGGTGGATCGTGAAGAGGCAACCTGCATAAAGATAATTTGAGGTCTTCCATACTCTAGCCCACTTTTTCACCTTAGACCACTTTCTAAGGATAAGCACATCCACATGTGCGCACTCCCAACCCAGTCACTGCCTGTGGCCAACTCTGAGCAAGTCCCTGAGCTGGCCATTGGGGTAAGAAAGAGGAACGGAAGAGCGCCCCTACAAAGCTTACAAGCTAGAAGAAACCCTATAGTTGCTGAGACCTGTAGGAACTATTGTGTCTGGAAAGACCAAGGGGGTGGTATTCTGCAACTTTGCCAAGACCCGATCATGGGCCACATACCTATCGGCTCTGTGAGTGCTGAGGGGGCTGTTTGGTTTGGAGAGGAGTAAAGTCAGGATTCTGACCTGGGCAAATTCTGGACCCAGACCTCAAAAGGTCTGTCAAGGGGCAGATGGCACATGTGGCCTCAGGAGACAGAGCTAGGTAGGTCCCATTGACAGAAGCCAAAGAAAAACCTCTTGAGAAGAAACTACCAGAGGCAGGGAGTGTCCCATCACTGGAGGGTGCAGAGTTTAGGTGATTGCCTGACACTGGGAAGGAAGCTATGGAGAGGATTCAAGCCCTAGGTGGAGGCTCAGACCACATGGTCCCGAAGAGCATTTCAACTAGAGATTCTGAAGACTCTGGTACTCAACTCCAACTTCCCATGCTCCACATAAGGAAACCAAGGTCCAGAGAGAAGCAGGAACAAGCTCAAGATCCCATAAAGCACTAGTGGTACTCTGAGGACTGGGCTCAGGATTTCCCACTCCCAGTCTCAGATGTTCCACTCCTTAGACTGGCTTGGCCAGAACAAATGTCAGGCAGCAGCAGGTCCAGAAGTAGCTTGTCCAGGGCATCCTGGGTGGTCTGACACCCGTGTTCTTTCCCAGCCCCATCTCAGCTTCAGCTGATGGATGAGCGTCTCCTTAAGTTGTGTCCGGCTCTGGCTCCGGCTCCCACTCTGGCTCTGACTCTGCAGATGGATGCTCTCAGGCCTGATGGCTGAAAAGAGAACCCCACTTGACCCTGAGCCAGATGTGGAACAGAGCAAAGTGGAAATGGGAGATTCATTGCTGGAGGAGCTGATCTACAGACTTACAAGCCCCTCACAACCTGGCACCTGGAAGCTATCCGGTGGATTGCGGTGGAGAGGGCCAATGGCACTGGAGCTGCAGCATTTTGTGGAACTGAGGGCAACTACACAGAGGTCTTTGACAACCATCCTCCTTTACTTCCAGTGTCTCTAGACCTCATCCTAGCCATCCACCCTCCTGTCCAGCTTCTCCTAGTCCAGCGTCCCCTCCCCTTCTGCCAAACACATGGAAAGTCAAGGTGACTTGCTAGTGATGAACAGTTTCTGCAAAGAGCATCTTCCTGTTTTCATTAAGAATACAATAAAGAAGAAAGATTCAATTCTCATGTTTGACATGCCACAAATTGCCAAGGGGAACTGTGGAGTTTTGGAGAGCAGAAAGTGCTGGCCCAAAGTGATCCAGGGACAGTATAATAATAGTGACCTCCAGTCTCCCAGAGCATAGATATTTTCACGTTGCCCCTCTCTGCTCTCTAGTGACAAACTCTGATGTCTCCTAAGCCCTTTGCAGCTATAGATTAGGTAGGCAATACTGCCTTTATTTGCAGAGCCCATCCAAGAGAGGCTCAAGAACATTCCAGCTACCTCTCTTCCGTGTATTGATAAGACTGCAATATGTGCTTACCTGGAGGTCGGCAATTAGCTGAGGAAAGCGGCCTTAACATGGACTTCGAAGCCCACGAGAGGCACATGTGAACAAGCAATGTATAACGTCACTATGGCTAAAGTAGGAGCCAGGATTAACAAAGAAGCATGAGTGTGTCCCTGCATGTGTGTACTTTTGGGCCCTGCTCTACCTTAAGCATTATGCTGACCCAGGAATTGTTATTTACTGATGGGTTTCTCTCTCTCTCTCTCTCTCTTTCTCTCTCTCTCTCCCTGTGTGTGTGTGTGTGTGTGTGTGTGTGTGTGTGTGTGTGTGTATTCTGGGGATGAAACACCAGGCTTTGTATAAACAGCAAGTGCTCTACTCTTGAGGCACATCTCCAGCCCTAGCAGTCATTATTCTTGAAAATAGCCAAGTGGCTGGTTTAGAAGATGGGCTGAGGGTAGCCAAGGGTGCTGTAGGCTAAAGATAGGGCCCCTTCCTGTGGAAATCTCTGGATGCTGTTGATTTGGGGCTCCTGCTGCAGGGAGTGAGGATATGTGTGAATACTGGACAGCTAACAAGCATTTATCACTACTTCCTCTTTTCTATCAGACCTTAAGTTTTGTTCATGGACTTCTGAGCAGTGAGCGTGGGGGAGGCTGGGGCTTCTGGGGGTGCACCTTACTTACTCTCGGTTAGTAGCTGATATCTCTGACTGCATATTTCACTCACGCAGAGTGCTTTTTCAAAATACCGGTTACTGGGCCCCACCTCCAGAGATTAAATTGGTCTGGTAGTGCAATCTGGGCACTGGTGTTTTTTTAAGCACTCCAGGGTTGAGAGTACTGATCTAAGTCAGTCATGATAATTACGACCTCTCCATGTGGTTGAGTTCAGCTGGCCATGGGAGAGAAGCCTGTACAGCAAGAGGCATGGACAGGAAGCTGCTGAGGACTTCAGGAGAAGGGGGCTCTGTTTTTTACAAGTTACACTGTTGAAAGTTGTTTCTTTTTCCAGTCTTAGGATTTTATTCAAGTGAAGTATGATGCTTGGAGCTGCTGCAGCCACTTTATCACCCTGAAGATGCAGGTCTGAGAGCAAATGTCAAGGTGAAAATAGTGGGAGTAAAAAGTAGAGGTAACTAGAGTTTTTGATGCTGAATGAGCTAACTATTGAAGCATAATGTTTAAAGGGCTTTTTCTGTGGGATAACTAATACTTGTTTAAGCTATTTAAAATATTTTTTGTTACTTGTGGTCAACACTTGATGTGAGAGAAAAGCAAAGCTCAGAGAGGTAAAGCTATAAGCCAGAGCTGAGCTAAAGACTGCACACCCCTTCTGCCACTATGAAACAGCCTCAAAGCCCCCAAGCCTTAGGTGCTATAGTCTAGTGGAAGACCCATGGGGGAGGCCATGTGAGGCTAGAGGCCACTTAGTGGTGATTATCAGGTCAAGAATCCTGTGGGTGTCCCCTGCCTCCCCGTAGGGGAGCAGCAGCTGGTGTCTGCTCTGGCTCCATCAGCCATTAATTAAAACTTGACAAGAAGATTAATACACAGGGGACAATTTTAATTAGAGACTCCTGGAACGTTAGTGCTGGCATGGCCCCGAGAGACTATTTCTGCCAGTCTCCTTCTTGGATAGATGGGGAAACTGAGACCTGAAGAGATGGGCACTCCTTTAAGCTTCTTGAGGGAACCTGTGGTTCAGGAGGTGCCCTTGTGGCTGGCTGCCCAGTCAGCTCTCCTTCCTCTGCTGTGGGATCCCTCACATATGCGACAGCTTTAATTAACTTATTATCCCATTGAGCATGTTACTGATTCCCATTCCTCCCCCCCCCCCACACAAAGACCCACAAGAAATGCTCCCTTTTGTATAGGCTCAGCCTGGCCCCAAGGGTCTTATGGGTTAAGGGTAGCACTGAGGAGCCTGGGACAGCAGAATTTGGCCACCTCCTGCCCAGGGATTGGTGAGTCAAATCTGCGAGCCTGGGAACAAGTCACCCAAGAGCCAGCCTCCTCTGCCTTGTTCACAGGGGCAAAAGGTCTTGGGATCGCAACTGAGATTTGCTCCCTCACCAATGTGAGGGCTTCAGCCCTTTCCAAATTATGTCTCCTGACTCAATTTAAACATGTTTTTGTAGAAAAACCCGTATAATTCCTAAGTCCAACTCCAGCTCTCCTCACACCTCTCTATCCCCAGCATAGCCACTGGAAACCTGTGCTGTCAGGTCAGGCCTTACCTCATTCACCTACACATAGACTTGCATATTTCCCATGTCCTTGGCTATGTGGCCTTGGAGGAAGCTTCATGGCAGGGGACAGGGGTGAGGGGAAGTGGGTCAGCACAGGGCTCTCCTTTCTCCCAGGAAACCCTTCAATCTAGGTCAGCCAGTTCAGGAAGTGCCTGGTATCAGTTGGGAAAGCATTCGCCACAAGCTAGCAAAGGGCACCATTCCCAATAGAAATGCTTGCCCCATGTCGAACAGCACCAGGAAGAGCACGCAGCTCTGCCTACATGTCAAGATGCCCTCATCTCTGCTGGTCCGTGCAGAGGCCTTCAGACAGACAGTCCCAGCCTTCTCACCAAGAACCCTGTTTGTACTCTGCTCCTCCAAGGTCCCTCCTTCCACCAGCCTCCTTCCAGAAGGACTGTTGTCCTGGACAAGTAGATTGCAGTTCTCCTAGGCTAAGAGGCTAAATGGCTTCCTCCTGCCCCAGTGTCAAGACTGCAGTCTTTAACAATGGCACATCAGCTTAACAGCCACATGGTGAGACACACAGGCTTTGCTCCTGCCTCTGCACAGGAGGTGTACAGCCTGGGGCAACTGGCTACCACAGGCCACATTGCTGCTTCTCTGTCTTTATCTGAAGAATGAGAATGAAATCCTAATGATGGGGTCCACTTGGCTGCATGAGAGTGAACAGTAAACAAGGAAATCTGAACAAAGGGCTTGGGACACCTAGGAACACTGGCCTCAGGGGCCACAGCTCGTGAGGCCAGGATTCCAAAGGAGTCTTAGAACAGGAGGCGAGTCAGGTTGGACCTGGAACTGGAGGGAAAGGAGAGGCTCAACACAGACCTTAGTTCCAGGATTCAAAGGAAAGATTGGTTAGGGCCAGGAAGTTCCTGCACGGAGTCCCTTGAAAGGAACAGCTATAAGAACAGGCTCCCAAGGTTCCCTGTAGCCTTGTGCTGGGGCAGGAGAGATAAGAGGCCAGAATATCAGAGTACTAGGAGGTTCCCTCACCTGCAGAATAAAGCTGACCTCACCAGCAACCCTGAAGTAATGGAATGAAGCCTGGAAGATCCAGCACTAGTTCTGGAGTAGTGAATACCACTAACATGGTATTCAGTTAACCCCCAGAGATGGAGGGAAACTCAGCTCCTCCTGCCTCCTGGGGACTGACAAGTTGGGACACCTCCAGAAACTCCCAGAAGCATTGCTGGCTTCCTGTTGGAGGCAGAGGGGACAGATTGGGGAAAGAGAGGAGTATGGCTGTACACCAAGCACATTTAGTGTGGGAAGGATAGCAGGGCTCTGGGCTCTCCACTCCTCGGGTTCCTTCTCTGTCCAGTGGGATCAATTCTGCAAGGGCTATTGTATCCACATCTTGGTGCCTCATCTATAGTAGAAGTCAAGCTGAGTCATGGTCCTGAGCCTTTAGAATGGGTCTGGCTTAGTTACCACTCTGCTTCTCCCCTCCCTAAGCAAGCTAACCAAGTGAGATAAGTCACTCAAAACCTGTCGTAATTTTCTCATCTATAAAATGGGGGTGATAATCGTGCTGACCTCACAGGACAAGGAAGAAAATTCAAGACCACTTCAGAAAAATTCCCAGCCCATGTGAATAGTTAAGACACAGTATCATCAAAGAGAATAGCAATACTTGAGAGAACCCAGGTCTTAAGCTTCCAAACTCCACATTCCCACCCTTACCACCTGCAGCTGCCTCACGCTCCCCCCTCCCATGGTAATCTGGACAGTCAAACCCAGAGGGACCAGTTTCTTCCAATCATCTCATTACATAGATGAACAAACTGAGGCGCACAGAGCAGAAGGGACACCCTTTAGCAAAGCTCATGAGCACAGCAGTAGCTAGACCTAGGACCCAGACCTTCCTTGTGAACCACACCAGAGTAGCCCCTTCCTTGGCATTGCTTCTAAGTGGAAGAGCTTTCTCCCTGTATCTCCACAGCCTACAGCCTCTTCGTCAGCCTCCCATGGCCTTCTTTGGCCTTGCCCCAGGCCACACCTAGCTGGCCGCCTTGCCTGGCCTGGCCTGGCCTCTGCTTGCCTCCCCAGCTCCTCAGCAGCCTAGGCCGGGTGGTCCTTAATTGCTTCCTGTCCTCACAGGCTCTGTTTGTTTGCTCTACAGCGGCTTCCTCACACCCCAGCACACCGGAGGCAAGGAGGAGGCGCTGCCCAGCAGTGAAGGGCTCCTGGGGCCCAGCCCCCAGCCCATTCTCAGATGTTGGGCCAGGCTTCCCCAGACCTACCATCTGGAGCCCAGGAACCTAGTGAAGCCCTGGAGACACCCCCTTTTGGCCCCCCCCCCAGCTTCCATCCCCCCCCCCCCGGTCCCCCACCCCCCTGCCCAGCAGCTGGTATTGCCCCCACCCCAGCTGGGGGAGAAGTCCAAAACTCAACAGGTGGCAGTCTATAGTGAAGCCCTGGTAAGCCTTGGGCTTGAGGGGACCAAGGCCCCCCTTCCCGTAGCCCAGGGCCTTACTCCCAGCAGGGAAGTATGTCCAAATGACATGGTCTCAAGTCAGGAGTTTGAAACTGTTGAGGTTGGAATGCATGTGTGTGTGGAGGGGGGGGGGGCATGTTGTTACTAACTTTGTCTATGAAGGTCTCTGAGACTCCAAACTAAATGTAATCCTTCAGACCTTGGGTTCAAACTAGCTACTCCATATGCCCCTCCAGCTCTGGCAGGGCACTTTGGGCTCCCAGCAGGAACTTATCAGTGAACATTCGTTCCTAAGGGACCATCATCACAGCTGCCCCCTGAATCTCTTTGTGCTTGTGTAGCTTGTGCCCCTCCTAATTCAAAAAGGGTTTTCCCACAGATCTGCCCCAGAGTTTGCAAAGGAAGCCTCCAGGCCTCATGCCACTTGTGTGTCTCCTCCACATCTGAGCCCACGGTTTCTCCTGCCATTTCAGGCCTTCATTTCAGTGCGTTTGTCACTGGACCCTTCATGTCCTTTCTGAGCTTACTGCCCACATCATATACAAATGTATCCCTTCTCTCTCTGTCCAGAGAAGGACACCCTGCCAGGCCCGCCCCACGATGGTTCAAAATCCCCAAATAGGTGAGAGGGGAGGTAGAGGCAGGACTTTTACATGTAGACTGCCTGCATGGGATGGTGGTGTCTGGGAGCAGAGGGGTCCTTGTCCTGTAGTGTGTTTAGGCAGGGAGGGAGGAGGGACACAGGCCTGGAGCTCGTGCAGCTGGCTCCGCTTTAGGCAAAGAGGGAGCTGAGGGGCTGGAGTTGTCCTCAGGGGTGCAGAGAGCCCTCCTGCCCTGTGTCTTCAGTGACTGGGGAGGCGCCGTTACAGCCTGGGGGTCGCGGGCACGGAGGGGACACTGCCCTCGCCTTGGGGCCCCTCCCGGGCCGGAGGAGAGCGCTGTCAGCAGAATTCCGCGCCCCGCTGCGGGCTGTGTTTACCCGGCCAGCCGCCGCCGCCAGCGTCCCGCAGCAGCACAGCCGAGGGCACCGAAGTGTCAGATTGGCCTGGGCCTGAGGCAGTCTTTGGGGACAAGGAAGAAGGGCAGACGCCCCACAGAAAGCCTAGAAGCCATCTTCACAATGCCCAAACCCCGGGGGATGAGCTGAGTAAAGGCCCTCTTTTCTGTCTGGCCTCCATTTCCCCATCTGCTCCACCAAGAGCAAACCCAGGCAGGTGGGACTGTGAAGAAGCCCAGAGTATGTGTCCCCGCCCCAGGGACAGCTGCCACTCAGCTCCAGCTGTCTGCCGAATGAGAGTGTGGGATTACTAGACCTTCAGAGTTTTGTAGAAGTTATAAATCTGGATGTTTATGTAAAAATCTCCTGAATTTTAAATGATGGGAGCTAATTTCTTCTTCATGTAGGCATTATGTGAGCCAAAGAAAACACTTTGAAGGTTTTAAGTGGCCCATAAGGTGACTGTTTATGGCTGTTTCTAAGGCCCACGTAGGCTCTGATAATGGCCGCATGTCGAACTCCACCATGATTCTGAATGGAGTCCAAACCTCACCCAAATGTCACGCCCTTCCGGAACCACCAGGAGGAGGCTGCTTTGCCCTGGCATTGGGTGGGTGAGGACATGTGATTTAAGATACCAGCTTTCTTTATGGCCTTTCCTGGCTGGTGAGCCTGCTGTCACCCGCATCTTTTTTTTCTGCACTGCCCCTCCCCATACACGGACTTTCAAGGGTTTCCTCTGGCGCACATTGTTCCTGGGCCTGGACTTTGGGCTTGGCAGATCCCACAGGAGGCCAGAGATGGCTTGCCTATCACTATCACACAGCCTGAAAGACGCAGTGCTCCAGGGCCACATCCCCCCATACCCTATCCGTCCTCTGGCACCGGAATTTCAGGGCCATTCCTGGCATGGTGAGGAGGCAGGGAAGGGAGGAAAGGGGTGGAGTATCCTGGTGTACGCTGAGAATGGACCTTCCCAGAGACCTAGAAGTCCCCACCCCTTCCCACTCCACAGCCCACGAAATCCAGCCAAGCATGACAAGGGTTAATTGGATACCCCCAGCTGGAATCTAGAATCATAGGGCTGGAACGGCCCTTGGAGGTCATCCACCAGGGATAGAGGAGAGATTTTAATTACCCAATTCAGCTGGCTTGGAAGCACCTCAGCCCCCAGTTCCAGCCCAAGTAGGGGAGGAGGCAAGGGCCAGGAAGGGCTCTCAGGCTTGGAGCCTCAGAAGGATACTTCCTGGCCATGTGGGGGACATTCCTATCTGCAACCCCTCCCCCAAACCCCAACAGGGCCTAACTTTGGGATGGACTTTGGCTGAATATCAAACATGGACAGACTGATGGTAGCAGGACAGACTGTGAGAGGCAACATGCTAGGCCAGGAAGTAAGTGACCAGGGCTCCAGGATGAGCCCCACTCTAAGTTGATAGCTACAAATAGGCTATACTGAGTGCTTTCACATCAGCTTGGGTGCCTCTTTTCATGACCCTGAGTCAGGGACCCCAAGGACAGCCGGGTCAGGAGGGAGAGGCCAGCCACGTGGGCTAGCTCTCAGCAGCTTCTAAGCCTCTTCACACTGCTCAGTCTAGCCTGTGCTTCTCAGACATCTGAGCTGCATTCATGGTGTGCTCTAAAATGAGAAAGTTTCCCTCTCACTATTTGGATAGTAGAAAAAAAAAATAAGCTGGTTATAGCCAGAACACTTAAAGTCAGATACCAGGAAGAACTTCCGAAAGATGGGACACTACAGAGGCAGCAAGTCAGTTGGACTCTGGAGTCTCCTGCCCTATGGAACTGAAAATCTCATGGGGAACAGGCTGGGTGACATTTCAACCAATGTCCCTAGGTCCAGAACTCAGCATGTCAGGAAGGGGGCTCCCAGGATTGGGGGAGTAGCAAGCCACCAAATGTTCTATCTACTGGTTCACTGCTAGTAGAAGTTGAGGGTAATTGGCTAGAGGTAAGGCAGCTGACTGGAGATAGAACCCCAGGGCTGCTGAGGCCTGTCTGTCCAGAAGCCACCAGGGGTTGGAACCCAGTTGAGGTAGGCAGAGCCAAGAGCCACCTTGGAGACTCAGTACTGACTCTGTGGGCAGCAGAGGACAGGGGGAATGCTGGGGAGTCATGTCTCTTTAAAAAGTGCTCTGAGTTACCTTCTTCTCTACTTTAAGGGTCCTGAGGGTTTACTAACACTTTTAAGTGCCATCTTCTGTGAGGAAGTTCCCACTGGCTGCAGGCCCAACCGGTGTCATTTCCACACAACCTCTTTTCCTCAGCTGAGCTGTGAGTTGATCCTGGCCTAGGAATCCAAGCTGGCTAATATTGGAAGTTCCCTTTGATATCAGTCCTCCATCCTTCCTTCTGTGGTACCTCACTCTTTTCCTCTTACCCTGCCCCAGCATTTAATAAAATCCTCTTTGGTCCCTAAAAAGAAACAAAGTGTGGATTTTTAAAATGAGCCTGCACTTTATGAGGTGATCAAAGTACCCTACACTGACAACCCAGCCTGTTCCCTCTGGAGAAATGTCCCAAGCTGTACAGATTAAAGGAAAGGCCTAGAAACAGGCTGGCTGAGGATGGAGAGAGGAAGGGGAAGAGGAGGGAGGGCCAGGTCAGGGCTGCCTTTGGGTTAAGTCAGATAATAACCCTAAGCCACCTGCCGCGTGAGCCGAGTATAAATCGCTAATCGGTTTGGGACTTCACATTGGCTAATGAATTTCTCTCTCCAAGAAGTCTCTCTAGAGCCACACCCCCTGGCAGGTGGCCAAGCATAGAGCTCCTGGGGCCTGGTGTGGGGGGCAGCTTGCAGGATCAGCTTGTAGGATCCTCTGCCTTGGTCAGTCCTCTTTTTTTGCATGCAGCCTGCTAGACCTGGGCGTTTCGAGAGGGTGGGGAGACATGGGGCTCTGGACAGCTGTTAGCTCCAGGAACAGGGCCACAGACAACCACCCTTTCTGGGCTGTGTTGCACCAGTCTGTAAAAGGGGTCAATGAGACCTGCCTTGAGGAATTGAGGATCAAGTGAAAGTGCAGTGACATGCTGTTGGCATGCAGTATGTGTTCAGTCAATCAGCTATGGTCTCTGCCTCTACTTTCTGAAGACATGGGCCAGCAAATTTAGCACTTCAACAAGGGCTGATAAAAAATGGCCGCCATGAATTGGATATTGGATAGGCTGGGCTATGGCTCCAGGGCCAGAGAGCTTACCCAGACCATGCAAGGCCCTGGGTTCCACTCTCAGCACCACAAACAAAACAAAATGGGCCTGTGAACCTAGGGGGCAGTGCGACCCCTAGCAAGGGACCAAGAAACTAATGCCAGCGGGTTCCACTATTCCCTGCCTGTGAGTCACAAGAGGAAGTGCCAAGGCACCGTATGGAGAGACCTGTTCACTCCTAGAGCTTCGGGTGGCCAAGGACAGTGGGCTATCCTCCACACAACTCAGGACTGTGCAGAAAAGTAGCTCATGCCACTGCTCCCAGAGGCCTAACTGCCTTACTGTCTGTGTGCACATGGCCCCAGCTGTCAGGGCCCTGGGCCATGACTCTGCCAGCTGTTCTGCCCGTGTCCTTCCCTGTCCACCACTCCCCAGGTCCACACAGACTCAGACAACCAGCACAGAGGTGCAGTATGCAGGCAGAGAGTAGGGGGAAACTAAAGAGATTGGAATCTTGGGCTAGATAGATGGTTCAGCACATAGAGGCACCTGCAGCCTATAATAATGACCTGAGTTTGATACCTGGGACCCACATAGTGGAAGGAGAGAACCAACTCCCACAAGTTGTCCTCTGACCTCTATACACACACTATGGCACACAGGCACACACACTAAATACATTAAAGTAATATTTTTAAGGAAAAGAAACCAGAAATCAAGTTTCCCAGAGGGTTGGCATGTAGGCAGGGGGAGGCTGTGTGCAGTCTGGGAAGCATACCATCGAAGGGGTCCCGGGAAAACTTAGGCCTCCTGGCAGGACCTGGAGCCAGAGCCATAGCGCCAAGGTGATGTTAGAGCTGGCAATGCTGCTGGCTCTCTGCTCCCTATTTAAGATGAATTCTGCAACTTCTGAAAATCAGCTTCTAACCTGTGGCTGAGAGTCAGTTCTCATGGTGCCTTTCTGCTGTGACTTACTGAGATTCTGTTTTCTTGGGACCTTATGAAGAAGTCCATTCTTCTGTCAGACTGCAAACTGTGTATCTTCTGGCTCTGTTTCTCACACATTATCTCAGAGCATGATCCTCACATCCTCCCTGGGGCTATGGAAAGGAGGGGCAGTTTACATCGATCTTTTATCCCCTCCTGGACTGTGTGTCCACTTAGACAATGGGAAGACTTGGACTCATCATTTTCCAAAGGACTGCCCATAGTTAAGTTCCTCTTGCAGGTCAGAAGAAAGCCAGTCAGTGTCCTAGACTGATCTTAGTAGGTGGGATTACAATGGAAAATATCTCATGAAAAGTAGGGTCAGGGATTGTAACTCCATTTCATAGAGGTCCAGGCTGTGTGGCCTTAAGTAAGTTGTCTTGCCCTCTCTGAGCACAGTCTTGCCATCTGTAGCATGGGTAGAGAGCTAGCAAGAATCCCATATTAGATGCCCTCTCTGTCTTTATAATTGGATAGTTGGTTCTGAGTAGTGGCAAGGTGAGCCCAGTTCTACTCAATCCCAGCCTCTAGGGGCCTTGCCTGCTTCCCCTGTGACTCTCCCAATAGGTGCCAAAATGATTTGCTCATGTTCTCCACAGTGTTGATGGGTGCAGCCCAGGCCCAGTGAAGGCTTCTCTGTAGCAGTACAGGTTATCCCAGGCGGAAGAAGGGTATATGTGTGTCTCCAACCCAGGGAGATGGGTTCTCCGGAGGGAAGTTTCCAACATCACAAAGCCAAGGCCAGAAGAAGAGACGGTGATGTCTAACACCTGCTAGTTCACTCTATTGGAGCTGCTGACAAAGCCTCCCTTGAGCTAGTAGTGTCCATAGCACATAGTGGCTCCACATAGCTTCACAGGCTGGGAAGTTCAAGTGCTGGAAGATGGGTATCTCGTGAAAGCTTGCTTAATGGTTTGCTGATGGTCCTCTTCTCTCTGTCCCCACATGGCAAACAGCCAACTTGCTGCATTCTCCTCTTTACCTTAAAACATTTATCATTTTTATTTTGTGTGTATGAATGTATTGCCTGTATGTTTGTAAGTGCACCCATGTGGTGCAGTGCCCAAGGAGGTCAGAAGAGGGCGTCAGAGTCCCCTGGAACTGGAGTTACAGATGGCTGCTAGCTGCCATGTGGTGCTGGGAACTGAACCTGGGTCCTCTGCAAGAGCAGCCAGTGCTCTTAACCCCTGAGCCATCCCCAGTCCCCTCTTTTATCTTTTATTCTTTGACAATTTCATACATTTAAGCAATGTGTCTTGATCATATACATCCTGGATTCTCCTTCCCACACCCCAGTGACCCCCAACAAATCCCCCCTTCATGTCTTGTCCCTTTTTTATAACCTGCTCTTTCTAATCAGTGCTGATCTTGTTGGCATGATCTTGTATAGCTGCAGTGACTTCGTGAGTACAATGGTCATGTCATACCTCAAAGACAGTATGGACACTCCTCCCCATCCCCTGGCTCTTAGGTTCTTTCCACCCCCTCTTCCACAATGTTTCCTAAGACTTGGAGTGGGGGTAAAGTAGATGTCCCATTTAGGGCTGAGCACTAAATAGTCACTTATGCTCAACACTTTCAGTAGCTAAGGGCCTCTGCAGCAACTGATACTCACTGGAGAGAGAAGTTTCTCTGGCTAAAGTTGAAGACAGCACTTATCTATGAATATAAAAAATATTTAGAATGCAGTTTGACAACATGTCCATTTGCAAGACAACAGTAGTATCCTCCCTTCCAAGGCCTATGACCTCCTGAGCCATTGGCTTGTGACCAGATTTACAGTGCCAGGCATGAATTCCCTCCCATGGAACAGGTCTCAAATCCAAGCCAAAAGCAGTTAGTTACCCCCATAAACTCCTATTGCCACTATTGCAATAGTTGGCACATCTTGCCTGGCAGGTTAGTATTGTAGCATACAGGGTCCACCACTGCATAATACCATTCATAGCTTTTCTCCCCCAGCAATGTGCACAGCAATTTCCAGCACTATGAGAACTAGCCTGAAGGAAGGAAGTTTTCAGGTCAGTTCCAGCTTGATTTCTCTATGTCTTTGCAACCAAAGTGTGTTGTGCCTTCAGTAATAAGGTTAAGACATGCTTTTTACTATAGACAAAGTTTTCAGTCTTGTGAGATGCCCAGAAAATTTTAAGCTTACATCTGGGAAAGGATTAAGCCCGTACTTGAAAGTCGTATATACGCTTAGGACTTAAGCATGCTTTATTGCTATCTTTAAATTTTGTTTTATGTGTATGAGTATTTTGCTTGCATGTATGTAGGTGCACCATGTATATGCCATGCCCGTGTAGTCCAGAAGAAGGTATTGAATCCCCTGGAATTGGAGTTATGGGTGGATGGTTAGCTGCTACGTGGATGCTGGGACCTGAACCTGGGTTCTCTGCAAGAGGTACTCTTAACCACTGAGCCATTTCTCCAGCCACTTTATTGCTATTTTAGCGTTCTTCTCTGTATGCATGTTCATGTAGGTGCACAGAGGTGGGGAATATGCTTGCACATGTGCTGTGTGTATTTGAGTGGGACAGCCAGAAGACAACCTTAGCTGTTGTTTCTTAAATGCTATCCACCTTGATTTTTCAAACAAGATCTTTCCCTGACCAGGATCTCACTAGGTAAACTGTACTGGATGCCTAGTAAGCTCCAGGGATCCTCCCATCTCTGCCTTTGCAATGCTAAGATTACTGATGCATGCGCATCCCTAACTCTTCTTTACCTTCATGGATTCTAGGGATTTAACTCAGGTCTTTGTGTTTGCAAGACAAACACTTTTCTGCATCCACTTCTAAGGGCACTAATCTCATTAGGAGGGTTCCACCCACATAATCTAATCTCTTTCTGTATTGGGCTTTTTCATACTGGTCACAAATAGCTAGGAGAAACAATTTAAGAGAAAGGTATTTAAGTATCCATGGTTTGAGAGACATCAGTGGTGGTTCCATCCTGGTAGAAGAGAGATGCTCACATCTTGGTGGCCAGGAAGCAGAGAGAGAGAAAGCCTCAGCCAGCAGGCTATCTCCTCTATCCCTTTCATTCCATCTAGGTCTTTGGGCTATGGGATCCTCCTATCAATTAATCCTCTCTAGAAACATCTTCATATACAGACCCACAGGTATATCTTAATGTTGGGCTCTCCTCAATAAAGTCAAGCCTATAATCAAGATTAAGATTAACTATCAGCACAAGTCAACCCCTGGTCAACATGACACCAACATGTCTCCTTAAGCCATAACATTCTACCCTTAAAAGGTAACCCCTAAAAGGCTCATAGTCATCTCACAATGTTCAGTCCATCTTCAAGGGTCCACATAGTCTTAATAGTTTTGGCACTGCTCAAAAGTCCAAAGTCTCCCAAGGCAAACTTTTAGTATGAACCCTTACACAATTTTAAAAGCAAGTTTCATACTTCCAAGATAGAATGGCTCAGTGTATTAGTTACTTTTCTGTTGCTATGATAAAACACATGATGAAGGCATCTTATAGAAGGAAGAGTTTATTTGAGATACAGTTCCAGGGGTTAGAGTCCATAATAGTGGGGGGAGCATAGTGGCAGAGGTGGCTGGAGCAGAAATCATCAATTATATCTTCAAGCAGGTACAGAAAGTACAGTGCAACTGGAAATCTGGCAAGGTTTAAGAGTTCTCAAAACCCTCCCCGAGTGGGTGAGCTTCCTCCAGCAAGGCTGCACTTCCTCAAACCTCCCAAAACAGTGCCACTAACTGGGGACAAAATGTCTAAATACTTGGAGCCTTTGGAGGACATTCTCATTCAAACTACCACACACATAGTAAATATTCCCATTCCAAAAGAGAAGAACAGAAAGTACCAGGGAAGGAGTAGGCCAAGGAAGTCGAAAATTGGCAGGGCAAACATCAAATCCATGTCCAGTATCTGGGGAATGCTATGGTAGCTCCATGTGGGCCTCAGAGGTCTTGGGCAGTCTCACCCCTATGGCCTTGCTGTTTATAGCCCACATGGCCTCTTTCTTGGACTGGTTCTGTTGTCTGCAGCTTTTCTCAGCAGATGTTTCACATTCTTGGCATCTCTACCTGGAGTATCTATTACATCTTTAGCTTCACTCTTGTAGCTTCACACATCACCCTCTCAGGGGCTGCCTATAGGAATTCTGACTCTGTTATGCATTGCTTGGCTTACCAGGTCTTCCACTGAAATCTGAGTGCAAGCCTCCATGACCCTATAACCACCATCACAGAGATGATGCCAATATCTGTAGCCACTGTGAAAGGTAAGTTGGGACCCTTAGGACCATAACTGCAGTGATTTCTAAGGACCTGAATGACTGAGTTCAGGAAACACCTATACTAATAGGAGCCCTAAGCTCTCTTCCCCAAGAAATCTTTCAAATGTGTTTAACCCCCTTTATGCCCTTGAGCCTGTGATAGGTAGGGTCAGACCAATTCCTGGAGTACCCTCAAGACTCAAATCTTTCCTTGGCTCCAAGTTTTCATGGGCTTTTCTCACCAAACTGTTAGCTGTTTGATCTTTCTGCCCTGCTTTATGCTTCAGATTGTCACTGTAAACCTGGATAAAAGTAGCAAACAGTAACCACTCCACACCGTGAGTTCTGGGTTGCCTTGAAGTTTCCATATTAATTAGTCCATCCCCTTTAAATTCAGCCCCATGCAAAGAATCAGGACAAGGAAAATATATAGACAGACAAGTTCATTACCAGAAAGTAATATGTGGTCTTTAGTCCAGTTCCTGACAGAATTCTTATTCCCATCTGAAGCCCAAGTAGCTCAATCTTTATTGTCCATATTTCTATTGGCATTTGGTCTTCTGACTCCTACAAGAATCACTCATTAAATTCTGCTCATAGCATTTGAGAATGTCTCTAGCCTATATCACCTAACTCTTGCAAATTTCTCATATAAACTAGTTCCAATTTTCTGTGTTAGACTTTTCATTGCTCTGACAAAATACCTAAGGAAACAATTTAAGGAGTAGGAAGACTTATTTTGTCTCATGCTTCTAGAAGTTTCTGTCCATTGTGGTGAGAAGGGCATTTGAAAACAGAGCAATTTACATCATGGCGGCTAAGAAGCCGAGCCAGAGAATGCCTAAAAGGTGCCATCACTGGAATATTCCACAGTAGAGAAGATACCGAGGTCACGGTAAAAGGATGGACATGCTAGCCTCCTGATATCACCACAGGAAAAAGCTGCCATTCACAGGAGAGTCCCTATGCTCAAGTCCTGGCATGCATTAGTTAAGTGAGGCCACACAAAAGGGTGATGAAATATATTTTTCCATTATCTCTACTTTCTAGATGGGAAGCCAGTTTCAGAGTGAAATGGGACTACCCAAATCTTAGCAGCCTGGTGATGGCAAAATCTGGATTTGATCCTAGGACTACCACCCACCCACAAAGTCTCTCCTCCTAGCCTCTGCTCCAGGGCCCACTCTGGATTTCTTTTTACCTTTATCTTGCTGGCTGTAGGATGCTGCCATGCCAAGCACCAACTGGGCCTGGCAAGGCTTTGAGACCCTCCAAGTTCAGGTCCCTGTCATCAGAATGAAGGAGGAGCTGTGCAAAGAATATTAAATGGCATGAAGAAAAGTTTATGACACCACACTGACGTGGGAAATGCAAGGGAAAAGAGAGTAGGCACGAGGGACACAAATGGGCCATCGGTACATGAGATGGTACACAACGCTACTCCTTACCAGGGGAGGGCAAGTCAGAACCACTATGGGATGTCAGCTCATACTTGTTAGGATAGTAAACAATGGAGACGTGGGGGAAAAGGGAGCTCCTCTCCACCATTGGGAGAGTGTCAACCAGCACAGCCAAACAGTAGGGAGGCTCTTTGGGAAAGTGAAAGTAAAACTATTAAATGAGCACACTATCTCTCTGTTATGTGACAGCCAGAGGGATTGCAGTGAGGATTTCAAAGAAATGGACTTAAAGCCGACTGCACTGTGTACCGCCGCAGCAGATGAGCGCTAGGACTGCGACCCGTGCATGGGCCAATGCTCAGAGAAAGTGAACAGATATTATCTTTGAAGGAGAGGGAGAGCCTGTCATATACTACAACATGGATGGACCTTGAGGACATTGTGCTAAGTGAAATGAGTCAGGCACAGGACTAGAAAGCACCAGAAAGTCAGTCATGGAAGCAGAGTGTAGAACAGTTATTTACTGGGCAGTGGGTGCTAGAGAACTTCTGTGCAATGGCTATAGAGTTTTAGCTGTGCAAAATGGAAAGTTATAGAGACCTGCTGTAACACATTGTTCTTAAAGTTAACAGTTCTGTATAACTGAAAGGTTCTTACAAAAATACAGCCCATGTGCTGGGCATGGTGGTGCACATGGGAGGTGCACTTGGGAGGCCGAAGCAGGTGGATCTCTGTGAGATGGAGACCAGAATGGCCTACATAATGAGTTCCAGGCCAGCTGGGGCTACACAGTGAGACCCTGTCTCAAAAAAGCAGAACAGAAAAAGGCAACCCCCGCTCAAGAACAAAAACTAAACAAAAATACCTCCCTTTTCTTTTAAATTACAATTTAAAACAACAACAGAATGGCCACTGTGATCTCACACATAAATAAAATACAAGTGTTGTGGAGAGGGAGGGAGGGATGGAGATGGAGAGAGAAAAAGAAAGAGAGAGAGAAAGAGAGAGAGAGAGGAGAACACTGAAGAAAAATTGAGCAAAATCCTCACCAGTGTTTTCCTTGGCTGTAAGATGATAGGGTCAGTTTCTTGATGACACTTTTCTGTGGTTTTCTAATCTTCTACAGAAGATAGGCATCACTTCCATCATTTCCCTACCCCCCCTCAAAGAACCGAAAAGAAAGATGAGGAGAGAGGACAGAAAAGAGAAAAGAAAAACCAAAAACAAAAGAAACCATCCCAGAAGTAGCAGGTTTCGAGAGCAACAGAGAGTCCATCTGGCTGTGTGACTGTGGACAAGCCGCTCACACTCAGAGTGGCAGATTCCTCATCTGGGAGATGGGTTCAGCACTTACATGTTTTTGTCTCTGCAACAGAGCCAGCTGACATGTGCTTTTGGTCCTTAAGGGAGTGAGAGCGAGGGGGAGAAAGAGCCAGGATATACAGTGCCCTGCTGGGCTCATCTCTACCAGAACGACTTCTTCCTGCTCAATTAAGAGAAAGATAAACAGGTTTCTGCCATCTTTTTGTGGCCTCAGTTTATCAATCTGGTAAATGGGAATGTTGTAAAGGTCAGATCCCTAGCCACAGCATGGAACTGTGGGAGGTGGAGCTCCTGGCCTCAGCAAAGCCGTAAGGCCCTGGCAAGGCCTGCCTTACTGGGCCAGCTGCCTCCTTTGCTGGAGACAAGCTCAAGGGCTCTCTCTCTCAGCCCCCCACCTTAGAAGCCATACAGCCCTGGGACAAGTGCCAGGGACTTTCCTTGGTTAAGAGAGTGAAGAACTTTAGGGGTGCTCATCCTGCCCTCCTAGCTCTCTGATGTCACTTCTGAGGGGTTCAGCCTGGTCTGCTTCCCTGACTCTTTCTTCTCACTTCTCTCTGTTGCTCCCACTTTTTCTGCCTCCCTCACTAGCAGGGGTTTCTAGACTCTTGCTCTCTGGATCTTGTGCCTTCTCCGAGGTTTCCTCTTGCCCTCCTCTGTTCATCCTGTGAGACGTAAGGATGACGCAGAGAAGGGGTGAAAACTGCAGAGCAAAGACCAACTGCTGTGGACTGTTCCCTCCCCAGCCAAGGTCACAGTGGGTCCTGGAGCTGGTAGTGCACCCTAGTGTAGGAATTCAATACTTAGCACCTACTGAGGAGCCACTGTGGGATGTGCACACACACATCTCTGAGGGCTAGAGTGTGGGGACAGCTTGGTTGTCTCCAAAGTACATGCTCCCTTTCAACCCAGGAACACGGTGACCAATCTCACATCCACCATTGTCACTAGGGAGTTCATTAGACACAGGACCATCCAAGCCCTGATTCCGAGCCCTTCTTACCATATGCCCCTGGCATCAGAGGCCCATACAAACCAGGTACAGGCAAAGTTGGTGTTGGCCATGGGGCCTGTGCCCAGGTCAGTGCAGGCTATGCCTAGAGGGCAGAATATTCCAAGCAGGCGCAGTCTAGGAAGTGGCCAGCCTTCTCACCAGGACCCAGACACAGGTACTAGCTTCTACACTCTTCCTTTCAATTCTGGGACTGAATCCTCAGTGCTGGCCTCAGGGCTTTGTGAGAGAAGCTTGTTGAGTACTTCTCTGGCCAGGGAGGAGAGGTACTGGCCGGGACCTGGCCAGAGCCCTAGCTCTTGCTTCCTGTCCCTGTGTCCTCAGGTCTGATGTATGGAAGGGGTGTTCCTCTTCCTCCCAGCACATGTGAGGCCCGGAGGGCAGACATCTTTGCACTTTGCTCGCTGCTCTATCTGACAGGCCTTGGCACATAGAAGGTACTCAGTAAGTAGCTGTTGAATTGAATCAATAAATTGGCTTCCCGTCCAAGGCCCCATAGGGGAGAGGAAGACAGCTTTATGGTCGAAAAGTTACCCACTATTTTCCTGGCAAGGGCATCATGTATGACTTGATGCCCACCCCAAAGCACCTGGCACGTACCCCTGGAGAACCCAGCTTTCTCCTGAGGTCCCTGCCAGGCCCAAGGGGTAAGGAACAAGGGAATTTCACATGTGAGCCCATAGAGCCACACCAATAGTCCACCGTGGTTCTGTCATAGCAGGCATTTGGCCAGACAGCTTGTTGTAGAGTTGAAGAAATGAGGTACAAGAGGACAGCAGGTAGCCAGAGCCAGACCACTCAGCAAGGCTGAGCAAGGCTTTACACGGCTTGCCCGCTGGCTTTGAAGTAATCAGGGAAAGACCAGGAAAGATAGAAAGGATGTCCTCAGATCTTCCCAACTTTGAGTACCCACGCCAAGTTCATCATCTTGGCCTACCTGTCATTGTATATTTTCCCTTCCTGTCCTTTCCCTCCCTCTCTTCTTGCTTCCTCCTTCCCTTCCTCTCTTCCTCTCCCTCTTTTTCCTTTTTCTCTTCCTCCTCCTCCTTCTCCTCCCCTCTATGTTGCCCAAGCTGGCTTTGTACTTGTGGCAATGTGATGTATGCAACCCTGCCTCGGCATCTCAAGTGCTAGAATTACAGGACTGAGCCACCACTCCTGGCATCTTTTCTTCTTTTCTTTTCTTTTTGTTTTTATCAGACAAGGTCTTACTGTGTAACCCTGGCCCTGACTATCCTGGAACTTACTAGATAACCCAGGCTGGCCTTGAACTTGTGGTGATCCTCATACGTCAGCTTCTTGAGTACTGGGAGTATAGGTATGAGCCAGCACACCCAGCTTTCCTTCTCTCCTTCTCGTTCTTTCTCTTTGTCTTCTTCTCTCTCTCTCTCTCTGTTTCTCTTTTTCTTTCTCTCTTTCTATCTTTCACACAGTCTCAGTATGTAGATCAGGCTGGCCTGGAACTCACAGAAATCTTCATGCCTCTGCCTCCTGTGTGCCACCACACCAAGCCCAGCTTCCTTCCTCCCTCCCTCCGTCTCTCCCTCTCCCTCCCTCCTTCCCTCCTTCCCTCCCTCTCTCCCTCCCTCCCTCTTTCCCTCCCTCCCTCCCTTCTTTCCTTCCTTCTCTTTTTCTTCCTTCTTCCCTCCCTCTCTCCTGTCTCTGTCTTCCCTCTCTCTTTCTTGCTTTGCTGACAGAGGGTCTGGCAATGTAGCCTAGGCTGGCCCTGAACTCATGATTCTCCTGCCTATGCCTTCCTAGCACTAGGATTCCAGGCCTGCACCACCACGTGCACCTCCACTGGGTATTTTTAAATCCCCATACTCCCCATCCTGTTTTCCACCCACTGATTCCTATCCCTTTCTGCCACAGGGGCCCTAGTGATTACAATGGGGGATGATCTGCCTCTGCCTGGGCCCCAGGGGGCCTCGATCTTGCCCCTGGTCTGCCCGGCCCCACATCTCCACTGCCGTCCTCAGATGGAAACTCTATCTTCGCTTACACTGGCTCCCTTTATATCTCTCCCCTCAGTTTTATGGGGTGGCTGGGGCAAGAATGAATTGGGGAGGCTGTGGCTCAAAGACTGTCCTTTACTAGTTCTCTTCCCTGAGAAACAAGGGACTGCAGCTGGCCGGCGATCTGGGTGGGGTGAGCTGGCCTTTGGCTGCTGGGACAGCCGCACATCTGGGGTGGGAGCCTGGAAAGGAAGCTGAGATGAATTACCTGTGTGTGTGCTGGGAGAATCAATTGGGCATGCGGGCACGCTGCTTGCCCCGCTGGAATTAGGGAGCAGAGCTGGGGGCTCCAGCTGGGGATTTGTGAGCAGGCAGAGCCCCTATAGTTGAGAGGGCAAGGACAGGGTCTGGGAGAGAAAGCCTAGTATCCCTGAGAAGGAAGAAAAGACCATTTTTAAACTCAGGGTAAATGTCTCTAAATGGAGCATGCCTGTCTCCATAGCAGCAACATCTAGCCACACTACCAGGTCTGCATACTCACCACGCCTCTCTCCATGCACCCTTAGCTACTTCTGGCTGGGCCCGCACAGCTACCTTCTGGTATGGGTGCTACATGATGCACTCAGTCTCCTGCACACTTACGCACATGTGTGCACATGCACATGGCACATTTTCCTCTTTTCTTCTCTCAGTATGTTTCCTCCTCACTCCTAAGACCCTTAGTGGCCACTCTGGCACTTACTAGGTATGTGTGGCTTTACTTTTCCTAGTCTAGGAAATGGAACCAGTTATGCCATACAGAAGGCTTCCAAGTTGTTGAGTCATTCCCAGAACACCTGGCCCTGAGCTCTGTGTGTGGCTAGAAGTTCTTTGGACTAGGAGAAACCTAGGCTTTAAAGTTGAGTAGATTGGGGCTCAAATGTGGACTCTGCCGCCTCCTATCCTCCTGAGTCTCAGTGTCCTCCTCTGTAAAATGAGGCTAACAATGCACGCCTTGCCTGGCTGAGAGGCTCCATGGCGGGAGCAGCAGAATGGCAGGACTACTCATTTGCAAGCTGGGAAGGGTACTGCAAGTCAGAGCCCATCTTAGAGCTTCCTTCTTGCAGCCTTCCCATGCATGGAAAGGCCCTCAGCTACCCCCCCCCCCCAATGTGCCTCCTCAGCTCCCTGAGCGCCAAGAGAGTTAGCAGGCAGCTAGGGCTCGAAGATCCAGGTGGGCTGACTAGTCTGCTGAGGACAATGCAGATAGCCTCCCTCCCCCAGCAGCTTATTCGGGTCCCTTACTCTCCGGGAGGCAGCCTACTCTCTGACATCATCTGTAGTCAATTCCCCTGAGGGCCATCCCCAATTTTCATTTCCTCTCACTAATCCTCACACACAGTCCCTTTGCACAGTCCGGAACAGCCTCTGTCCCGGAGCTGGCTCCACTCACCAGATATGTGTTGCAGCTCACGGACCCAGGCTTCTCAGCTGGGAGGCCCTTGTAGAGTTCATCATCTCCAGTCCCTTCCTCCAAACCTGGTGTGGGGGATAGGCATGGGAGAGGAATCAGAGCCCACTCACCACTCAGCACCTTGATGCCAATTAGAAGAGGGTACCCTAGGCAGGGAGAAGCAGTCTGTACCAATATGCACAAGGCTGGCAAGCAGAAATGAAGGCTGCATTCAGTCTCTACTCACATTTTTGGCTAGATAACCTTTGTGTAGTTCATAACCTGGACTACTATCCATGGTGGCTCTGGGAGATACAGACTGAGCCTTGTAGGGTAAGATCAGAATGCTTGGTACTAGGCTCTAATTTGAGACTCTCATGCAAGAAAAGTTGGGAAGGTTCTATGAAGCCACATAACAGTTCCAGAGGTAGGAAAGCACCATAGGCAGGTGACCCGCTGTGCATCTAAGCATTTGTGCAGATGAGGGCTACCCATTCAGCTCTAGAATTTCTGTAGTCAGAGTGGGGCCAGGGCTGAGGCAGGCTTAAGAGATGAAGTTCACAATGGAAACAGAAGCAGGAAGCCCTGGGGTTCTGTTTGGAAAACAGCAACTCAGGGCTGAGGTGTACGTTGTACCAGTGTGATTAGGGTGGAGGATTCACAGAAAGAATGGGGAGGGCACACTGCAGGACTGACAGGACTGACAGTCCTGTCTTAGGTCTCACTTAAGCCACCCATATAACGGTCAGGTCTGTGTGTACGCCCGGCCCACTTTCCCAGCTAGCTGCTCCTTCACCTCTTCCTCTTTCTAGCCTCCTTCTAGGATGGCAGGGCTAGAAGGGAGTATTAGAACATCAGCCTACCTCTTTCACATTCCACCCTTGAGCTTTCTTTAGCTTTCTCTTTCTCTGGAAGAGTCCTTTGGATCTTCCACTACGAATTCAAATGCCACCTTCTTGGAGAAGCCTCCCCAGATGCCTAGGAGTAGCCCATCTTCATACCTATGGCTTCCTGAACTCAACTGTCTTCCCAGGGCCACACTGCACTGTATCAGTGTCTCTGAGCCTGACACTGAGACTGGATGGATACAAAGTGATACAAAATGGACACATGTTCACACATAGGACACCAGTCCCAGGTCTGGGAGATGCAGAGACCTTGACAGTAAGCTCAGGTAGTGAAGGTGCATAACTTTTCATTATCAGTTCATGGCCTGGCTGTGACTGGTATTAGGGGGAAGGCATAGTGTTAGGGCAGAAAGGCAGGATAGGGCACTGGCCAGTAGCCAGGGATCCCTGTTCCTCCTAGGCCAGTTCTCCTCATGTGTCTTCCTTCAGTCTGGCATCAAGCTCTGGATGAGCTCCAGGAAGCCCAGGCAGAGATACCCAAGGGACATCTGACCCATCCCTCTCACGGGCACCATGCCAATGTCCTGTTTTGCTTGGCATGCTGGAATAGCCCCAACTGCCCAGCTGCCACTTCTTTTCTGGCCACCCTGGAAGGTCCTGCTTTCCTAGAGGGTCCTGAGTGGTAACCTCAAGCCCTGCTCTCTACCTTCCATGGAACAACATGGCCAAGCAAGGGGAAGTGAAGCTGGTGTCTCGCCTCTGAGATTCAGGACTCAGCTTTGTCATTAACCTCTCTGGTGACACACACTCAGTGAGGTGTGATCCTAGCTCTGACCTTTGGATTGTGCCTGCTGGATACTGGAGGCCTCCCAGAAGGACAGCAGCTCTAAAGAAAGCCAGAAGAAGATGGCTTTGGGTGAAGTATGGCCCTCATCACCCAGGGCAAGCCATGTCTGATACCCTGTGCCCGGCGCCCGACCGTCCGCCCTAGCGCCGGAGCCTACACCCGCCTGGCCACAGGCTGAGGAAGCATAATTGTGCCGGGCTATTTCAGACCCATTATCTCAGCTCAGCCCCGGCTTCCTGAGCAGGCCCCGAATTAGCCTGGCGCTTTGTTCTCAAGTGCATTCGTCAGATCGCTTGGCCTGTACCTCAGGAGGAGGGAGGGGAGGGAGGGGAGGGCAAAAGAGGGAGGGGAGGGCAGGGGCGGGGACGGGGCAGAGAGGGAGCGGGAGGAAGAACTCGACGCTAATTAAGTCTCATTAAAAAAAGAAGACGACAATGAAGAATAAGGCAAAGAAGAAAGAAAAACGAAGTGGATGGGGGAAGGGAAGGGCTTGCTGAGGAAGCAGAACAGCCGCCGGGAGAGACACACACAGAAACACGCAGGCACACACACGCCCACAAAAAGACACGCAAACACACATAGCTCTCCCTCCTGGCAGCCTGCGCCTGCTCTGCCTGCTCAGCCCTGGCCCCCGAGTACGGGATCCAGACTTGTGCTCAGAATCCTCACTTTCTTCCAGTGCCCAGATCAGCTAGGATTCAAATTCTGCCAACGTGCCTTGGTAGCTTGGGTCCTTGGGCTAATCCCCTATCAGGACCTCAGTTTCCACATTTGTCACAGGGTAATTAATCCACAGGTCCACTTAGCAAAGCTGGCAGGAGGGGGAGCCCAGTGTGCAAGAAGCCCAGAGCTTGCTGAGGGGTGTCAGGGTCCAGCAGCCAGCCTCCCAACACAGGACCCTCCCCGGGGTCAACCCTGGCTAGGCAGTCACCTTTGAGCTGTTCTCCGAGCTGGGGGTAGGACAGCCTCAGGACTTGGGCCCTGCTGGGTTCCCTCCCCTCCTGCCACTGTTGGCCTGTGCCCCACCACCACCAGGCCAGGCTGCTTTCATGGACCATTGCTTGGGCAACAGACAAAGCTGCCCAGGGGCAGGGAGCCTCTGCAACTCCACAAAGGTCCCCAGTCACCCTAATGAACTAACTCAGCTCTCTTTCTCTCAGAATTCTCCGTTTCTTAGTAACTCACGTCTTCCAATGCAGGAGCTCAGTTCAGTGCCAAGCTTGCTTTTCACAGAACTCAGCCAGCCCTGAGTAGATGAGAAAACCTAGGCGAGAACAAATACACCATCCCTTCTTGTCAGTAAGGAGAACTGAGTTCTGCTCCCCCTGTCCACTCCAGGTCAGATTTGCCACCTCTAAGGCTGACAATGCTTTATGCCCTGATAAGGGATAAGACTTCTCCAGCAGCTCCAGAGTCTTTCAACGATGAAAGTCCAGGCATGACCTTATGATTGTGGTCAACACTCTTGCTTGAGCTTAGAAGGTGGATCCAGAACCTTCAGAGCCCTTTCCCTAGCTCTGGAGCCCACAGCATTCCTAAGGATAGCTTTGTGGCAAGAGTGATCACCTAGGGAGGGATTAGATCATCCTGGCTTCAAATCTGGATTCTTCAAATCACTGGCCACATGACCTTGAGCGGGCAAAGTCTCCTTGGAAGCCCAAGTTTTGTGCTCTATAGTGTGGGGTGAGTGACTGCAGTGCCTGCGGCTGCCCTATTGAATGCCTGTGAGTGTGCAAAGTGCTTAGTGCTGAGCCTGGCACATAGTAGATACTCAGTTCATAGTATCTGTACTTCCACCTCCATTTCCTTCTGTTACCTGCATCCCGCTGGGCCCAGCACAGACCTAAATCCCTCTGTGCAGTCCAGGTGCCCCATGCCTGGCAGGGCTGAGGGGCTAGATTAAAACTTTCCTCAGTGGGGGCTGGGGAGACTCCAGGCATCCAGGATCTCAGGAGCTCAGGCTGTCCCAGGTACTGAGGTCAGGTGGTGGTGTGTTGTGGGACCGAGAAGGACAAGGCCTGGGGTTTGGAGACCTGGCTGCCCATCCCAGACTTTCCAGGGACCCCATGTGCCCTTGGCTGGCTGAGTCTTTGCCCCTATACGGATGTCAGTCAGCACCCCTCCCCCAGTGGCAAGGCTGCACAGGCTCCAAGCAGCAAAACTGGAGGTCAGTGCTGAGGCCCCCCCACCCAGCTCGGTGAGGTCAGCTGGCAGGCCTTCTCCACACTTCACTCTCCTCTCCGGCAGAGCTATTTCTTGTAGTATCTTCTGCAGCAGTGAGCCCTCAGAGCCTTTCCACCCCACATTCCTGTGCAAGCCTTCAAGCAATCCCAGACGGAGCTGGGGCTGGGATGGGATGCACTTCGAGCAGCCTGAGTTCCCATTGTCCACAAATCGGGACCAGCTGTGAGCAGCCTGAAAGCCCCGGGCTCATGGCCGCCCCCACTCCTGCTGTACTTACAGAAAAAGGGAAAAGAGAGAGCCCACCGCCTGCCCAGTCTCCCGCCCCGTCCCCCCCCCCACCCCGTGTGCACATGCACACGCGCACGCGTACACAAACAGCATGCCCAGCTCTCTAGCCAGGAACAATCAAGCATTATGAATAAAGATGTGCAGCTGGAAGGAGAATTCCTCCACACCCACCTGGCCCACCCAGTAGCTCACAGCCTTCTTCCCTGACCTGGCCCTCAACACCTCAGAGGCACCCATCCTGGCACACAGGCATGTGGAGGCCAGTGTTCAAAGGCACAGGACTTCCCCAACCTAGTTCAGCTCTCAATAGAATACCCAAGTCCTCTGGGAAAAGGTTGCATGACTCCATTATGTCATAATGTAGGGGTCTGTGTGCAAAGCAGTCTGTGGCCTCAGATATCAGGCTTGGTGTGGCAAAAAGAAGCCAGACTTTAGGAAGATGGGGCCCAGGACCTGATTCCAGGTCAAAAAGTTTGCTACAACAAAATGTAGACCCTGACTTTGGTCAGGCTCAGTATTAGGGCAGGTTCAATTATAAGAGGCCAGTGGTAGGTAAAGGTTTTTGGCAATAGAATTATAAGAATGTACTCTGAGCTTGACTACAACAGGTTTTTTTTTGAAACCGAATCTTCCTGTGGCCCCAACTAGCCTGGAACTTGCTGTGTAGACTAAGCTGGACTCAATCTCACAGAGGTCCTCCCACCTCTGCTTCTCAAGTGGACAGAAGCTGGTTAGAGGAATTTCTGCCAGCTCCATGACATCAAAGCTATAAGACAAGAGCAATTTTGAATAGCCTTCCTAGTTACCCTTCCCCACCACTGCCTCAGCTCCAGTTTCACTAACCCCAAAGCCGTGAGACTGGCATGACCTGCTCAGTTCAGTATTCACTTGAGACCTGAGGACTGAATCCCTAGGCCAGTAGGTGTCTATCCTGCCTGCCTCATGGATTCTGGACAGTAGCTCTGACAAAATCTCTGAGAGCTGGACACATAGTTCAGTGGTAGAGTGCTCAGTTAGCAGGTTCTGAGTTCTGTCCCTAGCAAACACACCATAACACACACACACACACACACACACACACACACACACACACACACACACACACCAAGGACCAAAGCACACTTCAGAGCAATTGGGTCAAGCACTCTAGAGGTCAGTTTCCAAGTGGATCTCATGTGCAGCCAGTCAGTGACTCTGTTAGGGAACAGCAGCCAGCTTCCAGAAGTGGAGCAGGGGAACATTCAAATCTGAGCTCTGTCACTTCTGTGTGTAGGGCAGACCACATATCCTCATTAAACCCCAGCTTCCTTATCTGCAGAGTCAGACCTCTGTAACTGTTAGGAGGTTCAACATGGTGCAAAGGAAGTGCTCTGCAAACATGACCAGTATCATCAGCCGGAGAGGCTGATGTAGGCAGAGGCTGGTAGGTGGGTCAAAAGTCATCCCATTTCACCCCAAGGTTTGGAAAGTCAGGTAACAGGCTGCCAATGTCAATGTCGTCCCAGAAGGATCAGATCATTAATGATGGGTATGTGAAGGATTGAAGCCAAGAGAGGCATTAGAAGCCATCACCCCCACTGACACACAGTTCAAAAATCGAACTGAGGGGCAAAAAGGGAAATAAACTGGAAACTCGGCATCTTGGGCACATGCTATGGGGCACACATTGTGTTGGCATGGAAGAAGCACAGAGGTAAATTTGGCAAGGTTCCCGACAGAAGGCTCAGAAAGCAGTCACTGATATGGGCAGTGATGCATTCCCCTAGGACAGAAAGTTGGTACTTTCTCAGAGAGCTCTAGAGGTGGCTCCAAAGAGCAGAAGTGGCCTGGGGGGATGTGTTCCAGGCCAAGGAGAGGAGTTGGGGAAGGACGCTGATGCCTGCAAAGCAAGGTTAGTCTTTCTATACTTTGTAGAGAGTCACTTCCTGTGAAGTGGAGAGGGAAAGAGAAGAGACAGGTAGACATCAGGAGCGACTTGAGGGAACTTGTCTGTCAGTCTTCTGCTCCTTCTTCAGTCCCTGCCTCTCACTGCTGCTAACCTTATTTCAGTAAGACAACATATGCCTTTGGACAGCAGCTTCCAAATTCTATAGCCCTACTGCCCTGGGTCCCACTGTTCCTTTCTGCCTTCAAGATGCTCGAATATGAGGCCTTCCTCCTGACTCAGGCCAGAACTTCCAATTCTGTAACCCACTCTTTTCACCTTCTGTTGTATAACCGTCTTCAGACATGACAAGGTAGCATTCCCTGGTGGAAGCAGGACGGGCTTTCCAAGCCACCCAGTGCCTATTCCCAGGGATACATAAGCCATTGACAATAACTGGAGGAGGAGACTCTTAGGGTTCAGGTGTCTATGTTGCTCCTGGAAGCAGTTCCAATAAACTCACTGGTTCACCAAGGTGAACTTTGGGTGGAATGGTTCTTTGGTTTGTGATTTCCCTGTAGGGTGAAGAGAAAAGCCATGCATCTTCCCCAAGCTTTTTCACAAGGTCCTTCTCTTACCTGTTGACTCAGTTCCTTTAGCAAAAGCCACATTTGCTAGCTCCCCTCTTGACAGGACAGAAAAAGAAAGGGCACAAAAGGGAAGAATATCAAAGGAAAGATGAGAAGATAGAAGGATGGGAGGGAAGGAAGGAGGGAGGGAAGGGAGGAGAAGGGAGGGGCATGGTGGTGTAGACCTGTAATCCCAGCATTCACGAGGATGAGGTTGGAGGATTTCAAATATCAGGATCACAGAAGAAAAAGACAAAAGACTTCCTTTTGCTCAGTATCTCCCTCCAACTATGGCCTTGTTTCTTTGCTTTCCTTCACAGGGAAACTTCTCAGAAAGTCCTCCACATTCTGTCTCCAATTCTCACCTCCCGTTCATTTGTCAGCTACTGTATTCTCCCTTCATTCCTCGCCTTCCACTAAAACGACTCAAGTCTAGATCACCAGCAACCGGCACACTCAAATACAGTATGCGTTTCTTTTTCTTTTTTCCTTCCCTTTCCTTTCCTTTCCGTTCTTTTCTTTTCCAGATAAGGTCTCACGGTGTAGAGCAGGCTGGGCTGGAATTTAAAGACATTTGCCTCCAGAGTTCTGGGATTAAAGGGATACATCATCAGAGCCAAGACAGTGGGCATTTCTAGGCACTTCTACTATGAGAAGCAGGCCAGTGTCAATGGCCTGAGCAGGGCTTCTGGAGGCAGCCTGCCTGGCTCTGACCTCTGACTCTACAACTGGTGACCTTGAAAGTTACTTAACATCTTTGAGACTCCATGTCCTAATCTGTAAAGTGGGTCTAATAACAGCACTCACCTTGAAGTGTAGCACTAGTATAACGATTAATGGAATTAATCTGAGGTAAGCTCTTTAGCCCCATCTTAGCTCCCTTCAGGGGCAGGTGCTCTAAACAGGTTGGCTCTATCCACAGCTCTCACTTGACTTCCCAGCAGAATTCCTTGCCAGAGTTATCCAGTTTCCTCCTCACTTCTGTGACAATACACTATTTTTCTCTAACTTCCCCAGCCACTCAGCTTATTTCTCTCTGACCTCACTACACTAGAATTTCCCCCAGACACCTATGCCCGACTCTCTCCTCTCCTGGGTGCTCTCTCCATGGGCGAGCACAGCCATTCTCAGGACCTTGAATGCCACCTGCTTGCAGTCCCAAGTGTCCATTGCCATCCCAAACTTCTCTGATCTCCAGGCTTATTTAACCAACCATTTACTTTGAAATCTTGACTTCAATCTTTCAAGAACAGCCCAAACTGAACAAGTCCAAAGAGAGACATAGAGAGACATAAAAACTTTATGACTGCTTAAAGCCTCACCTTAAAGCCTACATTTCTCTGAGGCTTCCTGACTTAGGAAGCAGCATGACGTACTAGGCACTGCAGGCAAACTCCAGGAACAAGTCTCGATTTTTCCTTCTCATTCCACACCTTTATTCAATCGGTGGATTCCGTTGTTCTACCTCAAGTAGATGTCATCGCTAACTGGTACCGCTGCCACCATCTTTTCTCTCAGGGACAACTGTGCGGGGCCTCTTTACCCTTGTCCCTATTTCCTGTACTCTGTTGACGTCTGGTCTCCTGGCAATCACCATAATGACTGGGTTTCAAAATGCATATCAGACGCCTCCTCCCTGGAACTTCAAACCTTGCTGTGGTTTCTGCCTGGACTTCGAATCAAAGGCAAGCCTCTTTCCAAGATACATGGTGCCCACCTCTCTCTGACCACAAGGGTCTCAAGGGTCCCTCCTACTCTCCACTTCAGCCACACCAGCATCTGTTCCAGTCCTTAGCACGGGACCTTTGCAGTGGATGTTCTGTCTACTTTCCTCACCTTGTCTCACTGGTGGCACTTTGTTAGCCTACAGCTCCTAGCTTAAATATCATCCCCTGAAAAGGCCTTCCTGAAACATCACTGGTAAATATATTTCTCCTTTTTCTCTCTGTATGTATTTATTTGTTTCTGGTCTATTGTCCTCAGTAGACTGGAAGTATAATTGGGACAGACATGCTGACCATCTACTTCACAGTGGTTGCCTCTAAGTGTAGCACAATGACTACTATAAAGAATTCACCTGCCACTTGCTGAATGAACCCAAGAAAATGGGACTGGAAAGAAGGATGCAGCTTGGAGAGAGAATGAGAATCTGGAAGCCGTGGAGTGGATGTTATTTGTCGGGAAAGAGTACACAGATAAAAAGATAACCACAGCCCCCAGCTAGAGCAAAGCTGGTGTTTGTATGGAAAAAGAGAATCATAAAGGAGTCACACATGCACTAGGGGAAGCAAGAGAACATTCTATGACTCCAAAGCCAAGGTAGAGAAGTATGGCAGACAGAAAGGGACAGGTGGTACGATCCAATGTGAGGAGTCACTGATGACTTGAGAAAGAACACTTTCCAATGAGAAGTACGGGAGGACATGTTGCAGGAGATGGAGACTAGAGTGGGAGGCTGAGATGCACACACAGAGAGAAGGGACAACCCTCCCAAAGAGTCTGATTGAAGGAAGGGAAGAGAGAAGACCCAGCTTGAGGGGGAGGCAGGGTCAAAGGAGGGTCTCTTTGAAGGATAGAGGAGAACTGAAAATCCTTGTAGGCTGAGGAGGAAATAGCACTCAGAAGAGGGGGAGATGGGGAGATGCAAAAGGAAGGGGATAACTGATGGTGTTAGAGAGCAGGTATGGAGGGGAAGATAGATATGTCTTTCTAGGAGGCAAAAGGGAGTTGGGGAGGAGAAAGGAACAAGGGAGGGAGAAGGGCAGGCATGCTGAGAGACGCTGAGGTGCACATCCTGAATCTTAGCAAAACTGGAAGTGAGGTATGAGGACCATGTATATGGGCTGGAATGTAAGAAGAGTGCAAGTGTAGAATGGTGTCTCCTTGAGATGAGCCAAAGGCCGCCTGCTGAGGCTGACATACTTACAAATGCTAGGAACTAACTGGCCAGGGCCAGGGCCAGCAGAGGGCAGGGCCAGCAGAAGGTGCAGAAAGCTTGAATGGCTCCAAGTCATGAAGGTCACTGCCGGTGCCAGAGTCAAGAATAGATGAAACGTGGAGGTGAGGGCTGACTGGAGAGGGCTAAGGGGGAGGCAGAATAGGATCGGGGTGGGAAAAGGATCTGGAATGATGGAGACTGAGAGAGCCCACTCTTTAGGTTTTCATTTATTCACCAAGCACTGGGACCAAGACCAGGTTCAGAAAGAATGAGGGCATCAGTCATCTGAAAGGTGAGAGTGGGGCTGAAAATCATGATATTGATGCCATCCAGTGTCATGACAGGGCGCAGGGTCAGGCCAAGGCACTGGAGAATGTTTACAGGGAGGAATGTAAGTCATGGAGGTCGCTGGATAAGTGAGGTTCAGGCTGAAGGGACATTCATGTGCATGATGAGGTCAGATGAGAAGACAACAGGAATCAGGGTGTGAGATGTGTCTAGAAACCTGATGCTCTTGGAACTGAGTAAAGCCAGTGCATGTTCTAGAACACCGTAGGAGTTTAAAGGCAAGTAAGGTTTTCTGTGGAACAGGGAACATTGAATATGGACATAGGATCCCGGCTGGGCACAGGCAAGAAACAAGCATCCATTGGGAGATTATTTATTTATTTATTTTGTATGTATGAGTGTTATGCTTACATGTATGTAAGTGCACCCATGTAGTATGCAGAGGTCAAGAGGGCACTGAATCCCCTGAAACTGGAGTTATGAATGGTTGTTAGCCAACATGCTGGGATTTGAACTCAGGTCTTATGCAAGAGCAGCCAGTGCTCTTAAACCGCTGAGCCATCTCTCTGGCTCCCCACCCCCCATCATTGGGAGTTCTCAAAGAACTACAGTGAGGGTGCTTCTGCAAAAGAGAGAATCTGGTAGTTTGCTTCCACAGAGACTAGCCAGGGCTGTCACCGGGAAGACCCGAACTTGGAGCAAAGAAAGGGGGCCAGGAAGTGCCTGAGAGAGACCCTTGTCCTGGGAGTAGTCAATGCCCATAGCTAGGGCTGTGGAGTGAAGGGTTGGCCCTGGGAACATGAGAATAGCAGTTTGGGCACCCTTTCCCCTAGAACCTGATCCAAGAGAGGCACGAATGAGTGGGGCTGCATCTGACACCCACAGCATGGCTGGGCTCCCCTTTTCCTGGAGCTGTCTCAGCTGGATCAGGCACTCCATCTGTCCAACAGAACTGAAGTCGGGCTTTGTGGTGTTGACAGAGCACCTGACTGGCACACATCAGTGGACACAGCCTGGGTATGTTCTCTCAGGAGGCTTTGCTTTTTGAGACCCCTTTTATCACCTCACCTGAAGTAACTACTGGAGAACAAGCACCTCACTGATTCAGAAGTGTAGGCTCACAGAGCACACGTGTCACTCAGATCTGCCAGCTGGGAGCATGTCATGACTTCTGGAGGAGGGCCACAGCCTGAGGCAATCTGAGGAAGGCCAACTGACCCACGGGCTTGTCCACTGTCTGGCAGCCCATCTTTCCACCTGTCGGAACAGGAAGCTGTCAGGCAAGGATCCATGCCAAGCCGGGGCTCTGCTGGCTCTGAAGCAGGTGGAAGCTCAGAAGCAGGGGCAGGAAATCTGACTGCTGGGATCCTCCTAACCTATCCTCTCAGGCCTCCAGGACCTCTGATTCCCAGCCATGCTTCCCTGACTGCTGGCCAGCTAGATGGTAGGTGGGAACTCCAGAGAACCAGCCTAGTGATGGTCCATGGGACTGGAGAGTGGGTGAGAGAAGCAGCAGTCCACAGCCAGGCGATGCTGCCTGGGAGGAAAGGGATAGGAGCTCAGCCGCTGAAGCTGGAAGCTGGTGGAATCAAGTATAATCACCTGACCTGACTAGGGCTGCCAAGGCCAGAGGGCTCCCCTTCCTGCCTCTACTGCTTCTGCTGCGCTTGGCTTCCAAAGGGATAGCAAATGAATGCAGTTTCTAGGCAGGGCCTCTGGTGCCACTCTGCCCTGGTTGGGATTCCTAGCTGTGCATTTAGTCATGGTGAGATCTTGAACAGGTAGATTCATGTCTTTGCACCTCAATGTTGTCCTTTACAAAGTGGGGCCATGGATGGACTGAATGACTTAATGTTGGCAAAACCATTAGAATGGCACCTGGCCTGTAGTGAGCACTCATTGCTTCTGGAGTGTTCGCCTAGGTACCACAGAGTTCTTATGAAATGGCATTGAGTTGAATGAACTATGGCAGGTGTGGACAGACTTCTCTGTTGCTCATGACATCTCTGAGCTTCCAATGCCTCACCTTTGAAGTAGCTTATGAAACTAGCTCTTAGCCCACGGGGTAGCCTACAAGTTAGATGATAAAATGTCTACAGATATGTCTGGCTACCCTAGCACATTGTAGGTAGGTGCTCAATAAATAACTGCGTGTGAAACTCCATGCACACTGTCCTATATTCTAGAGATAGCTGCAGATGCTCAACTAAGTCACCAGGCAGTTCCAGGTGACTTGGTCCCTTCAGACTGTGTGCTGCCCATCTTCATGTGAGTCAGAGGTGGCTGGAAGCCTTACTGGGAGCCACATCTCCCCAACTTGCTAGTTCATTAAGATCTGCTGGGAGACTTGTTAAAATACAGAATACTGGGCCACACCCCTGGAACATCAGACTCAGTGGAGGGATTGGGACAAGACAGGGGCTGAAAGTTTGCATTTCTAACAAGTTCCAAGAAGCTGCTGTTGCTGCTATTTCGGAAAATATATATCATATTTTGAGAGCCACCATCTCAGAGCAGCAACAAACTTTAATGTGTATCCCAAACCTCTGGGAGGCTGGGGGTGTAGCTCAGCGGTAGAGTACTTGCCTAGCACACATGAGACCCTGGGTTCATCCCCAGTATTGCCAAATAAAAAGAAACACCTGAGGAAGTTGTTGGGCAGTGGGTTCTGTTGGAGCAAGGCTGAAGCAAGGCCTGGGGTTCTACAGAGATGCCAGTGCTGTTAGCCAAAGCACCCTGTGGGTACCAAGGCTCACAGGAGTGGCTAACACACAGTTCATTAACAGTTCTTCTGAGCAGGTGGTAGGTCAGTTGACAGGTAAGTAAACCAGGAGAGTGCAGCACAGGGCTTAGGAGGCACAAGTTGGACAGAAGGGCAGGATCAGAGAGGAAGTGAGTGCAGAGTACCTAACCAGCGAATGGAAAACAGCGATAACAAGGGCAACTGTATTTAAGGCACTACCATAGCAGCAGTGTGTGCGTGGAGGCAGGAGTGCAGAGTGAGAGTAAGAACGAGCACTTTGAAAGAATTTGATATAGTTTTTCAAGCATCAAAGTAGTATCTTGGGAAAAATCAGAACTTTGTTGGACTTCTCTACATGCCTTTTATGAGCTAGTATTGTTTTTGATTTTAGTTATATATGGCCAGTGGTGTGGGAGGTAGTTGAACTATGCAGTCTACTTAGAGGTTAAGGCCTCTAAAGATATTAAAAACCAACTGTGATGACTACTTGTGTCTCTTGTCCCTGAGTTTTGAGACTAGAGGTTGTGGCCGAGTGTGTGTTCTGCTGGTCCTTCCACCCCAGCCCATAATCAGCAGAAGAGAGTCCATATTCTAAGGTAAGATGAAAGTCATTAACTGAGGGGGCCAGAATTTTTAGACAAACTGTAAGATGTGATGTAAAACTTCAGAGAGTCCAAAAGGCCAGGCACAGTAGTGCACATCTATAATCCCAGCACTCAGGGGGGTGAGGGAGGGAAGATGTTGAAGGACATCTGGGCTACAAAGTGAGAGCCTACATATATCATAAAAGAGAGTCCCAGTGAACTAGAGGAGCATCACTGTGAATGCCATAGGATCCAGGAAGAAAGGAAGGGCAAGTATTCACCATGGTACCCTGCACAAGCATGTTGTAGAATCAGTAGCCCTTGCTCACGAGCCAGGTGAGGAGAGCTCCCAGTTGCTCTCAAAGACGAGAGGCATGGAGCCTGCATTTGACACCTGTCTCTCCCCTCTTCTTAGCTGTTTGGTTGGGACAAGTGACTTTCTGTTCTGAACCCTGGTTTCTTTATCTGTAAAAGAAGGATGATAATTGTTCACACCTTATAAGGTTGTTGTAAGAAAGAGCTAACTTTTATTTACATATAAATAAAGTGACTAAAATAATACCAGAACCATTGCAGAGCCCCCCAAAGACAATTGTTACAACTACCTAGCCAGTCATGGGAATGAGGTTTCTCAGTAGAGAAAAAGAGATGAGCTGGGGCCTGGGAAACATCTGTTCAAGGAGGCAAACGGGCACAAGTGACAGGTGACTTGCATCTAAGACACATCTGAGAGAAATGAAGACTCCTCAGTGCCAGCTGCCTCTACCCAGTCTTCCCAGGTCATGTGGGAGCCAATGAGCCACCAGACAGAAACCAGAATGAGTTCTGGGTGATCAAGACGTCCAGTGACTGAACAATATATCTTGGGGACACAGGGACTATTTGCACCCTTTCTTGTGAAACCGGGGCTCCTGGGGGTGGGTGTTCCCTCTGTATAGTGCAGTGGGCGTGAAGCCCCTGCTAGAAGGGGAACAGCTGCTGCATTCTTGGTGGTGAGCCTGTCTGAGGACAGATGGTAAGGGAGACCAATGCCTTCTCCCAACCTAATTCTGGCCCACAGGAAGTATCTGGCTGGGGAGGAGGCAGTGCTGGGCACCCTGAAAGGAAGCAAGCAGGCTGGCTGTTACTCAACAAGATGGAGGACTGTGCCTGCCCACTCAACCTGGCACAGTTCCAGGCACTGGGAACACAAAGCCTAAGGAAGCCAGAATGCAGACTTGGGGACAGTGCTACCTGAGTAACAGTGACTCTAAGACTCTTAGAATGGAAGGCTCTTATGTGGCCTGAAAGACGGGTAAACAGAAATGGAATCACTCATATATTAAAGGGCAAAGAAGAGACATGAAGAAATGCGAAAGCAGCAACTGCCATGTCAGAGTGACCAGGATTATCTCTCACCCTCTTGATAACACTGAAATGCTAGTATAGATTAGAAATGCCCAAGGCTTCCCACTCACAAGAGATACCTTTGTGCATCCAGATCCAGCTGAGAGCCCTGAATCCACTGAACGTTGTCCATTGCTCATCTCCAATAGCTGTAAGGTGGCTTCAGAGGGTGTCAACAGGTGGCCCTTCATCCCTCCCCCGTCTTATACCTATACTGGTTCACCCAGGCTAGTGCCCCGACCCCCAGCATCTCTTTTAGCCAGCTGCCTTGAGCGAGCTCCAAAACTGAAAGTTGTAGTTTCTTGGAAGGCTGAAGCAGAAGGATTGTGAGTTCCTGGCCAGCCTGGGCTACATAGTGAAACCCTGTCTCAAAAAACATTAGTGTTCTCCCAAGCACACAGAATCCAGTAGAGCAACCAGTCATTTGTCCCTTTAGCTTCAGTGCATGTACACCCCAGGGTCTCAATTAAAGCTTTGGGCCATGTGAGGTTGGCTAAGACCATAGCGTGTCACCACTGGCACAGTGGCCAAAGCCAGCATGGACTTTCCGAAGTGCTCGGGCTGACCCTCACGTCCCTCCAGCTGTTCTCTTGGACACTGCTGGGGGTAGGAACCATGGACCCTGCTGTACCCACTGATGTCCTAGAGAGAGCCAGGGACTGACTCAAGGGTACCCAGGAAAGGTAGGAAGTAAAGCCATGTCTTTAGCCTCCCAGCTCTGGCCTGGAGCCATTTTACCAGATCGCCTCAAACTTTTACACAAAACTTCCTCCAAATATGCACGCAGTGCCTATTAAATCAGTCTTCATGGCCTGGCCAGAGCCCTGCTCCCCTTCCCCCACCACCCTTGGTCCTGCAGACCTCCCTCCCTCCCTACAGCTTGGGGCCTAATCCCAAGTGTCCTTTTCACATCCGCACGCACCCTCCCCTCCCCCAGCCTGTTCTCCATAGGAATGGGCCTCCCCCAACCTCCCCATCTCCTGCTTCCCACCCCCTTGCCCCCAGCCCTATAGAGTGTCATAAATTCTAACGAAACCCCATCAGGGGAAGAAAAGGAGCAAAAAGTGCCTAATTGGCAGGGGCCTGGAAGCTCTTGGTCCCCGTGGTGGGATTGATAAGGTTCCTGGGAAGCGGTAGGGGTTTGGAGGGAGGAGGGGGAGGCTGGGGGCCTGCCTGCCAAATGTAGCCAATTAATGTCAGTGCTGCCTTTCATGCCAGCCAATTAAGTCCCACATACTTGTCACCAGCCCTGGGAAGGGGGGACAGGGAGGGCGGGGCAGGGGGTTTCAAGGGAACAACTAATTTCCCTGCAGCCTCTGATAATACAGCCTTCAAAATTGGGAGAAGGCTCCCGGGAAGCTGGAGGGTGGCTGGGGTCTCTAGGGGCAGGCGCCATGGAGGGGCAAGGCCCACAGTACAGATGCTCTTTGGGGACTTGGTTTGAAGCCCCGTGAGAAATGGAAGATGGAGTTGGCTTCAGAGGCCAAGAGTTTCTGGGAACTGAAGTTTCCTTACTTTCTGCACTGCACTAGCCGCACCAGTCACTGACCAGAGTTAGCTCATTTAACCTTCACAACAACTCCTGGGCACTTCAGAAATGTTAGGAACCTACTTGAGATCACTTAGCTCAAAATGGCCAGGCAGGAGCTATTAGGAAGACCGAAGTCCCAAGACACCTTGGCACCTGGCTTCAGCATCTGGGAGCTCTTTTCTCATCCCTCCCTCATGGCTACCAGCTCACCTGAGGATCCTAATGGAGGGGCATAGTGCAGGCTCCTGAGTGAAGCAGATTGGAGGGAATTCAATAATAGAGGGGGACACTGTCTAGGTGAAGATGAAGGCAGGGATGTTCTGTGTTAGCTCTCCAAGGTCTCAGCTGCCTAGATAGAAGGGATATTTCCAGGCAGGCACACACTTCCCGTGGGGGTCTTCGAAGTTCTTCCCTTGAAGTCCAAAAACTTAGGAGAATTATCCAATTGTCCACATGGAGAAGACTTCTGAGAATTCCTGAAAAGAAGGAATGAGAAGGTTTGGGGTGGTGGCCAGATGGAAGGGGTAGCAGAGAGTTCCCAGGGCAAGAAGAAGGTCCCCAGGGTGAGTGGGTAGGGGGAGCAATGACTAAATGAGACAACTTTTCTAATTCTGGCTGCAATGCTTTCTGCACTGAGTGAGATTTGGGGAGCCCAGGCCCTTCTTCAAGCCTCAGTTCCCTCATCTGTGAAATGGGGATGAGCAGAATACTTAGCTCCAGGGCTATGAGGCTCAAGGAAGGGGAAGGGAAGGACAGGAAAGGATTTGGAGCCTATGAGTGGCCAGTCGGGGTGGCTCTTCTGACAAGGGTTGGGGCAGAGGCAGATGTGGCCAGGAACTAGCCCCACAATGGAACCAGCTGCCCCTCTGCCCTGGGTGCTGGCAGAGGAACCACAATGTGTACATTGTCATGCAGATGCTCTGCCCGCCCCCACCCCCACCCCTACCCCCAGTGGGCCCACTAATGACCCTGAGAGTTGGTTGGAGGCTGGGGCAGGCTAATTACATGGCCCGCCAAGACCCAATAATTACACAGCAACTTGTACAGAGAGGGTGGCTAATTGTGTGACAAGCTGTGAGGGGAGGGCCAGGGCGCCCCTCGAGCTAATGAGCTTCCCCCAGAGTCCATGGGGCAGGGCCAGGGCCAGGAGGGGCTGTGGAAAGCAGGCCCTTCCCATTCCCAGCCCCCCATGGCGCCCAACTCCTGGGAGGGTGGCAGGGTGTGCAGGAGGGAGGGAGCCATGATTAAGAGCCAAAGCTCGCCTCAGACCTGTCTCCTCTTGCCAAGTCTTGCTCAAAGCCGCACCTGGTCGGGTACCATGGGCCTGGCCCTCTCAGGAACAATTCCCCCCACGCCTCCCTCACCCCAGGGTGGCTTCAGCTCTCCGAGGTTGCCTCCTATCTCTGGCCCTAGCTGGCTGGCAGACTGTCCATGGCTAGGAGAAAATAAGATCTGGAAAACCTTGACCCATCGGAGCTGGTAGGACTCTTGGTGATTCTACATTCTAGCTCTCAATTCTTGTGGAGACAAGAAGCCAAGGTCCGGGTAAGGGCCAGAGGTTTGGGCTGCTAACCAGCTGCCCGCACACACTCACCTACTCTGTGGAGCCTCAGTTCTTCACTCAAAGCATCCCTGGGCACTCTGAAGGCCTTTGGGGTGGCCAGGTGTGGTTTCAATTCAGCCCTTCCACTTTCAAGCTATGTGACTTCTAGCAAGTCACTTTACTTCTCTGAGCCTGTTTTCCCACCTGTCAAATGAGATGGTTAAGAAGGTGAAATGAGCTAATGGCAGTGAAGGCTGTAACTGAGTACCTAGTGCAGTGTGACACGCCTCACCACCGCTCCCCAACTACGTATCTGTAAAAATGCTCCAAATATCCCATGACCCCCGAGTCATCTCCACCTCCTTTCTAGTCTCAGTCCCCACCCCTGTCCATGAGTAGCCACCTCAGCTGCCTATGCCCACTCAGCCTCCCCATGCCTCTCTTACCTGAGCCCAGAGCAAAGCCAGATGGAATGACAGAGCTTCATGGTCCCAATTCTCTTCCTTCAGACATGGTCTCCTTTGAGACAAGGCTTTCAAGGTGGAGAGAGGCCTGTACTCTCTTCCCCCAGAAGCCTGTTGACAACCCTCTCTAGCTCGCCTCTCAACTTCTGACATTTTTGGATCCCCCCAAAAAGCAAGCAGGAGGCAAAGGCATTGAAGTGGCTGCTGACAAGTTGGAACAGCTTAACAAATTAGTCTTAATAAACTACTGGGAATAGGAGGAGGGGAGGCCAGAAGCCAGCCTGCTCCCTGAGCAGCACCTCCCTGTGCACCCTGCTGCACTGGGCGCTCCCCTGCCACCTGCCTGCCCCGACAACCTAGGCTTGTGTGCAGGGAGTCCTTTGAGAAATACGTCTTCAGGCCTGCCTAGCCCAGCTCCTGATGAGGCGCCCTGGCCTCAGGGGCTGGGAACTTTTCAGCTTCCCTGCAGCCCAAGTCCTTAGCCCAGTTCTGCCTCACTTGACTCCATTCAGGAAGGATGGGGACAAGGCTGGGTGCTGCCCCCGGGGCAACTTTTTGTCCTGTAGCTCAGTCTGGATGTCACAACTTATTTGGTACCTGGCTCTCCTGCCACATGTGCATAGGGTGTGTGTGTGTGTGTGTGTGTGTGTCTGTATGTGTGTCTGTGTGTGTGTGTGTGTGTTTCTGTGTCTGTGTGTGTGTGTTTCTGTGTCTGTGTATATGTGTGTGTTGGGGGGCACAGGGAATCCCTGTGTGGACACAGCTCTGACCACTGGCTGAGGCCAATCAGTTCTGCTGTCAGCCCTGATTCTTGTCTTCACAGAGGATGCTCATCTCCCATATGCCTATCCTCTAGGGTCATCCTCCATATAAAATCAGTTCATGGAAGAGAAAATGCTCCCCCAACTTTAAAGTGTCACAAGGAGAGGGCTGTTGGAATAGCTGCTGATTACTGTCTACTACTACTTTTCCTTTCTGAATTCTCCACCTCTGGCCTCAGCAGGAAGAAAGAACTGGACTAACTCTACCAGCACCCAGGAACACTTGCAAAGTATTTTCACTTAACACATCTTTTGTGGCACAGAGTCTAAACACAGGGCCTTGCACATGCTCCACAATTACTCACAGAGCTACACCCTCAGTCCCCTCAGTCCAAATTGTCTTGTTTCTCACATTAGCTCTTCAAAGGTGTTAAAGTTGTTCCTTTCCATGAATGGTAAAACTAAGGCATTGAGAAATTAGTTGACGTCCTTGTGGCCACACAGCTAAGGAAGAGTTTAGATTTGAACCTGTTTGGGTGTCCATTGCACACGCCATGTCCTCTTAAACAGTTTATTTCTTAGACCTCACTAGCATGGAGAGACAGGGGATCTCCACAGTGAAGGCTCTGGGCCAGGGCTTCAGACAGGGTCCTGAATCCAGGGTGTGGGCTCCAGAGAATACTGGAACTGAGTTATTGTTGAGGGCACTGTTGGCACACACTATATGCTAACGGCTGTAATCTCATTAAGCTATTAGAGCTGCTGCCCCAAGCATGTGCTGCTGGACGACCAAGTCCCTCAATTAACCCCCACACTAAGGGGTTAAGCATGTGCTGCACCTCCTCCCTGTCCCTCTCCCTCCAGTTTCTCCCCATCTTCTTTCCAGCTTCTCCAAGACAAGACCCTAAGAAGTACTCCCAGGCTTGAGGAGGGAGGAAGGCAGTCCCCAGGCCTCTTGGCGCTTCAGACAGTTCTGGGATACTGTCCAAGGGGCCCATGCTGCTCTAGCCACTTTACCCTGGGTCTATCTTTCCGTCAACATTTGGACCTGCTACTCCTTAACTGTCTGTATTCATTCAACAATTTCAGTACACGCCAGGCTCTGATCTGAAGTCTAGTGGCTACCAAGGAGGACAAGGCCACAGGGAGCTCTCAGTGTGAGGAGTAGGGATAGATGCAGAAGTAAATTGTGCTAAGTATAACAATAGAAGAAAAACATCATCCCCAGCATGTGCAGATAGGGATGCGATCCCAGTGGACTGATGAGAGGATGTGATCACAGATATCAGCTTGTATGCATGGGCAGTGATAGTCACTTCTGATAGGCACTGGGATCTGCACATTGCTCTAGGGTGTGCAGGTCTGGGGCTTGGTCAGTGGGTTCAAAACTACCTTCTACAGAAAGTTTTTATGAGTTCTCCTAAGCCATCTCCAAAAACCCTGTGCTCTCATGCTTTTCCAGAGCAGGAGACATGCTCTTCTTGAGCTGGCATAGCCCTTTCTGTATTTGGTCCCCTCAAGCATACTGCCGGAACTCAAAAGGGGTAGACTAAGGTTGCCACTTCCCTTGTAAATTACTTGCTCAAAAGCATCAAGGACTATACTCTGGACACAAGCAGCTTCTAACAAAACATCCCTGGATGTAACTCTTAATCAAACAGGCCAGATTTGTGATAGGTGTGAACTCCTAGACTAGATTCAATTCCTTTGTTGACAAGGCCGGGCCCTCGTGGACCCTAGCCAGAGCCAGACCAGAATAGGAAACTGGCGCTCTGGTCCTGCTAGCCACCTCTCTTGGCCCACCTTCCTGGGCACTCAGCCTGTCTCACCCAGATTGCTACAGGGACAACTCACTAGTTTCTGCTTCCCTCTTGGCAGCAAGAAAAAACCCACATAGCAGTAAGGGGAGCGGGGTATTAAGCAAAACCAAATCCTATCATTCCACCTCTAGTGGCTCCCATACAGTTTTAGTAAAACTCACCATTTTTTCTAGAGGCCTTACTATGGTGCCACTCGCTTCGGGCCCACTGACCTACAGAGCCATGCATGTCTCCTTGCTGATCCTCCAGTACACCAAGTACTTTCCTGCCTCATGGGGCCATACCTCCTGCTTGCAGGGCTGTTCCTGGAGACATTACTCATTCTCTCTTGACCTTCATATCCTTCATGTCTCCCATAATGATTTCAAAAAGGCTCACAAGGACCACTCCAGTTAAAATTAGAGATCCCTGCCCACTCTACCTAGGCACTCCCTCTTCTTTTCCCTCCATCCCTTTCCCATAGCAGTTCTCATAACTGTCTCCCTGCACTAGAACACAGCTCTATGAGGGTCTCTGCAGGATCTAACTTAACTACTGCTGTGTTGAGCTCCTTAAACATAATCTGGTTTCTCCTGGGTACACAGTGAACATTCATTAAAACAATGCAGCCTAAAGCCAAACCCGGAAGGGTCAAGCCACAGGGTTTGGGATACAGGTGCTCCAGTTCCCATTCCCAGTGCCACCCAAGCATGCCTCCTCTCAAGATGCTTGTTGGGCTCCTCAGCACCACAGATGGATATCGACCAACCATGTACACATGTGCACAAGAATGTACTGTTAATGCATGCACAGGTACATACACTGCCCAGAACATATTTTTTTGGCTCTGTCACTGGCCCACAGCTCCAGAGAACACCCAGGCTCTGCCTTTCTCCTCCCGAGTTTCCCTCCACTGCTGTCCCATCTCCCCAATGGCTCCCTTTTCCTCTACAAGCACCTAATCTCTGTCTCTCTGTCCTCAAGGTCTTTCTGTCCTTCTTCTGATCCTTCCCCAGACAGTCCTAGGTCCTGTCCCCTTCCCTCACTAGTCTGTCCAGTCTCTGTTCCTCTCTCATCAGTAACCCCAGATTCAACCTTCACAGGCCCTTGGTTGATGTCACCCTGCACTCAAAGTCTTTCCCCCACCCTACCCTATCCTGTTGCTGACCTTCCATTGCCCTTGCCCCTCTCAGTTGGCTGCCCTTCTCCCTTCCCTGTTTGTTGGCAAATGCCCAGCCTTCAGCTCTCCCAACCTCTGTGCATTTCTGCCTGGCCTTTGTGCCACCTGCAGGCCCAGAGTTCCCAAGGGCTCTCCACACAGCCACTCACTAATTAGGTCAATTATGAGGTCAATTATCTAGCCCTCTCCAGTGCTGCCTACATTGCTCCACACATGGAGTCCTTCAGCACTTCCAGGGGCTACAGGCAGCAGATGCTGCAGCCCTTGCCGACTCTTCTGCAGAAGGCCCAGTGTGTCTCCAACCCAAGCAGCTGTTTATTCCAGAGAATTGTGCAAAGGGCAGAAGGTGTTGAGAACTGAAACATAGATAGAAGGAAATAATTGTTTAAAAAAATATGTTTATTAATCTTTGAAAATTTCATGTAATGTATTTTGATCATGTTCAAACTCCCTCCACCATCTCCTGTCAGATTCACTCCTACTTCCCTAGTCCCCCAACTTCATGTCCTCTTTGCTTTAAGTCCATTGGATCCAATTTGTGTTCCCCAAATACTTTTTTAAATACTTTCATTATTTTTATTTTATGTGTATGAGTGTATTGGCTGTGTGTGTGTAAGTGCACCCGTGTCATGCAATGCCCGCAGAGGTCAGAAGAGAGCTTGGATTCCCCTGGAACTGGAGTTACAGGCGGTTGTTAGCCATCATGTGAGGGCTGGGAATCAAACCTGGGTTCTCTATAAGAGCAGCCAGTGCTCTTAATCACTGAGCCATTTCTCCAGCCCTGCCAATACTCTGAAGTATGGGTCCATCCTCTGGAGCATGGTCAACCTACCAGGGACATCACACCCTTAAAGAAAACTGACTCTCCTTCTTCCAGCAGTTACCAATTGCCAATAGCTCCTGAAGTAGGGGTGGAGCTTCACGCCACCTTCTCCATCCATGCTGGCCTTTTGTCTGGATTGAGTTTGCACAGATCCAGTGAATGCTGTCATAAATTCTGTCAATCCTTATATGCAATTGCCCTGTTGTGTCTGGAAAACACTGTTACACTGTAGTCATCCATCACCTCTGGGTCTTACAACCTTTCTTTCCCCTCTTTTGTAATGATCCCTGAGCTTGTGGGGAGGGATATGATATAGCTGTCTCATTTAGGGCTGAGTACTCTATGATCTCTTATTTTCTGCACCATCACCATTTCTGGGTCTCTGTGTTAATTTTCATATACTGCAAAAAGAAGCTTCTCTGATGACAATTGAGAGATGCACTACTCTTTAGTTATAACAATAAGTGATCAGGAATTTAATACTATGTCCATTTAGCAAAATAATAGTAGTAGGATATTCCCTAGGGTTTATACTTGGCACAGGTTCTTGGCCCCAATAATGGTGCCAGGTATGGGTTCCGTCTTGTAGAGCAGGCCTTTATAATACAATCAGACAGGATTTTCATGCCACTATTGTACTAGTGGGCATATATTACCGGGATGATCTTTATTGTAGCTGGCAGGGTTCATAGCTGGGTAGGCCTGATGATTACTTTTCTCTTCCAGTATTGTACATAGCACCTTCCAGCACTATGAAAGCTAGCCGGTAAGGATGAAGCTTTGAGGTCAGTACCAGCTTGATTTCTCCATGTTCTATGATTCAGGTATGTGGTGTCTTCAGCAATAGTGTCTCGCTGTCAACTTCTAGAAGGCAACCAAGAGCAATGGCAATGTTTGGGGGGGATGATCAATGGGACCTACCTAGGCAACAACTCCAAAAGTAGTAACCCATCCCAGGCACAGGATTTTTATTTGTCAGCCTGCAGTGAGAAGACAATTTTTGTCATGTACTTGCATCCAGAACCTCTGATTCTATGACTCTTCTAGGCAAGATGTCATTCCCTCTTGAGAAATTTCTTCCATTTATGATGAGCCTGAGAAAGCCTCTACCTTCTCTTCCTTCTCCCAGAGCCTCAGTTTTAATATCCTGTCTTCCCTGCCAGCTGGTACTAAGAAAGCCAGTGCTATTGTGGCCTTAAGAGCCAGAACCGCCCAGAGCCCTGGCATTTGGGGTCTCTTCAGATTCATGGGCCAACTGAAAAATGTGCAGGCCCTTTGCTGGCTGACCAATAAGGTGAGTCAAGGATGAAGGGGAAGGTCCAGCAGAGGTGGAAATGACAAAAAGGAAACAGACAGGTTGGAAGATGAGGGCCAGAGAAAGACACTGAGGAGAAGGAAAGGGGAACACACTGAGCCGGAAGAGAGTTTACACTACCATGCAGACCCACTAGCTCCTGATCCCATTGCTGCACTATGCAGAGGAAGACTGAGGTCCCAGAGAGAGAAAGAGCTTGCTCTAGACCCCACTGCCCTTCTCTATCAGGGCACCAAACACCCAAGCTCAGGAGCCACCTGGGCAAGAGAGGGATCAGTGTGGCCATAAAGATGCTCAGTACAACAATTCTAACAGGAAAACTGTGTGTGTATGTATACCTTTGTGTGAATGATGTGTATATGAGTGAAAGTGTATGCATGCCATTACACACAGGTGGAAATCAGAGGGCAACCTTGGGTGTTGGTCCTGACCTTCCAACTTGTTTATGACAAGGTCTCTTGTTTGTCACTGGGTACCCCACACTGGTCTGTGAGCTTCCGGGGATTCCCCTGTTTCTGCTTCCCATCTTGTTGAAGGAAGACTGGGGTTACAGACATGTGCTATTGTGTCTAACTTTAGGTAGGTTCTGGGCATCCAAACTCAGGTCCACACACTTGTGCAGGAACTTACTCTCTGATTCATCTATCCAGCCTGTAGCAGGGAAACTTTACAATGACGATAGGGGACTGAACACATAAATTCCAGTTTACCCACAGTGTTGAATATTTTGTAACAAAAAGAACTTGTGGATTATATTTCAAGTCAGAAAATGATTGCAATCTACCTTAAAGATCAGTTTATAAAACCAAAATTGTATGTACAGAGAAAAAAAAACAGGAGGAAATATGCCAAAATGTTACTACTAGCTATCTCTCTCAGGAGTATGCATATGATTGCTGTCATCTTTTGTGTGTCGACATCCTCCATATTTTTCTTGAATAACCATGTATGGCTTTTGTAACAAGAAAAAGCAGTAAAAAATTATGTGTAACAGTAAAAAGAAGAAATCCCTATCTCTAGCTCCAACTTTTCTCCTGACTTCCAGGCTCCAAACCCCACCTTTAGCTGTTCCCGTTAACCAGGCAGCTGGGCCCAGAGCCAGAAAACAGAGCCACAGGCTTCTCTTGCTCCTATGGCCCCTGTGATTTTAAGTCTACAGTTTCTCTGGATTCCAGGCTTTTCTCTTCTGCAGAGCCACACCCTAGCCTGGGCTAAAGAATCAGCTAGGGCCAGGGCCCTGTGGCCTGCCCATAGACCTCTCCTCCAGGTGGCCTTCCGCACCTTCCTTGAATTGCAAGGTGAGTTACTTCTGTGACAAGTTCCATCCAAAACAAGTTGGCAGTTCCCAGGTACACATAGGGAACAAACTCTAGGCCTTTGAGACTCATTGTAAACTTCATTTTCCAGGTTCCTCTCGTCTAGTCAGGACACACACACACACACACACACACACACACACACACACACACCCTTTGCTCCTACATGGCAGAAGCCCTAGCCATAAAGATGCCTCTCATGTCCATCTCCACATATCCCTTCCCTCTAACCCCAGCCCATTTCTACTTCTCTGTCCTCCATAGGAATTGGTGTTGTCTTCTCCCTTAGTGGTCAGAGACTAACTCTTGAGTTTGGGAGTAGATTATGGGGCCCTAATAGGGGCAGCCACAAGAGGCAGCAGTGTGTATCCCAAAGCATCAAGAACAGTGGGACATTGCTATTTGACTGGTGAGCACCCATTGTGGACCCATGCAACAACTTACAGGGTCTCCAACGTTCCACAGTGTTTCATCAGCTCCCACATTAGTCAACAACACTGTCCCAGTCCGTATACTCCCATCCTGAAGTGAATCCACATTGAATCCATACATCTCAGAATGTGCCACCCCTAGTGTCTATTTCTACCCTCAGAGGCCTCTGTCTGGCTCTGCACTGGAAGCCTGAAAACAAGCACTCTCCTCCTCACTCCCAGGACAGGTCTACACCACAGCAAATGCAGTCTGCCTGAATGTAGCTGGGTGAGAAGAGGATGGTATGGTTGGTTCTAAACAGTGTGGACACTGGTGCCACCTTGACTCTTCACACAGCCTGGCTCTGACACTTTCTTGCTGGGTGACCTGGCTGCAACTTACCTCACCTCTCAGAGTCTTGCGTTCCTCAACAGTAAGATCGGAATGATAATAGTGCCCACTTCATAAGGCTGATGGGAAGGTGAAGTAAGTCGATATATGCAAAGTGCTTAGAACAGTGTCTGTCACCAGAGTCAGTGCTATGAAAGTGTCTGTTGTTATTTTTACAAGTCATAAAGATGTACGAATACATACACACAATTCCAAACTTTCCTTCTGATTGATGTGTGTGCATGTATATGTGTATGTAGAGGTTGGGGGTGACCTTATGAATAAGTGATTATCTAAAGGGTATGATTTAGAGGGGAGTCCCCACACCTCCACCCATAAACAGCATCATTGCCCAAAATTCCACCAAATATGGCATATATCATTTGAGTCTTGAAGGCCATGCCTTTTCAACAATCCCCTATTAAAATGCACATACCCCTTGGGGGGTGTTAAGCCTTATCAACTAACACCTTAGTTGTCAGCTAACACCTTAGTTATCAGCTAACACCTTAGATATCAGTTAACACCTTAGTTGACAGCTAACACCTTAGTTGACAGCTAACACCTTAGTTGACAGCCAGCTGAGAGCAGGACCCTTGCAGGACTGATTTTTGGAAGAAGGAGGACAGGAATAGTAGAAATAGAGGGGCTTCAATAGGGCCAAAAAGAAGGCACCAGGGTAAAATTCTGGCTACGAGTGCTCTGTTGCCCTGTGGTGTATGGAAGGGAGAAGCTCTTATTCCAGCTAGTGTCACCAGTGTGGGTGAGGACTATTCAGAAAGAAGGGGAGATCATGTGCCAGATGTTTCTCCAGAAATTGAGGAGGACTGGCACAGCCAATGCTGAGTGGCAGTCATGAGTTAAGATCTCTGTCTACCCCCACCACTGCAGTTCTTGTGAATGCTCAAGTTCTGTCTGAGCCTACCCCCACCAGATGGGGTGACATTGATGGGGGGTTAGGGAGTATAGGTACATGGTCTTGGGGACTGCCTCTCTGGAAGCCTAGGGTTGGTCTCTGATTGGACCCTAAGGGGCCACTTCCCTGCCACTGACCTTAGAGGTCAGCACTGCCAGCTCCTGCTCAGAGCCATCCGTGTCTCTGGCATTTATCATTCCATACAAAGTCATTCCTGTTTCCTGCCTGGACCACTCCTGTGTGTAATGAAAGCCATAAGCTCATTAAGTTGGGGTGAAGAAGGACTTCCTTTGATTTGTCCTCAATTTACCTCCCTCAAGCTTCAAAGAGGCCTCCCACATCCAGAGAGCTTGAGCTTTGATGGCCAAAGTCAAGACCTCTGGGTTCACAATGCTCATAATTTAGAACATTTAGACTTAATTTATTCCTACTAATGTTGGAGATCAAGGAATCTCAGAAGTTCAGAGCTGGAAAGATTCTAGAAAGACATTCAAAAATCAGTGTCCCACTTCATTCTCCCCAGCCCCCACCCGCCATACAGATAAGGATGCCGAGAACCTAAGAGGTTATTAATCCCTTGTATAAGTACACGCTGATAGTGTGGATAAAGGGCTTTAGCATGTATTCCCACAGAGAATTCTCAGAACAATACTGCAAATAAGCCATGGGTATTATTTCCAGTTCTGAGTGAGGAAACTGCTTAAGAACTTTTCCAACTCTCAGCAAGGATGTGATGGGTAGATTCCAACCTGTCTTTTCTAGATGGTACATCCTATAGGACAGAGTGCTTAGATAATATGGGCTTTGGAGTAAAATAGAGGTGGCGTTGAGTCACAGTTAATTGTCTCCTTAACCAAGTGCCAGTGAATTATGAGCAAGATCCTTATGCTTCCATTTTCTATTCTGAAAATGAATTTGACAATTACCACTCTTATGGGATCGTGCACTATAATGTGCTTATTCATTCATTATGAAATTTTAGTGAGCATCTGGTATGTGTCAGGTACTACTCTAGATTCTGGTATTATAGCAATGAAAAAAACCCAAGCTAAGTCCTCATGAAATTCACAGTGCAGTATAGAGGAGAAGCTTGTATGTGAGTAAGTGAACAAGATAAATGCAGCTAGTGATGAGTGGTGGGAAGGAGATAAACAGGGGTATGTGATAGAGTATGACCAGGCAGGAGGTGACTTTTCCTTTTTCTGTTGTGTATTTGTATCTCAGAGTGGGGATTATTTTGAGACACGGTCTCATTACGTAGCACAGGCTGACTTGGATTTGCAGTCCTCCTGCCTCAGTCTCCTGAATCCTGAAATCATAGGTATGCATCACCATATTCAGCTACGAGCTGACTTCAGATTGAGATATGTGTCAAGGGAGATAGCTTCGTCAGTAAAATGCTTGCCTCGAAAGCATGAAGACCTGAATTTGATCCCCAGAACCCATGGAAACTGCCAAGTGTTGGGGCGCAGTGAGGAGGTAGAGCCAAAAATACCCCTGGAGTTTGCTGGCCAGCCAGTCTAGCCTAATTGGTGAACCCCAGGTCCCAGTGAGATACCTTGTCTCAGAGGAGAGGGACTGCATTTCTGAGGATGAATCCTAAGGTTGTCCTCTGGCCTCCACATGTACATGCATACATGTGCATACACACACACCCCTGAACACACACACATAGCACACATGCAGAGAGGGAGGGAGGGAGGGAGGGAGCGAGAGATAGAGATAGAGAGAGAGAGAGAGAGAGAGAGAGAGATGAGATGTGAATGGAAAGAGGAGACAAGGAGTCAGCATATAAAATGAAAAGGAAGTTCAAAGGCCCCAAGGTGAGAACTCTAATACCTTCCACTTCGTATCTCTTGCCCTGACCATTGAACTGAGCGCTAGACAACCTGACACCTCTACTTAAATATCTAATGGGCTCTTGAAATTACCATGGTCAAAACAGAGCTCTCAATTTCCCATCAAGCCTTCCTTCCTGCTGTGTTCCCCAGCTCAGTGAAAGATATCACTATCCACCTGATTGCTCCAGCTAGGGGATTACCTTTGAACTTTTTTCCACTTTCTACATCCAACATCCAATCCACCAGCAAATCTGGCTGTTCTCTCCCAGCAAGTATCCAAATCCACTCACTGCTCACGTCTGCTCAGGCACCGTGCGGCTCCAAGCCTCAGTCACCCAGACTGTCAAAAGAGGTGCTGGACAGCTTCTCTTCACCACCGGCCCTGCCACAGCCTATTCTCAAACCAGAGACTGCAGAGATTCTTCGCTTAAAAATACAAATCAGAACACCTATAGATCCAGCACTTGGGAGGCAAAGGTAGGAAGATCAGGAGTTCAAGGCCTGCTTCAGCTATATAGCAAATTCAAGGCCAATTTGGGCTATGAGATCTGTAACAAACAAAACAAATCAGATCCAATCACAGACTGCTTTTCTAAAAAAAAAATCCCATAGCTTCTTGTTAGTTCTGAATAAAATCCCACATCCTGCCCCAGTACAGAGAGTGGTCTGGTGTTGCCTGCTACTCCTGCTCACCGTCACCATGCCCATCTTGTTTGCCCAGCTCCAATCCCACCCACCTCCTCCTTGCTGGACTCGAGTACAGCACAGGTCTTGGCAGATACTAAGAAGATGTTATATGGTGAGTAAACACCAAGGAGACTGGAGGAGGGCCAGATTGGGGGGAGAAAATTTAGGAACTCTGACAAGGAAGTTAGCTGACACCGCCATTTCTGGCTATCATCTGTCTGTCTGTCTGTCTGTCTGTCTGTCTGTCTATCATTTGTCTACCTATCTACTTTGTATTTTGAGGCAGAGTCTCTGTGTATTCCACACTGGCTTCAAAGTAGCAATCCTCCTGCCTACCCAGGACTGGGGTTGCTGAAGTGAGCCACCATGCCTCCCTCCTGGCCTCTGCCTGAGCCCCTACCTCTTCCTATGGAAGAGACAAGGCACCCCCTTCCTGGCCAAGCACACATGCCTCCTCTTCCTGCATGCTAAGAGGGGAGCCAAAGCCATAAGAAGAAGAACATTCACCAACAGGAGATCCTGGAAGGGAAACAGCAGTAATCAGAGACCGGGCATTTAAAAGCCCAGGAAAGACTAGCAGAGAGGTAGAAAAGCCAGGAGACACAGTGCTGAAGAAACTAGGACCCCTGCAAGGAGAGGCTGGCCATGCTCACACATCCAAATTCCAGGTGGGGGTTGTCAAGGCCCAGGGCTGGAGGGGAGGAGATGACCTTCAGTCCTCCAGACATGGCTGCTTCTTACAGTGACAGCAGGGAGTGGGAGGCAGGCCAGGCGGGAGGCAGAGAGCCTTGGCTGTGAGAGGGTAGGCCAGCAGGAGGAGGGAGGGGGCTTGACATGGGTAGGCGGGGAGGACAGGATTCTTTGAGATGGGAGAAACCAGAACTGAGGGCAGGGAGCCAGCAGAGGAGACACATTACTGGAGTGTGGTCCCTTGGGGGATGGGCTGCTTGGACACCGGAGGCGATGGTCACGCCTTCCTCTAGGAGGGTGATGTAGGAGTGAGGAGCAATATTGAGAAGAAAGAAGCGGAAAGGGGAGCATCCCCCTCCTGCTCCACACTTTACTTTGCAACTGCCTTGCTAAAGCCTCACCTATGGAGCAGCTCTTCCTTAGCTCTCGAATTTACACAGAATGCTACAAACACCACTTTTCCTGGCCCAGAGACTCTGGAAGCTTCCCACACTGGGTCCAGTGAGGAGACAGATCCATAGAGCTCATATCTGGTGGCATGGCCTCTCTCCCTGGACTAATCACACGAGTGGGTTAACTATCCCAGGACTGGAGTCCTGATTGAAGACGTTCAGCCTCTTCCTCAGTCTCACATGCTCTCTTGCCCTTCTGCTTTTTGCCCATGAGATGATGCAGCCAAAGGCCCTTATCGGATGCAGACCTGGACCTTGGACTTCCCAGCCTTGCAAACTGTAAGAAGCAGATCTCTTGTTTTTTTATAAAGTCTCAGCACTTATGAGGCTGAGGCAGAAGGATCATAAGTTCAAGGCTAGCCTCGGGTATATACCAAACCCTGTCTTAAAAACAAATCAAAGGGGGGTGGTAAGATGGCTCAGCAAGTAAAGGCACTTGCTGTCAAGCCTGGCAAGCTGAGTCCAATCCTCAGGACCCACAAGGTGAAAGAAGAAAGGTGACTCAGACCTCCACCTGTGCACTGCGGACTGTGGCATGCATCTCTCCTCTCTCTCCCCCAACCCCCACAATGCCTATGCAAAATAAATAAAAATGTAATAAAATTTATTTTAAAAAAATCAAGGGATGGAGTTCTAGGTCAGTGGTGGAGTACTTGCTTATCCTGCATGCAGCAGACCCTGGGTTCAATCCTCAGTACTGGCAACAAACAAACACAATGAAGAGGAGGAGGAGCCAAGAATGCACTAGGCTTAGTGGTCTCAAGGAAAAGGCCATTACTGTCTATTAGGGTGCAGAGCTGAGACTCAGGAAATATTTTGGATGTGGATGGGTGAAAGATACATTTTGAACTCTAGACAAGATCCCCCCACAGTGGTCCCAAATGCCTGCTCAGAAACCAGGTCTCTACCCACACTCCAACTGCACAGAGGCTGGACCCTGGGGTACTGACCAGAGAAGGGTAAGGAGGAGGATCTGCTGACATTGACCTGGGGTTCTCATTGAAAGCTGTTCTCTCAAACCAGAAAAGCAATTCATCTTCCTCCAAAAGAACCACTCCAGGGATGTCCCATAAAATGACTCTTGACCATGCTGATGAGGTGTCTTACCTGAATGCTAACACACATGAACACACCCTGCTGTCTGTCTCAGCTGTGTAAGATCTGGAAGGAAATTCCTCCATTTCCAGGGTCCAGAGGGAGCAGTAGAAACATGCATGCTCACACAGTGGCATCTACCCACATCTCAGCCATCCCCCTTCCCATCTCCCTCCCCACTTCTCTCATACACTCCTGTATAAGCTTTGATATGCACGCGTGCACACGCGCACACGTACACACACACACACATGCACACACACATACTGAGAGAGAGAGACAAAGACAGAGACAGACAGAGAGGGAGATAGCCATGCACACAAACTATGGCAGACACTCCTTCTCTGTCAAACCTAGGTATACATATTTCCTGCCAGGGTCAGGCTGTGAGCCTCTCATGGACGGATCTGTAATTGTTGGAGGGGTAGAGATAGGGAAGGGTAGAATGAAGATAATTGTACCTCTTTTGGTTGAAGCAGGCACCAGGGGCGGAAGAATAGGCGCCAGGGTTTAGAACTAATTCTTTTTTGATCCGCTTTGCCCTAACCTTTGTGCTGGGCTTGTTCCAGAAAGTTAGTACCTTACCCAGTGTCTAGTCTAGGGTTCCAGCCAGGCCCTGGCCTATGCTGCCTCATGGGTTCAATGGATGGGCCTCATCTTACTCTGCTGTGGAAGTGACTTCCTTACACCAGAGATCACCTAATGCTCTTCTTCCTCTGAAGGAGTGCAGCCCTGGTCATCTCTGAAGAGAAGGTAAGGTAGGCGTTTCCAAGAGAAAGTCATCCTTCCATCCACCAATAGGCCCAGCAGGGACTCTGCTAACAAGGAGCCGAGGAGGGTAGAGGAGTCCCACTAGGGATTCCCAAGACTCTCACTACCTACCCTGCTGCTCGCCTCCATCCTGCCTCTCCTCTCCACCATTCCTGTCCTGATCCTCTCATGAAAAATGAATGGAGCTTTTATTAAACTGTTTTCTCTTCAAAGGAGGCTTCAATTTTTAATGCTTCACCCAGGGTATGGGAGACACACTGGCCCAGACAAACAGCATGGAGGGGGAGAAGATATCTGCCCTGAACTGGAAGAGGGAACAGGGAACGGGGGCAAGAGACTGGGGAGCTGGACAAGATGTATCCGCCAGAGAGGTATTTGGTCTTTGAGGTAGAAATACTTTGGGGGGCTGGAAACGGCCTCTCCCTGTACTCTCCTACGTTTTCTGAAGTGGACCAGCTGGTGCTGGACAGCTACTGCATGTGAGGTTGGGAACTGGCCAGGCATTTGATGTGCAGATGCACCACTAACTCAGCCCACCAGCTCACTAATGGGAGGCCCTACAGCACAGTATCAAGGAGAAAAGACTCTGGGCCTATTCTGTCTATGCTCAAATTCTGGCCCTATTGTTTGCTTACTGTGGGATACTGGACAAATCATATCATCTCTCCGAGACTCAGTTTCTTCTTCTGTCAAATGGATCTAGGTACCTGCTTAATAGGGTTGCTATGAAGGCACCTGTAAATTCCAGCATTTGGATAACTGGGCTAGGAAAATTTTGAGTTTGTCAACCTTGGATGCATACTGAGATTTTGCTTAAGAAAATATGTGATAAGATGTATGTGTCAAGTACACATCCCACCTCATACATACTTATTATGATGGTGTGGTAATCATTGTCTACATCTGTAGGTGATATGGCTATTCCTCCTGAAAGTTAAAGGCTGGCATTGAAAGTCACGGGGTCACTACGTGGTGAAGCTGGAATTTGGACTCATTCTTTTTGGCTCTTGCCTGTGTGGCCACTGCTTCTCAAGGGGTGGAAATATGCCTTATTGAACATCTCCTGCAGCTGGCCCATAATGACCTTGCAGAATAAACTGCTGAATAAAATAAGTTCCTGATTTCTGAAGTTCTGCTGTCTAATCTCAGATTTAGTCTCAATTTACTATCTGTGACTTCCTCCCTGGTCTTCTTGGTAAATGAAGCAAATGTGGGCAGGAGAGGCACGGGAACCCACTCACTATTGGACAGGGTAATCTACAGGACCCACAACAAGATCCACAACCCAACCCAAGTGCTTTTACCATGTGAGGTGCATGGTTTGGTTCTGCATTTTGTGTGTGTGTGTGTGTGTGTGTGTGTATTTGTGTGTATGTACATATGTGTAGAAGCCAGCAGTTGGTGTTGAATGTCTTCCACAATCACTCTTTTGTGTTTTTTTACATTTATTTATTTATTTGTGTGGGGGGGGGTGGGGAGCACATGCCACTGAAATTGTGGAGAGATCAGAAGACAGCTTGCAGGAGTCAGTTATCTCCTTCAAACATGTGGGTTTGGGGGCTTGAACTCAGGTCATGCAGATTGGTGCCAAGCACCTTTAGCCACTGAACCATCTTGTAGGATCTCCATCTTTCTTTTAAGATAAGATTTCTGACAGAACCTGGAACTTTCTAATTCTGCTAGATTGGATGGTCAGGAAGCCCCAAGGATACTCCAGTCTCTGTCTGTGGGATTACAGGCACACGCCACTATCCTGGGCTTTTTGTTTTTCATTTGAGTTCAGGTCCTCATGCCTGTATAACAAACATTTTACTAACAGAGCTGTTTTCCCAACCTCTGCTTCTGCATTTTGAGAATATGCTTTCATGTTATTTGTTGTAGGGGCCTCATGTCCTCTATATGTACGGATATCGTGCTCACTGGCATTTGCCTCAACAACATTTTCAAACAGACTGCTCAGCCTAAGTTTAACTCTGAAACCACATAGCACCACAGTTCTGCCAGCAAGCAGCATCTTCTGTGGTGGCCAGTGGTTATCATGAGAAGATACTAAGCAAAAGAAGATAACTTGCTTACATTGAAATAGGGTATATATTGACATTACAAGAATATCGGTTAAAGTTCAATTTTGCATCACTGGCAAAAATTTCATTTAAAAAACTTAATGCAGGGACTGGAGAGATGACTCAGTGGTTAAGAGCACTGGCTGCTCTTACAGAGAACCTGGGTTTGATTCCCAGTACCCACATGGCAGCTAACAACTATCTGTAACTCCAGTTCCAGGGGATCCGATGCCCTCTTCTGACCTCTGTGGACACTGCATGACACAGGTGCACTTACATACAGGCAGGCAATACTCACTTATACACACATTTAAAAAAAAAGTAGCTGGCATTGCATTGAAAGGTTTCACAAACTTACAGAAGCCGAATCCAGCAAATGGAAAAATGTCTGTTTCAACTCATTTGCTTTGGGGGGCAATTTACTTAGAACCACAGGTAAAATATCAAAGGTCATAACAACATTGCTGAGCAAACAGGGCAGAAAGAATGAGTTGAAAATGGATTCCTGAATTATTCTCCCCTGACACAGAAGATTTCAAATCTATCAAATAGATGAACATGTTCAAAGGCGGCACACAACAAAACAAAAACCCCATAGTACATGGAAATTACTATTACATGGAAATCTATTGACTGGAAATATAAATTCTCAACCAGTTTATAAGATCAGCAAGCTTGCCTCTGTCACTGATGTTTGACAAACCTGTTCCTGACACGCACCCCAACTCTCAAAGATCGCCCAGTCTTGGGTATTTGATGGGGCAGTGTGGGGTAGTGAGAATTCTGCATCAGAAAGTGGATACCCTGTGGTGAGATTTCTTTGCTCTCTGCCACAGCTTCCTCTCCTGTGCACTTGGAGCTAATGATACATTCTGGCTCTCTTCCAAGGCTACTGGGATGATCACAGGAAACCAAGGAACATAAAGAGAGCACACTCAGGAATCAATCTGCTGCAACCTAGGATCAGTGTACTTGACCTTGGGTCTCAGTTTCTCCATCCATAAAACATAGCCATATCTTTCTCAGTAACATCTTGACATCTCAAGTATAAAATACCTGGTATATTGTAAGTGTTCAATATATACAGGTTGAAAAGTCCACTTTGGAGAATTGGGAGACATCATTCTTTGAAAGTCTGCTCTTCTTCCTCACACATTCCAGCTGGAACAATTCAAAGATGAGATGTAAGACACAACATGTTGGTAAATTGTCATGTGCTCTTTAAGCTTGTTGAAAGTGGACTCTGGGAGCAAAGAGAGCTCTTCCTATTCCAAACTCCAGCATGTTTAATTTTAGTGTCCTCCAAAACTCCCTGTCCTGGAGCAGGCTGGCCCGCTAACTCTGCAACAGGGAAAGACAACAGCAAAGCAACCTAAGAGTAAAGGCACCAGACCCTTGAGAATAACTAGAAGGTAAGGTATTTCCAACAGAGGCAATATTGTTTGTTCCATCATCTAAAAATGCCTGCAGTGGGAACTAGAAGCTGGAAGCTAATTGATGAAGAAACTCTCAGTCAGGCAGGTATTACAGCATGATTGCTTCCCTAGTCAATTTCTGTTGGATGGAATAAAAATCCAAATTGATGATCTTTAACTTGCTCTCTCAATTGGGCTACTTCAGTTGTTTGTGGTGGATTTTGTAAGGACTCAATTTGAAGATTCTATCTATCTATCTATCTATCTATCTATCTATCTATCTATCTATCATCATCTGTCTGCTACTTGCTATTTACTTTTTATTTTTGCTTGCTACATGTCTAATAAATTCATTTACTTAAAAGTTAACATACAGCTATCATAGGTCACTCTCTGATCCATAAAAAATATAGTACCTTATCTATATATCTGTCATAGAACAGACACTGTGGAGACACAGTGGTCATCACGACATGAAGTCCTTCATGCTGTTTCCCCGATTTACCCTCTGGCTAGCTTGGTCTCTTTACAAGGTCAAAATGAATCTAAGACACCCCTGTCTTGTGTAAAGTCTGTGGCACTTTAAATATAGAGTGTTCCATAAGAGACTAAGATATTGAAGGCTTTAGACCTTAGTTAGTGGCTTTATTTGGGGAAAGTTCTAGAAACTTTAGGAGGTAGAGAAAAGTTAGTGGAATTAGGTTACTAGGGATGAGTTTGGGGGTATTTTGTTCTTGACCACTTCCTGTCTCTCCTGTCTGCCATGGAGTGAGTAGCCCTGCCACATGTTCCTACAAGCATGAGCGTCTGCCTCTCCATGCAGTCAATGGACTGTGGATTGACATCTCTGAAGTCATGAGCCAAATTAAATTCTTTTTTTCTTAGATTGTTTATTGTCATGTATTTTGTCACAGCAACAAAAATTCTGACTAATGCATAGTAATTCCTGGTAATTAGGAAGAAAAGAGACAAATCTGTAATGGAGACATCAGAGGCATGCCCCTGCCACCCATACTGCTCCTGGCCTGGCCTTAACCTGCCCCCTTGCAAATATTTGAGTGTCACTAAAAGTTCATGTGTTGGAAACTTAATCCTCAAAGCAACAGTGTTGGGAGATGGACCCTAATAAGAAGTGATTAGGTCACTTGTGCTCTGTCCTCATGGGTGGATTAACATCATTATCAAAGGAGCATGTCTAGAGCAGCTTGTTCTGAAAGCAAGTTTAGCTTCCTCTTGTTCCCTCATTCCTGCCCTTTCTTGCCCTTTTGCCTTTACCAAGAAATGACACAATGTGAAAGCCCTGTCCAGATCCTGGCACCCATGTTTTATACTTCCGAGACATTTAGAATCACACAGCAAGTACATTTCTGTTTATTTAAAAATTATCCAGTGTGGGGTATTCTGCCGCAGCAGAAAACAGACCAAGACTTCAAGGCAGAGAATGACAAGAAGTTCCTGGGCCAGGCTGAAAGAACCTGGTTTCTGGACATGCTGGAAGACCTCAGAAAAGTACCTGACTCTCTCTGGGACTTACTGTCCTCTGGTGAAACCTGAAGGGGCTGTATGAGACCAGTCCTCCTCAAGCCTGAGTTGAAACCCATAGATCTTCCAGGAAAGCCATCCTCTGAAAAGATATCTACCATCAATTACAATCACATTCAGAGTTGCATGTGTCCACTTGTGAAATACTCTCCAACTGAAGGGGAGCTATGGAAATGCCTTTCAATTGCAAACTGCAGTTGTCTTTATAAAGACAATTATATTTACCATTGAAACAAACACATAAAAACTCTCATCCTCAAAGAATCTGTGGCCCAGTATGGTGGCACAGGCCTTACTGTATTCTAAGCACTCAGGAGGCTAAGGCAGAAAGATCACGCATTCAGGTTCAGCTTGAGCTACATAGCAAGCTCAAAGCCAATCTAGGCTATACGGAAGACCCTACCTAAAAATAAACAAACACAAAGATGGAGGAGGAGAAGGAGGAAGAGGAGGAGGAGGGGAGGGAGGAAAGGAAGGAAAAGAACGAAGTTAGGTCTCTTAATAACACAGCAATAAACCCCTCCTCCAGTGCTACAAGCCAGAGAATTAGTAGATCAAATGCTTGCTGATGTGCTTTGGACAGAGGCCCACTTTTACAATATGTTATGTATGTGTATGTTTATGTCTAGGGGCCTACATATTCTCCATCTTCCTGTCCTATTCTGCCACCCCAAGTCCCTCTGGCAAGCTAGAGAAGACAGTGCTCTAACTTCTTTACCAGGGACCCCAGAGCAGGTCTGTGGCTGGGGTTGAAGGCAGGCCTGAGTAGAATTCAGCCTGAGGACTCACTTCTCAGTGGGACCAGGGTCATGTCTCTTGAACCAGTCCCAGTAGTATTACCATGTCCAGCTGAGGAGACAGATGGGCCTCTGTCCCTTCTTCTCCTGCCCCAGCTCTGCCTTTAAATCTTCTCTGGAAAGGTACCATTGGGCTTCAAGTGTCCTCCCGCTTCATTTATCACCGATCTTCTATCCTTGTCACAAGAACTCACCTGAGGAAGAGGGAACTTGTTCTCCAGATGGTGCTGCCAGAAAGGAGAGGATGTTCAGGAAGAATTTGGTATAGTTGTGGAGGTGGGGAAGTTAGTCATCCCTCTCTCTTCATTTTCTCCTAAGAGACTGCTGTGGTCATGGAATCCCAAGCCTAGCGTGGGGGAGAGGGCAGGAGGAGGCTCTAAAGGAGGCGCTGCCACGCTCAGCTTCTGTCTGAGACTGGCTACCTTATGACCTCACTTTTGTGACTATCAATTTCTTCATTGAGATGTAGGTGGGATCTCTGTTGCTGAGACGCTTGGAGAAGGTTACAGGTGAGGAGGCCCCTTAGGAGCAATAAAGCATGTGGCACACTATGGGATTTCTCTCCTGTATCACCTGCTCTCTTTTGAGCACACTTCAGAAGTCCTGAAGGATTCACTGCAACACAGATCCCTGGGCTCCACCCACATTCCTGACTCTAGCCCTAGACTGTGGCCCAAGAATGTGCATTTCCAACAAGTTCCTAGTATCTGATGCTGCCAGCCTGGGGCATGCAGTTAGGATCTATTGCCTTATAGTCTCCACCTCACATACCTGTTCAGGTTCTTGCTCAGTGTATTGTTCTGCACATAATGAAGAGATAAGGGGATTCAGACAGGAGCTCTTAGTTCCTCTCAACCATAGGCAACCCCACTGCCCAGAGGTCTGCCAGAGAGGTCTCAGAGAACTTACCCTGTCCCCAGAAGACAGAACATGAAAGAGGATCTAAAAGTAAGCCAGAAATCTCTCTCCCCACACACGCTCAGCCATGTGTGCACACACACAACTGCATACTCGCATACACACCCATCTCACACCTGTATAACTTAGTGACTAAATATAAAGATATAGGAACTAAACAGTCAGGATTGGCCAACTGCCCCACTTCCTGATGTGTATGGCCTTGGACAGGTCACCTAACCTCTCTGACCTTTGGTTTCCCCATCAAGGAAATTAGGGGCAATATAATTCCTCACAGGGTTGCTGAGAGACTCAGGGAGATAAGAAAGGGAAAGCACTTGAAATACAAAAGGTCAGTGATAACTTGTTTTGAGCAGTGGGCTAGGAACTCTCAAGCCTGGGTGGAAAAAAAGGACAATCCAGGCCTGATGAGCTTCCTGGCTCAACCAAGACCCACTTGGAAGGCAGGAGATCGAGACCCCAGTGGCACATATATGTCTGACTAACTCTCTCTGTACCTGTGGGCCAATCGTCAGGCTGCCGAGGCCTCAGTATCCATATCTATCCTCTAAGGACCAAGCATTTGTCAGAGCTTCCTTCCATCATTGTCATGCTGTGAGTTCATGCCTGGTGGCACATGGCAGAGGCAATAGCCAGATGCCATAGGCCCAGCACATGACCCAGTTTCACCCTCCCTGGAGTTGTAAATGTTGCTCATCTTCCCCTCAACAAGAGACTGTCAGAAACTTGCCCACTGTCTGCTCTTCACAGTTCCTCAAAGAGCCGGGGGGTTGCTGGGAAGAGATGCCAGACAAGAACCACAAGAAGGGCTTTAGTCCTGGGCCTTGCCTGTCCACCAAATACAAATATCCGTGTTCTCACCAGAGCCCTGAGCAGTGGTGAGCACAGGAGAGAATAGAGGCGTCCCAGGGTGATGCTCACTGGAGCATCATGAGCCCAGTAGAGTCAGATCCCGAGTCTACTTCCAGGGGCTGTGAATGTCTGTGGGAAGCAGACACGAGAAGACTGCCCATAAGGCCTCTGCCTTCTATCTGGAAGCCTTATTAAGAAATATTTCATTCATTATTTTTATTTTATGTGTATGAGTGCTTTGCTTGTGTGTATGTCAGTACACACATGTGCAGTGCCTGTGGAGGCCAGAAGAGGATGTTGGATCCTCTGAAACTGGAGTTATGGATGGTTGTTAGACACCATGTGGGTTCTGGGAACAGAACCTGGGTCTTCAGCAAAAGCAGTCAGTGCTCTTAACTGCTGAGCCATCTCTCTAGCTCCCTATCTTCAACCTTTTGCTTCAATGTCATCTTTTCTATAAGATCTCAGTGCCTCACCTCTAACTCTCCTTGTGTGCCCAATTTTTATGTTCTATAGTTCTTATCACCTCCTTATCATGGTATATAAATTACTATATTTATGGTTTATTGTGTAGGTATAGCCTTCCACAGCAATATAAGCTCTCTGTAGGCAGGGAACATTTTCAATGCTGTCTATTTAAAAGACCAAGACATATGATTGGCTGTTCTCCTTGCCTCTGACTGCCCCCCCATTGCTCTAAGTGTATGGAATACTTCTAAAATATGAGACTGATCAGGGCCCTCCTCCACCTCAAGCCCCTCTCAGATAGCTACATAATATACTCCAAATGCCTGGGTCTCCTCACTCATTCCTATGGCTTCATCTCTTAGGCTACCAACATGCTCCCAGCCCTCTAGGCAGCTTCTTCCACATTCCTGCCCTCGCCCATGTGGCTCAGTTCTATCTGCCCGCCAATACCTCTGAAGCCTAGCAACTTCTTAATTGGCCTCTCCCCTCTGCTCACCTCCCCTCTTGGAAGCCTTTCCCAAGGAGATGATGTCTTCAGGTACTTCCTGCCTCCTTCTGATCTGCCCTGACCCTTGACTGCCTCAATGCTTCCCTACCCCACCCTCCCCTGCCCCCCCCCCACACCCCCCCCCCCCCCCCCCCCCCCCCCCGCCAAAGAGGCTTTGGTTTAGGACATATGAGTCATTATCTGCAATCTTTGTGTAAATCTCAGAGAGTCAGGCACCCCTTGAGGGTAGAGACCCACTATGCCTTAGTGATCTCTATGTCTCCAATGCCCAGCCACAGTGTAGTTGCTTGACAGATGCACATATAGAGGAACAGGAATTCATAAAGGCATCAACGAATAGTCAGGAGCATCTGTATTTGCAAAAGTCTCATGGAAGAAAGTGTTTCCTTTTGGCAATATTGAATGTACTAAGATATCAAGTTCTTTTGCCTTGGGCAAGAATTACATCACCTGGATGAGGCAACTGTGGTTATCATGTAGAAAACTAAATCATATCTTCATCTCGATGTCTGCCATCTAGACCTATTATGCCTATTCATATCTGTTTATCTAATCTATCACCTGTATGCATGCACCCCCCTAGATACCTTCCCTAGTACTTACCTGGCTTCTGTGTGTCTGAGGCAGACCAGAAAGGGATGGTACATTCCCACAGGTGCATTCCCAGACCCACAAGCCATCTGACCTGATGTAATCACTTAATATTACTGAACCTCAACACTGTCATCTGTAAAAGAGGGTGATAACAATGGTCCCTTCCTCATAGGGTTGTTAAATTAGATTAACTAATTTCCAGTAGGTGCTGGCATCCGTGAACATTTGCTATATGATCATGCTTCTTACAACAGTCATTCATAGCTCACTATTCATGAAAAGATTTGAAGAATTGTACAAATGCCATAAAATCAAAAATGATCAAATATGTGTTTGAAAAGAAATCAAGATAAAGGAAATTACACTTAGAAAAGTAATAAATCCAGGGGTATCACCTACACACATAAAAAATGCCTTTTGCAAAGTTTTATAGTCACTAGAACCTGCATTTGGCTCTTGGCTCACCTGGAGGTCACATCATCAATTATAATCTTCAAGATATCTGTAACATAAAAATAAACCAAGGACCAAGGATTCCAGAGCATGCATCTTTCTCTTGGTGTTTTACAAAGAGGACTCCAGGAAAGCCCATCACACAGCATCCTCAATGATATCCCTGCAATGAATTCCAGGTTGATATTTTCATGATGTTCTGTCCAATCCACCCACTACAAGGACCAATGACAACTGTTCAAGAAAAATGATAAATAATAATACCCAGCATTTACTAGGAGTTAAATACCCCAAGTCAGCACAGGCAGCGCTGTTATTACCATTATCATACAGATGAGGAACTGAGGTCAGGTGAAATCACTTGACCAAGGACACAGGCAGGAAGTGATAGGTTGAGAGGGGAACCCAAGTATCCCTTCTACCAGAGCCCAGATGTGTAACCAACATCCTCCCCTGCCTCCTGAAAGGTCGCATGCTGTGCAGTAGGCCTAACACGCAGCCCTCTGCTGAGTTGCCTCACACTAAGAATAACTGGAGACTTGAGGACAGAGACTTCACAGTCTGCCTATTAGGCAGCCTATTCTCAGTACCACCTATCCTAGCTGAGCCAGTGGACAGGCCGGGGTGGCAGGCATTTCAGGACCCAGTTCTCTGGAGTGACCCTGGACTATTACAGTTTTAAGTTGGTCATGAGCTCCAAGCTCCCTTCAGAGCTATGCAGAAGGGAGGGCCTAAGAGTGAACATCATAGAGGACCCAGAGTGTACCTCCAGATGAGGACATTCTCCCCTGAAATCAGATCTGCAACCCCTCCCTTGTGCTGAGTTCCCCACCATTGAGCCAGGCCTGCAGCTATTTCTGTCTGGACCGCTTTCAAAGCAGGCGTTACCAATTGCCACTGTGGCCATTTAAAAACTCTCAATAAAACACCCCTAGAACATCTAATTTAGGCAATATAGCTTCCTGGTGAACTCTCCAAGATGAATTAGTTGCAAATTGCACCCGCAGGTAACTGAATGATTTGACCTGCTGTATTAAATTGTTGGAGAGAAACCAATTGAATGCTGGGGGCCGTCTGCCAACGCTGATGATCTCGGGTTTCGGGTAGTTGATCTTAAGTCCTGCTTTCTGACAATAATTGGGCAGTAGGATCAATTGTCTGTTGCAGTCAATCCTAGAGTATAACAATAAAACCATATCAACAGCAGGGAGGAAAATACTGATCTTTCTTTTCTCCTTTGCAGGGTGCCAAGCACAAGCATCCGGTATACGCAGAGTCACATGGAGTCATTCAAACTCAAGTTCAGAAGTGGGGAGGGAGTGGTGGTGACAAAATCTATATACCTCTCAAATGTGGTGTCTGATTTCCCAGGAGACCAGCCTTTCCTGCTAGCCCTGCTTTATATTTTGTAATGTAGAGTGTTTGGTAGACAAGGGCTGGGGAAGGAGAGTAGCTGGGTTAAGGGTAAATCCGAAGGGTAGAACTAGGTGTCCGAATGGTTAACGACCTCTGTGCCAGAGCATCTCCAAGGCTCCATCCAGCCTCACAAGGACGGTTATAGTTTAGTGATCCTCTAAATCCCATCTCAAAACCAGCCACACCTCACCTGCCTCTCCAAGCACTGACTCTGACCCCACAGACTTTAAATGCAAGCCCTCAGAGAGGCAGGCTTATGGGCAGGCGTCAGGGTTTTCTTGTGCAGATGGCGATTCCATGCAGTGGGAACTTATGAGCAATGGCTCTAAGTGTAGGTGACTCCCCTGTGTTGCAGAAACCTGTCCTGAAGCACGTTGCAGTGTGAGGAAGAAGAGAGATGGGAGAGCCTTGAATGGCAATTTAGTTCATTTAGATGTTGTGCTATAGTTACTGAGGAATCAGAGACTTCCTAGGGAGGTAAAATGAGAGTTGTTAAGAGGCCAAATCTAGAGTCAGACAACATGACTTTAAAGCTTGCTCCATAAGTTGCAAGCAAAGTGAACTGTAGCGAGTTGCATAATATCAGCGTATTTCAGATAGTCATCTATAAAATGAGAAGGCAGCAGGCATACCATGTAAAATTATTGGGGAGCTTAAGTAAACTACCCATACATACAAGGTGCTAGAAGAGTACCTGGCTCAGTCACTGTCCCTTTGGTGTTAGCCTGTTTCCCTATGACCAGGCTACTTGGTGACAACTGAGAACTTGTACTACTCCAGGCTTGCCTCTAAGTGCTTTATGAGCCTGTGGCCCTGCTCGTTCTCACAAATCCTCGAACCAGGAGTGACTTTTCTCCCACTTCACAGATGAGATAGCTAAGGCTTAGAAAACTTAAGCAAGTCACTGGGATGTGGAAGTCACAGTGTGTGTATATTAAGAGGGATAACTGAGGGCAAGGAAGGGTTGGGGACAGGGGAGGTAGAGGATGGGGTGAGAACAAAGCAAAGAACAACAGCAGGGAGAAATCAAGACAGGAGGGATGCTGGCAGGCTAGGCCTCTACTCTTCCAGTCAGAGCTGGCCATCTTGAAGGCCTACCTGGCCTCTGTCAATGTTGAGAGAGTTGTGCCTCATGGCAAGGGCTGACGGTGTAGAGCACTTTGCCTAGCATGCACAAGGACCTGGGTTTGATTGCTAGCACTGTAAGAAAACAAGACAGCGAGCTGCAAGTTCTAGGCTGTCTTAGACTACACACTGAGACCCTGTCTCAAAAAAAGAAAAAAAATCAGTATAACTCAGGCCTTGCTGAGGAAATAGACGTGGGGACCAAGCAGCACTGATTCAGCTGTGGTCAAGCAGGAAATTGAGTAGCTAGAAGATATGACTGCAGCCAAGGACCACGGACCAAATCCAGCCTTGCTCACTCCCCTCACCGTGACCCCTCAATTTATCTTGCTGTGAATCAAGGAGATACCTCTCTGGCATTTTAGACTAGAACTAGGCATAAAAATATACTAGGGGAGGCAGGGGCAGGATGACCGGCACAGGAAAGGGCCAGGAGGAGAAGACACTGGCTATCCTCAGTCAACCAAACTGTTGTGTGACTGCCAGTCAGTGATAGAGCCTGCACAATGTCTGTCCCCTGACTGTGAGGAGGGAGGGAAAAAAGCACCATGGCCCTGAGACACACCTTCTTCCTGACTACTGAGATTCACATGTGGTAGGAGCAAGACTGGTCAGGAGACTGGACGCCAAAGGGTAGGATTGGCTGAAGGAGAATCCTTTCTGGACATCAGCAGTAGCTCCAGTTCTTGCTTGCAGTCCCCACCACCACCCAGCCAGGCTTCCACGTGAAGACTGGACAAACCAGGCAGTTAGGTCCTATCCAGGGTCTATGGATTAGGCTAAAGGGGGGCATGCCAACAGTCACACATGAGTGTGATGACAAACCTTTCCCACACAGAGCCATCCACAAGACAGCAAATGGAAGGGCGTTTCAGCTGAGTGGCTGCAGATGTGGGGCTGAGTCTGTATTCATGACTACCTTCTCTCAGTATGGAAGTATTTTCTCCTCTCTGGGACTCAACTAAAAGATCCTGGCTCATTCTTTCCCCCAGCTAGAAGGCAATGGAAGTCCAGGAGCATGAGTGTCCTGGGCTCTGGCTCTGTGCAATGTCAGTGGGTCTGGTCTTTATCTAAGTATCTGGGGACAAAGGCTGTCCTCAACAGATCAGGGTGAGCTTTGCAAACCAGGGAGAATACTACCTCCACTGTAGGTTTTAGGGAGATTTGATGCGATGGGAAGCTTAAAAGACCACATCATTCCCTGTTCGCCCTCATATTCCTACACAGGATGCTGCACAGCAAAGAGCCAGCTTGGGCAAGAAGGGTACAACAGTGACTGCAAAGGGGGCCTCCACCTTAATGTAGAGCAGGGGGCATAGAGGGAACCTCAGATGCAAGTAGACGGAGGCAGGCATAGGCTGGGGCAGAGGAGGTGGAGGAAAAGGGGACCTTGGAATGGAAAGGAAGGGAAGGGGGGAAGGAGAAAGGAAGTTTATTATTCTTCCTGCAAACCAATCATAGGGCTCCTGGAGTGTCGAATTCTAACTCCTGCAGCCAGATGTGACCTGTTCCTGTTATCATGGAATATTAATCAGAGGGGCCCTTGGGTAATTGGGGAGTTTTGATTAGAGAACTAGCCCTTACAATAATAAGCGGGCAGGAGCTTGGGGAAAGCCACCCCACCCCTGGTCGCCCACCTCTTAGGCTTCGTGCTTCTGAGTGGGGCTCAGAGCCCCAGACTTCAGAGTCAGAGTGCAGACAGGGGCATGGGCCCATTGCTGGTCTTGGGACCAGGGCTGGATTGGGGTGATGGGCGCTTCAGGCATAGCTGGCTCTGAGTGAGTGGGGCTGTACTGGGGTCCGGAGGCTCCACTCACCTCCCTATCAATCATCACATTAGCTGTTCTCTGGGTTTCCCCTCTCCAGGCCCCCTCCCAGTCAGCCCTCTGCCGGCACTGCTGCTGCAGGCTCTGGCCCTGCTGGGACCCCAGCTCTGTTGCAGGCTGCACATGGCCCCTGGGCTCTGTATATTTAGACGGTTAATGAATCTTCCTGTTTGGCTGGGCTAAGCTAGAGCCCAGGATGGAGGGAATGAGGGCAAGAATGGGGAGGGGGCAGTACAACTATCCCAGACCTGGATACCTTCTTCTCATCATGGGGAGGCCAGACTAAAGCTGGGAAAGAACCCAGACCACCCAGCTCCATCAATCTACTACGTTGCTCCTCACCCGGCACTTGCCAACCCAGGAGACCCCAGTGGGTGGACAGAGATCTGAATTCTAGTCCCAACGCTTGCCTTGTTCTTCCCTGAACCTCAGAGGCCTTTTCACCTCATTGAAGGCATTGAATGAAATTTATTCTTTTACCAAACTCACTCAGCACCTATCATGTGCCAAGCTCTGTATTGGAGAGCCAACCTCCACACAAGAAAGACAGCGCATAGTCCCCACCCTTTAAGAGATCATGGTCTGACAAGAAGCAGACATGTGACCACCTCATGTAATAATAAAATTGAGTAGCTATGATACATGCCTAGTACTCTGCAAGGGCTTGACATGTTATCTCTTGGCATCTTCTCAACAGCCCAATGCCAAGCATGGTGTCAGCATCCCCACATCACAGATGAAGAAGCTGAGTTACCGAGAAGACCCTGTGTTTGCAATCCCATGTATTGGTGTCAAGAGGCACACATGCAAGACTCTTGAGGGGAACTAAGGAGGACTTTTAGAAGAGACAGCTAATTAATATATGCTACACTGAAATTTTTGTTACTATAGGTGTGTTTATACGTGTGTGAAAGAGTAAGTCTGCTTATTCATGTGTTAGTGTGTGTCAATTACAAAATAGGATTTAGAATAACTCAGAGAAGGTGGCTTTCCAGATGGGTGTCCATTTTTTGATATTAGAAAAACATTTGCAAATGCATACAGTTGTGACTACCATTACCTTTCTACACAAGGTCTTCCTCTGTGTTAGAACTGTTAGGCTAGTGGTGGGGGTACATTTACAGCTACTGATGAATCTCATTATCTAAGCAGCCTTCAGAAAGGCCTTATCAGTTTAAAAGCCACCAGAATGACAGTAGAGAAAGGAGCCAGCTACTGTAGTGACATCCAATCAAACAGAACCTGGAGCTCCAGTGACCTTTCCAAGGATGGGAAGGAAACATCTCCGGGTCCTGAACATAGCAACACATCCTTCTTGCCTGCACAGAAGCATTCTAAGTTATTATTGGAGTGAATATGCCCGCTTCAGAATGGAGCTCTGGGTGCAGGAGTCTAGCTGAGTCGGCTGTAGATTGTAGGTCAAGAAATATTGGCTTATTTGCTATTGAGCAGTTTTTTACTGAGGTCCAGTTTCACTGCCCCCAAAGGAACATACATTCTAGTAGGAAATGATGGCTCCTCATCGGAGGCATACTTGTTGCTTCTTACAAAGCAGTTGTGCTAACGTCATCCTATTCACATTCATCTGTTGAAGATAGCCAGGCCTGAGAGAAGAAATTACATAAATGGGTATCAGTGGCAGAGTCACATGTAGAGGCAAGTCTCTGGATTCTGACTCCAAGTTTGGAAGGGGTACAGTGGCCTTGGAGGCAAAGCCAAGCTTGGTAAACTCTGGGGCTGGGGTGTGGAAGAGCTTACAGCCGGCCACCCCTGTGTGATCCTTAATCCTCACATCGAGATGGCAGCTTCTCTCAACCTCATCTTTTGTATGGAAAGACAGAAGTGCAGAGGGGTTTAAAAACCTGTTTGAGAATTTTTCATGGAAACATGGCAAAGCTGGTCTAAGCTCTGGTAGTCTAATCCAGACTCTGGGCTTGTAATAATACACTACACTGCCTCTGTAGCCACATGGCCACAATCAAGGGCCTATCCCCCATCAAGCTGACACCAACATTTTACCTCACTAGCCTAACATTTGGACTCTGGATTCAGGTCTCTTGGGTTCGCATCCTTGTTCCACAACTTTCTAGTCACGTGCCTGAGAGTAGGATACTTTCCCTCTCTGAACCTCCATTTCCTCAACCATAAAACAGGCTAATCATACATAGTTCATCCGGTCTCAGATAGGGACCTCACTGAGACATCACTACAACAGGAGGTGTCAATGAAGGAATACACTTGTAGTGTGGAGCAAGGTGCCTGGCCCATGATAAGTATTCAATAAATGCTAGTGTTTATTGCAGGGTAATATAATGAGACATTGCCTCCCTGGATTGGCTGTGAGAAGTGGAGTATAGGAACAGAGCCCTGGGATGACTGTCCCAGCCCAGCCAAGCCCCTTCAATTGAATCAATATTTCAAAGGTTTATTGACATTGCCTCTGTGCTAAGCTCTGTCCTGTGTGTCCATCAAGGTGAGAAACAGTAGGAAGCTCGCCATCTAGTAGCAGTAGACACAAGTACAGACAGCACGAGGGGAGCACTATGAGGCCGAGAACACCAGCTTGGCTTGCATGAGGGTCAAGCATATCCATGAAAGATCAGTAGGAATTTGCTAGGTCAGGAACAACTGACTTCAACTGACAAACATTTGTATGGAAAGCATGGAGCCTTTCCTGGTGCCTGTCCTGGTTGGGCACCATGAGCCATTGGTGGTATTGGGTACGCAGCTTACACAGCTGTGTGTGGTAGAGAGGCATGGAAGGTAGACATGAGCAGCTAAAGATATGATGTGGTCTAGGTCACCCTGAGCCTTGTGAGCCATGCTGAGGAAGTGATGGGTGACTATTTAGAAGGTAAGCAGGGATGGACGAGATCAAGATTGCATTTTGGAAGGATCATTCTCAAGGCCACAGTATGGGATGTGGCCATTGTCTGAGTAAAAAATGAAAGTGGCTAGAATCCGGGTGGTTGGTGATGTTGAGAGTGGTCAGAAGAAGTGCTGAAGGCAGATTTGAAGGCTAACTTGGTGGAAAGACCTTAGTTGAGCTGGAAGCAGACACCTGTGCTCTATGACCTTTGTCTCTTTTCCCCCTTTAGTGTTTATTTTTGTTTCCTTGTAAAGCTCACTTCAGAAAATTCCTCTACCTTGTTCAGCTAAACTGAAGGAAAGGGAGTTTTTTTGTATACCCCAGCTGGGATCAGAATTCCCAGGACCTCAGGGCCCAGGGTTTGCTGGTGACAACTCCAGCATTGAGGATGCACACACCTGGGGAGATCCGGACGACTAGGCAGGGCTCAGCAGGCTTGCTGGGCTATGGGGAGGAGCAGTTTGGCCTAGATCAGGTATGGAAGCTAGCAAATCCTTCTGTTTCAAAGGAGAAAGGCTCCCTTCCCTGGGCAATGCCCTAAGTCATGGAAACCTCTGCCCTTTTCTTTCCAGATTTCATACTCCCAGGCCCCACAGAGGGCTGCCTAGGAAAAGTTTCAGCACCAGAGGGAGGGATTCCAGGGCCCATAGTAAAAAATGGGATGGGAAGGGGATGAGATTAGTGGGTGTTGAAGCGGCAATGGGCTGGGAGTCAGAAGATCTGGGTGCGGGCCAGTCCTGTGAACTCTCTATGTGACTTCGGTAGTTCCTGCCTCCTCTCTCTGGGCCTCAGTTTTCCCATCCATCTAACAAGGGGGCTGGACTCCAAGGTCTCAAAACGCCCTAGCAGCTTGAAAGATTCCATTCTCTTCTCTGAATCTGCCCAAGGGGAGGCCTCAGGGGCTGGGGCACCGGCAGGGGCTGAGAATTCCATAGCAATTTGCATGTGAAAACATGTTACTGCCATGGCTATTAGTGTGTGCAAGGGGTGGGGGCCTGAAGACAGGGCATGGACAGCCAACTGTCAGGCTGGCCGGAAGGACCCAGGCTGTCTGGTAGGGGGTGGGAAGGAGCCTGTTCTGAGGTGTGCCAGGGAGGCTGGACAGAAGAGGCCATTGAATCTTTAAACCTCTGCTTTGCCTTGCACTTGCCCAATTCAGAGTATGAGCCACAAAGCAGCAGGTCACAGCTCCTACAGATGCCAAGCTGCTATGGGAATGAGTAGCTTTGGAGCTGTGCGAGGTGCTCCAGAAGACTGGCCCCCAGGAAGAGGTGCTGACGGTTAGGGAATTTTGGACCAGGCCTAAATTTCTCAGGGTCCCATTTTCCTTGTCTGTTCTAGTAATCACCTTGTGCAAACTTACCCAGTTTGTCAATATAAATGTTGTGTATATGTGTATATGTTGGTCTGTTTGGTTTACCCCCCTCCCAACCTCTGGCACATTTTCTCTCTCTCTCTCTCTCTCTCTCTCTCTCTCTCTCTCTCTCTCACACACACACACACACACACACACACAGAGTAATTGTGGAAGAACAAAGCCACAGTACACAAGAAGGGGCTGTCAGGCAATGAGCTGGTTTCTAGGTCTGGGTCTGGCTCTACCAGCATTCCTATGTGCCCTTGGGGAAGACACCCCTAGTCTTCGGACCTCAGTTTCTTCATGAGAGGTTTGGTCTGGAAATAAGATCAGGAAAGTCTCTACCCACCATTTCTGACCCGACTTCTCTCTGAGAGGAAGACCTGTAAAATCCAGCCAATGTGGTCTACCCTGGTTTCTCCCAGAACCTGGAATCACAGCATGGATCCTCTCCCTAGGAATCTGGTCAGAGAATGGAAAAATGTTCCTCTTCTCCATCCCCTCCAGTCATGTGGCTACTGGGATAGGCAAAAGCTGGGAGTGTCTGGTGGTCAGAATAGGTGTGTGTGTGTGGGGTGCTGGATGAAACAGGCTAGTATGAGGGCTGCAGGATAACTTCCTATGCAGATGCTTAGTAACCTTGAAAATGACGGGCTTTAGTGATGACAGAATAGCCGGATTTGGGGGTCTAATCTCAAAGCAGGCAAAGCGGCAAGGTAAGCCAAAGTGTCTACTCCCTTTCTCACTGGAGAAGCAGCAGTGTGCCATGCATTCAACATTTGTTAAAAGAGATACACCAATGAGTGACTGACTTTAGAACCCGATATAAATCTATATATCCTTAATCTGCTTCCCATAACCCGGCCACCATACAAGCTGAATCAATTTAGCCAAGCACTGACTTTTCTAGAGGATGAGGTGCCGGAGAACAGGAATCTCATCTATACTGTTCATCACTGCGCAATCTAGTGCCCAGACCACTAATTTGCATTATAGCAGATACTCCGTAAATTTTTAAACAAATGAACAATCTAATCATCATCAGAGAGAGAAATGATAGGCAAAAGAGGCATGGATCTGCCTGTCCCTCATCAAAAAGGGAGTCATGGCAGAGCAGGGACAGGCTCTCAGGTGTCCAGTGGCTCACCAGTCTGGGGTTCTTTTCCCCTGAACTAAAGTATTCCATGGCAAAGTCCTCTTACCTGCTCGTATCTCTTCACAACTTCCTAATCTCCCCAATCTCCATCCTTCCTTTTTCTTTACCAGATGAATAATGAACCCTTGGAAACAGAATCTTCCTCATGCCCTGCTTTTGTTTTGGGCTCTGTGACCCCTATCCTGGGCAGGGGATGGTTTTTGTCTCAGCTGTCTTCCAAAGCGTGAGCCAACATAACAAGCAGCAGCTGGGGCCTTGCCGCATCCCCCCAGATCTGAAGACCAGCTGTACAGGAAGCCAGCACCAGCTGGATAAGGAGGTCCTCAGGTAGGCTGGGGCTGACTCAGCTGAGGTGTCAGTAGGGTTTTGACATACCCAGGCAAGAAGGCAGGTAGGCTGAATTTCTAAGAGTAACTGATGCCAGATGGCCAAAAGGCTACTTGCCTAGCAGCACCCAACCTAAGATGGCCCCAGGTGGGCCTGGATCCTCCTTAGATTGTTAGACCCATTTTCATGCCCTTGCTTGGAGAGTCTCAAGCCATCCACATCCCTCAATCTTTAGGAATGCTCCCTAGGTTCTTAAAATTGCCTGGATGTGAACAAGGTCAAAAGAGCTTTGGCCTCCCAGTTTTACAAAGCCTATCTCTTTCAGAGAAACCAAGGCCTGGGTAGTACCTGCTCAGTTTGGCTTCACAGGTCAATTGGCTTCCGCTTAGCACAGGAAGCCAGGTAGCCCCACCCTCACCTGGGAAGCATCCTCTATCCCTGACTCACCAGGAGCTTGGGCCCAGCTGGGACAGGAAGGAGTAGAGGGTGGGGCTGCTCTGGAGACTCAGTCCTCCTGCTAGTTAGGCCTGGTCCCTCCCTGACCCAGACTGGAGGAGAAGGGAGTGGGGGTGGGAAGGACTCCTGTTTCCCCAAACCCCCAAGGAAGACAAAGGCAAATGCAGGAATAGGGAAAAGTGGAGTTACATGCTTCCCTCTCAGAGAACTTCTATGGCATAATAAAAGTCTGGGCTTGAATCCTCGTGCCCCTGTTCACCTGATTTATGTTCTTGTACAAATTACAGCACCTTGCAGGGTCTCAGTTCCCTCATGTCAATTATAAGGGAAGTAATTTCCTCCTGCCACCTTCACAGGGCAGCTCAATGAAATAAAGTGTAGTATATTACATATTTGACAAAAGTGGTGGGTGGGGTCCTGGTGAAGGACACTATGCCACAAGGAGTAGTAAGCAGGACCAGCCAAGCCACCGCATCTACGTCACGAAGTAGCTAGTCACAAGCTTTCTGGGCTGTTGTGTAGACCGTCCGATACGTTCCTTAAGCTTCTTCCTCCAATTTTCCTATATATCCCTATGCTTTACTCCCAGGCTTCTAGCCCCCTTGCATCCCTCCCTGCCCTGCATATGTGCAAGGGCAGTTGACACCTGGACCAGGTGGGATATGGCTAAAGGATACTCAGTTGGGGAAGTATAGGTAGGGCTCACCTGACCTGAGGTCAGCGGGAGACACTAATCTGGACAGAGCCAGCCCTGGTCAGAGACCCCTAGCCCAAGCTGGGCCCCACTCTGGGCAAGCAGTCAAATGGCAGAGGCTTCATCTGATCCAGGCACTTCCTTCAGTTAATGAGAAACCAAATAAACAGCCTCTGCCCCAGCTGGCTCCAGTAGCACCCCAGGCTGGCCCAGCCCTGCTCTAGCCCAGCCTCCTTTCCCTCCCCTGGCAAGTCCCACGGTCTCATGGCTCACCCCCTTCCTTCTCTGTGCTCCCCACTTCCCCCAGAGCCTTGTGTGCTCCCCTGGGCTTCCGGCTCTGGATCCCTTACTCACCCTCCCCTTCCTTCCTCCTCCTCTATCGCCTTCTTGCCCATTTTTAGCTGCTGGGATCTCACTTGTCCTCCTCCCCTGACATCTGTCTTAGACATCGCCGGAGGCATTCCTCCAACAAGACCCACAGGCGGCTCTGGGCCCTGACTGTCTGCACCTCTGTCATGGGACTGAAGCCAAACCCTGTTTGGGGCCCTTACCACATTCTCTGACCTGAGCAAGTTATTCATCAGTCTGTGGGAGGGAACCTGGACCCTTAGGGCTTCTCTAGCTTCAGGGCTTCCACTGCCAAGTAGAAGCCCCTAAGTATACCAGGGTGGCACGTCTGGTTTGGCCCCACTGTGAAAAACAGGAAAAGAAAGGCTGTTCTGGCTGAGAGTTGAACTGGTCAGTCTGAAGTCACCCTAGTGTCTAGTGAGCCAGTGTCCAGTGAGCCAGAGGTGAGGCTCAGCTCTAGGGATGTTTCTATCCAGCTCCAGGCATCTTGGGGCAGGGCAGGGCTGGGCCTGCCAGCAGGTTCCCAATCTAGCCTCAGCCATGTGGTGGCAGTACTTTCAGACACATTCAGATCCCCAGTGGGAACACCCCGTCCCCATCAACCCTTTCTGGCAGAGACTGGTGCCAGACTGGGCCTGTGCCACAGAGGTGACAAAGTGGATAGGGTGGGAGGATGGACTCAGGCTCCATGACAGCAGAAGCAGAGGCAGAGACACATGGGGGTAGGGAGCAGCAGGAAGGGAATGGGTACTTGAAGCATCTTGCTTCACAGGAGACACGTCTTCTGCATCCCTGCCCTGATCATCTGTGGTTAGGCAACAGCAATCTCACATATACATGTGCTCAGACACACACATACAAACACGCTATCACACTTCATTCTTCGACATCATGACACCATTTTACACTCATTTCTCCATGTGGTTAATTTTTTTTTTAGTTCTCATTTTTTTTCTAAGAAAAAAGCAACAAGAAAATAATTCAGAGTTTATACAAAACATCTTTACATTATTTCTTCCAAAAAGACTAGTATTTACACAAATGGCAAAAGAAACAAAAACAAAAATCCCTTCCAACTGCCACCTGGAAGGGGTTGGCTGTTCTGCTCCATCTCCCACCTGGCACTGGGGTGGGTAGTTGGCCAGGAGGCAGTGTGGAAGTGGGTGGTATAAGGCCCAGCTCCTTCCATGGCAGCTCTGGGAGTGCCTGCGAGGTGCAATGGAGTGGCCGTCTATTAGCAGCCCTGCTGGCAAGGAGCTGGGGTCAAAGTGCACTGCAGGCCGGCCCAGCCCTGAGCAGCCTCTTCCTCTTTCCAGGCCCCAGCTCAAGACTAGGGAAGGGGGCGGCAGTGGGAGCCAAGTTGAGTGAGTGGGGGTGGTCCTCACTTGTACTAGAGCTCAGAAAAGGAGCAGGCTACCTGGCCATATACCTGCTTAGGTTCCACCTTGGACCCCTGTTTGCCCACCAAACCAAAGGATGCCAAAGGTGAGGAGAGAACAGGGTGGTGGGGGAACTCCCAGCTCTGCAGGGCAAATAGCCACCTGGGCACCTCACCTCCTCCACCCCTCATGAGGTCATCTGCCTGCAGCAGCTCTCCTGTTCCCCAGGCAACAGCCAATTAAGACATTAATTACCGTGAGAGTGAGGGAGGCAGGCGATGCCCAAGAATCCCACAAGGAAGGGTTTTTTTTTTTTTCAGTGGAAGGGTGGTAGTCACTACCCCACTGCCAGGAACAGCTTTGTATTCCTGAGGGTCCGGAAAGGAGGGTGGGACACCTTGCTTGTAGCACTCTCCTCTTCTCTCAAGGGCAGGAACAGCCCTGGCCTGCCCTCCCCCACCCCCTGAAATACCAAGGAGTCTATAAAAGAAATGCCATGCTATGTTTCCTTGCTGGCCACATCCTGCCCCAGGACCTCTTATACTGGGTCAGGTCAGGCTCAGGAAGCCTGGAGAGGGACTGCCTTGTACATTTTTTCCATTTTTTTCTTAAAAAACAGATGAAAATGAATTGACAGCTAAAAAAATGAACACAAAAGCATTAAAAACAGTGATGACAGTGGACGAGCAGTCCAGGGAAGGGGAAAGGGGGTGAGGAGTGGGCAGGGCCAGGGGGCTGTCTCCCTGCCTGCTTGTCCATTAGTGTCCAACCCTGCCCTCCAAGAAAGGGCGCCCCCACAAAGCCCAGAGGCCTGGCCAGAGGGGGAAGGCACAAGAGCATGGGGATTAGGGGCACAAGCACCCCCTCTGAAGCCCAGGGGGGCAGGAAAAATGGGGGATTATAAAAGCCAAGAAACTACAAAACTAAATACAAAGGTGGGCACAGCTGGCAAAGGGAAGGGAGTAGGGGAGAAAGGAAAGGCCGATCCAGGCCATGTGTCCCTTGGAGCCTGAGGCCGTGCTGGGTCCTCAGACTTTGTAGTAGATGTTCGCCGGGCTCTGGGGTGGCATTTCCTGGACGATGTAGACAGGATGCCCGTAGTCCCCACTCACCTTCTCATAGTGGGGGCAGTAGTTGTTCTCTGTAGTCCGTAAGGGGATGATGATATCACTGGGCTCGGTGCCCGCTGTGCCACTACCCCCTTTGGGGCTGGCTAGGGTACTGAGCGAGAGGGCAGCTGCCCGCTGCTGTGTATGCTTGCGGTGTCGTTTGCGCAGCTTAAGTAGTAGGACTGTCAGGAAGATGATGATGAGCAGAAAGATAACACAGCCAGCACCAACGGCCGCGAACAATGCTACCTTGGAATTAAAGAAGCTGTCGGAGTCCCCGCTGCCGCCCCCACTTGCACCTGGACCACTTTTCTCTTCCTGATTCACAGTCTCTGAAAAATGGGAAGGGAAGCAACAGTCAGTCAGTAGAAAGTGACACAGCCAACATGATTGCAGCAAAGAATGCCACCTTGGAGCTGAAGGAACTGTATGAAACCCTGCTGCCACCCACATTCAACAGAGATGCCTGGCAAGTCCCAGCCTGCATTTCTTTAGACATAGACCTGAGAGGGTAACAGCAATGACTCTGCAGGGCACCTATATATACTCACCATGCTTGCCATCGGAGTCACCCTGGGGACCCCGGCCAGGGGCTTGTGTGGCTGTCTTGACAGTGTTGTCTGCCTCCTTGCTGGGCCGGCTGGTAGTCAGCTGCTCAGGTGTCACAGCATTGGGATCTGAGGGTAGGGAAGAGGACAAATGAGAGGGAGAACTCTGCCAGCATAGGTGCCTTCAAATACCTTCAGTGAGCCAGGAATGGCCTGAATATTAGGCCTCTGCAACTCTAACCCTCCAACCCCTCCCCAATCCCAACACATCCCAGCCAACACTCAACATATGTGTCCCAAAGCTTAACTGGGTACTCACCTTGCCCAACCTTCATGACGATCTTCATGGTACGTGTACGGCACACACCTCCCTCCCGGTTCTCCAGCCCTTCCAAGCTCCCGTTAGATGTTGCTGCAGGAAAAAGCCAAAGAATCAGAAGCTGGATTTTTCGATACGCTTTTTTTTTTTCTCATAGAATCATTCAAGAGTGAACCAAGAACAGCCACTGGGAATGAGAGGAGCATGGCAAGCACCCCCCATCTATGTACCCCTGAACCCTCTACTTCTCCCTCAACAGCAAGAGAGTAGCTTCGTCCTGCTAGGCCAAAAATGACCTCCCTCCACCAAGGGCACCAGTCCTTGCTTTTCTCAGGGGCAATACTAAGGTATACCTTCTCATTGGGAGATGCCACTCAGAGGTGAAACAATGGGAACTGGTACCATCAGAGGGGGGTTTACCCTAACTGGAAGGAATTCTAGATGAGTGTGAGGAGACCTGGGCTAAAGTTCCATCATACTCCATAAACTCTCTGTGTGATCTGAGGCAAAATCCCCACATACTTCCTTTGGGAGGAGGAAGGGGAGGACAGCAGCTAAGAACTGAGCCCAGGCCTCACACATGCTAGGCACTGACTATCAAGGAGCTACATTGTCAGGCCTTATGGGGTTTTAGTTTCCCAAGAAAAAGGCAGAACAGCTGGCTGACCCCAAAGGGTCAATTCTGCCATTCCCAAGAAAGAAAAGAGAAAGCAACATGGATTGGAAGCCTTTCCCACCCATGCCCTGGAGCTGAGGCAAGCTGGCCACAGGCTATGTGGTAAATGTTGGGGCCAGAATTTCAAGGCCAGGCAGAGAGGAGAGCATGCTAGTCTTCTAAGGGGATCAGATCGGCAGAGTGCTATCTTGTGCCACTCAGAAATCACCACTGCTACCTATAGGCCAGGAGGCTGTAGAAAGGCAGAGCTAAGCCTAGGGACAGAGTCTGCCATGAGTGGGTGAGGACTCACAAGTAATGTAGTAATCGTGGTACTTTTTGAACTCCAGACCCATGTAGTTGGGGCTGAACTCCTGGAACTTGATGGTAAAGCGGATTTCCTGCTGTGGTTTGTTACAAGTGACCAGCACATTGGGGTCAAGCACAGTGCTGCAGGCAGCTGCCTGCTCCGGCCGCACCAGGTAAAGCTTGTAGTACTCGTAGGGCCGCCCTGCTTCTGCTCGGGGGCAGATGATGTCCAGTTTGTCTCCAATCTTCGGGTAGATTACCAAGCCCTTCCCGCTCAGGAACCTGCCCAGAATAGAGGAGATGGTCAGCCTCAATGTGGGGACCCAAGCCATCCCAGAACCAGGGGAGAAGACGATGAAAGCCAGGCCAGTCCCACAGGATGGAGCTAGGGAGTCCTCCATCCTCAGGCTGGGGGTAGGGAGAGAGCCACATTGCCAGCAGGGTATGGAAGGGATGGCCTTTAGGCTTTCAGTGCTTGGCAGGGTGCGGCACTGCCTGTCTGGGGAGCCCTTTGTCCTAATGGGGCATTTCTCAGGGGGCTGACATAGCCAAATGAGCTGGTGTCAAGGCCTATAATACCTGGAGATGGTACCCTGTCCCCAATACTTCCAAACATGCTCACGTTCCTTCAATGGTAACTGATGCTATTTCTACACACACACACACACACACACAGAGAGAGAGAGAGAGAGAGAGAGAGAGAGAGAGAGAGAGAGAGAGAGACCGAGCCCACACATGCCATAGTCACCATCTCCACAGCTCCCAGCCAAAGGCTAGGGTTGCTCAACTTGTCTGGGACCTAGGCCTTTCTCTGCATTCTACTAATCTTGGGCCTGATGGGGAGATAGAAATAGGCAATGGAGTCAGGATCTGATGGCCACAGTTTCTGGATAGGAACAGCTCCATAGTATCCTTCCTGTGATTCATTCCAAGAGCCTAAATTCCCAAACCTGACCACTCTCAGTTCTATGAAGGCTAAGGGAAGGAGATAAAGGTTAATCATTTCAGGTATAGCAGATAGTGTACAACAGGGTCTCAGGAACCCCACATATCTGTTTTCTAACCTCTCACACCTCTATACCACAATTCCCACAGACCCCAAAGAGATGACTAAATGCTTTGGCTTCACTGTCTAATCTGGACAGCCAGATATGGGTCCAGGGCCACCTGTTTATTTGTCTCTGTCTTTGCCTAAGAACAGTAGAAACAGGGAAGATCTGTTGGCCACTTCTGAGCTTGGGCAAGCTAAAACTGAGAAAAAGAGAAAGAGCACTTTGGAATCAGATTCCAAAGCTAGCCGTTGGGTGAGCTGCACAGTCTCTCCGAACTTCAGTTTCTTCACTTATAAATCAGAGCCTTTACCTTTCAGAGTTGCAGGGGTGAGATGAGCACCTAGCACACTGCAGGTGTTCAATATGCTTGAACCTTTCTTACAAGTAGTTTGCCAAGAGGTGGGAGAGCAGATACCAACACTAAGTACTCTTGTTTTTCACGGAAGAAATACAAAGAGAAGACAGAGCCTGGTTGTCATGGACTTTATTGTATAGTTTGGCCCCCCAAAGTAAATGTCCCACACTCTAGTAATAGACAGCTCCAGGTCACCTGTAGGCTACATGTGAGGATGCTTCAAATAGCTAGAGTGGGAGGCAGTGAGAGGAAAATGATCAGCTCATCTGGCCACAATACTGTGATGCTCAGAGACAGCTCCATACAAAGGACAGGATGAAGGTAGGTCCTGGGTGAAGGATAAGAAGTTGGTATACTACAATAGTTGCTAGCATTGACTGAGACACAAAACCCAAGCTAGGTGATGAGTGGTACAAATTAGATAGAAAAGACCGGAAGAGGTGGAAAAGATCAGCTAGGGCCAGAAAGAAATTCCTCAAGGGCCAATGTAAGCTGTGTGGGTTTCATCTCTTGGCGACAGATCCTCTGGCATGAAAGACAATGGAGAGCAGAATTCAGTACATGAAGAGAATAAAGGTGAGAGTGCCATTTAACTGTGTTGGTGCAGAACCTCAATTCCCAGGCTAGTACAGTTATCTAGGAAGAGAGTGGTTCCATTTGCTGAAGACCATGATGCAGTGGGGACAGGCAATGAGGGAAAGGGGGCTCTGGACAAATGCCTTCACATTGTCAAGCCTATAACCTTGTCCAAGGAAAGGAGATGATACCTCACTAGGCAAGGAGGGGATGTGACTAAGTAGATGTAGAAGACAAAAACAACCAGCCCTCCTTCTATGTCATGCGATGCTCCGGCAAACTAGGAGTTGCCATCTTGATGTGTAGGAGAGTCAAAACCAGAATGGAATGCTTTTCTCCATTGGTCTCTAACTCTACAGCTCTGTAGGGGACAAGAAGGAAGCAGATATGCCACGGAGACTCAAATAAACATTTAAGATAGAATGCCCACACCCATGTACCAGACAAAGTCCACAAGTTTCACCAAAGCTTTTGTAATTTCCCAGGTATTTTTCGCTTTTCACTGCTCATACTGGTTCTTCTCCAGGCCCCCTCCCCAAAGGCTGTGGCAAGAATAGACTATTTCTAACATTTTAGAACTTAAAGGAACCTTAGAGACTACGAAGCCGAAGCCCTTAATATGAAGGAACGAATGGTCAGAGAAATGTTCCTATTGAGAAGTGCTGCTTAAATTCCTCAGGTTCCCATGGAACCACAACAGTGGTTTATCCCTGTACAGTTGCACCTCAGCAAGGCATGTAAAATGAAGCAACATAAAGGACATGGAGAGGGACAGACAAGATGACCTTTCTAAGCACCCGGGCCCAGTTTACTCTCCAGAGAGGTGTGCGCACCCTGCCTGGTACAGTCTCCCCCTGCCACAAGACTCCAGAGCTCCAGGACTGAAAAGGGCTTCTAGGTATTTGGGGTTCTACTTTGAGCCCAGACACATTGAGGAAACAGATGTCTACATGGTGGGGGTAGAGCGAGAAGAAAGGACTGTTGCCCCCAACATCCCTCAGAATCTCTCCAACCTCAGTGAACAGACCCCATAAATATTCATCAGCTCATTTGCACAGCAGCCAGCAGAAAGAAACTCACCTTCCCCTAAAGTATGGAAGGGAAATGAGTCTGATGAGACCTGCATCCCTGACCCCAATCACCCGCACTGGTGTCTTCTTGGCATCTACTCCCAACAGGGCAAATAGCACTTAGGTCCTGTGAGAAGTCCAAGCAAGTACAAAGATCACAAGAGTTGGGTGTATGGCTGTGAAAGTGAAGCCCAAAGCCAGACACAGTGTTAGTGATACTTTACCAGGGCACCCTTTTCCTCACCAGGCTATGAGTGGGAGGAGAGGAAAAGAAGTTTCTAACTTAAACTCTTTAGGTACCTACCACCTTTCAAAAAGTATTGTTCCCCTTATCAAGCCAAGCTTTTCTGCCTGGGGCCACCCCCAAACAAAGCCCTTTTCTGGAAAGTAAGGGAATTGACATAGCCCAGCAGGAAGCCTAAAGCAGGTCACCATGGCAACCTGAGGCCTTCCCTCCCAAGCTTCTGATAGCCCTGGGACCTCAGGGAGCCACCCCAGGGAGCAAAAGGACTTTAGGGAGGTAGTTGGAACCATTTCAGCTCCAGTCTTGTGGCCTGCCCCCTCTTCTTCCCTAGCCCAGGGGTCTCCCTCAACGTTTCTTCTTAGAAGTGCTACCATTACTGCTCAAAAGAATCCTGGCTTATGAAAAGCTCAGAGGATCTGGGGACAGTAAGTAACCTGACACTGAACTGATCAGAAACCAATGGTCCCTACCCCTCACAACTTCTGCAACTTTAGTCAAGATGAGCTCCTCTCTACCCTTCTGTATGCCACAGACAGAAGCGCTTGCAGCTGGGGCAGTTGTGCCTAGAAAGCTGCTCTATCCCACAAGCTCCATACTTCCTTCCTGCCAACCTTTTCCTCAGGCTCCAGCACACAGTTTTAGGGGACAGCCTGACTCCTGGCCACAAAAGTCTAAATTTGGTAGAGGATTCTAGCCACAACCTTGATTTGGTGACCCCACCACTACCAGGCCTGCTCCCACCCCAGGGTGGCAAGACTGGTGGAGGACAGACCCCAAGCCAGAGCTCAAGCCTGCTCTCATCCCAGCTAGGGTGGGGAGCCCCCAAATTAAAGGCTCTTCTTTCACTCCCCCAGCTCCACCCAGCCCCTGAGGCGGCAGGAGCAGGCCTGGCGTGTCCCAGCAGTGCCCGCCCAGGCGTGGGTGGGCAGGAACAGCAGCTGGGCCCTGGCACACACACAGCTCTGTCTGAGGCAGGAGACAGGGAAGCCAGGAGAGTCCTAGAGGAAGTCACTCCCCACCTACATGAACTATGCCCTCTTCTCTGCCCCATCCGACTAAAACTAGTTTAGTGGGGTTTAACCATTCCCATGCTTTCCCTGGGGTCCCCCTGAGAGGAAGAGATTCCTGCCCCAGAGAGTTACTCAGATCTGGGAGGGGCAGAGTGCCAGTCTGTGAGTTGGCTAGGTCACCTGAGCAGGTTGCCCTCAGAGCTAAGTCTACAAAAGTTAAATGAAGAAGCTGGAACACTACTCACCCCACACAGGCAGAGCTTGAGTCATAAAGGCAGATGCAGGACCACTTGGGAGGTGAGAGGGCACCTCTCACCAGCTGCTGCAGTTCAGTCTCTTGGTCCCATTCTGACCCTTTCCTGCCCCCCACTCAGGTTCCCCCACCTCCAGGGAGTGGGAATGTGCTTGAGATCACATTACAAACCTTCTCTACAATTGAATGGGGTGGGGGCTTCAGTTTGGCATCCAGGTCTGGTGCCTCTTTCCAAACCCCACTTTCAATTCTTTTCCCCCAAAGCAGGATGAAGTGGAAAGAATGGCGCACAGCACAGTCCTGCCCGATTCAACAAGCCACTGGTGACCTCAGACAAGTCATTTCCTTTCTGGGCATATGCCTCCTTCTCTGGAAAATGGGGCCAATACCTACTTCCCAGGGCTGTTGGGAGCACCCGATGAGATCATATATGAGAAGGCACTGTAAGTAGCAAGGTGCTACGTGCCTATTACTTAGCATGCCAACCATAGTATCATTTAGAAGCAGAAGTCCAAAGCGCTTATACTTCTCTGGCTGCTAACATCCTGACTCCAAACCACCACCACAGAGAGGTCCACCTGAGAGGAGAGACTTCCAGAGTTTCAGAAGACTGCTAGTAAAGTAGTCCCTACTTCACGTCCCCTTATAATCAAAGGGTGGACTTGTCTCCCAAACATGATATTCCCATGGCAACCAGCCTCCAGGCTGGCCCACTCTCCTTGTAGCCCTAACCCTAGAAAACAGTAATGCACAGTAACATCCAAAGCCCACCTATACCCATTCACCTGAGCTGCTGAGGCAACTTAGAGCCTGAGGAAGAAAGTCCCCACCCCAGCTTCCCCACAGGCCCTTCTTGCCCCTGTCTAGCTGCCGCAGGTGGGGACAGAGAACAGAGAACTTTAGGAACTTCTTAGTTCCCAGCCTTACCTGTGGCCAATGAGACACAAAATAGAATAGGTTAGGTCACTAGCCACTCTAGAAAGTAGTCCCTTGAACTGGCCTCCCCAAGACTGTGAGCTAGAACAACTGTGAGGGGGCTGGGACCAATACATTGACTTGTAGAAGGCAAGCATGGGTTGGGGTCTGCAGCTGCCCCACCCATGATGGAGTCAAGGGTCCTGGATGCCAAACTGAAGCCCCCACCCCCATTCCATTGTAGAGAAGGTTTGTAATGTGATCTCAAGCACATTCCCACTCCCTGGAGGTGGGGGAACCTGAGTGGGGGACAGGAAAGGGTCAGAATGGGACCAAGAGACTGAACTGCAGCAGCTGGACTTGGCTGAAGACTCAAGTGTGAGGCCTGCCGGCTGTACCGGGCTCCCCAGAGGGAGCGGCTGGGGGAGGGAGCTGCCCTGGGACCATTTAGGCTGTGGTCCCCAACCGAAGCCAGCACATGCACTGTCTGGTTTCCCCCAAGCTCCAGTGGGACCAAACCTATCTCCCCACCCTGTACTCTTGGGGAAAATCTGACAGGAGAAACCCAGGAGGCAGAAGTTCTTATCGCCCAGAGACTACCACCCTAGTAGGTTCTAGCACCAATTCAGGAGACAGGCTGGGAGTCTAGATAGAGCTGGCCCTTCCGGCTCTGCTTCCCAGTCAGGGCTGGAGCTGCGTGTGCCCTGGAACCTGGAAGCAGGGAAGCAGACCCCATCACTTCTTTATTTTGATTTTTTTTTCCCAAGGAGGAAGCAATTAAGCAGGGTTTATAGGCACTGGGAGATTTTTCGAGGGAGGGGTGCCAGCTTCTGACAGGGCTGAAGAGAGAGACCAAAACCCAGGAGAGGAAGAGGGGAGGGATGAGAGAAAATGAGCCTGTGAGGGAGAGCACGGGCATGTGCGAGAAACAAAAGGACTTGAGAAAAAGAGGCAGAGAGTGACTAAGAGTGAGAGGGAGTGTGAGAAAAAGGGAGAGCAGGCAAAGAACGTAAGCTGGAGAGGGAGGGGAGCTCTTCTCCCTCGCAGGGTGTGAGAGGGCAGCGGTGCCCGGAGAGGGAGAACTCAGGCCCGGCAGAAGAAGGCAGAGAGACACGGACACTGTTTATTGGAAAGCTATGGCAGCCTGAGGGTTGGGTGCGGTGGCATAGGCAGCCCCCAGAGCTGAGGGCAGTGCCTCCCTCCTGTCCTCCTGCCCTGCACCCGGCGCCAGCAGACACAGACATAGACTGCATTCCAGACCCCTGAGTGTAGATGAAATGGGGGTGGGCACCAGGACCAGTACCAAGCCTTCCCAGGATCTGCTCAATTACAAGACGGAATCTGGGCAGGCTCTACTGAATCCAAAGTCACCACTATCCCCACCCCAGGATGCTTGCCCTCAGCTTGAGGAGGACAGGGTGGTAGGCAGAGTGGATCCAACCTTTCCAAGCTTGTAAACTGTTCTAGAGCTCTAAGGACTCACAACACATAAAGGAGTAAGCCCCCGCAGATCTTGTTTCTGCCAGCACCCTCAACTCTGTAGGAAAGGCTCTTTTCCAGCTGTGGAGTTGCAGAGCATCTCGACCCAAGAGAGCAATTAGGTCACTCCCATGAGCCCCTAGGAAGGGCTACCCAAGGCTGAGTGCAGTATTCCTAGCTAAAGAGTATTTTCAGTCTCCTTACAGGGAAGAACTGGGTACTTCACAATCTTCTCCCGTGGGCTTATTAACCTAGAGGGTCCTCACACCAATTTGAGCCCCAGCAGTTAAAGATCTGGGACCAATCTTCTAGGTAGGGGAGACATTCTTGCCAGTCCCTTTCCTTGTACAGAGGCAGAGTTCTCCATCCTGAACCTCCTTTAGCCACCAACTGATAATAGGACCCTACCTTACCGAAAAAGAAAACAAGAAGCTGCTTTCTCTCAGTCCAGGGCTGAGAGAGGTACCACCCCTGGAACCCAAGAACCGAGACGGGCAGGAGCCTGGGAAGTTAGTGAAGAGCCCACAAGAGTGGACAGGAAGAAATTCCGGAGAGGAATCTGAAAACATGGAGGAACAGGTCAAAGCCCCCCTGGTTTCCACGAACTGGTTTGTCCACACACACACTGCCGGGACTGACAGAAAACGGGAAGAGTGATTATGACCCTGAGTTCCATCCTGACTACTAGCTGCCAAAAGAGAAAAAGGTCCAGAGGTCACAACAGCTCAGAAACCACTGAGCCACCGCCCTGAAAGGTATGTGTTGTTTAGAGGTAGGGGGAAGAGTTAGGAAGGAGAAAGAGAAGAAAGAAAAAGACATCCTTTATATCACAGCCCCCCAAACCACTGGAGAAATCTATGCACCGCTACCCAGTCTAGGGGACTTATGTGGGGGGTGGGGGGGCGAAGAGACCTGCCTGAGCAGGAATCTCACGTTCCTCACCCACCTCCCTCTCTGGCTCGGCCGCCACTCTAAGCCCTGGCTAGACCTCGAAGCTGCTAGGCTGCCGGCTCCATTGGCCCCCCGACGGGCGCTGGATCGACACCCCCCCCAAACAAGCCGTCTCCCACTCCGCCCCTCTCCACCCGCCGCCTTTGTGAGCCTGGGAGCAGCGCCCGCCTTTCTACCGCCCCGGCAGGGAGAAATGGGAGTGGGGGGGGGCAAGAAGAGAGAGCAAAAAGAAAAGCCAGGGAGGCAAACAGACAGGGAAGAAAGACAAATGAAAATGAGAAAAGCTGGAGAATTGATATATACAGGCGCTTCCGCCAGCCCAGAGCGCTGGGTCCCGAGTCGCGTTTCCTGACACCTAAGCATGAGGAATCGGTGTTCCGGCCTCGTGCCTGGCTCTGGTCAAGCTAACCCCCAGAGCGGCTGTAAGCGAAAACCACCACGTTCCCAGGGGCCCCGGAGTGGGCTTCCTACTCGCCTCCGCCCAGCTCTTGAGCGCCCGCCGGGATACCCGGTCTCTGCCTGGTGCGACCACCTCGACTTGATTTGGGACGTGCGGAGACGAGGGCTGAGGAGCCCACGGGTCACAACTCAACCAAGTGTCCGGGCCCACCCCACCCCGCCGCACCCTGCCCCGCCTGCCCGTAAGAAAACACTCGAAAAAGCCAGATACAAAATAAAACACCGTATCGCCTCGGGACACATCCCCACGCGCACTTGGGGGCGCCCAAACTCACCCCAAGGAGTGTCTCCCACCCTCAGGGACCAAAGCAGATAAGTTACTCACTTGGGGTTGAGAGAGCTCCAGGACACCGGCTCCAGGTTCTTGGCCAGCGGCGTGGCAAGCCGGCACAGCGTCAACACGACCATCGCCACAAGCCACTTGCTGAGCCAACGCTGCCCAGGCCGGGCCATCTTCCCGGGGGCAGGATGCACTTCAGGGTCCCCGGGCGCCTCCTCAGCAAAGCTCGCCTCGCCTGCCCGTGCCGCGCTGCGCTCGGAGCCACTCAGGCGCCCATCCTCCGCAGCCGCCGGCCTTGAAGCTCTCCCCTCCCGTCGGCCTCAGAGTCGCTCTCCTCCGCCCGGCTGGCCAGGAGGACTCACTGGGCAAGCGCCCCCAACCTGGGCATGGGCTGCGGCCTCCGAGGACTCGCTCCCCTGGCCTCTCCGCCTCTAGAGGCGCGACGGGGGCTCGGCGCCCCCGGGTGATCCCGCCGGATTCCGCTCGGCTCCCCCACACTGTTTGAGACTGCGTGTCCTCTCCCCGACGGGGTCTCCCCACGGAGCACTCGGTGGTGGCCCGGACGCCTCGACCGCCCTGAGACTGACGCCCCTGGGAAGAAGTGAGGGATCGCCCCACAACACGAGCTCGGTACCCAGGCTCCCAACCGGGTCCCCCTGGCACGGACTCCGTTCCTCCCGGCCACACTGAGACTCTGGGCTGCGCGCTCCACGACAGCTTCTACTTTAGCGCGGGCCCCGCTCAATGTATTTAAAAGATCTCTGTGACCCTGCTGAGCAAACCAGTCCCATCAGTTTGCGCCTCTGAAGACTCGGCCGGATAGCCCGGCAGCCCGGTTGCCAAGTCCTTGCTTCGCGGCGATTGAGCCCTAGTGTCTGCAGCCAGTGTCTCATACACCTCCCACTGCTGTCCAGCGCGCATAGACTCCCTCCGCTACCGCTGAGCTTTCTACTCTCTTGCTCAGGCGAACGCAAAGCCAACCCTGCTCCTCCAAGCCAATGGCAAGCTGTGTAATGGGGTCCTTGCCCCAGGCCACGCCCACAGAGCAGGAAGGGGCGGGGCATCGAGGAGCTCTTAAGGATGCCGCGCTCGCTCGCTATGGCACCAATCTGACTGTGCGGCTCTTGCGGTTAGGGTTACATCTCCCTTAGTCTTGTTCCCAGAGTGTTCTGCTCGTGGGAAGTTGGCGCTTATAAAGAACTGCTGGCCCGCTCTCCTTCACACATGCCTGGTCAACACCGCGGCCCCCTTACCTGGACCAGACAAGCCCTGGCCCAAGTACCTCCATAAAGTACAGTTCTTCCATTCTTTTTTTTTTTTGCACACACACACACACACACACACACACACAAGAGCCCGGGAGTACTGCTCTGTGCCCATTTCCGTGGTCAAGTCAGCCTGCCTACTCCTGGTCCAGTATCTCGTAGGATTCTGGTGGGCCTTCTTTCAGCCCTTGAAATGCGTTTATTGCTTGCAATGAACGTAACAAAAGTGGTATCCGGAGGTGGTGAAGACTCAGGAAAAGTTCTGTGTCCACTGGGAAAAACGAGTTCTTTGAACCTAGAGACCAAGCCTTCAAAATCTCAGCGTTGAGAGCGAGCCCTGTGGGACACCCCCGGGCCACACAAATTTAGGGTCATGTTCTGTCTGGAGGAGGCACGGGTGAGAACCTGGGATAGGTGGGTAGGGATAAGAAAGCACCGCTATACAGAAAGCTGCAGGGCAAAGAGGAAAAGGCACAGAACATGAACCTTTTGAAAAAGCAAAAGAAGGCATCTGGGCCCTGAGATTCCGGACTCCAGACTTCTCCCGGCCTCGGCCTCACCATCTGGGTCTTTGTCTCCCAGCCCTGGCCCTTTCTCTCCGCCCCTCCTTGTCTCTTTGCTTATAAGTTGGCTCAGTCCCATAGCTCAGACCCTCCCGATCTGACCTACTCTCCTTCCTCAGTCCCTAGCGGACGCAGGCACGTGCTAATGTCTCCCCCTGCTGGCCTTCTTTGGACTTGCGGGCTCATGGGACAAACCCAGTCCTCCCTCCAAGAGCCTGGCACACGCAAGCCTGGCACTAAAGACTGTACACAAAAACGAACAGGCGTGTCATTAGCCAGGAGCCGCCGCCACTCATGTGAGGAAGGTTTGGAAAGAACTAGGAAAAATACCTGGGTTTGGACTGCCTGGGATAGAAGGCTCCTTACCGTCGCCACTGCCCTTTCTCCTCCTCCAATGTCTCCTCCTCCTCCTCATGCTCCTTTTTCCCCTTTCCTTTCTTTCTTTTTTTGTACTGGGCATCTAACCTATGGCCTCACACTTACTAGGCAAGGGTTCTATCTGGAGCTAAATTCCCAGAGCTCTTTGCTGTTTATGACAATAATTGGATAAGCACCATTCCCTAAGTGCTCTACCACTTATATTCAGTTTCATGTCCATTACCTCACTTGATGGGAGACTGAGCTGCTGAGTTCCACACTACATCATCTAGTGACATCTGTAACTGTAGAGGGGACATCTAAGTGAGGGAAACAGCAAGAAAGAAGCAGATTCTCTCCTGCCTTTAGAGATGGAGATCTTGAAACATGGGATATCTCTGGGTAGACAGTTTAGAGCCTCTCGGTTCCCAATGGGATTCTGCACATGCCATAGACAAAGCAAGAAGAGACAGAGTAAGGTAGAAAGACATACCACCTGTCCAGCTGAGTGACATGGCTACCAAGAGGCCATCAAGACCTAAATCTAGAAAGAAGCCAGCTGCTTATAAAGTGCCTACTATGTGTCAAGAACCATATTAGATATTTTGTCTTTCCACCACCATTTGAAATAAGTTCTATCTTTATTTTACTTAAGAGGGAAACTAAGGCTTGCAGGATGAGGGGTAGTGATTCCACTAAAGTCATGGAACTGATCATTGGGGGAAGTCGGATTCCATTGCTGGTGTCTCTGTTCCCAAAGACCGGGGCTATTTCCTTGTGCAGTACTGATAGACCCATTTATAACCCCTCCATGCTTACTTGCCCACTTGGTTTATTGGGAATTAAAAGCTGGCTGGTACCTGAAACACAGCAACCTTCAGGATGCCAGGCCTCTACTCTTCACTCACAGATCTCAGGTCACGAGACTTGGGAAAGATCTTCTGTTTTGACCTTAGGCCAAAGGTCTTCTCATACAGCATCATTACTGTCAACCCCAGTATGGTCTCAGGTTCTTCTTCTCCATAGCCAACAAAAGCAGGTAGGCAAGAGATGGAGAAAGTGGCTTTGATGCCAGATTTGAAAAACTTGGGAAGAAAGGAGCAGTTTGTGAGTGAGCCAACAGCTAATCCTGGGCAGAGTGGACAGTGGAGAATATGAGAAGACTGTCTGTTTAGGCCTGCTCCTTACACTGCTCACCTCTGGTCATAGCACTGTCTTTCTGCCCCGACCTGGCCATGCTAACTACGGGGGCCTCAGGAGCATGGCTAGACTGACTCTCTGCCACAGCCAGAGCCAGTGACTACACATTCCCACCTCCCACTCCATCCTGGCAAGGCCTTAGATATGGTGATTCAGGCCCCTGCATCAGGGAAAAATTATACCTCAAAGGAGCCTGAGAGGGGGGTCGGGATCTGTGGGAAATGGTGCTCTCTTCTGATCCAAATCCTCACCAGTCCACTTACCATTATAGTTCAAAACTCCAAGCCTCTGTGTCAACACACACATACACACACACACACACACACACACAGAGAGAGAGAGAGAGAGAGAGAGAGAGAGAGAGAAAGAGAGAGACCTAAGGATTCAAGTACTGAACACTGGCTCTGTGCTATCAACCGAGCTGGGCCAGTACTGGTAATCTAAACAAGCCTTGTCCACAGAGTGCCAAGCACTGTGCAGCCCCTTGGTTTCAGGGATGGAGAAGAAGCTTCAGGCACTGGGCAGCATGCATCCAACACCATCAAAGTTGTCCCTTCTGGGCCCAGCTGCACACACCTATAGCAGAGAAGGAAGACTAATCTTCAGCTCTGGCCCCTTGGGTAAGTCACCTCATCTCTATGGATTTGTTACTGTTCTGTGGCCTAGAAATCATCCCTCTTTCCCAGTCCCATGTGACAGGTAAATGAGACAATGTACAGAAAAGGCTTAGTGTCAAACCTGGCCCGCCATGGGGCTTACTAAATGGAAACTCTCATTCTTTCACAGAGCCTCCCATGGAGACACTGATCTCCAGCACACACACTTGCACCCGTTCACACATGCTTTGTGTGCCGCAAACATATTTTCCAGTTCCCCTCATGGTCTCCCACACACGCATACATTCACTTACAAGGTTTCCTTCTTTATTGAGCACTCTCTAGCAAGCCGGGGTTCTGGCCTTGTGAAGTCTAACCCCGGTGTTCTCTCATGTTCATCATACCTGCACAGATGCCTAATACATACTGACCCCTCTTTTATTTCTGTAGCCACTGTCCTTGTCCTATTTCCAGCTGCCTTGTACTCCCAGACACAGAGCATGAGGTCACTCACCTTAGGCCATACAGCCAGGAAGTGGAGAAGTCCGAATTCCAACTAAGGCCATCCGGCCAAAGAACTTGACCTTCTAATCATGACTTTTTTCTGATATCCCAGGGCTCTGGAAAGGAATGTGGCCTGAGGAGTGGTGCTTTGCTGATCCAGCAGGCCCAGTCAGAGCCAACACTTGAAAAGTCATTGAAGAGTCAGGGAAGAAGCACCCTAGCCTAATGTGCTGTGCCAACCGGTGAACCCAGTGAGGCGGGCCGCCTTCAGTTCTCTTGACACTCATCTCTAGCTGCTCCATGCCTCATGTCTGTTCCCTAAAGCCTACTGCCTCGGCCTGCACCCTTCTACAGATGGACACATCAGGACCCTCTAGGGAATGAAGAGCTACTTTTGTTGAACCCCCGCATCCCCAAAGCCAGATACAACGGCTGGCCGCTTTCGCCTGGTGCCGCATCATCTTTGTTTAATCTTTGCAATGTCCCTGACATTACACATTGCTCTGTTTTAGACATAAGAAGGCTGAGGCTCTGGGTTCAGCGTGGCTGCATCCCATCCCTTACTCTGCCATCCTGAGTTTTCAAAGGCCTCTGTTTCTCAGCTCCAACTCCTACTTCCTGTTGCCTCTACTTGCCTCTTAGTGGAGGCCAGCAGCCTGACTCCAGGTTGGGCCCAGGCTACCTTTCCTTTTCCAATGAATGCTTTTCCCAAGTCCCTCTGTCAGACTCAGGGTAAGCGCACTCTTCCTCCTCCCCGTGCTCTACCTCCTCCCAGAGTTAGGTCACATGGAGCCTCAGATCACCTGCTCTGGAAGTCTGGTTCTACTAAAGTGGCTGAGGAAGGTTGGGGTGGTCCCAAGGGTCAAAGTTTCAGCCACTGTCTATCTCCAATCCCTCCCTGTCTGTGCTCTAGCTGTATGCCTGGTTTATGGGTGTTGGTACTGAGGTCACCTTGCTCCACCAGGTGCCAGCCTGGCCCTGGGTCAGACTGATGGCAGCGTGATACCAGGAGTGAGAGGAGCCCCTGTCATTTTGAGACGGTCTCTCTCCCTCCCTATCTCAATATCCCCTCTACATGGCCCCTTGCTCCTACTCTCAACTCCCAGACACCTGTCTCAAGCTTTCAGGGCCCATTCAGCCAAATGGCCTGCCTAACCTTACCCGGAAAAGAACCTGGAGAGTACATAGGAAAGCCCGTGTTAGCAGGTAGAAGAGGATCTGGCCTACAACTAAGACCCTGGGCTTCTCCGGGGCCTCATCTTTAGGCATACCAGCCCTCTTATGTGTCACTGAGCTGGGCTCCGCTTCCTCTACAAGGTGTCCTATCTGCTCTCTGGCTCAGCAGGAGGTAGCCTAGGTGGAGGAAATCTTAAGCACTGTGAGCCAGGCCACCTGTTGCTTCTTCACTCTGGTTACCTGGGGAATATGGGAGGAGGGGCTAGCCCATCCATCACTGTCTAGGCCTCAGAAACTTGGGGGAAGAAAGCAGCAGCTGTCCCCAGTTATCATTGACCCTGGCCTAGCTCCCCATCTCAGAAGGCTGGTAGGCCAGGGGGAGGGTGGTGCTGCCTGCCCAGACCCGGAAACACTGGCTACCCAAGGCCTCACCTCCTTAACCCTTCTAGATCTAAGCCCTCCCAAACCTGTGTGCTAGCTTCCTGCCCCCCACCCCAGCAAACAGGCCAAACAGTCACATTCCAGATTTCAGTCACTGATAAACTCAAGTCTGCAAGAGACAGGTTGTGATCTCCAGGGGGAGCAACCAGGGAGAAATAAAGGGCTGGACTCAGCTGGCCAGATAACTACTGACAGATACATGGTACCCAGGCTCATCACTCTTGAGCCAACTCAGACAATTTAGTGCAGCTGGCCTTAATGCCCCTTCCTACCTCCATCTAACACCCATGAGACCCCAGTTTCTTTCTAGATCTCTGGTTTCCCCAAAATGCCTATACCCAGGCCTCCACTTCCCTAAAGATGCCCAAGGAGGGGGTGAGGGTGAGGCTGAGATGCTAACTGATCTCAATTAACAAATGACCCAGCATCTTCCCTGACAGGGAGTTTGCCCCTTGGAGGCATTTGTGTCTTTCCGGCCTGGCTTGGCATGTTTGTCTTTCACAGTCCTTCTCTGGGACACAAAGCAAGAGTCTATAGCAGTCTCTGCTTTGTGCCAAGGGCAGATGTGGAGAGACTGAACTTCCTTCTGGGATTGGTATCCTGGGCAGAGATGTGAAACCAGAAAGGTTGGGAAACCCTGAACAGACAGTGCCTGATGAGACTGGAGTCCCCCAAAGACAGGAGAGTAAAGAAGTGGGCCTTAAAGATGTGAAAGGGAGGTTCTGGGGGGTTCAGAAATAAAGGAGGTTGGAGTTCTGGAGGAAATCTTTTCTTTGCCCTAGTTGCATCCATATTCTTCAAACTCTGTCGCCCTTCCGTGGTCACACTGGGAATTGCAGCCACAAAACTGTCAAGGCAGTGAACCTGGCACCCAACAGTCCAACAGTGCTGTCTGGGTCTGAAAAAAGCCTGGAATGCCCCATCTCCCAGCCCTTTCTTCCAGGCGGGAAAGTCAATTTATCAAGTCCGTCCTTAAGCATCCACTTCTGGGTGGCCTTCCTAGAAGAACTAGTCCACAGAGTCAGTTTCTTCCTTGGAGTACTTCCTCACAGTACTGCCTGGAATTGCAATTTAATCTCTGAATATTTTTGTGTGGATCTTGGTTGTCTCTAGAGCAAAAAATAATGGCTGTTTCTTCCTTTACCTTTTGCTAAATACAAGGACAGGCACACAGGAACACATGCTAGTAGTGATGATGGTGGTACCGGCCATGACTAGAACAATTTATTGAGTACCTAATATGCTCCAGTACTTTGTATTCGTTCTCTCATACAAAATTTGTGTTATATACAGACAAGGAAGGTAAGGCTCTCAAAAGTTAAGCAAATGAAATACTATCTCCTGTTCAATAAAAGGCAGAATCTGAGGGTTTGATACAGGTTTCTCTGGCTCACAGCCATAGGCATCTATATCTCCTATGTACTGGGTACTACATTTGTCCTTGGAAGTGATTCAAGGATGACTATGACTCAGTTCCTAACAACATGGCTGATGGGGGCCCCAGTGAGGCCTGTATGCTGCCTGGAATGTGCCGGGGTCAGAGGAGAGGGGCTTGCAATTTGTAAGCCCCTTTTTGATCCTCATTCCAGGGTGGCTCTGACCTGCTTTGATTATTGGCAGAAGGACAGATCTCACCTCAGATGATCAAGCTCCCAGATACTACCAAACAAGAAGTCTATGGCCAAGTAGAAGACTCTTACATTTAGTGGACCCAGGAAAATCTCAAGACTCCAGGGCCAAGGAAGGCAATTCCATCAGAGATTCTTCCAAGTTTCAAAGGGGAAACATAAGTCAGTTCAGCTCAAAAGCACCACTGGCCTACCCTTGGAGTCTACCATGTTTTGTGGCCTGAAACTTATGGGAGACAGCAAAGAGAGCAAGGCTTGGTAATACATGCCTGTAATTCCAGCAGTTGAGAGAGGGAAGCAGGATGATCAGGAATTCAAGGTTATCCTCAGCAACACAGTGAGTTTAAGGCCAGTCTGGGCTACATGAGAGCCAGAGAGAGAGGAGGAAGGGAGGAAGGGAGGAAGGGAGGAAGGGAGGAAGGGAGGAGGGAGGGAGGGAGGGAGAGAGAGAGAGAGAGAGGGAGAGAGAAAAGAGAAAGAGTTATCTGTGTAGTATCCCCTCTTCCATGTTAAGTTGTGAGCTAGTATCCCAATCCAGCAAGTGTTTTACAGTAGAGGCTCCCACAAATCTGAGCCTTACTCTTGTCTGGTGTTACTTGAGAAATTTCACCCTTCTTCAGTCTGACGACCCTGGAGGAAGCTGAAGCAAGTTACTCTTGCCCAAGTAAGTGATTCCCTGGAGACCTTTTCAGAAGCTCAGTTGCTTTCAGACCTTGGCAGAAAAGTGCCTACTCAGGCTTGAGCTAGCTGTAAGGAGTGGAGGTGAGCTCACCCCTCCCCTTTCTTGCCTGCCTCTCTACTGATGTGGCCACAGCCAGGTAGTAAAGCCCAGAATTTGATGACTGTAATCAACCCATTTCTTCATTCAGTGAGGAACAAACTGCTTACTGTAGGAAATCTTGACTCTGCCTCCAGGGCCTACCAGGGAACACTGCTAAACAAGAGCATGGTGGTAACCTTTTCTGGAGGGGACGGCCCCATTGGCAACTCAACGACAACCAGCAGGTGACAGGCTCTCTCCCAATCTGGCTGATGGTTAGGGCAGACCACTCAGAATACTGACTCTCCAGGAGCCTGCTAGAAAAGATGGACTCATGTGTGCTGCCCAGCATACTATGGAACCTGCACTTTCAGAAAGAATGTGAACAGCAGCCTGCACAAAAGGTGTGCAGGTCAGCAAGCTTGCCTGACATCTTCACTCACCCGCTTGATGAAATAAGGTGGAGTCAGTGATGCCCAGCTGGGCATTATGGGAGTACATGTCATCCCACATACCTCAGCAGAGAGCCCTGGAGAAAGCAGGACCATCACTTCATTGTGAGGGGCTAGGAGCCTACCTCATAGCCATGGCAGAGATTGAATGACTTATAAGGAGCATTTGTATAGCAAATTCCATGGAAGTGTTGGCCCTTATTAGCTGACTTTCCACATCTTCAAGTACTTATTCACCATTTGTATCTTGTTTCTGCTTTTCATTTTCATTGAAATGGTCTCAGATGTAGAGTCCACATTATTTTTATTATGTTACTGTTTTCCAGATTATTCCTTATTTTATGACAACTTTATTGAGATAGAATCTGTATGCCATAAAATCTGCCCCTTTAATTTATTTTGGTTTATTTATTTTTATTTTATGTGAGTGTTTTGCCTATATGTATGAAACAGCGCCACGTGCGTGCATGCAGTGCCTGTGGAGGGCAGAAGAGGGTATCAGTTGGCTGAAACTGGAGTTGTTAGCTGTCACGTGAGCTCTGGGAACCAAATCCAGGTCCTCTGCTGAGCCATCTCTCCAGCCCCCAATCTGCCACTTTAAAATATATAAATCAAAGAGCTGGGGTGTGGCTCACTGATAGAGTTCTTGCTTGGTATGTTCAAGGCTCCTAGTTCTACCCCACAGCACTACAAAAATAGTCAAGCAATTAATCAATAGTGCATAGATTACTAAGTTTTAATGCATTTGGATTCTTGTGTAAACATCACCATAGTCTAATTTGAAAACATTACACTAGTACCCTGACAAACCCATGCCTGTCAGCAGTCAGCCATTCCATTCTTTCCTCTCTCCAGCCCCAGTGACTACCAATTCACTTTTTTTCTCAGTAGATTTGCCTATTCTGAGCACTGAATATAGATGCTATCATATACTACGTGGCCTTTTGTGACAAGCTTTTTTGTGCATGATGTATTTTTGAGGTTAATTTGTGTTGGATTGTATTGCTACACGATATACTGATAGGTGGCTTTTCTACAGAACTTTGTGCATTCATCACTTCATGAGCGTTTGGATTGATTCCACTTCTGACTATTAAGAATCATGTTTTGGGGGCTGGAGAGTTGGCTCAGTGGCCTAAAGCACTGGCTGCTCTTGCAGAGGAACTGGGTTTGATTCCCAGCGCCCACATGGCAGCTAATAACTGTTCATGACTCCAGTTCCAGGGATCTGACGCCCTCTTCTGACCTCTGCAGACATTGCATGACACGGGTGCACCTACCTACATGAAGGCAATACATTAATATACATAAAATAAAGAGTAAATAATTTTTTAATTTAAAAAAGAGTCATGTTGCTACAAACAATCACACACAATTTTTGTGGATTTATTGCTTACATTTCTCTTGGAGTGAAATTGCTATGTCATACAGTAATTCTATGCTTAACTTTTGGGGGAACTGCAAACGTTTTCAGAGCAGGGGTATTATTTTATATTTCCACCAACAATATATGACATTTGTAAGTTTTCCACCTTCTCCCAAACATTTGTTAATTTTTTTATAAATATAATTATTATAACTGATGTGAACAGGTATTTGATTAGGATTTTGATTTGCAGTCCTTGATAGTTAATGATATTGAGAATATCTTCCTGTGTCTATGGGCCACTTGTATATCGTCCTTAGAGAAATGTCTATTTAGATATTTTGCCAAGTTTTTAACTGAGTTATTTTGGTCTTTGAGCTGTGTTCTTAATATACTATGAATATAAACCAGTTATTGGGTACCTGATTTGCAAATATGTTCTTCCCTTCTGTGGAGTAGGTTTCACTTTCTTGGTACCATTCCTGAGAATCAATTGACCATAAATCCATAGATATAAAGGCTTACTTTGGGGCTCTCATCTATATTACATTGAACTATCCACCTAACCTCATGCTTGGATGACACTGTTGTTTATTTACTTGTTTATTTTGAGACACAGACTTGCTATGTAGGCTGGCCTTGAACTCACTGCAATATTTCTGCCTCATCTGCTGGAGTGCTAAGTTTACAGATGTGTGTCACCATGCTTTACTTGTCTGATAATGTCTTGATTCTCATGTCTTCCAGTAAATTTTGAAATCGGGATGTGTAAGTTTTTCACATAAATGCTGCCTTTTGTCTCTCAGAATTGTTTGCCTATTCAGGGATTCAGGATTCCTTGCAATTCCATGAATTTCGGTGATCAAATCTGCAAAACAAACAAACAAACCAAAGAACAAAACCCTGAAACAGTCATGGAGGATTTTTGCTGGGGAGTGCACTGAATCTGTAGGTCAATTTGGAGATACAACTTAAAATGTTGACTTTTCCATTGAATGAACACAGAATGACTTTTCATATATTTATGTTTCCTTTTATTTCTTTTAAAATGTTTTGTAGTTTTCAGAGTGTTTTTCTCCTCCTTTACTAATTTTATTCATAATTAAATTTTAATTTTTTACTTTTTGTTTATTTTCATACTTTTTTGGATTTATTTATTTTAACTTTATGTATATAAGTGTCTTGCCTGCATGTTTGTATGTGCACCTGTGTGTGGAATGCCCTTGGAGGCCAGAAAAGGGCATTAGATCCCCTGGAACTGGAATTATGAACTGATCTTAGCCACCATGTGGGTGCTGGGAACAAAACCCAGATCTGTGCAAGAGGAGTCAGTGCTGTTAATCACAAAGCCATCTCTCCTGTCTTCTATTTATTTGTTTTTATTTTATGTGTATGAGTGTTTTTCCTGCATGTATGTAAGTGTACCACATTCATGCAATGCCCATGAAGGCCAGAAGAGGGCTTCAGATCCACTGAAACTGGAGTTATGGATGGTTGTTAGCCACCATCTGGGTGTTGGGAACCAAACCCAAGTCCTCCAGAAGAGTATCTAGTGCTCTTCACAACTGAACCACCTGTCCAGCCCCTATTTTAATCTTTTGATAAATTGTCTTTTTAATTTTGTTTTAGATTGCTAATTGCTACCATATAAAAACACATATGTACATATGTATTTGTATCATATAGTTGTATAACCAACTTTGGCTAACTTATTTGTTACCTTTGTTAGCTATGAGTAGATTCCTTGAGATTTTCTGTATATATGCATATGTCACTTGCAAACAGAGATATTTACTTCTTCCATTATTATTTAGATATCTTTTATTTATTCTTCTGGATTTACTTTCCTGGTTACAGTTTATAGTAAATTGTTAAATAAAAATAGTGAAAGCAGATATGTCTTGTTCCTGAACTTAGGGGGAAGTGCATCTTTTCAATATTAAATAAAATGTGAAGTAAGGTGTTAGAAGTGGATATTTTTAAATGCTCTCATTGAGGTAATTTCTTTTAAATTCCAGAATGAGCTATATTTTTCATCATTAAAGGATGTCAACTTTGCAAATGTTTCTTCTGTGTTTATTCATATAATTGTGTAGTTTTTAATCTTTGTTATATTAATAGAATATATTTTATTGATTATTGAATGTTCCAAAGCCTTCTATTCCAGGGGTAAATCCCACTTGCTCATCTTTTTAAATTTATTATTGGATAAAATTTAATCTGTAGTCTTCTTTTCTTATAACACCTGTCTGAATTGTTGTCAGGATAATACTTCATAGAATGAATTGGTATTGGTTAAGATCCTCCAGTGAATCAATAGGAAATATAGTGGATAGCTGATAGATAAATTGATCAATCAATAGATAGATAGGTAGATAGATAGATAGATAGATAAGGATTAAGCTATAGTATATGCATGTCTGACAGCCTGAAGCTCAGCTGACCTCCAAGGTCTTCCTCCACTCTACATGTCTGTACTGTTATGATTTATTAGGTAGCTGCTATCATTCCAGAAACAAATTAATTTAATGCATTATGTGACCTCACGTTGAGTTAACACAGACATCAAGAGTACTAGGGTGGAGTACATAGTCCATGCCTCAGAACTTTGACGGGTACTGTTTTGAACCTGGCCTGAGGCCAGCTTGCTACCTGTACAAACAGAGACACTCATGTATCTTCCCAACTCCATTTCTTCAACTGTCATATCACCGTTGCCTGCTCGATGGAGCTCAGCAGAATTGAGTTCAGGGTAGTGCAGTGAGCCAAGTGATTAGCTCTGAGTTTCTAATCTTGGGAGCTTGGAGTTGGCTGTCCCTTTGCTAATACTCCAATCCCAGCTTCTTCAGCACATCAGAGCACCATTACATGGGTTGAAATGAATTAAGATTCTGCATGAGGTTTATAAAATTTAATCTGTCATAACTCATGAAAAAAATTAGTCTACTTCCACCCCTCCATGGACTATTCTCTCTCTTATTTTCAACTAGGAAAGCTGACCCTTGTAGAGTCTAGCATTTTATGCTGACATACATGACACAAACAAGGGCACTAGGATTCAAAAGATTGACTTTAGTTCCACACCTGCCACTGAGCAGTCTTGTGGATTGGGGACTGACCATACTTCATCCTCTGGCATCTATGTCTGTGCATTAAATGGGGCTAAGGTGATGTAACTTGTAGGACTTTGGGAAAAGACTCAGCGAGGCTTGCCCCAATGCTTCTTAGCAGCAGAAAGATGCAACATGAGGTCAGGACACAAACCTAGGAATCAGCAGCTATACACCTGACCTCCTCTCAAGAGCCCCCAGCTAAGGTCACGGCCATGTTCTCATCTGACCCCAGAACACCCTCAGGATCAGGAAACAAGTATCATGGCTTAGACACCTTGTCTATCAAACACAGGAAGCCAAGTCACGTTCTCTGAGCAGAACAGTAAGGCTACTAGGTAAAGCATTACTAAAGATGGAATGTCAGTGTTTGGAAGTTGAGGACATGTAGCAGAGCCACCAGAAATGAACACTCAAGGGCAGATGAGAAAAGACTCATAAAGTGAATGGCTACTGCAATGTGAGAAATTGTTTCCTCTTCCAAATAAAACCATTAGAAATCATAAGAAAGAAACCCGTCAAACTCTGCAAAATGATCTGAGTTTGAGTCCTGAGCCAGAGAACAAATGTTCCCATTGAAAGCTTTCAAGCAGGAAAGTTTTGTTACTTAGGCTAGAATCAGTCTTTGGTTCTCTCCAGACCTTCAACTGACTGAATAAATCTCAACCACATTAGGAAGGCTTTGTCCAGTCCACCCAGTTAAATGTTAATATTATCCAAAATCTCTCTCATAGAAATATCCAGAATAATGGCTTAGTTTTGGGTGGTTTTGTTATTTTTATTTCTTTTGGCAGTAAACTTCAGGGCTTTATTGTATAACAGGGAGGACCCCCCATTCTAAAACTTTTAAATTGTTATTACTTTGAGATTCCTCTTCATGATTTCCATGTGGACTCCTGAAAACAATATAACTAGGAAAACTCTTAAATTTCCTTCCTTAGTCAGGTGTGATGGTGCTCACACTTCACCCCCAGGACTTGATAAGCAGAGGCAGGTAGATCTCTGTGAGTTCAAGGCCAGCCTGGTCTGCAGAGTAAGCTCCAGGTCAACTGGAGACCTTGCCTCAAATAGACCAAAAAGACCACAAAAAAATCCTTCCTTAAACACAGATACCATTATTTGCAGAATTCCCTTTTGTATTGATGATGAAAATCACATTCGAATTTATCATTAAACTGACTTTTTTTTTTACTTCTTAAATGTCTTTACTAAATATTTTACTGTCCTGGTAAACTTCTTGTTTTTAGTTTCTTGGTGTACACAATGTACAATCCTTCTTTGGATTTTCTTCATCTTTTTTTGGCAAAGAAGACCATGAAGATCTCTCAAAAGATGGAGCTGTACAATTCAGATAATGGACCTAAGAAGTCTACATCTAAGGGTCAAGTAGGTGGGAAAAGAATGTGCTTGAGATCTGGAAGACAGTGAGATATCCTGGCCTCATATGACAGAGGAAAAGTCAAGTGAGAGGTATGAAAATGTGGTAAAGTTCTAAAAGAAGAAAGAGTCGCTGGAGACTCAAGTGTTCGATGTTTAAGATCTAGAAAGACTGGATCTAAGCCTTGAGGAATGTTTTTTTAAGGCAAGGTATCTCTATATAGCTAGGCTGGCCTTAAATTCTTCATCGTCCCCCTCAATGTCCTTAGTGTTGGGAGTATATGCATGCACCACCACACCCTCCTTCCAGAATAATGTTGGATGAAGCATCTGGACACCCTATGACCCAGTCAAGTTGACGTGTAAAATTAAACATTAAAAGACCACCTCTTGTTAACGTGGCGCCCATGTATATTTCTTTAAACCATGTTTAACTTCAAATACATTTTACCAAATCATAATGCATGATTCCATTTTCTTGTGTGCAATCAAAAATACACCAAACCGTTCCTCTGAATAGGAGGTAAAGCCTGTTTTAGACAGCCTATAACTTAAACACCATGTTATAAAGTTAGCAATACTCAGATACTGAGATAATAAAATCAAATATCTTGCTGCCTGTTTTATGAGGACTCTTATTGGATTTAGGAAGTATTCAGATAACCCAGAAAAATCTCTTCATCCTAAGTTCATTTACTTAATCACATCTACCCCCAAAATATTTTTCCCAATAAGAGATAATCCACAGGTCCAGGGTTTAGGATGTCAGCATGTCTTTTTGGTGGGCACCATTCACTCACTGGATAAAGAGATGGAGGGAATGACATGAAAAGCCTAGGACAAATACCCTGTCATGATGTGTTTTTCTTGGGCACTGTTTTGGCTTTGAACTACAACCAAGCTCCATGCTAATCCCTTTATATACATTACATCATTAAAGTGGCTTAACCCTCAGAGTCCTCACTATCACCGCTGCCATTTGCCACTGAGGAAGCCGTGCTATGGAGAGGTTAAGCAACTTGCCCACATTACAGCAGCTAGGAAGTAGTGGTGGGTGTCTGGTCACTAGCTATGTGACTTCAAATCCAGTATCCCTAACCACAACTACCCACTCCCCCTTCAGACAAGTCTGGGGACTGGGTTTCTAGGAGCTGCAGTGGTTTTTATGCCACTTAATACAACTGTTGAGAGTCTGGATATTGATGTCAAATTGACTTGGATTTCAATTCCGTTTCTGACCCTTTTGTGACCGCCTTGAGTGTCTATTTGCCCTAAGATGAACTGAGGAGAAGCCATTCATTCATCAAGTGCCTACTACATGCCATCAGACAAACTGTTAACTGTCAGGGTGTTGTGCAGAGTAAACAGGCTAATGCACTATATTCTTTGAAAAAAAGCAGCTGTTATGGAGAGGAGAGAAAGAGAGAGAGACTGAGATTTGGGGAGTAGTGTGGCAGCTTGAGCGGTGTGGACGGTCCAGCCATGGGCATTTTGCATCATACAAGATGTTAATATTCATATTAAGGTCATAAAAAATAAAGACAGAAAAATTCATGTGTCCCTAGAGTCACTGTGCAAATGGTAGAGGGACATATTTCTAGTCAGCTATCATCCAATTGGAAAGGTCAGATGGATGTAGGTGTAGTTGAAGAGTCGTGTGTCAAGGCCAGGGGCTCACTTTCAGTAAAGAAATGTGGCTTCTAGGACTTGCTGGGTCTTGAGCAATCCTGGCATTTGAGAATAAGACCAATAAGTGAGGGGGGCAGGTGAATGGCCACAGCGGCACCGCTATGTGGTTACACTTGTTTCTTATTCGCTCAGTACAGTAGGCTCTAGTGATGGGATGGTACGTCCAGCCCAGTGAGAAGAGAAAAAAGATGAAGTAGGGATCAAGACACTTATAAAAAAACTCATCACTGCTCCAAAGAGGCTAAGACGGGGAAATAGAATGTTAAAGGCTACGGTTTGTGGGTGAGATTCCTTCAGAGGCAGACACAGCGGTGCCCTTGGGAAGGCCCAATGAGCTGAGATCTGGATAATAAAAAGAGCCTGGCACTGGCACTACAGTGCTGGAGTTTATGAACATGCACTGTAACTCTTGACTTTGGTCAGATGAATGACCTTAATGCGAGAGTGCCCTCTCTTTCTGCCTTGCCTGGGCAAGAAGGCCCTCAGATGTGGACTTTCAGTCTTTTGTGTTTGTTTGTTTCATTTTTTGTTGTGTGTTTGGTCTTGTTTTTTGAGACAGGATCTCATGTAGTCCAGCCTGGCCTCTAACTCTCTATGTAACTGCATTTGATCAACTCTTAATCCTTCTGTCTCCACCTCCAAGTGCCGGGATTACAGGTTTGTGATACATACCCAGCTGGACCTTCAGTCTTGACCTTTTCACCTTCCATGACTGTGAGCAAAATACATTTCTATTGTTTCTGTAATCTACTCCAGTATATGGCATTCTGTTACAGAAGCAAATAACAGAATAAAACATCTTGCTAGTGTGTAGTAGGTACTCAGAACATGCAATTCTCTTCTTTCCTATACTTACTGATATTTCAAAATACTAATGTTGAGTTTATTTGGTTTTGATGATACACACCCATCCTAGAATATGTGGACTGCACTATGAAGTAGAATAGCAAACTCCTACAAGCCAAATTTAATCAATTCAGCACATTTTTCTTCCAGGCTTTTATCTGAGTTTTTCTTTTCTGTCTCTCCTCCCCCATGAAAAAGCTTAAATTATCTATACTTTAAATGCCACAAAGTTAACCCTTTCAAAGTGTGTAGTGCAGGGGCTGGAGAGAAAACCCAGCAGTTAAGAGCATGGACAGCTCTTGCAAAAGAACAAGGTTAAATTCTCAGCACCTACGTGGCAGCTAACAATTATCCATAACTCCAGTTCCTGGGGAATTTGACAGTCTCTTGTTATCTCTGAGAGCATTGCATGATATGGGTGCACTTTACACATATTCATGAAATACACTCAAACACACAAAATAAAAACAGTAAATTGAGATATCAAGCATGCAGTGTAGTGCGAGTTTACTACATTCACAAAGTGTGTGACCATCATCACTGTCTACTCTTAGAACATTTCATCACCTCAGAAGGAATCTTGTGCTCTTTGGCAGCCACTGTGACTTGGTCTGCTCTACCCTCTGCCTTACATAGCCATGCATTATCTACTTTCTGCCTCTATCAATTTGCCTATTCTGAACATTTCATAGAAGTGGAGTCATATATAGCATGTGACCTTTTGTGTCTGACTTTACTTAGCATGAGTTCAAGGCTCATGTGACATATATCAACACTTCATTCCTCTTCATGGGCAAATGTAATACTCCATTGTAAGGATATACTACACTTCGGTTAGTCATTCTTCAGTAGACAGACATTTGGCTTGTTTCCCGTTAGTTGTTAGGAATACTCCTGCTGTGAACATTTGTGTCTACATTTTCTTGTGTAGCATGTATTTTCCTTTCTCTTAGAAGTGGAATTTCAAGGTCATATGCTAATTCTGTGTTTCATATTTTGAGGAACAGCATACTGCCTCTATTTCTTTTTTCACAGTTCTGGTGATGCTGTATACAGTCTACTGCGCTAGCTTCCTAAGACTGTAATTGCTTTCCTCTAGCTTCTTAGTAAGAATTATGTTTTCCAGTCATCTTCTCAAAATACATTCAGCTCAATAATGTATGTGTTAATCCCTAGGCATACAAACCAGAATAAAAGTGGGTCACACAATGCAGAGGGGAAAGTAGACACATCAAGTTAAATTCCATGTGCTCTGAGCTACAGCAGAGAGGTGGCCTAAATGCTGAGAAGGCACAGAGGAAGGAGAGCCAAACCCCCATGCAGCAGTAAGGAGAGCTTCCAGAGGAAGGTGCCATTGTCCAACCCTGGCTCGATGATAGTGTGTTTATTAAGGAGATGGGGTGGAAGAGATGTGCACAAGGTAGAGGCAAGAAAATGTGTAAAAAATATGGGGACTGAAGAGAATGATGTTCTGGATAATGTCAGTTGTCCATTTGATACACCTAAGAGGGACTCTCAGTTGGGGAATTTCCTTTATCTGATTGGTGTGAGGGCACATCTGTGAGGCAGTTTCTGGACTGTTGAGTGATGTGGGAGGGTTCAGTCCTGGGCAGGTGGTCTTGTATTGTATAAAAAGCAGGCTGAGCATGGACCAGGGGAGCAAGTCAGTAAGCATGATCTGTGCTTTAGTTCCTACCTCCAGGTTCCTGTCATGAGTTCCTGCCCTGGCTTCTCTCAGTGAAGGACTCTATTATAAGCTGAAATAAACCCTTTCCTTCCCCCAGTTACTTTTGGTCATGGTATGCTTATCACAACAATAGAAATGAGCTAAGACAAATGATCAAGGTGCTGCTAGTAGATTAGCCATGGTTCCAGGTACTTTAAGAAAAGAGTCAGTTTGAATGGTGGCAATGGAGGTTGAGGCCATGTTTTGAAGGGCTCAGATGCTACATGAAGTATTCATAATGTAACCTATTTTTAAAGTCTTAGAAAGACTTAAGGTCAGGAGTGTTTACAGTGATAACCAACAGTCGCTTTCACCTATCATTTCTCATGCCAGATCCTCTCTCTTTCAGCTGCTTCTCTTAGTAGTGACTTCCTTCATTTATTCCTAATAATATGCTTGAGCTGGTATTTCGTCATCTATCAATGGGAAGATATAACCTCGACTACTGCCCTCTTCTAAGTGCATACCTTACCTTTAGTTGCTCCATTGCTTTTCTGTGTAGCCTTAGATTGTATACTTAGGCTGATATTTCTTATTCTGTCAACCCTAGACAGTATCTTTTGACTCATCATTCTGAGATAAGAATGCTAAGCAAGCTGCCTTTCTCCCTTGGCTCTGCTTTTCTTTTCTGCATCTTATCTTCAATTACATGCACTTTTAGTTTCACATTGTTGATGCTGAGTTTCCTTCTAAAAGCATAGTTAAATCTTCTGTGGCTTCTCTATAGGTTGATTTTTAAAGACTGAAGTAAGTAGTAACTGCATTATTGTGGCTAAATTGTGGCTCCTTCATAGCCCAGTGGTCTATTATACAATCATTTCCATTTCTTACATAGTTTTATTTTCTTTTAATTAAAAAAATCACAAGAAAATACACTATAAATGTATTGTGTTAACTGACTTTTTACTGTTTGCTTTGGTTTGGTTTTTAAGACATCCTCAATGCATAGTCCAAACTACTCTGAATTTTTGTTTGTACCCCAGGCTGGCCTCTAATTTAAGATTATCCTATCTCAGCTCCCAAGTGCTAAGATTAGAGCCACACCCAGTCATGACGAAATAATATTATGTATGGATATGCCATATATTGTTTATCCATTTGTTTATTCACTGGTAGATACTTGTTTCTATCTTTTTGCTATTATGAATGGGTGTTGAGAAGAATGGACATTAGGAGAAGGGAATACATCACCCAAACGTGTCCTTGGCAGCTCCTTGATCTATGGCCAGACATACATTTCTTGAAGGCACCCATATTGGTGTAGTTGCATCCTGCTGAAAGACACAAGCATATCCTCACTGCCCCCCCCCCGGGTCTAAAGGGGAGCAGGCAATTGCCAATCTTGTGTTAAGGGGTCCCTTCCTCTGACTAAGGGTAATGACATTTCCTGAGGCAAAAGGCCCAGTGTTTATATGCTGGGCTTAGCCCCTTGTCGTCGAAGGTTAGAAAATTTAAATGAAACCTCAACCAGTGCTAGGTTAGGATCCCTTTATGCTTCCTGTGAAATATTTTTGTGCAGGGCTTCCTTGAGTGTTCTGTTGGTTCTCTCCACAATGGCTTGTCCCTGTGGGTTGTATGGGATGCCAGTAACGTGGGATATTTTCCAAAAATTAATAAATTCTTCAAATACATGTGATTTGTAAGCAGGGCCATTGTCTTAAAAGCCCATGGAAGCCCCATAATTAACATTGCTGATTTTCACATTTTTATTGCATTGGAGGCTTTTTCACCTGACATTACTAAGGCATAGATAAAGCCCAAGTAAGTATCCACTATTACATGTCCCTGTGCTAATTCCAATTGAGATAAATCTGTGAGATAGGTGGCCTTATCTATTAAATTAATTCCTGAAGCCAAAGGACCTGGAAGTCCAGTATGGGCCCTAATATGCCCTACAAAACAGGGCTGAGAATGGGCATGTAAATACTTTTGTATCTGACCAAATAATTCCTGAACTTGAGTGTTAGTTGCCTCAATGTAAGACACAGTTTCAATCACCTGTAAGGCTCTAGCAATATAATGACTATCAGTATACAAGTTAAAAGGAAAAGCAGTCATAATTTGAGACATAGTAGTTACTGCATGAAGTTCCACCAATTTGCACTGTTAATTACTGTATGCTATGCTACTAAAGCTTGGGTAAAAACCAAACATTCTTAAATAAACCTTGGCTAGACATATATTTTGTTCTTCAGACTATTTAAACTATTACTTTAGAAATTTTAAGATTACATACACATAGTTTTCTCTCATGTTTTATATACCATAACATATCAACTCAGATCTTTAATCACTTGTATAGATTTTTTTATTTAAAAAATATTTCCAGTCCCATATCTTCTAACATTATCTTTCACCCTTTCATTTTCTTTCTTAGTACCATGAGATGTAATAACATTATAATCTAATGAACTAATATTACCTGTATACACTCTGCAATTTACAAGTTTCCGGGTAAACCTTAAACCATTACCATTAGTTATTTTTGTTATAGACATTTTATATCATGAGATAACAATAACTTTTGTTGAAATTAATTCATCTCCCAATATTTTTTACTCGGAGGCTGCTTCGCTCTTTTGTTCGTCAAAGTCCTAAAAAACACCTTGAGATAACAGGCCAGACTCCGAGGCAGGAGGGCCCATCCCAACCCCAGAGTCATCTTTTTAATAAGCTCAAACAGCACATGATGGTCTATTAGTATTATTTATTTAAAGAGGCATTTGTTTCTCTTTAGGATTTAACTCAGGACAGCATTGCACAGGAGAGCTGTTAAGTTTAGTTATTATTAATACAAATTAAAGTATCTATAACTCGAAAATAGAAAATTTATTATTAAGATATTATTTTATTTAATAGTTTTTTAACTATATAAAGCCATGGATGTTTGGTGAGCACCCAAGATCAAGCATGACTAAGCTGACAGGAGTTTTTGCCTTTCTATTGTTAGACCTAAGATTCTCTCTGGCTATACTTGATGTGACCAGAGGCATCTGAGGGGGAAACATTTTATTTCAGAAAAACAGGCTTTGGATCACAATGCAAAAAGGCAGGAATTAAAACCAGTGAAGGCCGAATCTCACACCTCCTACCTAAATGGTGACCCAGGTGATAGGCCTCCTTATCTCCCATTGCTGTAGTTATATCCTGATAGTAGCTTGTTTCTTGTAAGGTTTGGCATTGGACTACTGCAAATTCACATGAGCTTCTTAGGTTTAGCCATCACAAAACGTCAGCTCACTTTGTATTTAGCTAGTCTTAGAGGCCTAAGGCTAGAAAAATCTTTTTAAGTTTCCTTTAGAAACTGACAAATATATTATGTAAAACAATGTAAGATTTTAAATACTTTTAGAAATCAGTAAATATATCATATAAAGATGTCAAAATTCAAAATAATTTCCTTTAAAAACAGATAAAGATGTTATATAAACAAATATTAGAATTAAAAATAGTTTTCTGTTAAAAACCAGTTAATGCATAAAACAATGTAAAAATAATCATTCTAAAAAACTGGTAAATACCATACCAAAAGTTAGAATTCAAAATAATTTTCATTAGAAACAGATCAAAATGATATTAAAATGCCAATTTTTTTTAATTTGACATAAAAATATATTAACCTTGTTACAAAAGACCGTGTGAAAATCTCTTGCTATTTTAGGATTCCATTAAGAATCTAAAAATGAAAACCAAAGCAAAAACACAAATTGCAAAAGATTAGGACATATGATTATATTTTATGGTCCAGGGAATTTCCAGATTATCATGATCTAGAACCAATAAATTCCCGAGTGTGGCCATTTTAAATTATGCCATGTGGTTGGATTAAGATGGAGGCAGGGTTAAGCAGGTCAAAGCCATTCTGAAAACTTTTGTCTAAGATGGGGGCAAAGTCATGTGACTGTCACCTTATTGATGTGTAAGGACCCCCCCCACCAGAAAAGAAAAGTGAAGGTTGCAGCAAACCTGACTCCATTTTGTTAGAGAAAAACCTCTGTTATGTAAGCTTGATTTCCCAGCTCCAGGAAAGACCACAAACAGTCTTTCCCACACTCATAGGAAAACACCTGCAAGGACATAGCCTTCAAATACCAGACGGTTTTGTAAAAACACCCTACTTAGGACTACATGAAATCTGGTCAGGTTGACCAAGGCTAAAATCAGAGACATAAACAAGACCTTGTAACATCCTTTGGTCAGCACATTCCACGCGCCCTGTAACCTTAATATGAGTAAGACGCTTTTTCGAGCCAGTGGGCTTCCTTAACCAATCCCAACCCTTGTCCCGCCTCTCTTTGTTTTAACCCTATAAAAGATCACCTTACTCTCCACTCGGGGCCACTGTCTTCTCATCCGCTGCGTCGGTGTGTCAGACTGTGGACCGAGCTCAAGCTTGTAAATAAAGACTCTTTGTTCTTGAATCAGATTTGACCTCCCTGGTGGTCTTTTGAGAGGATTCTATAGCCTGGGCACAACAGATGATGTCATCATCCAATGGAGACCAGACCACATGGTTCCCTCTAGGTAAGGTCACCAGCCATGATGGTGACTAAGCATATGGATAAAGTTGAAGCCCAGGATAAGATTCAGCCCTTTCCCCACCAGGATATGAACCCTGTGGGACAGGACACAACTGTGGGAAAAGATCAGTTGTGCTTGCATTATTTACCTGCTATAACATGGCATGGGTGTGAATAGAACTCACAACCTTAAGTATGCTGGGCGAGCACTCTCACAGTGAGCTATTTTCCCAGCCCAACAAACTGGGAAGTGAAACAAGGAATCCCATTCAGTAATAGTTGTGGAAAGCAAAGCACCCCAGGGCAGGATTCAGAACTGGTGGAATTTGAATGATCCACCTGGTTAATTAAGGACACGAAATCTGGAGTAATTAAGGAGCACATAGAGCCTCCTAACAGTGGAAAAAAGCGTCCTCATCTCCATTTCCAGTAGTAGTAATAACAGTCCCCATTTCCTCCAAAATATCTCTGCCCCAGAGATTTCGAGGTACATTGCCAAGATACGATTAATTGCATCTTTATTCCCATTTAAAGCTTTGCATTGAACTGGCCTGACGGTAACTCGTGAGTCCTGCTGTCTCCTCACACCACTAATAGGGGGCTAGGCTTAAATTTAAAGGCCAGATCAGAAACTTGCTGAAAATAAATATATTGCCCAATAGTGGCCTGGGAGACAGGGTCGGTAAATTGTCCCCTGCCTGTGAGCATATCAAGGGTGATATTAATCCCATATTGTAAATTAAGTCTTGCTTGGGTTTCGGCCTGATCATCATAGGCAGAACGCCAGTTAAGAAAGGCAGACGGCTCCAAAACGGCCTTTAGAAGGTTATACCAGTCGTAGTGGGTCTGGAGCTGCATAGACCATTGCCTCAATATCTGATCCAAATAAGGAGAATCGGGACCAGACTCATTGGCTGCCTTGCGGATGAGTGAGAGGTCTGCAAGTGGAGTGGGAATCCAGGGCTGAGCCTCTGCATTAGGGCCTACATTAATGGAGAAAGCCCAGAGAGGCCAAGGAGTTGTTGGGGGTAATCCCTGAGGAGGCTGCATGGCAGGACTGATGACATCAATAGGAGCTGAACCACGTGGGAGTTCACTCCAGGGGTAAATAGGTGGGGGTGTAGGATTCTCAGGTGGGGTGGGAGTGGGCTCAACAGGAGTAAGGGGGTCCATCTTGTAAGAAGGCTCCCCAATATCTGACTGTGTGGGGTCCAGGAGAGGGGGAGCTGAAGTGATAGAGAGAGCAGTATTACGTTGCTCTTGGCAGTGCTTATTATGGGCAGCTATGACTTCCTCAGGGGAGGACGATTTGAGACTGGAAATTATAGCCAGAAGAATGGGGGCAAAGGATAACTGGGGGGACACACCTGAGGCCACTTCTCATTTTCTAGCCAAGAACAAAACCTGCATCCAGAGATCAGGCTCCCACATGTTCCCTGGGGAGATTCAGGGGGCCAAAACCGCTGCCTCATTCCAAAACCTTTCCAACTCATGGGATTTAACTTTAAGGACTCTACTAGAAAGTAAAGCCTTAAGAGCCTCTATGTGGGCTTCTTTACAGTGACTGGGGAGATGACCCATGGTAATCGATTATGGAAAAGGAGTTGAAAGGGCTCCCTTCAAATGCAGAGACCACTCCCTTAGCAAATAACTAACTGTAAGAGCCACTCCTTTAATTCTCCTAGCAAATAACAGAAAAAGTCACTTCCTTAATCTTTGTATCAGATAACCTTGAAAGCCATTCTCTTAACTCTTTCAGCAAATAACTCGATGTCTCATTCTAAAGTCTCTCCAACTTAGGAGGTTTAACTTTAAGGCATGAGGAACAAAGAAACATGCAGGCGTACAACGAAACACCGGGCAGACAAACAAACACGTGGGCGGACAAAGAAACACATAAGAGAAAGTGGGGGCACCGAAAGCATGCCGAAACTCACCGGAGATGGGAGCCTCCAAACCAGATTCACCGAAAAAGGGGATGAAGAACAGTGCCAAGAGCGAAGATGAGGGTCCAACCTGCTAGAAAAATTAGGTTCCACGCAAGCAACCATGGCAGCAACAGGTGAAAACGAAAAGCCAAAAAATGAAGACAAGAAGCACGAAAATCGCCAGCGTCCAGGTGTGGATGATCGGCCACGTTGGGCGCCAGGTGTTGGCTAGCACGGCCGGGTCCCTCGGGGGCGGAGGTAAGGAGGCGCAGAGTCAATGTCACAGACCCTGGGAGACAGTGGAGCCATGATCTCCTTTAAGTTTAGAAAGGAACAGGATTTATACTTTTATCAGGCTTAGGGGAGGTCTTTATCTAGTCGTTTGAGGTGCTTCATTCTGGTAGGTCCTGAACACCTGACGATCTGAAGTTCATTGCTTTCATTGGTCCTGGATGGCTGCTAGCCTGGGAACTGCCCAGGTTCGATTCTGGGAAGTGTTCACTGTGCACGCATGCTCAATATTGGTTCTAGCTTGTTCTAGGCCAGCAGGTCGGGAGCCTGCCTGACCTTGGCAGAATCATCCTACACACCCGTGCCATGCAATGGCCAAGGAGGTCAAAAGAGGGCATTAGATTCCCCTGGAACTAGAGTTACAGATGATTCTTGGCCACCATGTGGGTGCTGGGAATCAAACCTGGGTCCTCTACAAAAGCAGCCAGTGCTCTTAAGTGTTCAGTCATCTCTCCAGTCTATGTGCACATGTTTTATGTTTGATGGACAGCTTCAGTTGTCAACTTGACACACCTGGGGAGACGGAACCTCAATTGAGGAATTTTCTACATTGAAGTGTCCTATGGGCATGTCTGTGGGGCATTTTCTTGATTGTTGAGTGACGTGGGAGGGTCCAGCCCACTAGGGGTGGTGCCACCCCTGGAGAGGTGGTCTTGGGTTGTGTAAGAAAGCAGGTTGAGCACAAGCCAGAGAGGCAAGCCAGTAATGCAGTATCTCTCTATGATCTGGACTTCAGTTTCTGCCAGTGCTTGAGCTCCTGTCCTGGCTTCTGATGATAAAGGACTGCACTAAAGGCTGAAATATACTCTTTCCTCCCCTAGTTGACTTTGGTCATGGTGTTTATCATAGCAATGGAAAGTAACTAGGATGGAAATTGGTACCAGAGAGTGGGATATTGCTGTGGTGGACTGACTATATGTATCTGGGAAAACTTTGGAAATTTTTGGAGCTTTGGACTGGAAAAGTGCTTGGAGATCAGTGAGCTGTTCTGTAGGAACTTGGAAGATAATGCTGAAAGAGGTGTAGACTAGTAAGGCTTGGGCTTATGAAACTTCAAATGGAAGTAAAGACTCTATCATGGCTGTTTGGTGGTATATTTATTTATTATTTTTATTTTATGTGTATGAGAATATTGCCTGCATATATGTAAGTACACCTGTGTTGTGCAATAACCATGAAGGTCAGACAAGGACATCAAAGTCCTCTGGAACTGAAGTTATGGACAGTTGCTAGCCACCATCTGTGTGGTGGGAATTGAACCTGGGTCCTCTTCATGAGTACCCAGTGCTCTAAACTGCTGAACCATCTCTTCAGCTCCTATGTGATATACTGAATTAAGAATTTTTGGAAGGTTTTATTGAGATAATCAATGCTGGTCAGTTAGTGAAGTCATCTGGGAAGCATTTCTTCAGGATCAGCACACAGAAGCTGTGGTCCAGAGGGGACCAAGGCTGCACATCAAACTGACAGCAGACCTTGACAGTATGTAAGTCTCCCTGGTTTTGAAGGCATGAAGGTCTCATGGAGCCTTAGCTGTTGTTAAACTACACCCCCTGGATTAAAGTAGTCATGGAGAAAATCCTGAGGATTGGCACCTTGGGAGGCAAGAAGAGCCCACTGGTAAAGGTGCAGACTCAGTTTCAGTAGAGTTCCCACCATATTGGAGATACTAAAACCATGGAGTGACAACCAAGGGCATCAACAAGTGCGGAGAAGAGTTGGCCTGAGCCTGTGAGACAAGCTGTGTATGCTGTGGATAGCAGAGTCAGAGAAGTGAAGTTGCCCAAGTCCTTTTGAGCCCGGAAGATCTTGAGTGAATCTCAGATGTCCAATACTGAGCTACATTGCTGGACTTTGCTTTTACTTAAGTGTTCACAGTTCTTCCCTTTTGAAATAACACATTATGTAACTGTTTTGGATTTTATAGGAGCCCACAGCTAAGAGAGTTTTAAAAGAGACTTTGAACTTTTAAAGTGATTGCATTTTTTAAAGACTGTGGGGAACATACAAAGTTGTATTGTTTTATATTTTGATATTAATAACATCATATCTTGGGGACATGAAATGGATGGATTGTATTTTAATAGTGATGTGTTTCTGTGTAAACTTGACAAAGGGTCAATTGTGCTGGTCAGCTTCAGTTAAACCTCATTTGAGGAATTTCCTACATTGAATTGTCTTCTGGGCATGTCTGGGAGGGAACATTATTTTGATTGTTGAGTGACTGTGGGTGGTGCTGCCCGTAGATAGATGATCTTGTGTTGTGTGAGAAAGCAGGTTAAGTACATGCCAGGAGAGTAAACCAATAAGCAGCTTTCCTCCATGGTCTGTGCTTCAGATCCTGCTTCCAGGTTCCTGCTCTGACTTCCCCCAGTGATGAACTGTGACCTGGGAGATGTAAAATAAAATAAATTCTTTCCTCCCCAAGTTGGTTTTGGTCAGGTTTTTTTTTAAATCACAGTAATAGAAAGTAACTAGGACAATATGCGTGTAGGTGCACATGTCTATGTGTGCATATGTGTGGACTTTAGAGGACAACTTCATTAATCATTCATCTAGAGGACTGTCCTATTTATTTATTTATGACAGAGTCTCACACTGGTCTGGAATTCACCAAGTAGATTTAACTAAGTGGCTAGCAAGCACTGAGGATATGCCTATCTCTGAATCCCGATGTTCTGAGATTACAAATCTGAGCCACACTTTCTATTCAGCACCCCAAGGAACTGTCTCCAAAATCGACAATGTGCTAGGGCACAAAACGAACCTTGACAAATACAAAAATATTGAAATATTTACATGCATTCTATCAAACCTCAATGCAATAAAGGTTAAACTCAATACCAGAAGAAGCCCTAGCAACTACATGAACTCATGGAGATTAAACAACACACTCCTGAATGATGAATGGAGCAAAGGAGAAATTAAGAAAGAAATTAAAATATTCCTGGAATTAAATGAAAAGACATTACAACACAACAAACCCCCTGGGATACTTCAAGAGCAGTTCTAAGAGGGAAGTTTATAGCTCTAAATGCCTACATTTTAAAAAATCAGAAAGAGCACAAATAAATGACTTAACATTGTAACTCAAGACTCTTGAAAGGCAACAACAAATGAAACCTAAATCCATAAGACAAGAAGAAATAACAAAAATAAGAACAGAAATTAATGAAATAGAAGTAAAAATAATAATACAAAGGATCAATTGATCAAGAGCTGGTTCTTTGAAAAGATAAACAAAATAGACTGACCCTTCTGCACAATTAACCAAAAGAAAGAAAGAGCAACTCCAAACCAACAAAATTAAAGACAAAAGGAGAGATATCATAACAGGCAACAAAAGAGCCAGAACATTGTAAGGGAATACTTTAAAAACCTATACTCTATTAAATTTGAAAATGTAAAAGAAGTGGATGTATATCTAAAATCATGGGGATCACCAAAGCTAAAACAAGAAGAAATCAACAGCTTAAATACATCCATAACATAAAACCTCCCAACCAAAAAAGTCCAGGTCCAGATGGATTTACAGCAGAATTCTATGACACATTTAAAGAAGATCTACAGCCAATATACTTAAATTATTCAAAAAAAAGAAACTGAGGGATAACTCCCAAATTCATTCTATGAATCCAGCATCACTTTAATATCAAAACAGGTAAAGATGCAACCAAAAAGAAACATATAGACCCATATCCTTAATGAACATAGATGAAAAATTCTCAACAAAATACTTGCAAACTGTATAAGGCACACATCAAAAGGATCATCCACCATGATCAAGTTGGCTTTATTCCAGAGATGCAGGGGTGGTTCAATATATGTAAGTCAACAAATATCATAAATTATATAAATGGGCTCAAAGACAAAAATGCAGAAAAGACCTTTGACAAAATTCAGCATGCATTTATCTTAAAAGTCCTAGAGGGATCCTGACTGGAAGGAACGTACCTCAACATAATTAAAGTTATATACAACAAACCCACAGTCAACAGCGTTCTAAATGGAGAAAAACTGGAAGTATTCTCATTAAAAATCAGGAACCTGAAAAGGCTGTCCACTATCTCCAGTCCTTTTTAATACAGTGCTTGAAACTCTTGCTAGAGCAATAAGACAGGAGAAGGAAATTAAAGGAGTAGAAATTGGAAAAGAAGAGGTCAAATTATCCCTTTTTGCAGATGATATGATATTATACCTAAGAGATGCCAAAACTCCACCAGAAAACTCCTAGAAATGAATAAAATCAATAACTTTCAGTAAAATGCCAGGTAATAAAATTAATCTACAAAAATCAGTAGCCTTTCTATATATCAATAAGAAGCAATTGGAGAAAGAGTTCTGGAAAACCCTCCCGTTCACAATAGCCTCAAAAAATATGTTGGGATAAACCTGATCAAAGACATTAATGATCGAACTCTACATTGAAAATTTCTATCTTTAAAGAAAAAGATTGAGGAGAACACCAGAAGATGGAAGGACCTCCCATGCTCATGGATTGGAAGAATTAATAATGTGAAAGTAATCATCCTATCAAAAGCAATCTATATCTATATCTATATATATATATATATATTCAAATCAAAATGTAATCCAAATCAAAATCCCCATGACATTCTTCACAAAAAAATCCTAAAATTGATATGAAAACACAGAAGATCTCAGATAGCCAAAGCACAAAGAGCAATGCGGGGGGATTACCATACCAGATTTCAGACTATATTACAAAGCTACAGTCATAAAAACAGCATGGTACTGGCACAAAAATAGGCCCATAGATCAATGGAACATAATTGAAGACCCAAACATGAGTACATGCAATTCCAGCCACCTGATATTTGACAAAGGGGCCTAGAACACTCACTGAAGGAAAGACAGCATCTTCAGTAAATGGTGATTTCAAAACTGGATCTCCACCTGTAGAACAATGAAAGTAGACTCCTACCTTTCAACTTGCACAAAGTCAACTCCAAATGGATCAAAGACCTCAATGTGAAATCCGAAACTCTGAAACTGTTAGAAGAAAATATTGGTGTAATCTGCAAGATATCGGCATAGGAAAGGACTTCCTAAATCAGACAGCAGTTCCTCAGGAATTAAGGTCAGTAATTAACAAGTGGTACCTCATTAAACTAAAAAGCTTCTGTACAGCAAGAGAAACAACCAAGGAAGTGAAGAGAAAACCCATATAGTAGGAGAAAATCTTTACCAGTGACACATCTGACAGAGGTTTCACATCCAGAATATATAAAGAACTCAAAAGCAAAGAATCAAGAAAACCAGTGACTTGATTAAAAGATGGGTTAAGGATCTGAGCTGAGTGTTCTGAAAAGAAGAAATAAAAATGGCTAAGGAACATCTTTAAAAGTGTTCAACGTCATTAGTAATTATTGAATTGCAAATTAAAACCACTTTAATATTTCATCTGACCCCAGTCACACTGGCTATGATCACGAGAAAAAATGATGATACGAAATGCTGGAGAGAATGTGGGGAAAGAGGAACATTAAATTAAAAATGAACCTGCCATTTGACCCGGCTATACCACTCCCTGGCATATGCTCAAAGGACTCATTCTACTGCAGAGATACTTGTACATCCATATTTGTTACTGCCCTTTTCACAATAGCTAAGAGATGGAAGCTACCTAAGTGTCCCTCAGCTGATGCGTCGATAATGAAAATGTGGTACATTTACACAATGGAGTTCTACCCAGCAATAAAGAATGATGAAATCATGACATTTTCAGGTAAATTAATGGAACTAGAAACTGTTATGCTAAGTGAAGTAACACAGACTCAGAAGAATAAGTGACTTATGTTCTCCTTTACTTGTGGATCCTAGCACCAAATTCTTATTTGTGAGCATGTATGGTGATGTTACTGCGGGAACCAGAAAAATAGAAAGGAACCAGGGAGGTAAAGGGAAAGAAGGAAGCTGAGAGAGAAGAACAGTAGGAGACAGGTGTTACTAAGGGAGAAACAGATAAAATGGGAGTATTTAAATGGGAGAGGGAGGCAGGGTTATACAAGGAACTATGAGGATTAAGGGGAAAAAGGAGCTCAAGAGAGGTGGGGCCAGAGCAGGCTGGTATCATCAAGGGAGAAATGGGGAAAATGCTGACACATTAAATGGGAAAGCCTAGAGGGAAGATTAGACAGGAAAAGAGAGAGAGGAGAGATAAATAATACCTACTTAGTGTAAAACACCAGAGGGAATCATATGAGTCTAACAACTTAATGATAAATTACACATACAATATCTCTACATGAGTCCATGTGCAAAGCTGAAGACCACATAACAAGAAACAATATCAGACAGGAGAAAGCTTCCTTTGAGTTGTTGGCCAGGGTGGTCCAAGAGTCTCCCAAAATTACACAGGGTATTGCCAGAGCCATTGAGTCTCTCCCAGAACTTGAAGGCAAGACCCTACTGCTGAAGACAGGGCATGCTACGGAGACGGGATTTGGTGCAACAGAGCTGAACTGACCTGGAAGCCACTTCCCCCGAAGGCTAGCTCTCATAGCTGTGCAGAGCACTATGCTAGCTGCTAAGGGAGAACATCAACTGATGGCCCAACACTAGCTTTATGACCAAATAACCACATCAACTACTGGCACAGCATACGACACTGGTGCAGTGGTGGCACTCTTATCGTGGGGACAATCAACCTAATTAGACTTGAAGCCCACTCAAAGGGAGGAAACTCGTGTGTGGTCCTGTAATCATAGCCAGATACACATGGCTGAAGAGGTCATAGATCTTAGAGAAATCCCCAAGGCTGTCACATCCCTAGAATAATGTAAGTTCTTACTAAGTGAAAAATATGTATCATTATATTTGCACTCAAGTATCCCAGTCACCATTCATCAAAGAAGCTTCATTTGTACCAGACAGAGACTAATATAATACCACAACTGGTCACACACAGACATTGTCTGTGAATTGCTGAAGCCTAAAAGGCACATCTACAATGCAACCTCTGCACCTAAAGCTCACAGAACATAGAACAAGGGGTAAAGAGGACACTAATGAATCTTTCTACTCTCATTAATGAACCTTCTTCATGCAACTGAGGGCCAGGAACGCAAAAGCCCACAAATGGCCAAAGTGTGAAGATTAGGAGTGTACAGAGTGTGTGTCCCTTGACAGGACTTTTATATTAAGCTTCACTCACCAGGGACCATTGTGGAACAGGAGGCCGAAAGACTGAAAGAGCCAGGGAGGAGGTGCCTGGTCATATGGAAATAGAGTCTTACAAGCTCCTGGACCCTGCTCATAGGAACCTGTACCAATGGTGTCAGGATGCGTTGGAGCCATGCAAACTCAAGTGGACAAAAACCCAGCATGGAACTAGAGAAAGGGCCAGCAGACCCCAATCTTTACTGAAGAAATATTGGCAGCTGATTACTGTTGGGTGAGGAAGAGCTAATCTTCTAAAAGTGAGGGACTCTGGATTGCCTGACCAGACCTCAGTGGATGAACTTGCACTGAGGAATGTCTGGGGACACTAACTTGACACAATAGGCCTTAACACAAATGATAGAGTGTATGAATTCTGGGGGGAGGGTTGTGGGAGGGTGCCAGTGAGGAAGGAGGTATAAAAGTGATTAAGGTTGATTGAGATTTTCTGTATGAAATACACAAAAATTCAATTTAAAAAAAGGATTAAGGTGGAGATAACCAGGCTGGCTTAACCTGTTGAAGGTTTAAGAATAGCAACTGTGTTCCCATATCATGGTGAGCTGTTCAGTGATACGTAATATAGGGGTCCAGCCTGGAGCAGCTTTGCACTTTGTATTTCCTCAGCAGGTCTTCCCATTCAGCTCCTTCAAGTGGAGCATAAAGCAGCTAGCCTTCAGTTTCCCAGAAAGAGATTAAGAAGGAACAGATCCTAGAGGCTTCTCGAGATCTCTATGCCTCAGTCACATTCCTTTAATTTCTTTAGACATTCTAATGTCTTCCCACCCTGAGGCCCTAGCTTAGAATATATCTGCAACATTCTTCATCCTTGATTTGGTAAGTGACCTGTATGCTAGAACTTTCATTTCAGGATCTTTTCTGTATAGATAATTTCCTTGGCAACCCAGGTCCCACACTGGGAAGGAGGTTCCTCTTCCAGGTCTCTCTCAAAATCTCTGTGTGTGTTTTTGGAGTATTTGTCAAAGATTTTAAATACTGACCTTTATGTCTGTCTCTCCTAGCACACCATGAGGCAGGATGTTATGTGCCCAGTCCTGCACATAGCAGGCTCAATAAATGTTTATTAAATAGAAATTTTTAAATTGTGACTAAGAGAATGAAAGTCTAACTCTAAAATCTTTTTCTTTCCATTAATTCCTTCAGCTTTCAATGCTTAATATTGTACCTGTCCCCCCAGGATGGAGCTCAATAGAAGTTAGTGCCTTCCCTCCCTCCCTGTTGCTTACTCCTCACCTTCCCTCTCACTTTCTGCCCCTTCCTCATTCCTTCCCTCTTTTGCCAGCCCATTTCCCAGGAAAACTCCTGCTTGTAAATGCTGGCAGATGACGAACCACAGTAGGCCTGACTCAAGTGTTCAAGACCCATTACTCATTTGCAATGAGGGCCAGAGGGGTGGAGAACTCAAGTGCATGAGACAAGTAGGGAGAAAGTCAGGGATAGCAAGAGCTTTATTTGAGCCCTACTCACTAGCTCACTAAACTGGGTGGGAACTGAGCCCCACTAGGTATCCATAGGGAACACACATAGAGCAGTCTCTGGAAAACAATTAGACAGAATCTCCGAATCCCACCTCCAAATCAAGAAAGAACATATTTCTATTCTGTGTCTCCAGCACCTGATGCCCGAGGACCTCCACGATATACCCAACAACTATTCACAGGGCTTCTGCTTACATAGCTCTGGACACAGAGAACTCACTACCTCTAAAGAAGAAAACATACAAGTCCTCTGTTGTATCATTTGTATTATGCTATCAAAGTTTAGGTCCCATCTCAAGGGAATGGCATTGGGACCATGAGAATGGTCTGCCCGTCATTGGGTCCATCTGAGTCAGAGGACATAAAGATTTGAAGGGTTCAGTGCATATCTATATATCACATAAAAGGAAATACACTAAAATGTTAACAGTAGTTACACTGGATTGTACTGGAGTTATGTATGATTTTTGTTTTCTTCTCTGTATTCATCAACACTTGCAGACTCTTACACAATAAGTCCATGCAGTGGTTTAGACTATGGAGAGGATAGCTAAAGGGTATGAGGTTTCTAAGAGAAAAATGAGAACATTCTTAGTTGTGATGTTTACTGAGCTCTGTGAATACAATAAAAGACATTAAATTCTATACTTTCAAAGAGTAAATTCTGTGGTATATGAATTATAGCTTAATAAAACTGCTGTTTTAAAAAGGACAATGAACCTAACTTTTAAAATATGTGGTGCTTTTGGAGTCTGAGAAAATGAAATAAAATGTTAAAAAAAAATTTCATTGTATATTTTTTTCAAGAAGAAGAATCAAGAAAAAGGGAAAAGGGAGGAGAAAGAGGGAGAAGATAGGAAAAAGGAGAGCAAAAGGTTGCCTTGCCTTGGTGGTACCACCAACCCAACAGCAGCAGGGCCCCTTCTTCCCATAGTCAGATTCCACAGAACAAAGCAGGGGTCTGCATCCTCATAGGATTGCACGACAGGACAGCCTTCCTGCTTACAGGCCCTGTGACAGGCCTACTCTGCTTCCCAGGCCCCAGTCCCAGGACTCCTACAGGCCTGTCCATCTTGCATTCTACCTCCAGATCCCTCCTGTGGAACCTCTATTAATCTCCTCATCCATCAAGTACACAGAGTCAGACTTTTGGGGTGGGGGAATCAGGTATAAATTATGAGAAAACACTCACAACTCTTAGATACACACACTGGTGGTTATTATTAGAGAAATTTGGTGACTTATCAGAATGCTTGATCTCAAGTGTACAGGCAGTAGGAAGCCTTCCAGGAGACAAGAGGGAAGCACAGTGTTCTAGGAGAGAAGCTGTTGAGCAGAGGTAGCCAGTGAGAAAACGTTTCAGACATGTAAACAAGTACAAGCACACAGACCAGAAACTGAAAGAAATCAGGTTGCATGTGGAAATTTGTTTCTTTGTTTGAGTTCTTCTTCCCTTTCTGTCTCAGCTTTCCAGAGTTATGGCTGCCACAAGATGACACAGGGCTGCAGTTCTGGGAAAATGTAAAAATAGAAATTATATTATCATTGGGCTGTGTAAGCAGTGCCAGAAAGATGAGAAAGTGCCACCAGGCTTGGCTGGCTTCCATGCTGGACCCTATATTCAAGGTCAACCCCAATTCTCCAGAGCAGGATGTACTATTCCATTATAAATCATTCTGAAATAGCTTCATATTTTGCATTGTGTCTGCATGTGAAGCTTCAATGACATCGTAGGTGGCCTTGCCTTGAGAGTGGTGAACTCTATAGGATGCTTCAAAGGCACATTATAGGCTTTAGTATAAGGCTCATCATCATGGTGGGAACTGGCCCCCAGAGCTGGGCAAGAATGCCTCTTCTAGACGAAGACTGTGGCAAGCAAGAGATACTGGGCCTTTCTGTGGAAGTAGACTGGCTGTTCCAACAGCGTCAGGCTGTGCCCTGAGACCTTTATCGATGTGCAAGGGGCAGGGGGTGCTGAGTCTCAGGCAGGTCCTGGTTTTCCACCCTCACCTCTGTTACGAGCGTTTGGAGTTCTCAGCTATGACTTGGGCATAATGACACTGCCCTACAGCATAGCTGTCAAGGTCACTAAGAGAAGCTATCTAGCCATGCTGGGGATCTCAACGTTTGGAAGATTGAGGTCAGGAGGATTGTCAACTTGGAGGCCAGCCTGGATTATACAGTGAGTTTCAGGCCAACCAGAAGAGTATGAGATCTTATGTCAGGAAATGAAGTAGCGGCTGGAGAGATGGCTCAGCAGTTAAGAGCACTGACTACTCTTACAGAGGACCCAAGTTCGATTCCCAGCACCCACATAGAGGCTAGCAACCATCTGTAGCTCCAGTTCCAGGGGATCTGATGTCCTCTTCTGACCTCTGTGGGCATTTCATGACAGGGGCGCACGTACATACATGCAGGCAATACACTCATGCACATAAAATAAAAATAATAAATAATAAATAATATTTAAAAGGAAATAAAGAAGGAGGAAGAGGAGGAGCAGGAGAAGAGGAAAAAGAGAGAGGCTATAAAAGCCTAGAGCACAAGAGAGCCACCAGTACTTAACCACTTTCCATCCCTTCAGGGGCAGAGGCCATTCAAGGGGCCTAACTTTCTGAGGAGGACAGAGCAGTGATTGTAAGGGATGAACCATCAAATCTGAGTTAGCTCTTAGCGAAGGCACTGTGCTGTCAGTGCTGAAGGCCTTCTTTGATTCACTACCTCACTAAATGTTTCCAGCTGTCTCGAAGGCAGGTCTATCAGGAGTCCTACAGTGTAATACAGATGGGAAATGGGAAGCAGCTCAGCAAGTAAGGCGACTTGTCCAAGGTTACATGGCCAGCAACTGGAGGAGACAGATTTTGCATTCTATGTGTTGGAAGACAGGGCTGGGGTCATGAACTCTCGTGAGGCACGAGGAAGTTCAGGTTCACAGAAGAACTCTGTTCAAAGCAGTGTTAAAGGAAAGTAATCAGACAGCCGTCAGGAGGATACCATGGCTGATTTCCTGCCTTTTAAGAGGAGTGGACAGAATTTCAGTTACGTAAAACAAGGGAAAGCAAAGCAGAAAAAAGCAGTGGGGTGTGCTATGGGGGGCCACAGCGGGAAGAGCCCTGAAGAAAGCACTAGCCAGGAATGAGTGCTGCAGCTCTGACCCTTACTGCTGCCTAGTCATCATGAACAATCTATCTTAGTTCCTTGGTCCTCAGTTTCCCCATCTTCAAAATGTGGATGGTTATAGAAACACCCTTATAAGGATGGTAGGACACTTTTATGAAAAATTACCCATTAAATCTCCTGAAATAGTACCAGCAATTGCTGTTCCTTCACAGAGGTCAGAAAACCCAGTCAAGAATTCACATTGGGGCCAGGTCACGGATGCCTCTGGCTGAATTTGGACTTTACTTGAAGATAATGGAGAGTCATTGATGATTTGCAGACCAGAGTGTCATGAGCCACAGCTGTGTTCTAGGAAGATCAGATTAGCAGAGTCATAATAGAAACTCTCCTGCAGAGGTCAGGGAATGCTGACATTTCTTTGATGTCCAGATATGATGGGAACATTTTGTATTTGTGAACTGGATAGGGTAAAAACAACCTAAGCACCTCTGCTCTGGAATGTGCTGTCATGAGATCCAGACATGGGGGGTGGAGGCTCATCTATTCCCTGTACCTTAATGACTACAGATTCCTAACCATCAGATACTCAGACACACTTATCCTTAAGTAACAAGGCCTTAGCTTATTTTCTGTGACTCTAACATGATGTGATAGATTTTGGTCGAGGATACTGGAGACCGGGAAATCCAAGGGCAAGTGACCAAATGAGAAAGTCAAATCACAAAATGGCGGGAGGACAACTGAGAATGAGCCAGTAAGATAGGACATGGGAAACAATGGGCTACATTTAGATCTTATCCTCTCAATAACAAACTACTCCAGAAACTGGGACACCAGTTCACTAATGAGAACTTAACCCTCAAGAACCCATTTGACTCTCTCTGGGCTCTACCACTTAATATAACAATGCTGGCATTGAGCCTCCAACACTGGAAGGGAGGGACAATTCCCTAATGGTAGCAGATAAGTTTTTGGAAATGTCATTACAAGCTCCAGTCTCCTCAGAGGTCCAACAGGGATCTCTGAGTTATACTTTGTCACAAACCTGGCTTGGCGAGTCAGGTGGAACCACACCGGCTTCCATCCTCCTCAACATGGTGCTCCAGCAAATACTGACCAAGGTACCTGTCAAGTCTCACTTCTCGGCTGCTTACTTCCATTGTCCTTCTGCCTTCAATAGGCTCTGCATGTCTGGCCTTTTCTCACTCTGCTATAGGGAAAAGGAGCCATCATGTAATGCCCAGAGAAGGACTCCCAAAGACCACCAAGGAATCCGGAGTGTATGCAAAAACAAAGAGCCTTTATTCAAGCTTAAGCTTGGACTCTCAGACCTCACCAACGCAGTTGATCCATGCTGAGAGCCCCGAGGGGAGGGGCCAGGAGCTTTTTATTGAGGGGAAGAGAATTGCAGGGTCACATTATGGTTGGTCCAGGAAGTCCACGTGCGCCAAACATATTTCAAATTGTTTGGAGGTGGGTTAAGGGGTCTTCTTATTGATGGGTGTTGCCTTCAGAGCAAAGGAATGTGCTGACTGTTACTTAGGCTCACTGTAAGGTCCTGTTTTTACCTCATAAGGTCTTATTGTGCACGGGTTTGTCTGACATGCCCAGGCCTGTTCCTCCCCTTTGTCATGACCCGGGACTTACAATAGCTCTAGACTGGCAAAATGGAGGCAGCAGATCACAAAATGGAATCATAGCTATTTGACTCTTGTTATTCTAAAGCCAAGCATTTTATAGAAGTCAAAAGGAGTGGTTAGACTAAGAGGGTATAGGGATTGGAGGGGAAACAGATGGTTCCACATTTCCCCTTCTTTTAGTGAATAAAAGATGACCCAATCATGGGTCAGGGCGGCAGTCCCTATTGAGGAGGTGTAGGGGCTGATAGTCAGTTCTCAAAACCATCAACTGTATGGCATTGACCGTCCTGGACAAAGGACATTAACCGGTTGATGATTAGGGTCCACAAGTAAGAGCTAGGAGGAAGAGGAATAGCGACCCCGTCATTGCTGGGAGTAAAGAAGGTAACCAGGGGGATCTCGAGAACAGGGCCTCACACCAGTTCTGGTGGTTGAGTCTATCATTTTCTCATTCTGCCAATCTTTTTCTATTTCATCTAGAGACTGTCTGATGATCCTGGAATGGTTGACGTAAAAACAGCATTGTTCATTTAGAGCGACACAAAGTCCCCCTCTTTCTAAGAAAAGTAGGTCGAGCCCCTGTCTGTTTTGTAGGGTTACCTCGGCTAAGGGAGACAGGGCTTCTTCCAAGTGTGGGATAGATTTCTCAAGGGCCTGGATGTCTAGCTCTATAGCCTGTGGGAGAACGCAGTAGTTTTGATCCTGTAGGACAAGTGCTGAGGTGCTTACTCCCAGTGAGGTAGTCAGGACGATGGCCGCTGGGCCTATTTCACGCTTGGGTCTAGTCCAGGCTGAGAGCCTAACTTCCATTTCTTGGTCGGTCCAGTAGTGTAAATAGGGAACCAGCTGGACTAAGACACAGAAATATTTAGTTTGATTGAGCACTGAGGAATGTAGGCAAGTGGTTATTCCGGAACTGCAGGCCCACCCGGTGGTATTAGGGGGCAGCATATATGGGTGTGTTCTGTTGCTTATGGTTTGGGTGGTGCTACAAAGGTGTCAGTAAGGTGACACCTTTCCCGTTGAGGTTACACATAGCCCTTGGCCACATACCTGGTAGGATGAGTCCCCTTCTCCTTGTGGGAGGTGGGGTTCCACAAGAGATTGGGTCAAGGGTGTTAACATAGGTCCCTTGAAGGGCTAAGCCATCGTAGAATGGGGGGCTGAGATCCATGCAGAGCCAGCAGTGGGCTGTGAGATTAGGATTGATGACCTTTAAAGTGTTGAAGGTGGCATTTAGGAGACCTAGGGGCCTGGAAGATGGGGGTCTTTGAGGTGCTGGGGTACCTGTAGGGGGAGCAGAGGTGGCAGTCGTTCATGATTTGACTGGGGCTGGTTGCTACTGAGCTGGGAAACTACCAAGACCAGTCCCACAGGGGTCCCTTGTTCTGGGCCTATGTGTAAACGGACTGTGAAGAGAACCCCTGGGTCAGTCCCTGTGACGTAGAGCCTTGGCCCCCAAGTTAACCCATTTAGACATTTTTGTAGTTGCCCAGGTTCTTCACCTTTTGGGGTGAACTTCAGAATTACGGGGTTGCAGTTAGAGGAGCAGGAGCCTCTGAGCCCTCCATTAGGTTTTTACCCACATCCTAAGCAATACGAACGACCCTGGGAGCCTTTTTTACCTGAATTAGGTCAGTGGCAACAGGTGCTGTCCAGTAAATGTGTCCTGTGGACACACAGTCCCAGGAGGCACAAAAGTATGCCTCTGGTCCTCCACAAATTTCTTTTTGATTTCTGTTGTCAGCAGGGTAGACATAGAAATGATGATTCCTAGTCTGCCTAAGGGATTCCAGCTAGTTGCATCCATATGACAATGCTCCTGGGCTGTGGATGGAGTGTTCCCAAGCTCTGTCTGCCAGCTCGCAGAGGTCAAACATGATAATGGGATACCAAGTGCCGAAAGGTCCCGGAAAGGAAGTGGCATTTATCGTTTTTCCCGTTGCTGTATTACTGACTATCCAGGTGAAGTTTTTGATGTTGTTGGGAGACTTGGAGGCAAGGGTCGTAGAGAGGCAAAAAAAGACAGTAAAGGTTAAGGGACTGTAGCAATTTTTAACTTGAGGGGATTGTCCTTGATGCGTAAAATCTTCCATCTTTTGGAGGGCGATGCAGATGCAGGCGATGGATCCTGGGGAACCTCTGGTTTGTTGGGGTGTGGTCAGCCGTCCGGATGTAGGTGTGATGTATCCAAGTAGTGATCCTGTCCACCTTAACTGCTGTCAGTGTAGTCAGGAGCACCACGTACGGACCTTTCCAGCCAGGCTCTAGTGTCTCTCTGCGATGTCTACAAACATAGACCCAGTTGCCTGGTCGATAATTGTGTGGAGTAGGGGGAGGTGCTGTCTCATAGATAGCCTTCAGACGAGTCCATATATCCTTGTGTGTGTGTGAGCTACAGCCTCAAGAGAAGCAAGCAGTTGGCGGTTATCAAACTCAGCAATCAAGTCTGCTCTCAAATTGGGGAGGATGGGAGGGGGTCTCCCAAACATAATTTCATAGGGAGTTAGTCCCAACAGGTAGGGTGAATTTCATACCCCATATAGGGTAAAGGGGAGGAGAGCCACCCAGTCCCCGCCAGTCTCCATGGTTAATTTGGTAAGCATCTCTTTTAGAGTTCTATTCATTCTTTCTATTTGTCTTGGGCTTTGGTGCCTGGATGTACAATGTAACTTCCATTTTGCCCCCAACACACTAGCTAATTCTTGGGTTACCTGAGAAGCGAAAGCTGGTCCATGGTCAGAGCTCAAAAGAGCTGGTATACCATACCTTGGCAGTATGTCCTCCAGCAGCTTGTGGGCTACCACCTGAGCGGTTTCATGCTTGGTGGGAAAGGCTTCAGTCCATCCTGAAAAAGTGTCTACCAAAACTAGCAGATATTTGTAACCATACTTGCCTGGCTTTAGTTCTGCAAAGTCGGTCCCTGGTTTAGAGCCTCTTATTCAAGCCCCTTGTTCTTTAGTGAGGTTCTCGTGTTAGTTAACCAACCACTAAGGCATGCAGAAGCAATGGAGTCAACAAGTGGCTGGAGGTTCAGTACCTTAAGATGAGCATTTCTTAGGAGATCTGCCGTTTTTCTGGTTTCCAAGTGGGTGGTGCAATGAATATGGTTGAGGAAGCCCTTGGCTAAATTACTTGGCAGAATAATTTCACAGGCCCCATATGCCACCAGGCACCGATCTTTGGAGTCATGGGAAGTTTATGTATCAAGATCAAGTCTTCCTGAGAATAATTGGGTTGATCAGGTAATACTGGTGGGCCAGAGTCTGGCAGTTGAATTGTCAGGATTTGACAAGCCCACAGAGCCGCTTCCTTAGCGACTCAGTCTGCCCTCTGATTTCCTCAGGCTATAAGCATGTTGGCTCTCTGGTGTCCAGGGCAATGGACAATAGCCAGCTTCTTAGGCAGCCATAGGGCCACTAACAGATCTATGATTTTCTGTTTATTTTTAATAGTCTTTCCCTCGGCTGTGAGCAGCCCCCTCTTCTGGTAGATGGCTCCATGCATGTGAGCTGTGGCAAACGCATAGTGGCTTTCTGTGTACACATTTAGGTGTTTGCGTTTTCCAAGTCTAAGAGCCTCAGTCAGAGCTATCAGCTCGGCTTTCTGTACTGAAGTCCCCACCAGCAGGGCTGGCACCCAAACAGTCTCAGTCTCTGTTACCACAGCGGCCCCTGCATACCTGTGTCCATCCTGTACGAAACTGCTGCCATCGGTGAACCAGGTGACTTACATCACAGAGTGGCTGATCAGTCAGGTCTTCTCGGAGACCATGTATCTGGCTCAGAATTCCCAGGCAATCGTGCAGGGACATGTCCAAGTCCGGGTCCGGCAGCAGGGTGGCTGGGTTCAGGGCAGCACTTGGGAGGAATCGAATTCTCGGGGATTGAGAAGTAAGCTCTGATAATGAGTTATTCGGGCGTTACTTAACCAGCGATCGGGCGGCTACCTGAGGACTACTTCAATAATGTGGGGAGTGGTGATACACAGTTCCTGCCCTAAAGTCAACTTATCTACATCCTTGCCTAGAAGGGCAGTAGCAGCTATAATCCACAGGCATGGCTGCCATCCGGCGGCAACTGGGTGTAGTTTTTTGGATAAATATGCCACTGGTCTCTTCCAAGGCCCTAAGGTTTGGGTCGGGACCCCTTTGACCACCCCCGTCCTTTCATCTATGTAGAGTTGGAATTGCTTAATAACATCGGGGAGCCCCGAGGCTGAGGCTATCAGGAGGGCTTGCTTGACCTCCTTAAAGGCTTTCTCCTGCCTCTTGGTCCAAATGAAAGTCTCATTTTCTTTCCTGGCCTCATAGAGAGGCATGGCCAACTCAGCAAACCTGGGGATCCATAGGTGGCAAAACCCTGTGGACCCCAGGAACTCCCTCACTGCCCTCCGGGAATGAGGGGTGGATATCTTCAGCACTGTTTCTTTCCTGGCATTGGTAAGCCACCGTTGCCCTTCCTTTAATATATACCCCAGATAGATTACTTCCTACAGGCTTACTTAGACCTTTTGAGCAGATCCCTATATCCTAACCTGCCCAGAGCTGCCAGTAACTCTCTAGTTCGTTGTTGGCATAACAAGGCATCGTCTGAAGCTATTAGGATATCCACATATTGTAATAGAGTGAGCTGGGGATGTTCCAGACTGTACTCACCCAAATCTTTGTGGAGGGCTTCATCAAACAGAGTGGGTGAGTTCTTGAATCCCTGCGGGAGGCAAGTCCAAGTCAGCTGTCCATTAAAGCTGATTTCTGGGTCTTGCCATTCAAAGGCAAAGAATGGCTGGCTCTCCTTGGCTAAGGGCAGGCTAAAGAAGGTGTATTTTAAATCTAGCACAGTATACCAGCTCCAGGAGGGTTGTAAGGAACTTAAGAGGGTGTAGGGGTTGGGCACTGTGGGGTGAATGTCCATGACCCGTTTGTTTACTTCTCTCAAGTCCTGAACTGGCCAGTGGTCGTTTGGATTTGTTTTCTTTACTGGAAGGACAGGTGTACTCCATGCCGACAGGCATGGTACCAAGATGCCTTGGTCTTTTAGTCGCCGGATGTGCTGAGTGATCCCCGATCTAGCCTCGTGGGACATGGGGTACCGCTTTACCCGTGCCAGAAGTACTCCGGGTATTAGCTCTACCCAGATGGGGGGCCGGTGGGCTGCCAGCCCCATCCCTCCAGTCTCTGCCCAGGCAAGGGGAAATTCCTGCAGCCAGACAGAAATTTCTTCGCTGGCTGGGGATTAACTCTCTGATGCAATTGGAATTCATCTTCACTTGTAGGGTCAGCACCTGAATGGGATGGCCTCCTTTATCTGCCAAATGAGCCCCATCAAGTGAAAAGTGAGTGTGGCCTCTAATTTTGGTGAGCAAGTGTCTACCCAAGAGTGGGTAGGGGCAATCAGGCATATCGAAGGAGTGGGACACCCGGCCCATGCCTAGGTCCACTTCTCTTCCGGTGGTCCATGAATACTGGTTTATGCCAGTTGCTCCCTGAACCCAAGATTTTTTGTGAGATAGTTTTCCTTCGGTTTTGGTTAGCACCAAATGCTGAGAATCCATATCCACATGAAAATTTATGGGTGTCCCCTCCACTCTGGGGGTTACCCTGGGCTCTGGGAGGGAACCTGAACCCTTAGCCACTCATTTCCCCAATCTCGAGAACCTGTACCTCTTCTCAGGCCCATCCCTGCTAAGCTGGCCTCTTTGGGCAATCCTTTCTACAGTGGCCCATTTTTTTTTTTTTTTTTTACAATATGCACATTGATTTCTTTGTAGTTTTGGCCACCCTTCTGGATATTTCCTACCTTGCTCAGCTGACAGGTGTCGTAGCTGACATTCTCATTGGTTAGGTGACTTGGCAGATGTGGCCAGAAGAATCTTGGCAAAGTCACGGGTCTGTTTAGCACTGGCTGCAGTGGCAACGCAGGCCTACTTATCTTCAGGGCTCTCCCAGTGGTTGTAAACTTTTTCTGCCGCTGCCAGGAGATCCGGTAGAGTCTTGTCGGCCAGCCTGTGTAATTTCTGCAACTTGCAGCTAATGTCAGGCGCTGATTGCTTTACAAATGCTAACACTGCTGTATTTTTGTTTTCGGGTGCCTTGGGATTCATGGGGGTGTAGGTACGAAACGCCTCAAGGATTCTTTCTAGGAATGCTGCTGGGGATTCTGTTTTCTCCTGTTGCACATCACTAATCTTACCCAAATTAGTTGGGCACCTCACAGCTGCCCATAGAACCCCCCATTAGAGTCTGGTGGTAGACCCAGAGTCTCTCCTCACCTTCTGCTACATTAAAATCCCAATTCGGTCAAACCAGAGGGAAGGCTTCATCAATCAAAGCCTGGTTGGTAGTGGGGTCCCTATCTACCCTGGGAACCTGCTTGCGTGCCTCAGTCTGGATTCGATCCCTTTCCTCTGAGGTGAACAAAACCTGCAACAGCTGCTGAATGTCATCCCAAGTGGGTTGGTGGGTGAATAAAACATATTCTAACAAATCAATAAGACCTTGAGGCTTATCTGAAAATTTCCCCTTTTGTAGTTTTCACTTATAAAGATCACTAGTAGCAAATGGCCAGTATTGCATCTGTTGGTCCCCTGCCTCATTAAGGGGTCCCACAGCTCTCAGTGGGAGGACAGTGGAATCTGAGGCTAACTGCAGCTGCCCTATTAGGACTATCCTCTGAGTTTGATGGAGTTGCCCTTCCACCTCCTGGACCGGAGGTGTTTCTGCCTCTCCCAGAGAATCCTGAGGCTCTGCCTGCAGTGAGGGCAGGTAGGGAGGTGGCTGAAGCAGGAGTTCTTCTTCTGTATTCCCCTGTAAAACAGTATAGAGGGTGGCAGATGGTTTAGTCCCATTGTTTCGCAGCTTGTCCTCGTGTAAGGCGAGAACAGTCGGTCCTGGGTAGGAAGGACGAGGAAGGAACTACTTAAGCCAGGTTGGGGTTCCTCTACCATAGCCTGCCAGGTCATGATGTATGGGACCTGGTCAGGATGGTCAGGTAAACTATATCCTTCACCCTGTAGATGGTGGGGCAGTCAAATGTGCCCTCCTCCAGCCACCCAACACCGAAGGTTGGCCATTCATTCCTGCAAAAGACTTCCCCTTTTTCACTTACAGCCCCAGGCTTTTGGCCCTCATCTTAAACTCTGGGATGTGATCCTGAAAAAGACTGAGTGGGGTTACCTGGATTTGTCCCATTTCTTCCAAAACAATGAGAGTCACAAACAAAACAGAAACCACAGACACACAGAAACAAGACAAGATTGACTGGCTCCTTAAACTAAAAGTAGGATGACAGCCTCTCACCATTTGGTGGATGTGACCCGCCCCACCCTTCCAAGTTCATGAGTGGGATCCAATCCCAATCAGGTGGACCTGGGACATCTCCTGAGTTCCACACCCTGGGGTCCTCCAGTGCCTGGACTTCCTGCAGGCAAACCTCAAATGCCTGGCGTGAAACCAGTTACGTGCGCTACAGAGAAACAAAGACAAAAGACACTTACAATCGGAAGAGACTCCACACTCCGGGGGTCCTAGTGGGGTCTTGGGGATCCCGGACGAGCCCCCAAATGTAATGCCCAGAGAAGGACTCCCAAAGACCACCAAGGAATCCGGAGTGTATGCAGAAACAAAGAGCCTTTATTCAAGCTTAAGGTTGGACTCTCAGACCTCACCAATGCAGTGGATCTGTGCTGAGAGCCCCGAGGGGAGGGGCCAGGAGCTTTTTATTGAGGGGAAGAGAATTGCAGGGTCACATTATGGTTGGTTAAGGAAGCCCACATGTGCCAAACATATTTCAAATTGCTTGGAGGTGGGTTAAGGGGTCTTCTTATTGGTGGGTGTTGCATTCAGGGCAAAGGAATGTGCTGACTGTTACTTAGGCTCATTGTAGGGTCCTGTTTTTACATTATAAGGTTTTATTGTGCACAGACTTGCCCAACATACCCGGGCCTGCCTGAGCCTGCCTGGGCCTGTTCTTTTGGACATAATATAATGTGGGCCTAGCCAGGCCACCTGCTAGGAGGAATAGAGGAATGGCTCCTGTGAGTGTAGCGTTCTGCTCTGGCTAGTTGTGAGACCAGCATCTGGAAAGAACCTGCCTATCTGGGGACAAACATACTATTGGCTGTATTTGGGACCCCACCCCATAAGGTCATTGGCTATCCAGACCTATAAGAGCTTGTGCACCTATTCAATAAACGAGTTAGCAGTGCCACGCGCTTGCCTGCTTCCCATCCAACTCCCGGAGTCTGTGGCTTGACTCTGGGTCTGCTCACCCCCAACTCATCGGGATGGCCCTCCAAAGTCCACTCAGGCTGGACCCGAGTGGTGTGACACGATCGTAACTGACACGACTATACTGTTCCTTCCCTTTGTCATGACCGGGGACTTACAATAGCTCAAGACTGGCAAAATGGAGGCAGCAGATCACAAAATGGAATCATAGCTATTTGACTCTTATTATTCTATAGCCAAGCATTTTATAGAAGTCAAAAGGAGTGGTTAGACTAAGAGAGCATAGAGGTTGGAGGGGAAAAAGTGGTTCCACAATCTGGGCCAGGGAATTAATCAGACTATGGCCATTGGGTAAACGAAGAAGGGCATGAAAGACTAGCTTTAGGCTGGGAGGTGGCATAAACGGGGATGGGCTTGGAGGAAACTGTAGAAATCTGACCCATGCTTGTGAACATAGCCATAATGGGCCTTCTGCATAGTTCAGCACCTCACCCTGGGGGCAACTACAGTGACGGCTGCCAATGCACTAATGACACAGGTAAAGAGGATGAGACAGGCTCCTGGAAGGGCCATACAATGACCTCTGATGTCCTGGACAAGATTCCAGGGTTCGGGAAGTCTCAGGCAGTCCCTGTTACACCAAGAGAGGATGAGGTGATGAGTAAGCCTGAGTTCTGGCTCCAATTCAGTATCTCCACTCCTCTCTGTGCCTTGATGCCATCGCCTCAGGTAGTCATGGAACTAGTGGCCCAGCTAGTTGTTATGCAGCTGGATAACCAGGCTGCCTTGTACCCCATACCCACGTGTGTGCTCAGAACTCCTTCCAGTGGGTCTCACACGTCCTAAGCATCAGCATCTCCATAGGGCTTGTGGCCTCATAAAGCTCTGAGCCTGAGAATTTGCATCTGTGACAAGTTCTCAGGTGAGGCCCAGGCTGCTGCTTCTCACATTACCAGTCTCTATCCTCCCATCTAGGACTCCAGGAAGTTAATGTCAATGATACCAGTTCCCATTCAAGTGACTCCAAGGCAGGGGTCTGAACTCCCTCTCAGGTCCTCGCACAGAGTTCCTACAAGCCAGGAACTGGGGAGCTCAAAAGCATTACCCCTTCTAGGCCTGTGTTACTTAACTCTCTGAGCCTCAGGTCTCTCATCTTTAGATGGAGATGATCCTACCACGTCATAGTCATAGCTTGTAAGTGCTCAACTGCTCTCTCAGCAAGCCCCAGTGTTCTTTCGCCTGGGGCTGATTTGTCTCGCTGCTAATACGACACATCTTCCTTTGTTACACACCTTGTGCTGTGAACTGAACTGAGGAGGGAAGGACTTTGGGAGAGGAGGAGGAAAGAATGCCTGTCCCAGGCGCCTTCCTCTCAGCCCAAGCTCTATTAGCCCTTCATCCCCGTCTCCAGAGACCCTCTCCTCCTCCCAAGAGCTTCCATGATGATCCGTCACATTTCACTTTTCTAATGCCATTTATTCCCTTCCAAGAAAATGACATGATTCTCAAACCGAGATTCCTATAGGACTCAGACTGGTAGCAGGGGACAGCACAGCATGACCCAGCTGTTGGAGACTGCAAGTCCGCTGAAGAGGGGACAGAAGCTATTCTTTTACCACTCATCATGCCCAGGTGGGAACGAGGCTTGAGAATGAGATAGCCACAGTTTTAATTTCTTCCAAGGAATCTAGAAATCCAGGTATTTGCATGATTTCTACCCATTTCTCAATGGTTCGATCAAATTTAAGCCTAAAAGACCAAGCACCTAATGTTTGGACATGCAAGCCCACAGGTAACACCCTCTCCCCTAGAACCACTGTTCCAAAATGATGTAGCTGATCTCCAGAGTCGTGGCCAGGAACTACATCCTTCTTGGGCCCAAGGTACATCCAGTGTTGCTCTGTGTTTTTAGCAGCGCACTCAATGGCATTGTCAACCCGAGCTGGGATGGGCACAAGGGAGGTGTGTGTATGAACTGTGAGAAGGTGACTAGGTGGGTGACACAGGCATTAATTAAGGCAGACACGGATGGTAAGACACAGGTTCAAGAGGGTGCTGTTTGGCTGGGCTTGAAGCTTCCCTCAGTGCTAGAAGCAGATAAGTAACTAACTATTGGGACTAAGCAAGCCTATGGGAACTGGGCTGATAGTGGAGGGGAAGCTCCAGTGTGGAGCCAGCCAGGAGCCGGTAGAGTCCACTAGAGGGCAGTCGTACTCCATGAGAGAATATGGGAGACAGAAAGTTGCTGGAAGGAAACCCACCCTCTGCTGCTTCCCTCAATGGCTTCTCAGGGTTCACTGGCGCCCACCTCTTTCCCTTCCCAGTGATATTGATCTTATGTCCCCATTCCCCCAGCTCTCCCAAGACTCTTGCAATAATGGGGTCCTTTCTCATGGGGGTCAGAATTGGTCCAACAAACATCTACTGTTTATTATGTACCAGATCCTATTGTAAGCACCAGACATAAACCAGGAATCTTACTCTTGAACTGGAGACATGGCTCAGTGTTTAAGAGCACTGTGTGCTCTTGCAGAAGACCTGGGTTCAGTTCCCAGCATTAACAGGGCAGCTAACAACCATCACCAACTACAGTTCCAGGGGATCCACCTCCCCCTTCTGGCCTCTGTGGGAATTGCACCCACAGTGTGCACATATACATCCAGGTGAAATGCTCACACACATCAAATTAAAATGAATTAATAACAAAATTTAAAGATCTACCCTCATTGAACAAGCATACTAGACAGAGGAACAAATAGAGAGAGTCATCAATATACTTAGTGTGTTTTGAAGTGCAAGTGTTTTGGCAACCATTAAAACAGGAATGGGGCAGGTAGCAGTGACTGTGACTTCCATCCACCAACTCATCCATCCATCCTTTCATCCACCTATCCATCCTGGTAAGCAAGACAGTCTCCGAGGAAGTAAGAATTGAGACAAGGGAGTTCTGGGCAGAGGCAACAGTGAACAACTGGAATGGCCCTGATGGCAACAGGTGGGCGTTTTCAGAATCATGTCAGCCAGGCTGCTGTGCAGGGATCAAGGGGAGAGGGGGAACGATGGGCCAGAGAGGGCAGTAGGGCCTTTGAACAGATAGGCCCTGTTGAGGATCCGGCTGAGGATCCTCCACAGCTTCTCCTGTCTCCAGTCTCTGTTCTCAGTGCCTGAGGCTCTCTGGCTTCTATGCTTGTCTTTCTACCTCCATTTCAGAGCTTCCTGCTTCCTTTTTCTCTTCTGCTCATTTCCTCCAGTGTGACACTGGCTCTACCTGAGCTGTCTAATGTTGAGTGTTGTCATGAGTCTTTCTGGCTTCAAACTCACCGTTTCCTCTATTTCCTGCCAACTCACTACCTTGTGGGCATTTGTGGACTCCAAACTGTGGTCTTCCCTGCTCATCACATCCCTCCTTTGCATTCACATGCCTTCTCCTGCTGTGTGCCAGGCAGGATCTGTCAGAGATGGAGGTAGGCATGTTCTTCAACTCAGAGGCCCTGGATTCAATCCGAGGTTGGTCAATTTTTAGTTAGGTGTCTCTGGGCAAGTCATTTAACCTTCAAGGATTCAATTTCTCTAGGTGTGTTGGAAGGTTCAGAAGCATGTGTGCATGCTTAGTTGTTTATGCTATTTATTACAAAATGCTTTCAGTCCATCCAGAGGTTCTATATTTTTTAAGATGCAATTTTTGGCATGTTAATTTGTTTTTTGAAGCAGAGTGTCATATATCTCAGACTTGCCTGGAACTCTGATACCAAGGATGACCTTGAACTTCTGATTGTTGTGCCTCTACCTGTGTAGTGCTGTGATTACAAGTGGGCATCACCGCACTGAGTTTTATTCAGTGCTTGGTCTCAAACTCAGGCCCTTATGCATGCATGCTTTATCAAATAAGCCACATCTCAATCCCAGAAGCTAGACAATTTTAAGGCGTCCTCAAACCTCACCCATCTGATGACACTCAGCTCAAACATGTGTCCACCTTGAAGTCATCCTTGAAGGTTTGGAAAAATCTGATCCTTCCTTTCCTTGGGTGTCCACAGTTCATCATCCCTTTCTCCAGGTTGCCATCTTGCTGATATCCTTGTCTTATATTAATGTGCTTCAGTTACTTGATCACACACATAATCTTGGAATTGCAGCACTCGCTGGCATTCAGTGTGTTCACAGTGTCTTCTAACTACTACATTACTTTCAGAACTGTTTCTTTCCTCTTGCGTGTCAGAAGATTTACAACATCAAAACAAAAACAAAAACACCAGTGTCAGTTAGTGACTCTCTAGACTCCTTTCTTTGACAATCTTTTGTGCCCTTTCTCTAGAATTTGCCTTTTCTGGGTATTTCATATAAATGACTAGTATGGCATGAGATCGTGCTTGGACGTTTTCACTTAGTTTCGTGTTTTGTGGTTCACCCATGTGATATCATGTAAAATTACTTAATTTCCTTGTATGGATGAATAACATTAGATTTTCATCCATCCATTCATTCATTCATTTCATTCATTAACTCATTGGTAGACACTTGATTTATTTCTACTGTTGTCTCCTGTGAATAGTGTTATTATAAACATTTATGACTGAGTAATATTTGAACACCCTGTTTAATTCTTTTAACCTAGAATTCCTGTATTACAAGTAATTCTGTTCTTAACATTTTAAGGAACCACCCTGTGGTTGTCCACAGTGTCTGTAGGCAGCATTTTACATCCTTACTAATGGTGTATAAGTCTACTATTTCTTCATATTATCTGTTTATAGCCATCGTAATCAGTGTGAAGTTGAATTTCTTCAGCCACTTATGTCTCAGTTTCCCCATCTCTTAAATGGGCATAACTGGTTAGTAATTAAAACTTGCTTTCATCTAGAACAAAGAACTGAACACTGCTATCTCCCATAGATGGGGCTAGGGACTTTTATGGCCTGAGCCTTATGGCTGCAGGAGGTCCCTCTACGTTTAGATCCTGCTTTTATCATGACCTTTCTATGATCATATGGGAGTGCCACTCACCACCTATTTCTGGCTTCAGTAGGTGAGACTGTAAAGATCAGATACCAACACCTGCTCTGCTACCTTGCTGGCCGCTTGCCGCCAATCATATGGTGCACCCACAGTAAATAGAAATTTTGGCCTCTCTACCTCTACCTTTTCATCAAGAGACAAAAATTTTCCTTGCCCTTTTTCCTTTTTAATTCCTGACAAAGCAAAAAAGCCTTGAAGATAGACGGAGTGTGGAATGCTGACATCTGGTTCTTCCTGTATCTAACCGGGCCTCAGGCTTTTTGTCTTCAGTTCTCAGTTTTCTACGGTTACAATAAGGGGAGTGGCCAGGTGGAACTGGACCACAGAATAAGAGATCAGGCAGAGCTACTTCCACAGTACCTTCCAAGATGTTCTTCCTGGAATCATCTTCCAGCTTCTTGGGTGCAGGTGTCCTCAAACTCTAGCTACCAGGAAATGGTTCAACTTTGGATTTGGCAGGTGTTTCTGATTCTGTTATCCAAATCAAATAGATCTGGTACTCCGCACCTCTGTGGAGAGCAGACTTGCTCAGCTCTGAATGCACCGGGCAGTCTTGACTCAAGTCATCAGGCAGCAAGCACCTTTATTCATGGAGTCAGCTCTTGGGCCCTCCTTTGATTTCTTGACGATAGCTATTCTGATTTGAGTAATCTCTACTTCACAGGGGAGAAAACTGAGGCATGAAAAATTCATGTGCTGAGTGGCAGTGAGGATCGCAAGTCAAAGAAAGTTGGCCTCTAGCACATGTGCCAATATCCACTAGATTATGAGACCTGGCACCATTGTTATTATGACCATTATTATTCGCCTTGTAACATCATAGTGTAAGTTATATCAAACCCTCCAGCTCTTACCTTAAGGCTCCCACCTTATCTAGGGGCATCCACAGGGTCTCATTTTCTATTCTGTTTACCTGGAAGCCTTCAGTGTCATCTCTTCTCAAGGCCTCACAAGAAGTGCCAAACTTAATTTGTACTGCAGTGGAGTGTGGTGGTAAGAAATACTTTAAAATGTGCAATTAATCGTCACATGGACATTTTGGGTAACACATCAGGATGAACTTCCTGACAGTGAGAATCATGAAAGACAAGTAGAGAGAGCCAGTCTGCTTGGGGACAGAGGGAGGTTTTCTCTTTTCTTTCTTTTTTGTGAGGAAGCTCATTAATCAGAAGATATAGCAAATGGCCCCAGATATGGCCCACTGGTAACTGGCAGTGGGGGCAGTGAGCAGGCCTGGGAGCCATCCTCTCGAACTCTGAGTTTGTGCTCTCCCTTAGGCTCGGCCTCTCCTGCTCTGGCTACAGGACTGGAGACACAGCCTTGACTGTTCCACCCAGAGCCTCAGAACTGTCCCTCAAGTCTCAGACAGTGAAACAGTTCTGTGAGTACCTGGTTCACGGGAAATGGCAAATGGCTGGATAGAAGGGGCTGCCCACACCTCTGGGGAGATGAAACTGAGAAGGCCAGTGGTCGGCCAAATGCTAAAAAGTCCCAAGAGCAAGGAGGATAGAGTGAAATACCCCCCTGAGAATGATAGAAGGTTCTAGTTGGATAAGTGTGATATGTCTATGTGTGTCCTGGGGATACATAGATGAGGGGAGAGACAATGACACATCTTCCCAGCTGTAGAGCCAGTTTAGCCTGGAGATGCTGGGTTCCTGTGAAAGAGAAGGATTATGGGAGGGGCTTAGGTCAACTTGTCCTGAATAAGGGGAGAAAACCCATTTCACCCCCATCCTCTGTGACCCTGGATCGTTATTTCTTTGCAGCAGGAGACTGCTGCCCTCTTGTCTCTTTCTGCTCTTGCCCCAGCAGGTGACATCCAGTAGAGCTAAGCTCAGAGCCAGGCCACCCACCTCAACAGGCTGCCTTCTTCCCTTATAAGGCCAGCGGCTGAGGGGAGACATTCTTAGGGCCCTGCAAAGGACATGCAAAGCACCACCACACCAGCCTGTTACTTCACCTGATATACACTTTTCTCCTGTTTGGGAGGCTGACCACACCTGTGATTCAGCTCTGGGTAAGGGCCACAGAGCACTTAGTAGCTATCTCCCCAGCTCTGACTGCAGCACTAGCTCTCCTTTCTGCATCTGTCTAGGATGCCTAGCACAATCAGCCCCAGCAGCAGCCATGTAAGCAGCATGTGAGGCTGTAAAGGCTGCATCTCTGCCCTTGCTTCATGACTGCTGCGGCCACCTCTCAGTTTGACTCCAGCAGAGGCTGGGTCTCCACAGTCCCCACAAGCCAGGGTGACTCCACCGGTCGACAAGATGGCGTAGGGCTGTGGGTCTGTGTGATATGTGAGTTCATGTGTAGCTCTGTATCCTGGATGGATTTTTTCTGTCCTGCTGTGTGGGCACATGGCTATATGACCAATATATCCTTGCATGACCATACTATAGCACATTGTGACACTGAGAATGCTTTCAAGACTATGCTGCTGGCAACACTACATGTTCTCCAGATGCTTATGTTTTTATTGTCAGGTGATGAGCCCAAAACAGCTCCTCTCATTCCCAAATTCCTCTACTAATCTCCATCAGGATGAAGATCAGCAATAGAGTGAGGTTAAGTGGCAAGATGGAAATGTCTTTTTCAAATAGTACTGGATAATAATGCTCATTTTTAAGCTGAAAGTTTAATGGTTTAATTTTAGCCCTTATGGAAATCTCTTTATGTTGAAAGCCATCTCATCAAAGCAGTCAGAACACAATGTTCCTTGTGTATAAATGGATGCATCAAAGCAGCCAGGTCAAAATGCCATCTCTCTCTCTCTCTCTCTCTCTCTCTCTCTCTCTCTCTGGTGTGTGTGTGTGTGTGTGTGTGTGTGTGCATGTGCGTGTGTGTGTGTGTGTACTCCTGTATGCGCCTGCCTGTGAGCCTTCAAGGGAGCCTCAGGCTCCCTTGTTATGAAATTTGGAACAGCCTAAGTCTCTGTATGCCCAGGAGCCTTGCTCAGTCTACAGTGCTTGTCTATATGGAGAGAGGTGTCCATCAACATTACCCACAGAAATGGCCTGGCAGGGAGTATCTCCCTGTGACTTTCACTCTACACTTTATGGAGGGGGGGATGTGGCGTGTAAGCAAAGAGCAGTCTTCTCTCTGTTATGAGGGATGGACCTTGGCCTGACTGACAACGGAGTAGCCAATAGCTTAAGGGAAACGCAGGGGAGGCAGGGAGGAGGCGGAACCAACATGGCAGCTTTTCGGAGGAACAGACAGAGATCGTAGCCACGCAGGAAGAAAAATGCCCCGTACCAGGCCCACGCAGACAGCCAGGAACCCAGGAAGCAGCATTCTAAGTCCTGGCAGTCCGGAGGATCACGTGAATGGGAGCACAATTCCGGGTGGAGCTAGGACCTGCGCACGGCTATCGGAGGCTCTTTGAGCCGGCCGCCAGCTACCCGGGAGAGGACTGAGCCAGGCGCCTGGCTGATGCAGACTTCGCTGGCCGCGCATAACCAGAGACTTTGTAGCTTTGTCCCGGGCGGGCCGCGGGTGCCCGACAGCTTTGTAAACGCCGTTAAATGAATAAACCTTTCTAAATAGAAAATCAGCTTCTGTTTTATCCAGCTGGATAAACCAGATCCCACCCGCTAAGGCGTGGAGAATAAATTTATGCAACAGGGGGTGTGTGAGGAAATGAGGCTAATGCATGGAGACAAGAGTCACTTGCCACACTATTTGCCTTCTAGCCTCAGCTCCTCCTATCATCTTATCACCTCAGCGCTGCCCTGCATTAGAACCAGTCTTTCTAACAAATTCCCTCTAAAGCATCCCACTAGATGCTTCATAAAAGACAAGGGAGCTTGACTGCCTATTAGAAAGAAATGAACTGATGACCGTGGCCTTCATGGGATCCCAGCCTTTAAACGTTTCAGGTTGGAGAGAGGGCAGAAACACAGCCTCCTCTAGTGCCACCACATAGTTGTCCTGGGCACCCTGGAGGAGCTGGAACAGGGAGATTGGAATAGGACAGGCTGGTTCAGAGACTAAATTCAGAGTGGGACTGATGGAATAAGGGGGCTCAGTGCTAGGCTATGAGCAGGCTACATGGCATACTGACTGGGCCTGACAGGCCTTGGCCACACTCCCATCCCCTCAGTGCCATTGCTTTGAGAGGGACTTTGGTTTCTCTTGCCTGAACAGTGGCAGTAGTCTCTCCTGATTCCCGTTGTTCTTCCCTTCCCAGTTCCATTTCATATTAGTACAGAAAGAATCTTCCAAAATGCCAGCCCAACTTTATTTCTTTTTACTTAAAACCCTTTGTAGGATCCCTGGAGTAAAATTTCCTATGTGGTCTGTGATGATCACAGGAATCTAGAGACAAAATGAGTCCAAAGGGCAAATATGTTATGGAGATGCTTGCCCTCAAAAAGTAAATCAAGCAGCTTTTTAATAATTTTTATTTATTTATAATTTTTATGTGCATGACTGTATTATCTGCAAATATTATAAGTGCACCTGTGTCATGCAGTGCTCCCAGAGCTCAGAAGAGAGCGTCGGATTGCACTGAAGCCGCAGTTATGGGTAGCTTAGGTGCCATGTGGGTGCTGGCAATGAACTGATCCCAGGTCCTGTGTAAGAGCAGTCAGTACTCTTAACCTCTGAACCATCCCTCCAGCCATGTAAATGAAGCATCTTTTCTGCAGGACAAATCAGTATCTTGGCCATGCTAAGGTTTACTGAATCTAACCGAGAAGAGGAGGCTAAGGGAGCCTGAAGGTCCTCTATTTTGGCAACAGACACTTTTCCATTCCCTCTTTCCTTTAGAGCATAGTGTCCAGAGGACCCAGTTTGGGAAATACTGTCTTATACCATATATAATGATCTGGAACCTGGTACCTGCAGGCCTCTCCAGCTTCTTCTTTGCTCCTGATGCTCCCCAACAATACCTTCCAGGTCCCTCCCTGTTGCCTAGCTAATTGCCACATACCTTTCAAGACTCTTAGGCCGTGCTGCCTCCAGGAACCCCACACACTATCCATTCCTAACTCTCCAGGCTGGGTTGCAATGTGCTCCACCTATACCTTCAGTCCAGCTCTGACTTTTAAATTACCACCATGGATTGAAACACTTTCCATATTTGTCTTTTTTATGGGATTTTGAGCCCCTTGCAAGCAGGATCTAGCCCTTTCTCAAGTCTGGGCCTAGTGTTCAACATAGCCCTGTCAGTTCTCAGTGAAGACGGGCAGACGGGAAGGAAAGTGAGAGAAAGAGAGCTTATGAAAGTGCGGAATAGAAACAGAGAAGAGGGAAACACAAGTATGTGGAGACCTGTGTCCGGAATCCCCAGAATGTCCCAGACGTTATGCATCAAGTTAATGGACTTGAAATTGGATATTGTCTGTTACATGATACTCAAGGCAGCTTCAGCAGCCCGCACAGGATAGCAAGAAGGCACAATGAGCCAGGTCAGCTTACTCATTTAGGAGTACTCATTAAACAATTCCAAGGGATCCACCCGCAGGCCAGGTGGCTCCGGTTTGGCCCTTAAGCAGCATGTGGAGTGTCAGGTTCTAACCAGGCCCAGGCCCTGAGCTGGGAGAGAATGCCTGAGAGCTACCTCACCTCCACATGAGGCAAGGAGCTTTCCCAGCCTCTGGTGCCATCTCTCATCTCTGGGTCTGTTTTTTTCCCTTCTCTCTGATACTCAGAACTAGAAAAGACAGAAGGTGCAAAGGCCAAGATTAGGGTTTGGTTGGGTTTTCTTGAGAGAAGAATCCTGACTCTCAGCAAAGAATCTAGCATACATAAGTAATTATTGGATACATGAACTTAGTCTAGAGGACATGGGCATGGAGTCTGGGGTGTGATTCAGAGAACTCTACTTGTTCTACAAGAATGGATCTTTAACCCTGCCACAGGCCCTGAATTTCTACTGTTACAGGTTCACTTTTGGGGAGAAGCACTGTGTCTTCAGGTAACCCCTTTGAAATACAAATAGTTTCCAAGGAAGGAAAATCAGCATTTGGTTCTTTCATATGTACCTATCAACTTTCTGTAGTTCTTGGTCCTTGAACAAATACTGACATCAGCAAAGTGCCAGGCATCATGTCAGTTGGGGGACAGTCCTTGCTCTGTTAGGCTCTCAGCCCCTTGACAGAGATGCTCCCACCCCAACACACGTCAACCGGAGAATTTCGTTCAGCATTTAGTCATTGAGTATGTATTACATGTCAGCCACTGTGTTTTTGATGCTGAAAAGGCAGCAAATATCAAACTTGTCAGAAGCCCTGTCATCCCGGGACTTCTGCTTTATCTAATAAACATAAATATATAAATTAAACACTATTTCAGATGGTGATAAAGTAGGAAAATGACACAATGACGTAATTCTCAGGTCAGGAAACAGGATGCATATTGTCATCTCAAATAAGGAAGGCTGCACACCCAAGCTGCAGGACAAAGTGAAGGCTGATCAAGTTCTTGAAAAGCTCATTACATCCCCACACCTGCTCAGTTCAGGCCCGCTGCCAGGGCAGGTCCTAGTTGACTTGGAGAAGCCTCCACATGTGCCAGGTTTCTGGCAGGCTCTGAGAGAAACTAGAGCATCAGTGGTGCCAAGTACCACTTTGGGGACACTGGATTTCTAGGGACAAGAAGTTATCCCAATACCTTTGTCTGTCTGCTCACATCTTCCTTTAGACAGCTCAATCCCATCCATTACTCCCAAGGCTGTCAGAGGCCTGTCAGAACTGAGAGAGCTGTAAGGTTCAAGTTTCCCAGATGGAGTCTACAGCTGGTAGTTTGGGAGTAGGGATGGGGCTGAGGTTTTCACAGTTAGAGGAAGCTGGATTTCTCAGCTGTTTAGATGGGAGAGCTTCAGACAAGGACCACTTACCAAAGAAGCAAGAGCCATTGGCAGAAGGCACACATGCAAGTTTCAGAAAGAGACTCAAATTTGAAGGGACCTTAGTTATTTCCTTTGGAAAACTCCCAAGCCATCTGACCACTGACTGTCAGCCCTGGGTAGGGGATATTCAGACCCCAGTTATAAATGACGCAGGATGCAAGAATCTGTAATACTAGGGGATCACTGGTAAGGCCCCAAGGGACATCTATCACATCTTCCTGTCCCAAGTCCTTCCTTAAGAAAAATGACCAATGCTTTACTTTCTACTCTTAGTTTAAAGAACAAGACTGACTTGTGTCCCCAGAAAGTGGGAATATGCTGCAGAGAACCCTCTCATATCTGCTATGCTGGCAACTCTGGCCACTGATGAGCTGTCCATCTGGAGGCGTTGCTATGGTGAGGAGGAAAAGGACAGTTTATAGCAAATGGTTAAGAAAACTAATGCTCCAGAAGACAACTTGCCAGAGATGACATCTGTACCTTTCATAACAACTGGGAATTTTCCCAGTGCTTCTCTCTTTTTCAATATTTTTATTTTAAATTTATGCTTAAAATTGTGTGTCGGTGCTGAAGAGATGGCTCAGCAGTTAAGAGCACTGACTGTTCCTGGATTGATTCCCAGGATGGTGGCTAACAACCTCCCATGACTCCAGTTCTTCTGATCTCTGTAGGCGTTGCAGGGCATGAGTGCATGCAGGCAAAACACTCAGATACATAAAATAAAAATGATAAATAAAATATTTTTTAAAATTGTGTGTGTATCATGTAGTGTGTTTGTGTCTATCTCTGCATGGGTGTGCACATGTATACATGTGTACATATGTACACCAGAAGGTAACATCAGGTGTTCCTCTGTGGTTCTCCACCTTAGGTTTTGAGCCAAAGTCCTTCAATGAACCTGGAGCTCACCTACTGGTGATACAGACTGGTCAGTGAGCTCCAGGGATCTGCCTGCTTCTGTGTCCCCAACACTAGTGCTACAACATTATCCACCTCTGACCTTTACATGGGTGCTGACTGAGCCATCTTCCCAGCTCCCTCCAGCATTTCTCTCTTAAGACAAATTCACTCTTCAGAGGTTGCCTTCCACTCAAGCCAGCCCTCCCAGGCCCTCCAGAATGCCTATGGCTCAGAAGAGGACAGATCCAGCCCCACCTGCTTTGTGCTCCTGGACCTTCTCACCCCCCAGATCTCTCAGGACCTTTCTTATGTAAGTGTCTGTGAGTGGCTTCCTTCCTTTAGGAAATGTGGTAGAAATGAAGGAATGCCAAGAAAGGACTCAGTAAGTACCTGTGCTATTGGAACAAAATACCACAGACTGTATAATTTCTAAGTAATAGAAATTTATTTCTCACAGTTCTGGATGTTGAGAAGTCCAAGGTCAAGGTGTTAGCAGGGTCAGTGTCTGATGAGGACTGATCTCTGGTTCCAGGAAATCACCTGGTTGCTTCATCCTGTCCAGCTTTATCTTCAAGTAGCAGAAAGGGTGGAGGGGCAAAAGAGCGCTCCTTCCATACCTGAGCCCCCATTGTTAAAGATGCTGCTCCCCTTCATGAGGATAAAACCCTTATTACTCAAGGACTCCACCCACCCACCCACCCCCACGCAAAGTGCTGTTACATTGGAGATTAAGTTTCCACGTGCATTCTAGAGGGGATACCTTCATTCAATGTGCAGCAGTGAGCCCTAGGAAAGGCAGTCTTGGGAGTGTGAGCTCAGCCATGTTAGAATGAGTCTGTGGCCTTGAACAGTTCCTTGGAGGGAGATACAGAACCCTCACATCCTGGGCTAAGCTTGTCTCGTGGTGAGGGAATATATTTCCCCATTCCAGGCTTCTGTGTTCTCTGTTCTGGTTAAGCATGAGCATCAGCAGTCCCTAGAGTTCTGCATTTCAAACTCCATGTGGCAGAGAAAAGGAGTTCCTCACCATTGCACCTGCTTTACCACCCCTCAGGCATATTCACCTTCTCCATCCTACGGTCTGTGTGACAGTAACAACCAAGGGTTTGTTTGATTTTAAAACAGTTTTATTGAGGCATACTTTTTTTTAATTAAAAACAGAACATGTTTAATGGATACAATTTGATGAATTTAGACATGCATACACTTGTGGTATGATCACCACAATCAAAGTAATAAGCATATTCATCAGCCCTAAAAGCTCTATCTGCCCTGCCTTTTATTGTGGTGCGATTGCTTAACATGGGAGCTATGCTCTTAAAAATTTCAAGTTCAGTCAGGCACAGTGGTTCATGCCTTTAATGCCAGCACTCAGGAGGCAGAGGCAGGTGGATCTCTGTGAGCTTGAAACAGCCTGATCTACATAACAAGTTCTAGGCCAGCGGGGAGTATAGGGAGACCCTGTACAAACAAAATTCAAGTGCACCCATTATATTGTTAAGCATAGGCACTGTGTTGTACAGTGTATCTCTAGAAAGCATTGATGCTGTGCAATGGAAATGCATAGCGGTTGAACAGCAATTCCATATTTCCTTCTTCCCTCCAGCCCCTGGCAACTAACATGCTATCTTCTGTTTCTATGACTTTGACTATGAGTCTATATAAATAGAAGGATGAAATATTGATCTTTTTGAGACTGGCTTGTTTCACTTACCATGAAGTCCCCTTCCAGGGTTATCTATTTGTCAAAGATGATAGGATCTACTTTCCTTTAAAGGTGAATAATATTCAAGTAGTATGTATCGACCAATTTTTCCTCTTTTTATAAATTAATTAATTTACTGCATGACTTTCTGTGTTTGGTGACATGCACACCACAGTGTGTTTGTGGTGGTCAGAAGACAACATGTAGGAGTCAGTTCTCTCCTTCTATCATGTAGGTACCAGGGTTCGAACTTAGGTTGTCAGGCTTGGTAGCAAGCATCTTTACTCATTGAACCATCTTGCTGCCTCCCTTTTCTTAATACCACATTTTCTTTCTTTTTTATTGAATTTTTGCGATTTTCATACAATGCAGTTTGATGGTATTTAGATCCACCTTTCTCTTCACCTCCCCCACTACTCCCCATCCAATCATATATATATACTATATATATAGTATATATATATAGTATATATATAGTATATATATATATATTATATATTATATATATATATATATATATATATATATATATATTATAGAGTCTGATTTGTGCCCAAAAATGTCCTTAGTGTGGGTCCATCCACTGAGCCCACCAAGAGTCCCATCCCTGTAAGACACTGTTTTTCCCCTCCCAGCAGCCATCAATTGCCAAAAGTTCCTTAGACTGGGTTGGGATACCTTACCCACTTTTCCGTGTCTATGACCATGTTTTCTTGATCCAGTCACATCTGTTAGGTGACACAATGAACATGGACGGCAGATATCTCTTCAAGAATTTGATTCCAATTATTCTGAATATGTGCCCCGAAATGAGATTGCTAGATTGCTACTTTGAATTTTTTGAGAAACCTCCGTATGGTTTTTCACAACAGCTACAGCATTTTTCATCTGCAGAGGCAGTATGTAGGGATTCTGATCACTTTACAGGCTCATGATTATTTGTTATATTTTTTTATAGCTGTCTAACAAGTATGGGGTAACACCTCATTATGGTTTTGATTTACAGACCACTGATAATTATCGACAGTAGAATTTCCTATTTGGAGAAATATCTGTTCAAAGTCTTTGCCCATCATAAAATTCAGTATATTAGGGGGTTACTATTGAATGATACAACCTTATTGTATATTCTAAAAACTAGCTCATCAGATAAACCAGTTTGAAAGTATTTTCTCTCTATTCAATTTTATTTTGATCGTTTCTGGTAACATATGAATTTTAGGATTGCTTTTTATACCTGTAAAATGACCTCTGGATCCTGATTTGGATATCATTGAGTCTGTAGACTGATTTTTTAAAAAGATTTATTTATTTATTTATTTATTTATTTATGTCTGTGAGTGTATGTGCACATGTGGGTACACATATCTATGAGTGTACATGGAGGCCAGAAGAGAATGCTCAGTATCCTTCTCCACCACTCTCTGCCTAGTCATTTGAGGCACAGTTTTTTCTTGAACCTGGGCTCATGTTTTCTAGGCTAACCTGGACACCACCAAGCTCCTCCTGTCTCTATCCTCCTTGAAGCTGGGGTTATAGGTGTGTACAGAATGCAGGTTTGTTACATGGGTGCTGAGATTTGAACTCTAGCCCTTATGATTACACATTTAACTGCGGAGCCATCTTTCCACCCTCCTATAGATAGCTTTGCGTAGTACAATTGCTTTTATATTATATCTTCCAGTCCTTGAATATGGGGTACCTTTCCATTTGTGTCTTCTTAAATTTCTTTCATCAGTTTAAGATGGCTTTCAGTGGGTCATTTTCTTCCATATTCACTTCCAAATATTGTTATAGTTGATGCTATTTTAAATGACATTTTTCTTCCACTGCTTTTTTGATAGTTCATTGTTAGTGTAAAGAAATACAGTTGGCTCTTACATGTTGATATTTTCTCCTGAAATGCATTTAATTTGTTTATTAGTTCTAATGGGCTTTTTTTTTTTTTTTTGGTTTGGATGAGTCTTTGAAGTTTTCTATGCGTAAGATCATGTCTTGTGTAAGCAGAGGTAATTTTACTTCTTTCTTTCCAATTTAAATGTCATTTATTGCATTTTCTTACCTAATTATTCTGGCCATAATGACCAGAACTATGCAGAATAGAAATTATGAGAATGAGCATCCTTGCCTTGTTCCAGATTTTATTTTGTCTTATTAATTTTTAAAATTTTATGTGTATAAGTGTTTTGCCTGCATGTATGTAAGTGTACCTGTGTCATACAATGCCTGAGGAGGCCAGAAGAAGATGTTGAATTCTCCTGGAACTGGAGTAACTGATTGCTGTTACCCTCCATTTGGGTGCTGGGAAATGAACCTAGGTCCTCTCCAAGAGCAGCCAGTACTCTTAACCACTGAGCCATCTTTCCAGCTCCTTGTTCCATGTTTTGAGGAAACTTTTCATTGAATGTGATGACAGCTGTGGGTTTGTTGCATATGACCTTTATTATGTTGAAATATTCTTCCTATTCCTAACATTTGAACAATTTTCATCAAGGGAAGAAACTGAATTTTGTCATTTTTAAACATCTATTAAAATAATCATGGGGCTGAAGCGATGTTCAGTGGTTAAGAGCATCTACTGCTCTTGGAGAGAAACTGAATTCAATTCCCAGTACTTACATCACACATGCGTATACTCGCCCCCCCATAATTAAAATACAAATAAACCTTCAAACAAAGATAATCATCTGTTTTTATTCATTCTTGCATATCCAGGATCATAATAAAGTCCTTTTAATGTGCTATTGAATTCAGTTTGCCTCTGTTTTATTGAGGGTCTTTTTGGATTACTGCTCTGTAATTTTTCTTTTTCTCTTGAGTGTCACCATAATGCTGGCCCAGTAACAGAGTTTGTAAATTTTCCCTCCATTTCATGTTTTGGAAAAGATTGAGAAGGATTGGTGTCAATTCTTTAAATGTGGTAGTTAAATGTGGTAGAGCTCTCCAGTGAAGACTTCTGGTTCTGGGCTTTTCTATTTTGAGAGATTTATCATTAGTGATTCAATCCCCTTAATTATCTCTGATCTGTCCAATTTTTTCTTGTTCTTCATAGCTCAGCCTTGATAGTTTGTATATTTCTAGAAATTTATCCAAGTTTTAAGTTGTACAACTTTTGGCGAATAATGGTTCATAGTAGTCTCTTCTCTTATTATCCCATAACATTGTTTGTAATGTCATTTCTTTCATTTGTAATTTTATGTGAGTCCTTGTTCTCTTTCACTTAGATTAGCTAAAAGATTGTTAACTGTTTATTTCCTTTTTTAAAAAAACCCTCAGTTTTACTGATGTTTTGCTATTGTTTTTCTAATAATCTGTTTTTTTCCCCTCTGTGTGTGGTGTTGCAGATTAAACCTGGGATCTAATGTACTTGAGATAAATGATACGCCACTGAGGTACATTCTTAGCCCTCTGTTGAGTCTGACCTTGTGGCACAGGCCTATAAATCCCAGCTACTTGGATTGAGGCAAGAGGACCAGAAGTTCAAAACCTGCCTGGGCTACAGAGTGACTTCAAGGCCATCCTAGTCAACTTAGTGAAACCCTGTCTCAAAATTAAAATTAATTAATTAATTAGTTAAATGGCTGGGGATATAGCTATATACTATATATACCTAGCACGTGAGAGGTCCTGAGTTCAATTCCCATTATCACTGAAAAGGAAGAAGAAAGAGATAAAAGCCACTGTCTTAGTACTGCTTTTGCTGTGGCACATTGTGTTTTCTTTTTAATTTGTTTCATGCTATTTTCCTAATTTGTCTTTTGATTTTTCTTTCTTTGATCTATTGATTAGTTTTTCAAGAGTATGAGGGTAGGCAAGCCAGATGGCTCAGCAGGTAAAGGCATTTGCTGCCTCATGATGCAAGCCTTGATGATCTGAGGTCAATCCCCAGACTCCACATAAAGGTGACTTCACAACGATTTCCTATCACCTCTACATGTGAACTGTGGCACATGTGCCACATTCCACCCCCGGCCATCATACATATAATATTTTTTGAAAGTATGCAATTAATTTCCACATAGATGAATTTTCTAGTTTTCCTTCTGCTGCTGATTACTAGTTTCATTCCATTGTGATTTTTAAAAAGATATTTGGTATTACTGCAGTCTTCTTAATTTTGTTAACAATTGTCATGTGATCTACCATGTAATCTATGCTGGTGACGGGTCCACGTTTACTGGAGAAGAATGTGTATTTTTTCACTGAGTGAGATGTTTTGAATATGTCTATTTATTGTATAATCTTGTTCAAGACAGAATTTTCTGGGGCCTGGAGAGATGGTTAAGTGGTTAAGAGCACTGGCTGCTCTTGCAGAGGACCTGAGTTCAGTTCCCAATACTCACATGACAGCTAACAACCATTTCTAGCTCCAGTTCCAGGTGATCTGATGCCTTCTTCTGATCTCTGTGGCCATTATATGATACAAGTACACTTATATGCATACAGGCAGTACATTCATACACATAATAAAAATAAATCGAATTTTCTTATTGATCTTCTATGTAGATGTCATATCCATTATTGAAAGTAGCTTGTTGAAATCTACTCTAACATGTTGCTATTTCTCCCTTAAGTCTGTCAGTGTTTGTTTCCAATATTTCAATTGCTTTTGATGTTAAGTACAATATAATTGTTGTATGTTACTGGAGAATGAACTCTTTATCATTGTATGATATAATTTGTCTCAAGAAACCATTTTTACTTACATCTTATTTTACCCAATAAGTTCATACCCAGCCCTGTTTTCTTATTTACTATTTTCATGAAATAACCTATTCCATAACTTACTTTTTGCTGAACCTCTAAATCTAAACTGAGTTTCTCATAGAGATAATATAGCTAGGTCTTGATTTTTTAAACTATTGAGTCATTTTATGTTTCTTGATTAGGGAGTTAAATATATTCACATTTAACACAATAATTGATAGTAAAAGACTTACTATTCTATTTTATTCATTGTTTTGTTTCATAATTCTTTCACCCATCTTCTCCTTTCCTACTATATTTCTATATTATCTGTCAGAGTTTATATCTTTTGTATTGTGCACTCATGGATACATTGCTCTATTTATATTTTTCTTAATATTTCTATCCTTTAACTTTCATACTGTAATTAAGGATGACTTATATGCTACCACTACAGCATTACAGTATGTTGCATTTGTCTTCATATTTATCATTTGACAGTTTAATATGCCTTCATTTTCCTGATGAGTGATTTTTTGTTTTCATTTCAAGAACTCTCTTTAGCATTTCTTGTAAACCTGGCCTAAAAGAGGCAATATTGTTCAGTTTTTGTTTGTCAGGTAAAGTCCTTACCATTCACTCATTTCGTTAACTAGTCCTCCTGCTCCTTCTTCTTCTTCTTTTTTTTCTTTTTCTTTTTTTTTTTTTTTGAGACAGGGTCTCACTAGGTAGTCTTGTAGTCTTGACTGGCCCGCAATTCACAGTGTAGACCAGACTGGCCTCAAACCCACAGAAATAGAACTGCTTCTGCCTCCAGAGTGCTGAGATTAAAGGTGTGTGCCACCCCAGTAAACTCACTCATTTTGAAAGGACAGTATTGGTGGCTCTTGAACTTTGAGTTGGAATTTTTTTTCAGTCCTTTGTATGTGATTAATCAGTTTTCTCTGAGTGCTCTCAAATCCTCTATTTGTTTTTGACTTTGAAATCAAGATTAAAAGATTCAAAACTGGGAGGAGGGCTTGTTGCCCAGAGGTCAGCAGAAGTGGGATGGAGGTAAGTGTGAGGTCAGTGTGACCAGAACATTCTATACATGTATGTCAAATAATAAAATTTTAAAACATCTATCTATACAAAAGATAATTCAAACATAAAGAATCTAAACGTAGACTTTTGAATTCATCCTGTTTGGATTACATGAATCTGAATGCATACATTCTTACCCAAATTTGACAAATTTCGGCCATTGCTTCTTTGTATAATCTTTCTGTCCCTTCTTCTCTCTTTTCTTCTTTAATTTCTATGATGTGTGTGCACTGGTTCACTTTATGGTATCCCATAAGTCCTTTAGGACTTTCCCCCTCATCTCTTTTGCTCTTTGGCATAATTTCAAATGACTAATTTCCAAGTTCTATATATTTTTCTCTCTTGACTTTTCAACTTCATATAGAATTTTTAGATCACTTATTATTCTTCAGCTCAAGAATTTGTTTTCTCCAGGGTTGGAGAGAAGGCTCAGAAGTTAAGAACACTGGCTGCAATTACAGAAGACCTGGATTCAATTCCAAGTACCCACATGGCAGCTAACAACCACCCCTAACTCTAGTTCTAGGGGATCTGACACCCTCTTCTGACTTCCACGAACATTGAACAACACAGGTCCACCTACCTACATGCAAGCAATATACTCATACACATAAAATAAAAAATGATAAACAAAAAGATTTTTTTCTGTAGTTTCTATTTCATTGTTAATATCCAAATTCTATTCAAGCATAATTTTCCTGATTTAATTTAGTTGGCTATCAGTGTGCACTTGTAGCTTATAGCACTTTTTCATATGATTATTTTGAATTTATTTTTGTCAGGTAATTCATAATTTACCATTATTTTTCTTTTATTCAGTGGTGGTGATCAAACCCAGGGATCCATGTTAGCAAAGCATTTTATCATTGAGCTACACTTTGAGATACAGTGTTCTATTTTTTTATGTATATCAGTGTATTGCCTGCATGTATGTAACTGCACCCATGTCATGCAATGCCCAAGGAAGTAAGAAGAGGATGTCAGATACCCTGGAACTGGAGTTATGGATGGTTGTTATCCACTATGTGGCTGCTGGAATCAAACCCAGGTCTTCTGCAAGAGCAGCCAGTGCTCTTAACCACTGAGTTATCTTTCCAGCCCAGTGATCTCTTTCTTTAAGAAGAGTTGCTAGAGGTTTTGTTTCTTTGATAAAAGTTATATTATCCTTCCCCTCTTCTCCTCAAAAGCTGTCAGTGGCTCATACGGCCTAGGCTCTAAAGAATCAAATTTAAAGACTCTCCTGAGTGTGCAAGGTCTCTGCCCCAGACTCCTGCTTCGCTCTGCATCCCCACTGTGCTGTCTGGACAACCCAGATCCTCAAGGTCACCATGCAGAACCAATGCTCACCCAACTCCCAGCTCTAGATCATAGTTCTGTGTGTGGCATCTGTCTCATCTCCTCAACACTGTCTCTGTCTTTTGCAGTTTCTCCCACTGTTCTAGCTTTGTATTAAGTGTTACATTGAAATCATGCCTTCTTTACACAGGCCCTTTAGGCTGAATTCTTGTCCTCCTCTAAACCTGCCTGTTTCCTGGCACAGCTACCATGCTTTCTGTCACATTTTTGCACATCTAGACTCTAAGTTTCAACTGGCATATAAGGCTTAAGCATATGGGACTGCTATTAGACATAGATCAAAGAAGAGCTTATAACATTCAATTGTTCGGAAGTGGTCTCCTGGTTTGCCTCACTCTCCCCAGCAGCCTCAAGTTTAGCTAGAGATTCTCAACTCCGTGCAGCAGTTTCCTGGCTCCCCACCTGTGCAGGTACTAATGAGCACAAACCAGTGGCTGGGCCTCTTAGACCCAGATAAAGCCAATCAGGAGAAAACATCATCACCAGACATATGAGGGAGCAGTTAGTGGGAGAGATCTATTGCTTGTTATGCAAATCTGTTTCTTCTCCTCAACTGCTCCATGGGCTGATTCTGACCAGAGGAAATCAGCCCTGATCTCTTCCAGACAAACTAATTCCTTGCATGTATTCTATAAATTCTGGCTCCTCTTCCAGGTTTCCAGAAATTGTTTTTGACATTCTCCAGCCTCTAAGCAATCCGGGTGTGAACCACAGAATGAGGAAGCTTTATTTATCAATCTCAGTTTTTCTATCTGGCACTTAAATCTACTTCCTGTATCTTCTGCATAAGTATAGAACTGCTTGCCACCCTATGGGTGAAGACTAAGCTCTATCATTGTTGATAATTTAATGACTACACTTCATTTTTCATTTTCTGCTAGATTTTCCCACTGGTTCTAATGCTTACTATGTTACCCAATCCCAGACTTTCTTGGAATTTGGATTTTACCAAAACAAACATCAAATCTAGACATACTCATTTGTTACCTCTGTGATCTCTGGAGGACTCATCTACAAAATGGGGTTATTAATAAAAGAACTGCTATAAAAAGGAGATAAGGTAATGTATATTAAGTGGTCCACACAGTGCTTAGTGCAGTAAGTACGGAATCAACACTGGAGATGGAAAAGGATGTAAAATGTGTACACAAGGCTCGGCATATAATAGGCATTAAATGTTAGCTGCTCTGCTGATACTTACCTTTTGTAAACAAGTCAAGTGTATTTTTAGAGGTGCTATGGAGACTGTCCTGACTCCCAAGAAGGGTAAAACAAATGAAGGAGCCACTTCTGTCTTCCTGTTGCTGCTTTACGGATTGATCTCCCATCCACCCAGTACTTTCAAGTCGCCTAGACATTATTTGTTGAAATACAGCTTTACTACTAACTATCTAAAGTATAACATAGGGCATGGTTTTTCCTTCATCTTTTGAGCCTGTTTCTAAGAGGAGGATTAAATAGAAATGCTTCTGCGAGGTTTGCAGTTATCTTAAGAAAACAGATGGGCGAAGTAGCATTAATCATACTGGAGAGGGTATTTTTTTCTTTTTCTATTTCTGCGAACCCCACAGCCTTTCCCTGGACCCTGAAACCTGTGTGCCTTGTCAGCACTTCACCCTCCTAACCTCTAAGTGTCCTGTTTTCTGCCATCTTCTCTGCTTCCCCTTCCTATAAAACTGTCACAGGTCAGGTCATGGCTATTTCCCGTGCTTGTTGGTGTTTTTCTATGACCTGGACATTGTGTTCCAGTCCACAGACAACCTGAAGCCACTAAGTCAAATGCTTCCCCCACACTGGAGGTGGTTGGAATGGGGTCAGCCTCAAGCTAAGTGCAGCTCTTTTCCCATCTGCCAGAGGAGAGAAGGCTGGGAGCCCTAGTATTCTCCCTTAAGCTTCTTCAGGCCTTGCTTCATCCCTTCCCTCTCAGGTACCCTTTGCCATAAATTGTTTTCAGTTGATAAGAAGGAACTTGCCCAAGATCCCTGGAGCCAATGAGAGCCCTGACAATAACCTGTTTGCAGGACTCTGGACTAGAGTTGAGAAATGAGAAGGATGTCTTCTACAAACTTCCCTGAACATGCCTGATCTTGTCAGATCAAGACAAGGGTCAGGTCTGCTTAAGATTTGGAAAGGAGAAATGAGGGCTGTTCACACTCCAGCAAAGGAGGTAAGAATGCTGGGAGGGCCCAAACCCTAGCTTGTCCCCAGAGTGTGAGACAAACATGCAGTTGCCCTTGTCTCAGTACTCTGTCCCCTAAGCAGCAATGTCTGGGGCTAGAACCTAGGGCTCACAAAAAGATTTTAGTGCCAATTGATTTGAACACCAGAAAAAGTAATATTGTAACAATCAATATCAGACAGTTGATATAGCCTGGATGGTGCTCATCTTTCTATCAATGCAGTTATAAATTAAAATGTTGATATTATCCATGGAGGAAGGGGCCCTTGAAAGCAAACTCACCTAGGGCCTGGGAAAGTTCATCTGGGGCTCCTGGACTGTACTCGATTCCAAGCCCATTACTCTTTGCCTGTTTTTGAGGTGCTACAACAGCCCCAGGCCACCTTAGGGCCCTTCTTGACCAAGGCTGGAATGCAAGAGGCAGAGTAGAGAAGGCTGTCTCCAGCAATGGGCTGGGGAGGAGGACAGCAGCCTCTGGAGGAGAGTACTGTGCACGCAGCAGCCCTGACCACTACTACGCTGCTGTTTCTTCAGCTAGTTGTTTTCTAACGTTTTGTTCAAATGTATTCCCTCTCTGTTCAACAACTCTCACCTACCCCTTTTCCTTCCCTCACCCCTGTCCCCCAACTCTGGGATCCCCAGAACATCAGAGAGGCTCCATCCTTTGCACTGAGCTGCATTGGGAAGAAGGCAGGATTGAGAGGTGGGCTGAAGTCCCAGTATGCTGCCACTCCAACTCTTAGATCTCCACTTGGAAAAGAATGCTAACTCCTAAAGGGAGCTTTGAGGTTTACAGGACATTCCTAGTGGGAAGGAGCATGGGATGGTGCCTGGCATGCAGCAATACTCAATATCCATGCGTTCCCTGCATTCCATCCTCATCTGGTATTCCCCAGGCTCCTTTGAGCTCTCTTTTCTGCTTTCTGAGCACAGCCCTGTCTCCTTTTCTCCATGAATCTCTGCCTCCCCACAAGTCTAATTGCATGCAGCCTACCCCCAGGGCTCCCTAAGTTAACTATGCACAGGCTGTCTTCTACACCACATCTGTGTGGGTCACGGGCCAAGAGATGGTGCTCACCCATCCCTGTCCTTGATATTCATAGCCCAGGCAAGGAATGATGTAAGAGTTACATGACAAAAGTCCACTTCAAAAGTGCATGAAGAACCCGTGGATGAGTTGGTCAGGAAAGGTTGCCTGAGTCTTGAAGTAGGATGACCTGATGGAGAGTCAAGCAAGCTATACTGCATCTGGCAGAAAACCTGTAGAGCAAAGGATTAGTGTGAACAAGCCAGCATAATCAACAGGGACTGAATACTCACTTTATGCTGGTGCTGTGCTGGGAAACCTATGAGATGCCCACACATTTTAAGGAGTCTTACCAATACCGTAGCATCAAGGTACTCCTGTACGCATTTATAGATGAGAGAACTGAGTTTCTAAGAGCAATGTGGTTTGGACAATTCCTGCTGGAAAGAAGTGGCAGAGACAGGATTTAAATACATTGTAGTATGGCTCCAGATCCAATTGCATGGGTTGCCTACATTACTAAGCTGGGCATGGTGGGAGACTAAGGATGAGCCCTAAAGATGCATCATTCCAGATGCTCCCAGCTATTAAGATGGGTGGTCATGGATTCTATAAAGTTTTCCTCCACATTGAAATAGTCCTTCCTAGAGGAAGAAAAGAGGATCCTTAAGATTCAGACAGTAAATGAAACTTACAAGGTTCAGGAAGTAAACAAACATTGAAAGTTTCAGGAAACTCCTGAGTTTTTCAAGATCCACAAGGCCTCAAGTAAAGTTATATAAACAAAAAAAAATGCTGGGCAGAAGAGACCCTCTAACCAGCAGAGCAGCCTGAAAGTTCTATGGGAGGCTCCAAGGATGCAGCTCTCTGGACTCATCAGATTCTGGAGTTGTCTTATGGGTGATGCAGCTGCCTTTGAATCCACCATACTCCTGTAAGTAACTTCAACAAGCCTACTGGCTCAGTAAGCTAGACTTGGAATAATTTCTTTGGTCTGTTTTTGGTTGTGTCTTCACAGGAAAAGCCACACTACATCATATGATTGATATATGGAGAAACCTAACTATGTATGAGAGGGGCATAGTGGGATGGAAGCCCCGCAAAAGGTGCGAATAGCTACAACCACTAAGAGAAAGGAAGAATAAGTTCTTTCTAGAAGCTTAGATAATGACTTCAAAATGGAGACATGTTTGAAATGAGTGTCACCAGATGAATGAAGTTTGAGGAAGCCTCGTCCATCACTGGGCAGAGTGAAAACATTATAAAAACTAAAGCACCCATAACTAAGTAATGCATCCAGGCTTCTTTCATGCCTGGGAAAACTGAATTCTTGAAAGGTAAAATGACTTGCCCAGAGACACCTAACTAAAAATTGACCAACCTCGGATTGAATCCAGGGCCTCTGAGTTGAAGAACATGCCTACCTCCATCTCTAACAGATCCTGCCTGGCACACAGCAGGAGAAGGCATGTGAATGCAAAGGAGGGATGTGATGAGCAGGGAAGACCACAGTTTGGAGTCCACAAATGCCCACAAGGTAGTGAGTTGGCAGGAAATAGAGGAAACGGTGAGTTTGAAGCCAGAAAGACTCATGACAACACTCAACATTAGACAGCTCAGGTAGAGCCAGTGTCACACTGGAGGAAATGAGCAGAAGAGAAAAAGGAAGCAGGAAGCTCTGAAATGGAGGTAGAAAGACAAGCATAGAAGCCAGAGAGCCTCAGGCACTGAGAACAGAGACTGGAGACAGGAGAAGCTGTGGAGGATCCTCAGCCGGATCCTCAACAGGGCCTATCTGTTCAAAGGCCCTACTGCCCTCTCTGGCCCATCGTTCCCCCTCTCCCCTTGATCCCTGCACAGCAGCCTGGCTGACATGATTCTGAAAACGCCCACCTGTTGCCATCAGGGCCATTCCAGTTGTTCACTGATGCCTCTGCCCAGAACTCCTGCACCTGCATCTATGCGGGGGTAATTTCTTCCCTCCTTGAGATCTTGTCTCAATTCTTACTTCCTCAGAGACTGTCTTGCTTACCAGGATGGATAGGTGGATGAAAGGATGGATGGATGAGTTGGTGGATGGAAGTCACAGTCACTGCTACCTGCCCCATTCCTGTTTTAATGGTTGCCAAAACACTTGCACTTCAAAACACACTAAGTATATTGATGACTCTCTCTATTTGTTCCTCTGTCTAGTATGCTTGTTCAATGAGGGTAGATCTTTAAATTTTGTTATTAATTCATTTTAATTTGATGTGTGTGAGCATTTCACCTGGATGTATATGTGCACACTGTGGGTGCAATTCCCACAGAGGCCAGAAGGGGGAGGTGGATCCCCTGGAACTGTAGTTGGTGATGGTTGTTAGCTGCCCTGTTAATGCTGGGAACTGAACCCAGGTCTTCTGCAAGAGCACACAGTGCTCTTAAACACTGAGCCATGTCTCCAGTTCAAGAGTAAGATTCCTGGTTTATGTCTGGTGCTTACAATAGGATCTGGCACATAATAAACAGTAGATGTTTGTTGGACCAATTCTGACCCCCATGAGAAAGGACCCCATTATTGCAAGAGTCTTGGGAGAGCTGGGGGAATGGGGACATAAGATCAATATCACTGGGAAGGGAAAGAGGTGGGCGCCAGTGAACCCTGAGAAGCCATTGAGGGAAGCAGCAGAGGGTGGGTTTCCTTCCAGCAACTTTCTGTCTCCCATATTCTCTCATGGAGTACGACTGCCCTCTAGTGGACTCTACCGGCTCCTGGCTGGCTCCACACTGGAGCTTCCCCTCCACTATCAGCCCAGTTCCCATAGGCTTGCTTAGTCCCAATAGTTAGTTACTTATCTGCTTCTAGCACTGAGGGAAGCTTCAAGCCCAGCCAAACAGCACCCTCTTGAACCTGTGTCTTACCATCCGTGTCTGCCTTAATTAATGCCTGTGTCACCCACCTAGTCACCTTCTCACAGTTCATACACACACCTCCCTTGTGCCCATCCCAGCTCGGGTTGACAATGCCATTGAGTGCGCTGCTAAAAACACAGAGCAACACTGGATGTACCTTGGGCCCAAGAAGGATGTAGTTCCTGGCCACGACTCTGGAGATCAGCTACATCATTTTGGAACAGTGGTTCTAGGGGGGAGGGTGTTACCTGTGGGCTTGCATGTCCAAACATTAGGTGCTTGGTCTTTTAGGCTTAAATTTGATCGAACCATTGAGAAATGGGTAGAAATCATGCAAATACCTGGATTTCTAGATTCCTTGGAAGAAATTAAAACTGTGGCTATCTCATTCTCAAGCCTCGTTCCCACCTGGGCATGATGAGTGGTAAAAGAATAGCTTCTGTCCCCTCTTCAGCGGACTTGCAGTCTCCAACAGCTGGGTCATTTCCTAACATGCTGTGCTGTCCCCTGCTACCAGTCTGAGTCCTATAGGAATCTCGGTTTGAGAATCATGTCATTTTCTTGGAAGGGAATAAATGGCATTAGAAAAGTGAAATGTGACGGATCATCATGGAAGCTCTTGGGAGGAGGAGAGGGTCTCTGGAGACGGGGATGAAGGGCTAATAGAGCTTGGGCTGAGAGGAAGGCGCCTGGGACAGGCATTCTTTCCTCCTCCTCTCCCAAAGTCCTTCCCTCCTCAGTTCAGTTCACAGCACAAGGTGTGTAACAAAGGAAGATGTGTCGTATTAGCAGCGAGACAAATCAGCCCCAGGCGAAAGAACACTGGGGCTTGCTGAGAGAGCAGTTGAGCACTTACAAGCTATGACTATGACGTGGTAGGATCATCTCCATCTAAAGATGAGAGACCTGAGGCTCAGAGAGTTAAGTAACACAGGCCTAGAAGGGGTAATGCTTTTGAGCTCCCCAGTTCCTGGCTTGTAGGAACTCTGTGCGAGGACCTGAGAGGGAGTTCAGACCCCTGCCTTGGAGTCACTTGAATGGGAACTGGTATCATTGACATTAACTTCCTGGAGTCCTAGATGGGAGGATAGAGACTGGTAATGTGAGAAGCAGCAGCCTGGGCCTCACCTGAGAACTTGTCACAGATGCAAATTCTCAGGCTCAGAGCTTTATGAGGCCACAAGCCCTATGGAGATGCTGATGCTTAGGACGTGTGAGACCCACTGGAAGGAGTTCTGAGCACACACGTGGGTATGGGGTACAAGGCAGCCTGGTTATCCAGCTGCATAACAACTAGCTGGGCCACTAGTTCCATGACTACCTGAGGCGATGGCATCAAGGCACAGAGAGGAGTGGAGATACTGAATTGGAGCCAGAACTCAGGCTTACTCATCACCTCATCCTCTCTTGGTGTAACAGGGACTGCCTGAGACTTCCCGAACCCTGGAATCTTGTCCAGGGCATCAGCGGTCATAGCCAGCTAGGATGGTGGAGGATTTGTATGACCTTTCCAGGAGTCTGTCTCATCTTCTTCATCTGTCTCAACCCATTGGCAGCTCATGTTGACCCCTATTCTCCTGGCCATTATTTGCCCCCCAGGGTGTGATGGTGAACCCCTGAGCATTATGCTCATGTCTACAACCGCTGACTAGAGCTGCACTCTATTTTGATTTTGCCACTTCCCAATCCAAAGCCACCCTGGTGTGCTCCTTTTCAGTTACCCAAAGGCCCAGAGTTTGTTGGGTTATCTGTCCACCTGGTTCTTTTCCAAGGTCCCCTTTAGCACCAGTTGAAAGGCCAGATATGCAAACTACTGAAGGGCAGAAAGTCAGTGGCAGTAGTCAATAGATGAGTTTGATGTCACAGGCATCCCATTCTACTTTGGCTCAGGTTGGTGGTCCAGGCCAGTGTAGTCTGATCTCACTTTTCACGGAGCCGGGTTTGTGGCAAAGCATGACTCAGATTCTATGGAAGCCCTGAAGATGCCAGGGCTTGAACAGAACTTGTGACTTTCATGCCCGGGCTAATGATAATCCTGGAGGAATGCAAATGCTGATGTGATTACAAAACCTGAGTAGTAGTCTGCCATGTAATAAGCATTTATGTCAGGTATACGTTGCACACAGAGTGGTCATCTCATCAGATTCTGTCCCCTAGTGATGTCAGCGTCCCCTTGTTTTGCATTGGCACACTCTATATAATACCTGCCCAAAGGTCTACATACATTGCTCAGAAATCTGCTATGTTTTGTGTGCTTTCTTTTAACCTGTGCATTAGAGTTTAGAAGTTTTATAGCCACAGCCACAGAGCCAAAATAAAGGTCTTCTTTGGGGAATGTCAAGATAAGTAGCCTGGTTTAGACCCACAGATGCCTCAAAGCACCCAGACCTGTTTTAGGGTATCCTGTATGTGGTACAAGGCCTCCACATCCCAGGGGCCCTGTCCCTACCACTCATGCTCTGCCTGGGCTGAGTAGGATTGGAAGGAAAGAGAGCTCAGCCAGTTCCACCCCTACTCAGGGATGTTTAGGACACTTGAGGTCATGTTGTAGTCCTCTGTCTCAATCCAGGACCTTGGGCTGGCCATAGGATGGAATTTGCATTTCCCCCCCAAGTTTTGGCTTTTCCAAATTCTGCCTGCTCCCATCCCAGTCACCTTCCCAAGACAAAAGTCAAACTCCTTCCATTTCTGCCATGGTGTCACGCCAAGTCCCAACACCAGTAAGCTGGGACTCAAGAGAGAGCAAGGTAAATGCTCACTACCTGTGACCTGTGGGTATGAGTTGTAACCATGGTCACCAGGTCTTAGCCCATTGACTCATTAAAACAAAACAAAACAAAACAAAACAAAACAGCCACAGAGCCAGTGTGCATCTCCAGTCATGCTTTATTGTTCTGCAGAGGGACTTGCTGTGGCCTGCCCTTCACCTCTCTTGTCTCACCAGGAGTGTCCTGCCCCAGGCCTTGCAGACCATGCTTCCACCCAGAGATTATAATGCACTCAGGAGGGACTAGTTGCGTGTGCATGCAGCTATGCATGTGTATATATAGGTATATACATATGTATATATATACATATACATATATATATTATGACTATACAGTATTTATAGGTACAGAGAAAACAGGCTTAACATTGCAATGGCAGCTCCAACCCACCCCAATCCAGTTTACTCAGTACAAATACAAAGAAAGCACCAGTGGGCCTCCAAATGTCTGCTGGATTTCCATCTCAGAAGATAGCCACTGGATGAGATAGATCAGGCAGGGATCAAGGCCCAGCTGATTAAGGTAAGCTCTTCACTGTGCCTTGTATAGGGTATCTGCTCTAGGAAGGGGCTGTTCTCAAAGGCCACATCATGAGCAAAAGGCACAAAGATACAGCTACACATCTCACTGCCACTATGTGCTTCGGCTTGGCCTGTGTGCAGAATGCAGTGTGGAGGATAAAGGTGGGGAGATGGGACACCTAACCCTCTTCTCCTCTCAGGTATATGCAGAGCAGCATTAGGATGCAAGAAGATAGGCAGCTGAGCCACTCAGCCTGGCTCTGGCCCTAGGGCTGCCAGTGTGAGGCTCATAGCTTTGTCTTGGGACCAGCTGCCTGCAGTGTGGTGTGGGAGGGAACTCATTTGCCTGTAGTTATGGTCATGAGGGGCCAAAGGCTTCCAATGACCCCAGGCATCCATAGATAAAGTGTGGGTTCAAGGCAGGGGATGATGGGTCATTGGTCTCTTGAGACTTGAGAAAGGAAAGTTCTCCAACCTCGTGTCCCTAGCTATCCCAGTTCATCCTGTCAATGGCCCGTCAGGCCACTCTCAATCTGCCTCATGAAAGTCAGCTTCGTGTCTATGTAGATAAAACAGCTTATGGTGGTTGGTGCTGTTGTGTGCTGTGCTCTGTCCCCTACTCGAGATCTCTTTCTGGAAAAGCCAGTTCAGAGCCAATGTTGGCACCAAAGACAGGACCTCAAAAGAACCCTAGACCAAACAAAATGGTCTAGCCCCTTGGTGTGACAGAGAATCGGGACTACGCCATGCTCTCCACTTCCTTCTACCCTCTGTGGGTAGGAAGGTGATGAAGCTCCAGATGCAGTAGGGGCTTCTTGGTCATGGGGAGGGCAGCCGCAGTCTTCCTGCCATAACAGGATTCTCTTCTCTGGGGAGAGTAGACTGTAGTGTAGGGGATGAAGGTGGATGGAGATGGGATACCTACACCCTTTTCCCATGTATATGCAGAGTGGCATTAGGATGTCAGAGGATAGGCAGCTGGGCCACCTGGGCCTGGCTCTGCCTCGGGGCCTCTCTGTTCTTTATTCTCATTCTCTCCCTTGGTGGCAGAGGCCTGGGGGAATGGCAGTGTGAGGCTCACAACTTTGTTTCAGGGCCAGCTGCCTGTAGTGTGGGGAAAGAGTCCCGGATCTTTGCCACTTCCATGGCACACAAGTGCCCAAAGACTTTGTTGTACCAGTCAGGAGAACGGCCCCTGAGGAGACAAAAGAAGCCAAACATGAGCAATGGGGTTTCCACTGGGGCCTTCAGCAGAGGCAAGGAAGAAAGGCACCTTCTTCCACACTGGAGATCACCAGCATGGAGTGGAGGCAGGGGAGGGGCTCAGGACCAAGGGGGTGAGGTGGGTGTCCCAGGTCTGGTACCTAAGGTCAGCACGGCAGATGTGAGTGAGACGAGAGCGGCCCAAGCCACAGGGTTCCATTAGGTACTGGGAAGTGAGCATGAGGGCCCGTACTCCAGATTCTGGCACAGGTTGCTCAGGATCCAGGGACTGGGAGACAAGCAGGCACCCCCCACGAGGCAGGTCCGACCGCCACATCCTGGAGCATGGAGGGGAAGAACGCATGTTCAGCTGCTGGCTCCTGTCCCACATCTTCTGGTCCCTGAGGCACAGCAGAATGGCAGCAGGAGCACCTCACCTGAGCACCACGAAGTCCCGGCAAGGATGGGGTGCCATGCTGTCCGTGACATAGTGGTACAGCTCCACTCCTGGCATCAGGGCTTCCAGCACCTGGGCCCGCAGCAGATCCTCATCCCACAGGGCCCGCTCCCGTAACACACGATGCAACACCACAGCTGGAGGGGCTGCCACCTCTGTGGATGCCTTCCACATCCGCAGGGGGTGTCCATCTGGTGCCTATCAGCCACAGGGGTAGGGATGGGAATACTGTCAAGGGGAGAGCAGTCCCAATTCACACCAGCTCAGGCCTCAGACTACTGAGTGTGGGGTTACCTCCCTGTGGTTGCTGATAAGGGAGGGTAGCAGGTCACCTCTGCTGACTAGAGCCAGATTTAGACACACTGGCTTGTGTCCCTGTCTTGTCTGTCCTTCCTACATGCCCACTCCTCAGCCTGCTCTGGAGCATGAAGCAATGATGTGGGCACAGCATGTAGGATTTCTGGACATGGGAAGAGAAGGGTGATTGTTCTTAATGGACTTTCCAAAGTGCAGGAAGTAACGTGCACCACTACTTTTTGCATGTGCCAAGCTCTGTGCCAGTTCCTTACCTTGATCCCACAGGCAAAGTTTAGTCGTGACCATTCTATACATAGGAAATGTCTGTCTCACAATGCCACTCAGGATTGACATCTCAGAAACAATAAGGTTGATGACACAGGGACACTGATAGGAACTACCTCCAGCCCAGACCCTGATAGAAGGCATAGGATAGAAGAGGGACTATGATGTGTGAGTTGGCCAGGGAGATGTCTCACTTGGGGACAGATAAGTCCAGACAGCAGAACAGCATACAAAGAGGCACATAAGGGGAATTTGAAGGAGTTCTATTTGTTCAGGGTCCAAGGAGACCTGGACACTGGAGCCATCACCATGGCAATGGGTCTGAAGTGGAGCTGTGGAAGACAACTCAGGAAGGTGGTCCAGGAGAGCTGTTTTGGTCTCATCTGGTTCCTGACTCCTTCAAACACTTGTCCAGCTGGCTGGCATTCTCCAAGTACCTGGCTGAGGCCCAGCCTAGGCCCAGTGAGGCTGACAGAGTAGCTCTATGGGGCCTGCCCAGTGCCTTCTCCCAGCCACATCAAAATGAAGAGTACGGAGCTTACCTTCCTGCAAGCTAGCTCTGTGTGCTGGGGCCCTGGCACATTGGTCCAGCCTTTGAAGCGCTCTGCAGCATCCCGCAGCAGCTCTTGTATGCTCTCTTCCATGTAGAGGCTCAGACTCACCCCAGCGGCCTGTGCCTGCCGCAACTCAGCCAGGGCTGGCCCCGGAGGGCTGAGTTCAGCTGCACTGTATGAGCCACACAGTTGCACCACCATGTCCTGGGGCACCTGGAAGGGCACACACATCCTGAGTAGGGGTTGTCAGAAGAAGGAGATGCTCAGCTGTCAGGGTTAAGTGTCTACGGAAAGGCATGGCTATTGCACTTCAGTGAGGTGGATACGATATTGAGAGAGAAAGGGCGCAAATTGGAGCTTGAGGAATATATATCAAGCTGAGATCCTTTCCTGACTTGGAGTTCAAAGGTTAGGCCTGATACTTGATACCACAGCTTGATCTGACTCACCTGGAAAAGTTTCTTGCAGTCACTGATCATGTGTGATAGGCCTTGGGTGGCAGCCATGTTCTCGCTCAGGTCCCTAGGACCTGGCCGGCCTACCAGGCTGCGTTTGCTTTTGATCCTGGAGGGAGATGGTAAGAGAACAAGATGGCACCAGGGCATAAGACAAGATGGCTGACATCTGCCTCCTAGCTCCTGGAAAGCCAGCTTGTTAGTCCTGACCATAAAACCATCTGCTGTCTTTTAGAAGGGGCCATGGTGGCCAAGGCTGAGCTATTGGGGTGGGGCTGGAAACAGCAGCAGCAGCTCTCAGAGACCAAAAGTCCTGTGGGGCCAAGCTCCCCTGGACTGGCCCTGGCATACACTACCCGTTTCACCTGGGTGAGGGACTGTCCTTCTTGGAGACATTGAGGTGGAAGATGGAGGGTGCCAGGCACACTGCCAGGTTGCCAGCTGTCATCTGGTTTTCCTCAGCAGAGGCAATGTCACTGAGGAAGTAGAGCAGAGTCTGCAGCACTTCGCGGTTTTCATCCGGGAGCAGCAAGGTGGCGGCTTGCGCTGCAGCTAACCACTGTTCCTTTGGGAGGACTGCAAGAGCAGAAGTGCAGAGGGGCCTCCCTTACTTCTCCAGAGGAACCAGCACAAGCTTCCTGCTTCCCAGAATGCACAGAGGGGAGTTTCCAGGGGGAAGAGTCAGATGGGCTGTGGGAAGTCTATGGGGTTAGATCTAGCTCTGCTCTTAATATGCGGTACAGCCTTCAGAAAGTCCCTTTCCTCAGAGCCTTGGTCTACCCTGGCATATAATGGGTTTTAGGGAGTAGTAGAATGGCCCCTCTCCAAATGCCTTTCCAAGTCCAGAAAGTATATGTGCCCATGAGCTCATGGGACCAGCCACCAGATTCATCCCCAACAAGCCCTGAGGATCAAGCAGGCTGAAGGTGGAGTAGGTTCCTAGGGAGAGGTGCAGGTGGTAGATTTGCTTAGGTGGCTTACGCTGGTAGATTTGCAGGAAAGTGGTAGTGAGCTTGCTGGTGAAGATGGGTTCAGGCAGGTCCCGGAAATACTGCTTCAGTAGGTCAGCCACATCATAGGCTGACTGGCCTTCATAGCAGACATTGTCAGGGGAAGTCTCATTCATTTGGCGCAGGCTCTGGATCCTGGACTTGACCCCAGACTTGCGGAAGATGCCCACCTGGCCCATTGAAAGGAGAGAAGAGGATGACATGCAGGGGAGGAGGGAGACTGAGAGTAGCCCAGGACCAGAGTGCCAGGAGCATAGGCCACCTTAGAGACTGTGAATGAAGCCTGCCAGGTTTTCTGCTGGGTTAGGTAAGTCCAAAGGAAAGTTGTTTATATCCTGGAGCAAAAGAAGATGGCGGTGAAGGAGAAGAGGAGGTAAAAGTGGCCTTAGGCTAAGGCAGGCTCTGAGACTAGGAGATCCTCAGACAGAAAGAAGCTGACCCAGAGGTGGGAGAAAGCCTCTAGGCTTAAGGAAGGGAAAGGAAAGGGACAGGCCCATTCCTCCTGGGCCTTACAAGGAGAGGAAATGTTTCTGGTGAGCAGCCCAACCCAAGAAGAAGGCCAGAGCAGTCAGTCTTTGGCCTTCCGCCTCCCAGCACCTCGGTTCTGCAGGCTCTCTGGGGAAGGCTCACCTGATCTAGGCACTGGCTCCGCAGGTAGCGCATTGCTTGCTGAATGCTCTGGGGCAGAGGCTGGCCTGTGCGCTGCACGTGGATGAGGGGTGGCACTCCAAATACATGTTGACCCCGGTAGTCTGGAGTCTTGTTCCTTTTCATGAACTTGGGCACTGACCTATTTGGGGGTTGACAAGAAATCGGGAAGAGCAAAACCAGTTTGGAGGCTCTCTGTAGTCTCAGGGGGCTACAAGTGTTGAGGGCAGCAGGGCACATTTCATGTCCCTAGGCAATGCTCTGTGTGTACCTGATTTGGCCTCAGCCTGTGGAAGTCACAGGGACAGAGGGGACCCTCAGTGACAATTCATGTAGCCAGTGGTAGACCAGGAATTTAGGGGAAGAGCTATGAAGGGGAGAAGTATATCTAGCAGGTCAGAGAGGGCTGCAGAGACAAGGTGTTAACTCTGCAGACTCTGGGGCAAAGGAAAGTGTTGTCCCAGAGAAGAAACTCCAGAGGGGCACTCTAGGCTGAGAGAACAGCATGAACAAAGGTGAAAGGGCAGCGAGGGAAGGGCAACTAGTCCCACAGCCCTCAGATGGCACTGCTTGAGAGTAGCCAACTAAAGAGCCAGAAGAATGGGGCCCACCCAGAGCACCAGAGGATCGTGGTGGAAAGGAATTTGGACAGTGGGAAGCAACTAGGCTGTCTATTTACTTGAAATATGACACCCAAAGTACACTTCTCGACAGTCATGCTGATGGCAGCATGAAGGCCAATACAGAGAAGGGACAGCCGGAGATTCTGGGGTTCCCCAGACTATATCCATCATCACACAGCCTCTCTAGCCTCTGGCCAGTGGGCTCAGCCTGGCTGTCCCACCACTGGGCTATGTCGCAGGGACCCCAAACCTAAGAAAGTCCACAGTTCCTGTCTCGCATGACTTAGGGGACACTCACCACACCCAGCCTTGCTTGTGTGGCACAGTGTACTTCTCCATGAAGCCAGTGAGCCGCAGCAGCGAGCCCTTGTGAAGCAGATTGATTTGGCCTGCAAACTGCCGGTTGATCTCCAGTGACTCTGAGTTGAGGCTGGGTCTGTGCGAATTTTGGAAGCTGTGCCAACGGAGCTTCCTAAGGTAGGTGAGAGGGTCAAAGAGGGCCAGAGATACAGGTTTGCTAAATGTTGGAAAAGGCTGTGCCCCTCTGGCCACTTTTTATCTCTCCAAAGAAAGAAAATATAGGGAGATAGAAGTACTTTGAGTACTACTGTAGGGCCTCAGGATAGAAAAAGTTTAGTTTTAGCTCTTAGGCCACCCAGGGGCAAGAAGCTCTCATGGAGGGTGGCATCAAGTTAAGACCCATTTAGTGCTAAAAAGCGGTGCCAGTCCTTTGCACATTGCAAGACTACTGTGGTGAGAAATCCTCAGTGGTGAGGCTGAAGAGCAGAGGCCATCTCTAACATTCTTGCTGCCATGATGAGGTAAACAAGGTCAGAGAAGCCACTATTTTCTCAAGGCCACCTAGGGCCAGATAACATTCTGAACTCCAGAATCTTGACATCTTTCTTCCTCTCTCAGAACTGATCACCTGGAGATGATTTCCCACCTCCCAAGAGGGGAGAAGGCAGAAAGAGACTAAGCAGTGACCCCACCCTCTCCCTAGCCCAAACTCCTACCTGCAAGGTCTGGTAAGTGAGGCCCCAACACCTGAATCACGCCGTTCACGGGGCCCTGATGCCTGGAGTCCTGCTAGAGAGCTTGCAGCTTCAGCCTCATTCATGGAATTGCCACTACTATCAAGTTCACTAGAGGAAGCCACAGTGTCAGAAACCGAGTGTCCTTCTTCCACAGACAGGCTGGAGGCAGAGGTGGGCTCCCCAGCTGAGTTTGCCTCTTGCTCATTGTCCTGGGCCTGGGCCATAGCCTCAGCCTCAGCCTGTGCCAATGGTTTGGCCTCAGCTAGAGCCTGAGTCAGGATTTTGGCCTGGGCCTGGGTAGGGTACTCTCTGTGAACTAGATCCTCTGCCTGGGCTAGATCTTCGGCCTGGCCTTCCACCTCAGCTGTGGCTATTTCCACTAATGAAGGAGCCTCCTCTTCTTCTTCATCCTCCTCTTCCTCTTCTTTATCTCTTGGCCCTAAGTCTGGATACATGGTCTGAGACCAGAGCTCGACCCGTTGCTGCAGCCCCCACACATGCTGCAGAATATCATCTAGGTGGGCATAGCTGCCTCTACCCTCCTCCTCTTCAGCTTCAATCTCAGCCTGTACAGGCTCAGCTGGATACATCTCAGGCAAGTTGTCATAAATGCTGGCATGGCTGCCTGTGGAGCCACAGGAGCCCCGGCGCCCTTCATAGCCCCAGCACCTACCTGGCTGCCAATCTGCCAGGTGATGTCCATCCTCTGGACATAGGCTTTCAATGGACAGAGAACGAGGAAATGTGCCTGGCTTATGGTCCCCAGGCACATGCACCAGGCAGTCACGCCGGTGTACAGGCTGAGGACGCCGCAACGTGGCTACAGGCCAAGCCTCCCAGGCCTTTCGAATCTCACAATCTCTGTTCCTGGCAGAGTTGGTGGCCCTACTCTTGGCCCTGTAAAATCCAGCTGAGAGGAAGCCACGGCAACTGCGGAAAGATGAAGCTTTGGTAGCCTTCTCTGAGGTGGCCAGGTTTTGCTCAGGCTCTGTTTGTCGTCTCTCACTCTTTTCCTTTCTCCTCAGAGATTCAAGGTGCTTGAGGAAGCTACGGGAATGGTGTTTCTTGACTTTCTCTTGGGACCCCTCCTGGCCCTTGGTGGGACTAAGAAAGGACTGGTCACTTGGGCTGGGGACACGACCTAGCAAGGGCAGGTCTGCTGGCTCTGGTGCAAGGCTTACAGTGATGGCAGGCAAGGAAGTGGCACTAAGCTCAGTCAGGACACTTTCACAGCTTGAGGTCCCCAGCAGGCTAGGGCTTGGTGGGGCCAGCAGGGCAGAAGAGCCCATGGGAGACCCACACTTGCTTTCCTGCTCGAAGGCCCAGTGGTTGCTGATGGTACACTGCTCTTCCTCTTCTGAGTCTTCATTCTGGGGAGTCACCATAAGGAAAGGTCACAGAAGCCCAACCTCAAGTCGTAGCTTATGCTCTACTCTGCCTCCAAATACTGAGGGGTTTTGAGGTGAAGAGCTTTGCTTTCTGCTGGAAGACATGTTCTATGAATAAGAAGCTGGCCCTGGGAATGCTTCGGGAAGCCAGTAATCCCAGATATAGCCTAGACATATGTGACAGTCATCTAATTTATCTACTCATCCATTTTACAAATAAGAGAAAGTACCACAAACCAGAAGTCATTTCCCCAAGTTCATTTTTGACATGCTTATGTTAGTGACAGAGACTCCTAAATGCCTAGGTTGTAGTTTTGTGTAGAATTATAGGATATAAGAGATGAAGGTGATTTTAGATTTTCTAATTCATTTCTTCCTTGGCAAGGAGAGGGAACTGAGACCCAGACAAGGGGATGAAGCTTGCCCAAGGAGCATTCAGAAGTCAGTGGCAGAAATGGTACCAGGTCCCATGGGTCTCCCAACTCGTAGATCAATGCTTTGTCAACTTAGCCACCATACTCAACTGCAGGCCTCTGGTGAGGAAAACCCCAGAAGAAACCAACAGAAGTTGTCTCCAGGAAACAATGAGGTCATGAGGCTTGCTTTATAAGTCTATGCGTAGACCAAACATCCTCATGGCTTCTGTAATTCCAGAATTGGCCTTCCAGTTCATTGTAGTGATGGGGAAAATGAGGCTGAGGACCAATGGAGTAAGACCTTATGGAGGTGAGGCTGTGTGGATCCTAACTTTTAAGACCTTGGTGACCATGATCTTTCTGCCACATTACTCTGTCTCTTTTCCTATTAATGGAATTTTACCTATTACAAAGAAAGGAGTGAAGGCAAGTGGACTTCCCTGAGGAAGGCTATCACTAGGTCAAATTAGTGGTAAAAACAAAAGAGAAAGGTGGTGTGAGTAGGGGGCAGGGTGAGGCACGAACCAGGGTACTTACTCTCACACACTCCTGTAGGTGAAGTTCACCAAAACCATCAGTGGTTTCATGGGGCCTGCAGTATAGGAGACCCCTACATTCCCACCCCCAGACTAGCACTGCTCTGGACACTCTGGACTCCTGAGATAAGGAAGCTAGTTTACAAGCACAGTCATGGGTTTTCCCCAGGTACCATGAGATCACAGACCTCAACCCCTTGCCAGGATTCACCTGCTTGCATTGAAAATGAACCTCAAGCTTCATCGAAGCACAATTGTTCAAGGTCATCAGTCTCCTGCAACACAAAGTAAGTGTTCACCGAAGGATTCCAACCCTGTAAAGTCTGGTATAGTCTACCAAGATACTTTCAAGATGTCATCCACCATTTCCCTTGGCCAAGTCATCAAAGCTTTTCCCAAGCTCCATTGTCCATGGTGGCTCAAGTATGATGCTAGGAAGATTATGGCCTCTGTCTTCCAGAACCTTACAGATATAGAAATAAACCACTATAGAAATGGGACCGGTTGAAAAACAGAGTATTCAGAAAGCACAGCAGACACATTGAGGCTGAGATAAAGGACTTTCAGAAAGAGACAGGGTGTAGTCAGAAATGCCTTATTGGAAAGCATAAATGGAATTTTGAGGGTAAAAAAAACACAGGGACAACTATTCCAGGCTTCTGCAGGAGCCTGTGACAAGGTAAAGAAGGACACAGTCAGTCAGCAAAGACATTGGTGGGAGAGGGTGTGATCAAAGCCACGGTAGGTCAAAAGACAGATGGTAAAGGAACTCAGTGTCATGCTGAAAAAGTTTTGCACTCTTGCATATAGGCAGTGATAGATTTTAAGCAAAGGAGCAGCAACTTGGAGCTTTAAAAAGCTTATTCTGATGATTATAGATAGGATGTATTTGTGGGGGAGGAGAGGTGAATATAGAGGCTGAAGCCAGTTAGGTTGCTTTAATAGACCCAAAGAGAAATCGTGGTTTAGCCTCAGGAAACAGCAGAACTGGTTTAAGTAGAAAGAGTGAATCTAAGGCATGCTTTGAAGAATTCTTTTTGAATCAAGACCAGATCTGAGCTTTTTAGCTACAGTGATCGGGGTAGAGGAGGGTGCGGCAGACACAGAAACCAGAATGCGCGGCATGACTACAGAACCTGAGCCTCAGCGATAAACTGTGCTCCCCTATAATGCAGGGTATGTCATCTTTTCCAAAAAGAAGCCCCAAACTGGGTGTGTGGCTTCCTAAGCCTGGCCCTCACCCCCTACCTGCACAGGGCCCCCAGAGAGTCCTCGTCCAGAAAATCGTGGTCCTTCTTCACAGAGCCAATATCCAGAGGAAACACACCTTCTGTGTGGTAGAAAGAAGCAAAGATGAGTATAGCAGAGGATCAGAAAGAGCCCAACTACCCTTGAACTGTGGTTGGGGCTGGGGGGAGGGGAGTCAAGAAAGAAAGGAATCAAGAAGGCAAAGGCCACAGTAGAAGGAACAAAGTCAGAAGTAAAGTAGGGGTGGTAGGATTTGGATCCTAAGTGTCCTCCCAAGGCTCATGTATTGAAGGCCTAGTCCCTCGTTGCTAGTCTTTCTGGAATGTGGTAGAGCCTTTAAGAGGTAAGGCCTAGTAGAAGGAGGTTGAGCCACTGGGGGTTTGGCCTTGAATAGGCATCAGAACCTCACCCCTGTTCCTGCCCCACAACCTTCTAAGCCCACCATGAGGTGAGGAGCTTTCCTCCACCCATGCTTCCATGGTGATGTTCTGCGTGGCCTCAGGCCCAAAGCAATAGGGCCGAGCAAGTATAGGTGGAAACCATAAGGCCAAATAAATCTTCTTTTTCAGTTGTTTATCTCAGGTATTCTGTCACAGCAACAGAAAGCTGATGAGCCCTAGGGAACTGATGGGGGTCAGGGCTGGCAGTTGATGGAGAAGCCAGAGAGTGGCTAGGAGAGCTGAGCTAAAATGAAAAACCAGATGAAATAGGTCCAGGTTCAGACAGCAGGCCTGAGACTGTCCTCTTGCTCATTTGGATCCTGGTCTTCTCAGATAGGGAACCTCTTCACTGGTACAAGGTGAATGATGGGAAGTAGGGACAGAGTAAAGATAGCAAGTGGCCAAACAATGCCTGACCAGAGGAGGGGGAGCTTCTCCCTAGGACTTAGGAAAGGGAGAGGGAAAAGGAAGGCCTGGGCAGAAGGGGAGCGAGATAAAATCATTCACTCATTTACTCATTCAGCTGATGCGGATGCCACTTCATGCCAGGCTCTGTGCAAGTATCGGATGGGCAGTAGTGAATAGCATAAAATCGGTCCCTGCCTTCAGGAAGTTTCCTCTCTCATGGGAAACAGGCAATAAATAATACACAATACTCCAATAACACAGATGCTGTGGAAAACTTGAGCCAGGGTGACAGGGTAATAGAGGTTAGTGAGGGTGTGGCTTCTGGGTGAGAAGTAGTCAGCACAAGCCTTTGTGAGGTGATTTCTGAGAGGAGATCTGAAGGCTGACGAGGAGCTGGCTACCCAGAGAAGCAAGAAAGAGTTCTGGCCAGAAGTAACATCCATACCAAGGCTCTGAAGGAGAAAGATGGCTGGGAACAAGAGGCAGAGAAGAACCCAGAGTGTAAAGAGCAAAAGAGAATGGTCACAAGTCTCATGCTCACTGGCCAGCCCGAGTCCAGCATTTTCACTTGTCTCACTTAAAACACATGAGTGCATGGTCAGACCTCACTGGCTATGGTGAAGAGGTCCCAGAAGGAAAAGCAGAAGCATGTGGGTCAGGAAGGAACCTGGCACACTAGTCGAGATGAGCAGTGGTAGTGAGTCTCAGCAGATGTGGCAGTGGGGGGTTTTAATAAATGAATCCATTCAGGAAGAAGAAAGAACTTGCAGAAAGCTTAGACATGGGAGCAAGGGAAGAAAGCAATTCAAACTGATTCCAGGATTTTGGAACTCAAGCACACGAGTGTTGGCAGTGCCTTTAGGAACTGTTTTAGGCCTGGTAAATCTCAGAGGCACCTGTTGGATCTCTGAGTAAAGATATGGAGTTGGTGGCTGATTAGATGAACTGAAGCTTGGAAATAAGGACTGCACAGACCCATTTGGGAGCTGTCATAGTACAGATATACCGAATGAGGATCTCATGGCAAGGACATGTGGGGAAAGTAGAGGGCCTGGGCCGATCCCTGGGACACCTATAACATTTAGATGCCTGTTAGAGGAAGCAAAATCAGTAAATAGAGAGCAGCAAGCAGAGAGGCAGCTGCAGGTGGGAGTGTTTGAGAAGCTAAAGGTAGGAGTGGCTACTTGCAGTGAATGCTGTTGAGAGATGGAGTAAGATGAGGGTTGGGAAACAGCCATGAAGGTCATGAGCGAGCTTGAGAGGGAAGAGAAAACAAGTATGAAGAGCTGTAAGAACAAAAATCAGAAAGATGAAGAAAAATGAAGGAAAGCAGGAGAGACACCATCACCCTGGACAAAGTGAGGTCCAAATTGGGCCATGGGGTACACAGTTCCTGGGGACATCCCTCATATCATCCTCAGGGATGTACAAAGCAGCCCACTGGGCAAGACAAAGTCCTTTTAAACACAACTTGCAATAGAGATGGAAGCTGACGAGTGCAGTCTAATAGAGATGCCTATGTAGGAGACAAGAGTTGTAATTTCAGGAGTAAAGCCCTTGAACACATGTGAGCAGGACCAGGATACACAGCAAGTTTTGTGTGGCTGGGGAGAGGATCTGTTCTACCCATTTTTCAGAAGAAAAACTGCAGGATGAAGTAAATTTTGGAATGTAGTAGGAAGAACAATTGAGTGTCTTTACCTTCAAAAAGCTGAGCATACTGAGGGAATCCTGTGGCCCGGAGCCATTCACATGCTTTTTTGGCTTCAGTTTCTAAAACAGAGCAGAAGAGATGAAATGGGTAGAGAAATGGGATTAGCAGGGTGGTGGGTGAATGCTGCCTCACACCCAGTAGGCAAGTACGCCTGATTCTGGTAATTTAGGAGCGTCAAGGCAGGCAGAGAGTGGCTGGCACATTTCCAGGTCACAGTCAGCCAGGGCACCCTCTACTGTCTGGAGACTTCCTGTGTCAGTCACAGCTTTCTGGAGCTGTCCCTTGCCTGTCCCAAATGCCTTCCACTCTCCCACCTCATACCCAAGAATAGAGCTTAACACCAGCAGCAACTTTCAGAATTATCAACCTTCTAGGTCCTAGGCAGAGCATCATAGTCGAGCTAGGCGATAGGAAATGTCTACTAATATGTCCTCCTTCCTTTCTCTCCATCATTCCTCTCATCCTCCAGCCCACTGACAGACAAATATCATCTAATACGTGATCACCTGTAAAGAAGGTGCTACTATCCTGCTTGTATAGCTACCCAAAGAGACACGAAAAGGAAATCAGTCAGGCCAGGCATACCACATGCCTGTAATCCCAGGATTTAGGAGATGAAGGTAAAAGGACTGTGAATTCAGGGCCAGCCTGGGCTTTAGACTCTGTGAGGACAGATGGGAAGGAGAAGTAGGGGAGGGAAAGAGAACAGGAGAGGAGAGGGGAGGAAAGAAGAGGAGAATGGGATGGGACAGGGCACAGGACAGGAGGGGCAGGGGGGGGGAGGGAAGGGAGGGGGGAGGGGAGGAAAGGAAGGGAGGAGGAGAGGGAAGGAGGCAAGAGAAGGGCAGAAGAGGGGAGGAGGAGAGAGGGAGGGGAAGAAAAGGGGGAGGAGGGAAGGGAGGCAAGAAAGAGACTTGCCTACAGTCTTACAGTTGACGAAGTAGTAGTGCTAGGGCTAGGTTGCGAATTTCATTGGACTCTAGTTTGTGTTTCTAGCCCTTGTACTAAACAGTACCTTCCCCAGTTCTTTTCTTACCCAAGTATTCATCAAGGGCCAGACCTCCTTCCACAGAGGGTTTCCCAGGACAGCCCTACCTCTCCTCATTGGTTTGGCCCGTTTGTGGAACAACTGAGTGCTGAGCCTTGGGCTGCCACAGTGCTGACCTGTGGGAGTCGTGGGGGGCAATGGCTGGGCTGGCTTTCTTCTTCTACTGTGGAAGTACCTGGCACAAGGCTAGGCACTGTTGCCAGGCTCTGTGGAAATGTGCAGCCAGGCTAAAGCCACAGAAGAGGCCTCCTGGCCACCAAAGTGGCCACATACTAGCAACAAAGTTGTGGGACTCCCCAGCAGCTATTTGTCCCCCATGCAGGCACTGCCAAGGTACTACCTGGGGTGCGTGCTGTAACCATGGACCCTGGCATTGCAGGGTTGACAGAGAAAAGCCGCTGGTCTCAGCAGACCTGCTCTGCCCTCAACATTTCCTCCATTTCCTTAGTGCCTGTGGTGGCCCTGCTGACCAAAGAACTCCAAGGAGACTGGTGGGGTTTTCCAAGACAGGAAGCACTCTCTCATCCTAGTTCTCACCCACAAGGAAATCTAAGAGGAGATCCTGGCAGCCAGGACTGATAAGACAAAAGACTCTTAAAACACTCTTTCAGAAATGCAAGTAGATAAGGGAAAGCCTAACAAGAGAAGGTGAAAGACTGTCAAAAACAGTAATAGGCTCAAACAGGGTCATGTACTGTTGAGAATTGTGGGGAGAAAAAGACAAGATCTGGCCAGTACTGACAGGCTTGTGTGTGTGTGGTGGCAAACAGGGGTAGGTCAGGGGTGAGAATCTGTGCTTAGCACCCACCCTAGAATATCTCTGCATACAGCTGCAACCAAGCCTGCTCCCGGCTTGAGTCCTGAGGATCAGGGTAGGACTGTGTACCTGTGCACCAATATATACCTGCATGTGTCTAGGTCCCTGTGTGCACTCACATCTGCCAGTGTGTGTCCTGTTAGGGCAACTTCCTAGCTTCTGGTAGCAGTTCCTCTGGCAGGACTGATTCTCAAGCCAGAATCCTGCTAGCAGTACCTCAGCCTGCCTGGCAGGGGGCAATACAGGCCTGAGAAAAGATCCACCTCTCCAGGACAGGGGTTCAGGGCCATGTGGTGAGGCCAACAGCTGAGGGACGATCTGAAGCATGTGGTTTGGCTACTAAGACAACTGCACTGGCTACCACAGCCACTTCCTTGTCCTGTGTTCCTACCACAGCCATGGCAGAAGACATTTCCAGGACCTCAGCGTCCCTCATGCAGCCAGCTTTGCTTTCATGTCATTAGGAGAAAAAGAATGTGCTAAAGGATAGACTTTTCCAGAGAGGTGGGTACAGGAGGGAACCAAGACCTCTAAAGGGTCAGAAGTCTGGTAAGGTCACTCAAAGGAAGGAAGTTAATCCTCTGCATACTATTCATTTGTTTCTATGCATGTGTGTGTTCACGCATGTATATTGTGTACACACACTGAGGTCAGAAAACAGTTCTGTCCTTCTACTATGTTAATGCCAGGATCAAAATCTGGTCATCAGAATTGGTAGCAAGTGCCTTTACCCACCTACCATCTCACCTACCTCACATCAGTAATTTTTAAAAGCTATAGTATGGGGCCACATGTGCACATACATGCACAATCACACACCCATACACACACACACACACACACACATTCTAACATTTTTTTTAAAGTTAAAAAAAAACTATTCTATGGAGTACACTGAGGCCCAAAAGACTTTCCCAAGGTCACCCAGAGTAAAGTAGCACAACTGAAACTACAACTTTGATCATTTATTTACATGTTCAGTGCTCTTTCCATGACTTTACACTACCAGCCCTCAGATGCCAGGTAATCAAGGGACCTCAAATGTTTTATCTGTTTTTTCCCATCTCGTGAGACCACAAGCCTGTGTTTAAATCCTTATACTGCCATTCACTAGCTCTTTGGCTGTGGGCCCATTGTATAACCTCTCTACTGCCTCCATCTCTTCCTTTGTAAAATGGGGTCATGACACCCCATTCATACAGATACCAAAAGCATTAAATAAAACACTGGAAAAAAGAAAGACTTTTGGCATATTATGCCAAGCACTCAATAAGTGGGTCCCTTCCCAATTCTGATTCTGAGGGTCCCAAAGAAAAGAGGAACCCTGGGAAAGAGGCCCAGTCAACATTTGCTTCTGGGTCTGAGCAATGGTTGCAGCCATCAGTCTCAGAATTGGGGCCAAATGGCTGATGGAAGTACGGTTAGGAAGCAGAGATTTCAAAGGGGCTTCGGAGGCTCCAAGACAAAGGAAAGGAGAAAAGAAGTTTGGGGTAGGTCTCAGGACTGAATTCCCTAGCCGCCCTAGGCAGCAGGAATCCAGAGAATGTAATGGGTTGTTACCCAGCAGGATGTCGGGGGACACTGGGTTTCTGACAATACACCATCTCAGGAAGGCCTGGAGGCTCTGAGGCTCCCTCTCAGATGGAGCAGTCAGGGACATATGTCTTGGTGATTAAGGTGTGAACTAAAGTACTTTGCCTCATCCCCCTAACCCGTCCCAGCCTGTCAGGCTGGGCTAGGAGTGACCCCACCCCCACCTAGAGTAGCATCAACTCAACTGAGCCTGGAACCCTGGAATCCCAGACTGAGAACTGGCTTATGTGCCCAGCAGGAAGAGTGACACTGGGCAGGCTGAGGCTAGTGAGGTAGGAATGTCTATAGCCTCTGGCCCTAACCTCTGTATCCAGATGTGCAGATTCCAGGGCATGGCTGCTAGCAGTTTCAACGGCTTTATTCTGCAGGTGGTGCTTTGGCCAAAGCCAGGACAGGTCAGTAACTGCATTCAGCTGGCACAAACTGAATTCCATTTAGATTAAAGCCCAGACTGTCTCCCTGGGGAGAGGCCCAGCTGATTGGAGCTTAAGAGTCAGGGCAGAGGGTACTAGAAAGCCCCAGGAACAAATCAGGTCACAGGTCTCCTGCAGGGAGTATCTATCTATCTATCTATCTATCTATCTATCTATCTATCTATCTGTCTGTCTGTCTGTGTTTTGCACAGAAGCAGCACAAATTCAGACATCAATGACAACATATGCAGGCCACATATCACAGATCTCTTAGCACAGAGCATTTTTATGCAGAAGAGAGAGCAAGGCAAAAATCAGAGGTCCTGTTACTGACAAATGCCCTATGAACAAAGGAAGACTTTATATACCCAGAAAAAAGGCAACAACATTTCCTACAGAGTAATAGTGCCCAGTGATGACAGTTAAACTGAAAAAACAACAACAACTTGCTTCCAATCAACCCAGTTTCCCAGATTGCTGCCTAAATCATCTTCGGTACCTTGCTTCCTTCTCTAAACCGTGGTTGTCACACTTATAATGGGGATTGCAGACTCTCCTGCTGCCTGCCTTGGTTCCCGCCTGGGTATATGATCAAGCCTTTGCTGCTGGTGTTGGTCCTCTTCCTCCTTCTTCTCCTTCTCCTTTTCCTCCTCTTTCTGTTTGTTTCTGTGCTAGAAGATAGAAGCCATGGCCTCATTTGTACAGACTAGTCAAGTACTCTACAGATAAGCCACTCTTCCTTTGCTGGTTTTGAAAGTAGCATGCAGAAGTTATTATTGTAGAGAGCTAGTTTGGTTAAGGATACTTGAACTTGTAATCTTGTAGACTTTAAAGTGCATTGATGTCCTGTGTTAGTTATAGAAGGACTAGTAGAGAAAACATAAGGTGATAGGCAACTGTGTTGCAGGACAGAAAGGCCTCACCCAGCCACCGGCATGAACCTTATTCCCAGGTTGGGCACCCCCTCTTCACCTCATTATCAATCAGCTTGAGTCCTTGTGCCTATGATCCTTTAGTTGTCTGTGAAAGAGCTGCCCAGGATCCTGTTCCTTCTGAACTAAAAAGTCTGTCTTGGGGGTGAAGGGGTGACTCAGTGGTTAAGAGCACTGGCTGCTCTTTCAGAGGATCTGGGTTCAATTCCCAGCACCCACATAGCAGCTAACAACCTTGGCAAAGATCTGATGCCTTCTTCTGGCCTCCACAGGCATTACACACAGGCAATGCACTTACTTACATGCAGACAGAACACTCATACACATAAAATAAAAATAATAAATCAAAAAGAAAAGAATAAAACGCCCATCTCAGGCCTGAGTACCAAGGAAGACATGGGACCCAAGGTAAGGAATAAATGGATTTCACAAGGACCAACATGAATATAAGTGTCTCTTGTTAGATACTGCTCTTGGGTATGCCATCCCATTTCTCCCTCACCTATTCTGGGTGTACATTAGCTCCTGGGGAGCTTTGAAAACTGCCAGTGCCATATTTTGGAATCTCTGGGGATATGGTTGGTTTCTTTGATTCTAAAAGAGAGTTCTAGAGATGATTCTAAAGTACAAGCAAGACAGAGAACCACCGCCCTAACAGTCTTGGCCAGCTAAACACCCACACACAGGTACAGAGAGCCCTAGAACGAGTCTCTCCAGATGCCAGAGTCAAGTCTGTTCTAACAGCTGGCCCAGGTTCTCCTCAGGCCTTGAGAGCAAGGACAGGAGAGTACAATCAATACCAATATGAATGCCTCTGATAGGGACAGGGGAAGGAAAGTCTGTGGGTATTTGTGATGGTCACTTTCTTAAACCATTGGCTGACCGTTCCTTTCATAAAGCAACTTTCACCAAATGGATTGGTCTACTCCATCTTACTTATTAGCTTCATGTTTGACTAGGCATCTCCTGCCTGACCCACATCATCATATAGATGCCTCATGACCAGGATCTGCTATCAACACTGGTCTCTTCCCCTTTCAGTGAGCACAGGCGAAAGAGCCAGTATCCTGAGGAGTACTGGAAGACCTAGGATTCCACTGTCTATGGGACAGTGCAAATTCCCAGGTAGGCTCTGTGAAGCCACGTTGAGACCCTGAGGTAAGGCTAAAGGCAGGCAGCTGAGCCACTGACCATTGCAGACACTGCCACTGCAGCTAGGAAATTCCAGGCCCCCGCTAAAGGCTTCTCAGTTCATTTCCCTCGACTGATCCAAAGCCCATTTCCTATTCCCACTCTCCACCCCTAGAAAGGGGCGTTTTCAAGGAAGACAGAATGGCCTTTGAGGAGGGGCCTTTATAGCTCAGAAGCTACGATCCTTGGCATTGGCTCCAACTGTTTGTGACCAGCTCTTCTCATGACACTCATACAGACAAACTTTACCCACCCTGCCTTTGAGCCTGGCCCAGGGCTGTACCTCTCAAAGGTGTAGCTTCCTTTCAATTTGGATAAAGATGCCCTCTAGGTAGACAGCAGTTCTGGCAGAGATGCTATGACAGGTGATTAGCTAGCTGGCTTTTCTACCTTCTGGTACAGAGAGAAGGGGGCCTTCACAGAGAAACCAGGCATTCGAGGGGCACCGAATCTTCCCTTCCTGACCATGAGGTGGGCACACAGAAGGAGGGTATATAATTCCCTGGCAACTAGGAGGCCTGAAACATTCGAGGCCGCTCTCCACTCCTGCTGCTCTGAGCTGGAATTGCCACTCTAACTCAATTCTGGCAGGGGAGGGAGGAACAGGGAGGAAGGGAGACAAGACCAAAATAGCTCTCATCCCACATTCCAAACCTCACTGGAGGGGCACCGAAGCTAGAGCCACTGTATTGCAGCCAGCCTAGTTTGGCAGTACTAGACACTGGCTGGCCTCCTGCTTGCTAGGTCGCAGGGCAGAACTGGGGGCTCTGCTGCACCTGTTCAGATGCCAGCCTCGGTCTCAGCCGGAACTACAACTTGATGCCAAGCTCCTGGGTCCATATGAGCAATGCTTTTGGAGTCTTCCTGTCACAAGTGAGGGACCTCCAAAGCAGACATCTCAAGAAGGTCTTGTAAGACTGGGTAGCAGCAAGCTCTCAAGCCACTGAATTTTTGGCTGGCTGGTCTACGGTCTAATGTACCACTCCTCCTCCTATCACTTTATGTCCACACCTGCTCACAGGGCAAAACCTGAAATCTCTACTAAAGGGATTCCATCCAGGGATAAATTCCCTTCCTAGGAACATTTGACAGTACAGGCATTTTTTGGTTATCCCAAGTAGGTATGTGTGTTACCGGGGTCTGAAGTATTAGTTTCACTCTTGACTAGGGCCTCAGATACCTCAGGCAGCCACATCCACCTTTAGGGATTTTGTATAGGTGAGGTAAAGAATAAATACCTCTGACAATGGAGGTTCCTTGATTTTATGGGTCAAGCAGAGGTAGATGGCAGTTTCTAGCATGGAATTCTGTCAATATGGAAAGCACACAACTGTGGTTCCTCTCCCCTTCCCCAAAGAGATGGCTTGAGTCCTACAGGCATCTGTAAATGAAGAGAAGCTCTAAGGTTAAGTCAGAATCCTGGCCCACTGGGACTATTGGAGAATCTAGATCCAGAGGCAGCCAGGCCTGTGGTATCCTAGGCTAGCAACTGACACACTGGGGCCAAAGCAGACAGCTGACATTCCTACCCAGGCTAGGGCTTCCCTGTGACAGGGAAGGTCAAAGCTTCCACCTGCCCTACTGCAGTTGCTCCATTAGCTTTCTTGCCCCCAGGGGCTCCTGCCCCCAACTCAGTCCCAGGTGCTTGGACAAGGTCATAGAGACAAGGAAAGACAGGTGTTTTAATAAGCTATGTGCTATTTCACCCACTCCAGTCTCCAAGCCTAGAGGCAAAAGATGCCAGTCAAACCAGTCTGAGGCAGATGTGAGACCAGCAGTAACTGCTCTCCACTGCATTATGGGCCCAAACTTTTGGGCTGAAGGTCAGGCAAACCACCTTCTAGCCTTAGGTCTCCTGTCAACTCGTGTGTAGCTTTAGGCAAGCCACTCACTCTCTCTGCCTGAACTTCAGTTTCTCATCTTCTACTGGCCATTCCCTAAAGCCTACAGTAAGAGTTGAGCTATATATGATTGGAATGACTGGTTCAGTAGAAGGAATTGTCCTGTATGGTGGAGGGACATGCTTTTAGTCTTGTTTCCCCCACAAGAGAATGTGAGGGAGGAGCTCTCCTGATGTTCTTGCCTGAAAAAGCACCAAACACCTTGTCTTCCTCTTTCCTCACAAGTGTTGAGTCACCAGCTTCTAATAGTTTCTCCATCAAATGGAAAGTTTTCCACACCAAACTGCGTTCTACATTTCCAGGTCCAGGGTACTTTGGCCCTCTGTATTCCTAGCCTCCATCTCTCCTGTCAACAGGGCAGTTTCTTCTCCTAAGATCCTTGCTGCAAACTGGTCACCTACTCTGTACCCTAAACAAGAACCTCAATGCCCCACAGCCTAGACAGCAGAAACCAGCCTGCTTCCTATCAGATATCCAAGTATTGATTCTTCAAGACACAAGTCAAGCAAGCCTCTCAACATCTGAAGACTCTCCACTCTCAACATTCCATTAGTTTTCATCAGCATCTGAGTCTGTCTACTCCATTTGACAAGTGGCTCCAGAGCCGAGGGTTCTATTTGTCTTGGTGATCCCAGTGCATTGTGATAAGGGCTACAGAATAGTCTAGCAACGCCCAGACAAGAAGCTATGTTTCCCAATTAAACAGTATACATACATGTTTCTGGCTCCAGACCCTGATCTGCTACCACCACATCAGAAAACAGAAGTATGTTTCCACCTGTGGCTCACACATTCTGTGCTTTTGGCTGCACTACTAAGCAGAGAGCCTTGCCCCAGGGCAGAAAGCAAAGAGCCCAGAACACTCAGTTATGAGAATAGAAATTGAGTTGCCTGAGGGTGGAAGCATTCTGCCCTGAGGGAGCTCTTATCCCTCCCACTCAGGCTCAAGCATGAGCAGTGAAGTTCACCTGAGAAGTTCAGGAGCACTCATTACCTCTTGCTTCTGTTTCTTGGCCTGCAAAATTTTGGTGTTTGCTTATTTTGACCCTGTGTCACCACCTCTTCATCTTACTCCCCTTGCCTATTTCCCTTTCCTTTTGCTGAAGCCAAATATAAACTCCCATGCAGGAAATGCCTTGAAGAAGCCTGGCCCCACCCTGGGATTCAGAAAAAAATCGTCTCTGACAGAAAGGAAATGGGCCAAAAGAAGTGGCCTCATGAAGCAAGCAGACAGAACCTTAGCCCTGAGCCTTCTAGTCAGTCAGAGGAAGGACAGGGGTGCAAGGGGTAATGGTGACAATGTGGGTGCTCTGGCTACAGTAGAACCAAGGGAAGAAGACCTCCAAATGACCTACCAGCTGTGTAAGGCTTATAGGCACAGATGTTGTGGGGCAAGGTGGGAAAAGTAATCTGCAAGCAACCTGAAGACATGGCTTTTAGTCCTGGCTCTCCTTGTTAACTGTGACTGTCTTCATTAGTGACAATATGTATGATACCAAATGTAATTATTAACAACAATGAATAACAGACAGTAATAACTACTTCAGAGTTACTATGTTTTGGGCCAAGGACTTTGCACAAATGGTATTCAGTAAGTTGCTTAATTTCTCTATGCCTTATTGTCCTCATCTCTAAAATAGGGATGCAATCGTAGAACCAGTATAAGAATTTTGCAAACATAAAATAACACAACAAGCCCACTTACTCTGGTTCATTATGTCCCAGGCCCTTCTTTAGGTACTCTTAAAATGGATTCTATCATGGAGTGTTCACAACAGCCCTGTGAAATAATGCTCCATTAGCATCTCTGCTTTTCAAAAGAGGACATCCAGGCCCAGAGATATGGAGCAACTTACCCAAGGTCAGCAGCTAAGAAGTGCTCTGTGCTAACATGCAAATCCATGCAATCTGGCTCCTGGGTCAGAACTACCGAGTGAAAATTATCATCATTAAATAAAGAGAAATTCCTGAGCTGGGGCCCGGCACATATCACACAAACGAGAGAGAGGAGAGAGAGAGAGAGAGAGAGAGAGAGAGAGAGAGAGAGAGAGAGGAAGGAGAAAAACAATTCACCAATCAAGTTTTTGCATATGAACTTTTAGCCCAAAGTATGTTTCCATCCATGCGGAAAACACTGGATCATCTCACATCCCATTTGGTGGTTGCAACAATCCTGTCTAAAGCACGCAACGCCTCCTGAACAAACAGAAAACTGAGGCTATGAAAGGTTGGGTGGCTTCTATTGGAGTACAGATGGGGCCAGAAGCCTGCCTAAATGCCATATCCTCACCTGCTGATGGGTTCCCATTTCATCCTTCCCTCTCCTCCAAAACCACTCCTAATGAACTGTGTGTGTATTCAAATAATGGTGCATAAGCACCTACTTGATACCAGACCCTATGCTGGGCACTACGGTCTGAAAACACAACAAAAGCTGAACTCTCCTGGTATACTTGGCCAGAGATGCTACCCGGTCTATCCTACTCAGGAAGGCAGAGGCTAAGAAGACAAACTGTCCTTTGAGGCACCCCCTGAAGCTTATTTTGGAGTCAAGCTAACAGAATGAACTCCAGAGCAAGAAATCTGGCAGCTAGTACAGCCTGAGGAAGGAAGCTTGCAGCCCCCAAAGAGCCTGAGATGGGAACATGGGGGTTTGGGGGTAGGATAGATGTTCTGGACAACCCTCACACCCACGTACTCCCAATGCAAGCATGGGCTACATGCTTTGGAGGGATCACAAGTGTAAATCCACCCAGTCTTCTGCCTGCCCCTACCCTCCTACACTTTCTAAATAATGCAATCTGTTGTCAAGACAGCACATTAAAATGTCTCTTCTTCTCTGATGACACCCAGCACCCTGCTTCCCATCCTCAGTGCTAGGAGGTGCTAATCAAGCAGGCCTAGTGCTGATGCCATAACCACCCCCTAATCCCTCCTGTCTGCCCTCCCCAGGTCTAGTGAGTCTCTACTTAAGAACCTCATTACTCACTGCTTCAGGTTTCCTTTCTTCTACCTTGGAGGTGGTAGGGGGACAAGCATGTAGGCAAGGGATCTGGAGACTGGCTGCCCAGAGTGATGCACTGCCCCTGGGCATCATGACCACTTGGAAGGAGAAGAGAAGCTGAAAACTGTGCCCTTGTCTCCAGGTCAGGCATCTAGAGAGAGAGTCAGCCGTTAAGGTTATAGGAGGCAGAGGCAGAATGGCTGGTTCCTGTTCCTCATTCCATCACTCCTCAGTTGTGTGACCTTGGGCATGCTCTTTCTTTAACTTCTTCTTACTCAGCTTCTGTGTATGTAAGATGGGCAGTAACTGCCTTGCAGAATTGCTATAGGGACTACGTGTATTAAAATGTGTCAAGGATTTAGAAGTGCTCAGTATTATTGCTGTTATCATCATTATGACAGCCTGTTGCAGTGTCACTAATGCCATCAAAGATGGCTAGAGTAAAGAGCCAGGTAGGCGGTCATGGCCAGAGAGAGCTTTTATAGATAAGATGGAATCTGGTGACGGGAAAGGCCATACCTACAGCTCAGAGGTGCTAGGTTAGAGCCCTGCATATCCCTTGGTCAGTGAAAAAGAGCAAGCTAACAAGGCTGCATAAAACACTACTCAGCATCAGTCATGCAAGGATTTAATTTATATTGTTGGCCTGAATGCTCAACAACTCAGTGGGGTAGGCACACATGTCCTCGTAGCTGACAAAATGCAGTCAGAGAAGCGAGACCACCCAAGGCTTCGTATAGGACTGTCTAAGCAGCCATCTTGTGCTCTTCAGAACACTCTTTTGCTCTGGATAGCCCGTGTGTACCTCCCGAGGTGTTTTACTGCTGCTCCAGGCTGGCCCTTTTTCTACAACCCTCCTTTCCCTTCCCTTCCCCTTATTTCTTTTTTACACCTTTATCCTAAGATGGCATGGAATTTGTAATATAGCCAAGGTTGACCTTGAACTTCTCATCCTCTTGCCTCCACACCCCAAGGGTTAAGATTACAGGTGTGCATCACTGTATCTAGCTTACGTGTTGCTGGAGATTGAACCCAGGACCTTGTATGTGCTAGGCAAGTACACTATCAACTGAGTACATCCTTAACTCCTCGCTTTGTTTTTGCCTATTGAGAATGCCCTGCTGGGGTATAAGCTATATGAGTTCTTCCTACAATGTCTTTGGCCCTCACCTGATCTGATCTGGCCTCAGCCTGGATCAGAACGGTGGGCTAAAAGTACATACCTCAGACAGGTCAGCTGAGTCAGCTCTAGTGTCTTTGGCTGCCAGGTGTGGTGTGAAGAAAACAGAGTGCTGAGTGTTGGGAGACCTGAGTTCCAAATCTTCCCTTCTTGGAGACCATTCCTTTCCCCTCCCTGAGCCTCAACTGGGAATCAGCAAGGATCACACTGGGGGATCATGCCAGCTACTTTACTGGGATGCTCTAGAAACTAAAGAAATAAGACTGATTGCGGTCATCATCATCCTCATCATCATCATGGCTTGCTGGAGGAAGGAATGACTGAGTTGATGTTTCTCTCTGTCTAATTCACTCTCCTAGGCTCCAATGCAAGCATGGCTCACACTCATTTCCGGCTTCTGTACTCCCTAAAATATCCCCTTTCCTCCACCTCCACCTCCATCAGCTCCAGAAATGAGGGCAGATGGCAGAAAAGCACAGTGTGCTGGAAGCCCCCTACATAGTACACATTATAATCAACATTATAATCCGTGTGAATACCTAACCCTCACCAGGCTTGTCATCTATCGTCAAGGAAAAGGAAATCACAACAAAGGCCTTGCTTTCTAAAGGTTCCCCAATTTTGAAAGCTGGCTGGACCTGAACAACAAATAAGCTGGACAGACTTGTATAAGACATCTAGGTCCCAAATTCTGGGTCCTTGGTGTTGGCCTGTTGTGATGATCAAGAAGGGATCCTGAAAAGTTCATCCTGAAAAGTTCAAGCTAAAATTAGAGAAGAATAGGGCATACTCCCATATGTTAAGGGGGCCACAATGATGAGGCTAAAAAGAAAGAGGGCCTGAGGGGAACATTTATAGGCGCTGAGGCTGTTTGGCCTGGAGAAAACACAGAGGGACCTGCGCACTGTCCTTAGATGCTGTCCTTAGATGTCTGAGGAGGTCAGAGAGAAAAGATAGGATCTAGGTGATCATAAGGGGTGGAACTGGGTTAGAAGCCTTAGGGAGACACAATTAAGTTCATCAGGAGACAAAACTTTCAGTCATCCCACAAACGAAAAGCAACAGCTTGAAACATACGGTGCTCCCAGGTGCTGAAGATGGGTGAGCAGGAACTACACAAGCACAAATGGGGAAGACTCCAGTTCTGGAAGACTTGGGCCCAGTGTCCTCTAAAGGCCCTTTCTCCTTGCACTCCATCTGCGTACCTACCTCTAGCAGAGATTGTGATAGAAAACACAAAGGTGGCTGGAGCAGGCCAGGCTCTCTCTGATTCCCACAGAGCCCTGGGATCTCAGGAACACCTTGGGCTCTACTCCCCAGAGGGAAAAGTCACTCATTAACTTCTGGCTGAATGGGTCAGAGGGTGACCACCCAGGATAGATGCAAGCATGGGGAGGGGCTAGGGAGCAAACTGTGGAAAAGCTCATGCCCAAAGAGAACTCCAGCTGTAGCAGTTCCGGCCTCAGCCGACCCAAAGTGACCCAGACCACTGAAAATATTAGGTGACAGGGCCTGGCAGACCTACATCACCCTGTGAATAAGCAAAAGGTGTTAAGTGGAAATACATGCTTGCACAGCTAAAAGGAAGCTGAGAAACTCCGAGTCTAAGTCCACGTGTCTGTCTACCCTGCCCAGTTACAGATGTGGAAATTGAGGCCCACAGGAACTATGAGTATTTTCCTAAAGTCACTCAAAACCAGAAGCCAAGTTTCCTGACTCTAGTAGACCCACAGATTTCACTTAATGCTGGTTTCTCTCTTCCCACTGAAACTGCAGAAAAGTGCTTGTGGTCAAATCTTTCTAAATTGGGTCTGTCCTGACCCTTCCCACCTCCCAATGCTTGTCTGGATACAGGTTCTCAGAGATTACTTCTTTTTCTACCCCAGAAGACCTCAGCCTTTCAGCTTAACTCCCTCTCTTCTCTGTCTCCCTCCTGCCCTCCCTTCTCCCCTGCAGCACTAGGGACTGAACACTGAGCCTTGCAGATGCTGGGTAGGTACTCTACCACTGAGCTCTCTTTTTTCTTTTTCTTTTGAGAAAGGGTCTTGGTAGGTTGCCTGGATAGGTCTTGAACTTACTGTGTAGTCCAGGTAGGCCCTGAACCATCAGCCTGTGCTATCAGATTCATTTCTTGTTCTTTTAGGCTCCTGGAAATGCCCCAATCCCCTTATGACTCTAATGCCTACAAAAAACTCAGGGATATCTAAGCTGAATACATGCTCTTTGAACAATGGTAATAACTGCTTTTGTTTGCTTGAACATAGGACAAAGGAACAGAATTGGTCCCAGAAGTTCCCATGACTGAATATTTCTCCCTCTTCCCCTGGGAGGAGATAAGGGTTTAAGATGGGGTCTCTTTAAGGCTTGGGGTGGACAGGGAGTTAGTTAATGGCCATCCCCTAGAGGTGAGTTTCCAAGGTGGTTATTATGTAGCTCAATCATTAACCAAGTAGTGGCAGGACCCCAGGCTTCTTGGAAAGGGGCCACTCCTTTCCCAAGGACAGCCCAAGAGCAGAAGGCTATAGCTGGACAGGACATTCTTGGGGTCTTTCCCTGTTTGACAAGACAGGCTACAGTGCAGTGGATTATTAGAGGCCTCTCCCTGCCCACAGGAGGGTGGAGGAGGGCTGAACCGGAAATGGAGGAAGTCAGCACACCCTTCATGGGCGGGAGGGAAAAGAGAGACAGTGAGGGGTTTATCATGAATGAGAGAGGAAGCTCCAAGCTGGGTCTTGGTGATTAGATGACAAGCTGGGAAAGACTCTCATCCTGAATGCATCCTGTTTTGCTTCAAACTGGCCTCAGGGTCCTAGGGCTGGGGAGAGGCCTGGGTAGAGAGCCGCCTCCCAGGAATTCTCCCAGGCCTGCTGACCTCAAACTCTTGGGTGGCCTTGGAACACAGAAAGCGAGTGGGAATTAAATCTCTCTTTTGCTACTAGAGGAACGAAGGCACAGTTTTTAGAGTTCCTGCAAAAAGCTTTCACGGGTCAGCCTGCGGATCAGAACTCCCGGAGGCAGCTAATATTGGCTACTGGCAATGTGGCATCTGTAAAACGAGGGGCGAGAAAATTCCATAATCCCTCCAGCCTCTCCTCCACAGTTCAGCTCAAATGTCACTGACTCTGTCAGTCACCTTCTCCTCAGTCAAAAGCAATCTCTCCCTGGCCTGAAATTCAGGTCAAAAGCTCCTTAACAATTGGAAATATGAATACTAGCTAGACATGTAGTGATACTAAGGGACTGGGTTTGAAGTGACAATGATATTGTGGTTATTTTGTTAAGAGTCCTTATCTCTCAGAAATATACATTGAAATATTTTTAGGTGAATTGATAACATTTATTTATTTCAAAGTAACAAGAAATGGGGTGAAGTAGGTAGGGCTGTGGTTCTTAAGGCCTAATTGAGCTAATTGTCTATTTTAAAATGCCAAGAATTCTCCATAAAATTATTTATTTTTATTATTTTATGTGTATGAATGTATTGCCTGCATGTAAATGCACCCATATTGTGCAGTGCCCGCTAATGTCAGAAGAGGGTGTCAGATTCCCTGGAAGTAGAATTATGAGCAGTTGTTAGCTGCCATGTGGGTGCTGGGAATCGAACCCACGTCCTCTGCAGGAGCAGCCAGTGCTCTTAACCACTGAGCCATCTCTCTAGCCCCCATAATATTTTTTTAAACCCTCAATGAGGTAGAGTCTTAGTGGGCCATGTGTCACTCAGGTCACTAACTCCTAAAGTAAATGATGGATTTCCTGAAGGTGGGGGTTATAACCCTGGATCTTCCACAAGAATTAGCAGCAAGCCTGAACTTCATGACTAATCATTTGTACAGCAGTTTGTAGTTTACAAAGCACTTAGACATAGATCCCTTCATTTAATCCGGTAAAGTGGAAAACAGGAAGAAACTGAGTCTGAAAGGTTGAAAGGGGCAGTGGAACTTGGATTTAGACTCCTATGTGCCTGGCCCCCCAATTCTATGGTCTTTGTTCTATGACACCCTGGGCTCCTAAGGAACTTAACATTCAGTTCTCAAATTCCTGCATATGGCTGAGCTAAACAGGAACAACAACTGTTCAGCATGCAAGTCCACAACATGGAGAGCTACAACCAGAGGAAACTCAACACACAAGCTCAACATTTCAGACTTGTGACAAGGTCCCAGACTGGGGCCTCCAGTCCACTGACTCATATCTACTAGGACCCATACGCATGAGCACACACACACAAATCAAGACCTCGAGTCGCAAATGAATAAAGCATTGATAAACACTGACACCAACAACGGCATGATCAGCAAGCACAGTGCTAAAACATTTCATTTGGGGTTATGGACTAGGGGAGAACTCAAAACTCACCAACAGCTAGAGGCATAGCTTAGTAGTGGGGTTCTTGTCCAGTATGCACCAGACCAGTGGTTCTATCCCCACATTCCAACACCAAAACAAAACAACCCCCACCACCAAAACGATCTTACAGACCTCAAGACATTAAGGAGCTCATACCTCCTATCCCAAACTCTGTCATCTTTGACACCCCCATCCCAAGCAGCTAAGAGTCCAAGGCTATAAGGCTTGGTCTTGCCCAAGCTGGGAGCTCAAGAAAAAGTTAGCTTTGATTCAAGACAAAAGTCTTTCATTCAGTCTTCCAGGCAAGGTCCCCCTTGCCCTTCTTCCCCAAGAACTCGCCTTGCCTGGGCTCCACTGGGAGTTCCAGGAGTCTGCTAGCAAAAAGCACCAGAGGCTATATCTCAGTTCAACACCATCCCTCCTTTCCTTGTGAGCCTCTTGCTGCTGTGTCCCTGTTGCTGTCCTTATACCTGGCTCCAGAGGTCCTATGCTCCCTTTCCAATTTGTAGTTCCAAGAGTAGACTTTTAAGACTTCAAGATAGATAGAGGGGAGGGGACAAGAGATGGTGTGGGGAGGCAGTGAATATGAGCAAAGTACAATGACACACATGTATGGAAATGTTATAATGAAATTCATTATTTTGTACAGAACTAAACACTGAAAATAACAAAGAAGACAGAAGGATAAAATTTGGGCCTCTTAGTAGCCCTTCCTTTTGCTCCCCTGCTCTGGCTCAGGAAGTATCGAGGCCATCATCCTTACAAGACTCATTGTCCCTCCTCTGCACTCACATGGGGTACATGGCCCCTTTGCCATATGACAGACACCCCCAGATGTCGTCTTCTCTGGTGAAGGCAGAAGGGATCTGCAGATACACAGAGAGGCTCGGGGTTCGGGAAGAACTGCTTGCAATGTGAAAGGAGAGCAAGAGAGCAGGGGAGAACAGCCTCTGTCCAGTATGGTGTTTCTTAGCCCTAACTCTAGAGGTTCAGGAAGCAGAAAGTCCAGAATTTAGAACTTGGATGAAAGTTGGAATCAGTGAGGAACAGCCCCAAAATATCCACTGAAATAGCAGCTATTACTTGAGGATGTCTTCAGGGCCACTCGTCTCCCACACAAACATCATCTTCCCCATCCCAGTCTACTCAGTACCACCTCAACACCACCTGCATACTTCTCTATGCTTTAGGCTGCCCACGCTGTCATCCCCAGACAAGATCTGTCCCCCCTTCGTCCCAGGAATGTGGAAGTGAGAGAAAACTCAGACACCAAGGATACAGATGGCCCAGGCGGGGACTACTACCCTTAGAGTGGGTGTTGGAGCTGGTGGTGCAGCAGTAGTCAGGGTTTGAAAATAGCCTTGGGTGATTCATTACCCTCTCCTCCCAGCACTACTGGGTGCTTTGAGTGAGACCCAAACAAGCTAAGTAATCAGTCTTGTGGTGAACAAGAGTCCAAGTCAGTCCAGTCTCTGGGGTCCTGAACCTCAGGGACCCAGTGTCTGGAAGGAAAGTCCCTCCCCTCCCCATCTTCAGTCTGGTTGCGTTTACCCCCATAGTAATTTTCCAGCAGGCTTAGCTACATAATCACCACAAAACTCGCCAACTGAATAGCTGCTGTCACCCCAAGTGTCTCAGAGACAAGTTTTCGTTATCCATCAATCAGGAGACCGGCCCCACACACCAAACTAACGATTGTCAGCGTTGAAGAGACTGTGCCCTTCTGATACCGAAACTTAGCTGTCAACTGGGGTGCTGTTGAAAACTCTTTTGAGGCTCACAGAAGCATGACTCGCCTATGGTCACATGAACTTCCATTTCCTGCGTGGCAATTCAGTGCTGAACTTTAGCAAATGTTGGGAGAAGAGACATGGCGAGAACCCCAGACGAATGAACTTAGAACTCCCCCAAACTTCCACCAAACAGCTTTTCCTCTGAGCTTTTAGAATCTAAACTTAGGTGGACCTTCAAGGCAGACTGAAAGATGGAACTTAACCATTCGCTTGCTCCGTACAGCTAACTGGAGGCCAGCACTGTCCCTGGCGTTTTGTGGACGGGGAAGCAGTGGGGTGGGGGCCGATGGGAAAGTCCACGAGGCCGCTGAGGGCTTCCTGGAAATGCCCTCGAAGCAGACCCGTCCCAGGCGAGCCCCGGGCGACCGCCACTGCGCCAGCCAAGGCCCTGGGGCCGCGGAGCAGCTTGCAGCTGGCGCACTCAAGGCTCCCCCAGTTTCGGCAACTCTGAACCCCAATCTAGGAACAGAGACAGCTGGTCTGGTCTCTTCCCCGCCTCCTGCGTCCACAGCCCAGCGGAATCGCTAGAAGCCCGGCAGGCCTGGAGCGCCACGGCGGCGAGGCGGGGCATTGGAGCCCAGGCAACCCTGTCCATCTGGATGGCCCCCTGACGTCTCCCAAACTCTTACTTGGAAGCCGCGTCCACTCAGCGGTGATCGGACGAGAGCGAGCGTGGACAGAGCTGCTCGGTCCCGGACACGCACGGAGCCTGGGGTCGGGCGGGGGTAAATGGTGCCAGCCAGAACAGCAGCTGCCGCAGCTGCTTAGCCGTTGTCAACTGGACTCCACTGGCCTTGCAGGTGGGGAGGGAGGGAGCTCCGGGAGTAGTGCCGCAGAGGTGCTCCGCCCACCTACTCCCTAAACCAATGAGGACGCAGTCCGGGCCCCCAGCCTCCCTAGAAAGTCTCTCACTTGGGGGTGGGAGGGGCTCTGCCTGCAAAGTCCTCCAACCCAGGCACCATTGCCTTTCCCTCAGGTCACACCACGACAGACAGGAGGCACATGCCCAGAGCATGAAAGACTGAGCCAGTAGGCCAGGCACATAGACTCTTATTTATCGACTTATGAATATATCCGGCACCTCATTCAGGCTTCAAATACATATGACATATACACAAGAAGGTTTAAGTGACTTATCCAGTATAATTTATGGGGAGTTCAGAAGACAGCTTCTGGGAGATATCTAATTTAGTAGAGGCAACCAAGAGAGAAGGTAAAAAGATTTCATATTTGAGTAGGAAGTTACTGAAATTCCCTCCTTGCTCAGGTATCAGCATTTTTCAACCTCCCTAGTAGTACTACCTTCTGCCCCTGCTAGCTCCATACTGAAATGCATGGAAGACTTGGGGTACCAGAATTAATTATGGTAGGAAAGGGTTTCTGGGAGTTCTGGCACCAAGTACCACCAGCATGCCTCTTCAAATTGGACAAGAAATTGTGTTAAGAATTGGGTCCTTGCACTCCCTAGGAAGAGTCTAACCTAAGTTGACAACCTTTATTCCACTGTTGAATTGAGCACTCCTATTTAGCCAAAGCTGGGTGTATTCAAGATCTCAGAGCACTATAATCACATTTGCAATGATAGAAACTGAGAAGAAGTAACTCACTCTGGGCAACTTGGCAAATCCATGGCAGGAACAATACCTACACACTAATTATTTTCTCCATACCTAATAAATAGATGAGAAGAATGAAGCTGAGGTTCTAGACTATAGGACCTGCAACCACCTCACTTAACTGCTAAAGTATCCAACATAGCAGCTTGCCTAAAGTCACTGGAGGCAATGACAGAACCAAGCACCTAGTTTTCTGTCTACTAGACCAAGCCAATTTTCCTACCTTCCTTTCCAACTTGCCCTTAGGAGAACCAGTGGAGTGACAATGAGGCAAGGCTATCCCTAGTGGGTACTTTCTTCTCTCAATAGCAGGGTTGCAACTGGTATCCTGTGACAAGTTTTTCAAGATGAGTGGTGTCCCCATGGATCCTGAATGTGGGTGCAGCATACAAGCCTGAACTTACTCCCCAACCGAAAACCCTACTAGTAGACAGAAATCCTTATAATGAGTTGGAAAGGATGTAACCCCTTTCCTGGAGCTGAGTTGTAGTAATTGTAAGCATGCTTCAGACTCTGAGTTGAAGCCAAATGCATATTGCTTGTGCATAATGCTAGAAAGTGCTTAAAAGTGGGGGACCTAGGAGCCGGAGAGTGGCTCAATGGTTAAGAGCACTGCTGCTCTTGAGAGGAGCCAGGTTCAGTTCCTAGCACCCACATGGCAGCTCACAACCATCTGTAACTCCAGTCCTGGGGGGTCCAAGGACCTCTTCTGGCCTCTGAAGGCACTGCACACACACAGTGCACTTATATACATGCAGGCAAAATACTGATACACAGAAAATAAATCTTAAAGTGGTTTTATAAGCTTTTGTAAAGTGGGGGACCTATCAGGGGCCTATCTCTTCCTCAAGCATAGGAAACAATGTCAGAGATAACTGACTACATCCCATGATTCAGTGGTTTCCCATCAATGTTCCCACTAGTAATGTTCACTAGTGGGTGAATAAATATCAAAGTACACTTGGGGATAAGCATGAAGTAATTATAAGCATATGAATAATGAAGAAACCCAACTTACCATTTAATATATATTACATTTTAGACAAGATCTCTATATGTAGCCTAGGCTGCCCTCAAGGTCACATTGCTCTTGCCTCAGCCCCATATGTGTGGAATTAGAGGAGTGTGTCACCATGTGCAGTTTAGTAGATCCTTCTAAATTGATTAAGATAGTTCGAATTCTGAAATACTAAGGGGTTTGAATGTATATGTGTACAAGCACATGCTTTTGTATGTGTCCACTTGTACATGTGTGTGGAGGTCAGATGGCAAGGGCCTCAGGTACCGTCCACTTGTTTGTTTTGTTTGGTTTTAACGCAGGGTCTCTCAGCTGGCCAGGAAGCCCCAGAGATCTACCTGTCTCTGCTTCCCTAGCTCTGGGATTACAAAAGTGCACCAGCACACCCAGCAGTTTTTATGTGGGTTCTAGGTTAGAACTCTTGTCCTCAAGCTTGCTATGAACTGAACCATCTCCTCTATCCCCCAAACATTGTTTTTAAGGCAACCACACCAGAAAACCTCAACAGATCAAAGTACAGAAAGTACCAAAATATACATGAAAAATTACAAAACCTAGAAAGTGCTGTAAATAAATACAGGCCAGTTTCAGAGTGTCTGACATAGAGTAGGGGCTCAATAAAAATATTTGTTAGGGCAACAGTATCTCCTAAGAAGCCCACACTCCTGTCTTGGATATGTATTGTCTTTTTTCTTAAGTGCCTCTCTTCCTTCATGCCTGCATTTAAGTCTATGCTCAAACCTCTGCCTTTCTTCCTTTTTCCCTCCCTTCCTTCCTTCCTTCCTTCCTTCCTTCCTTCCTTCCTTCCTTCCTTCCTTCCTTCCTTCCTTCCTTCCCTCCCTCCTTCCTTCCTTCCTTTCTCTCTCTCTCTCTCTCTCTCTCTCTCTCTCTCTCTTTCTCTCTCTCTCTCTCTCTCTCTCTGTGTGTGTGTGTGTGTGTGTGTGTGTGTTCCCATGCCTGAAGCACAGAACTTTGTTCATTCTACCACTACGACAGGCAAACTGTCTCACACAAGAGGGAGTATGTGGACTCTGAGGCCGGGGGATCTGTACACAAAGCCCAATTCTGTGACTTTGTGCCACATGGGCGTGACATGGCTGCTTAGCAGATGCTCTGGGCTCATGGAAGTTTGAACAATAAGTAGAACTAAATGCTGGATATGGACAGAGGGCCAGCAAACAATAGTGGAGAGTATCCTGAGGTAAGAGTGTGAGAGCTGTGTGCTCGTCCCACTTCTACCACTTTCTCCCAGTGTCTCCCGGAACAAGGCACTGTGACACTGCAGACACCAGCCTCTTCACCTACAAAACTGGAGTAGTGCGTGACGTCCAGTGAGCAAATCTGAGACAAGGGCTATGAGAGTATCCTGTCGATGGTAGCAGGTGGCAGGATAGCACTGAAGGAGCTATAGAGCTAAGTTTTTCCCCCCAGTGGCAATGAGCCTTTTTTTATAGGCTGTGCAGAGAGCACTTGCAGATCCAGTTACCCAGAAGCTTCCTCTAAGGCCTTTGAGCCCTAATAAGGGCTGGGTTGAGAACTCACACAGTCCCTACACACCTCACTATCCAAAATGAGAGTTCATCCAGCTGTTGCAGGCAGACCCATGGTCCCACTCCACAATGGCTGAGGAAAGGCATCAGGCAGAATTTTCCACTACCCGTTTTCATGGAGGCTCAGGGAGCAGTCTGCCAAATGACTGCAGGGAACTCTTCAGGGAAGCACAAAAGGGAAAGTAAGATCTTTGGGGGGTGGGAAATGAGCCATACTCTGACCTGCCACATCTAACACACGACCACAGATGCCCCTACACCTGAGCTTCCATGCACACGTTTCTGCAGGCCTCATCCAAACCCACAGGAAAAACTTGGGTCTCTGCGGCCTGAGACCCCACCCAGTCCATTACTCAGTCTTGCACAGCATGGAACAGTCAAGGTGTATAAAGTAAAATATTGCATAGGGACACTAAGAGGGACAGTCCCAGCAGGCAGAGAAGAGGCAGCAGAAGCAATGGTGAGAGGGACTGGAAAGGTGCTGGGCACACATGACTCAGTTTGTGTGCTGCTAAGTGGGGATAACGCACAGAGAACTGCATCCTGTGAGCACAAAGACAACAGAAGTTCCATAGCACAGGGAAGCAGAATGTCTGTGCCCACCTACCACCCCAGAGAGGCCTGATAGGTGGGACTCCATCCCGACCAAGAGCTCTGGGCTGGCAGAGAGGGAGCCTGGGGCACCTGGCCAGTCAAGTTCAGGTTGGGGTTGAGGAGAGGGCATCAGAAGCCACTGAATCTCCCCCTTCCTCAGCAAGAACATAAAAGTGCTCCTTTATTTCTTTGACTGCCAGTGCCAAGCAGCTTGTGACTGTATCCTGGTACCTGGATTCGGCACTGGAGACAGAGAGCCCAGGTCCAGTCCTTTCCCAAACACCCAAGAGATTTAGACCTCATCACAAACATCCGGCAAGATGTCAGCCTACCAGAAAGCCAGCCCCCAGAATCCAATCAGCAGATCACCAGACCACAGCAGTATCATGCGCTCTGTCCTCACTCAGCCCTTCAGTTAGCCTTCCGTAGCTACATGCCGTTTCTTCGTCGACTAAAGCAGGACCTGGGCCTTACTTTCTACGGTCTCTTCTTTTCACAACATTCTCTGCCTTCTGAACTTCTCTGTGTGTCCCTGTAGCAGTGGCGCTTCTGCAGAGCAAGAAGCTGGGGCTGGGGTGACAGTCTTTGAAAAAAGAGGAGATGGGGTGATAGAGCAGGAAAAGCAGAGTAGGGGAGAGAAAAGAAGGGTGAGGGGTGAAGGCAAAGGCAGGGAAGGGGCTCAGGCCAAGCTGATTTACAAAGCTGAGATGAGGCCTTCGCCCTGGTACTGCCCTTAGATTGCCCCAGGATTATGAGTCCCTAGAGTCCTTGAACCAACCCCAGGATCCTGCCTGTGGGACTGGGATCCTTTGTGAGTTCCCTCCAGGGCTGCAGCTACAAAGTAAAACCTGGAGGCAGAAGAGGAGGTGGTGGGGAGAAAGAGGGAGAGCTCTTCCTTCCTACCACAGAATCCCTCATCATTTCTTAAGGCTTCCTTCAGGCTTGCAGCCTTGACCTAGGCCCCAGGGAGGTGGGGGTCGGGGGGACTTCTGGGGATGGGTAGTCATTTACAGGTATGGTCCAAGCTGAATCAGCCTGGCTCTGTGATGTTGAATCTGCAGGACTCAGCTGTGTCAGTGTAGACCCATAGAGCCAATCTTCTCGCCAACCAACCCTGTGTTGTTCACAAAGACAGCCCTCAGAGCCCAACAGGGACAAGAGAAAGGACAGGATGAAACTTGTGGCCACTCTGTACACTCTGTAGAGAGGTCTAGGGTCTTGGAGCCATTGTTCCTTCACAATGTTGTGGATCCTTCCCCAATCACAGTATCCCTCAATGCCATTACTGTTCACACACACACACACACACACACACACACACACACACACACCTCTATGTAAAGCCTGGTCTGACCTTCAGTCAGGGCTGAGGCTTCCTCCAAACCACCATCCTCCATGCCTTTTTGGAGCTGCCACACAACTCAGGGGAAGCAGACCAGCCCCACAGAGAATGCCTAACCCAGGCAGATGGGCAGCCAGCTCAAGTCCCAGCAAACATGAAGAAAGGGGCAGCAAAGGTCAGAGGGGGATTTAGATCTTTGGATTAGCAAATGACTCCAAGATAATGGTTTCTGTCTCACAGCCATCACCACCATACACACACCAAGATACCTGGACTCCAGGCAAGGATACACTAACGATGGCTGACACCCTACTTCTTCCATGAAGGAGCTCTGAGACCTGGCAGAGTGCTCTGCTGGCTCTGGACCTCAGTGCCCCCATAGGTACAGTGGAAGTTTGGTCCAAGGACCTCACAGGGCTGTCTTTCCATGCTTTAAGTTTCATGATAAATCTGTGGTCATAAACCCAAAACAGGTGCCTATTTCTTCCCTACCATTTGGGCGGAAGCAAAAGGGAATTTAGGAATAAAACTAGCAGGTAGTGTCTGGAAATTTTAAATTCCCAAAGATACATTTTCAACTTTTCAATGGATGAAATGCCAGGCACCTGGGCAGACTCTCCAGAATCCTAAGAGGCCTTGGCACAGAGCTTTCTGGTAATGGGTGCAGCTAAAAAGGTTCTGTCAGAGTGGCCTGTCATGATGTGCATCTGAGGCACTGAATGAGAGGGTCAAAGTCTAACCCTTTGAAGTGATAGAGGATGTAGGGAACTAGCATCTAAGTGCTAAGACCCAGAGATAGAAAGCCAAAAAACAGTGTGTGGGGGGGGAGGTATAGACGGACAGACCAAGAAGGGAATGACGAATGGAAAATATCATCCAGGGTCTGTCATATAAAGGGACAGGAAGGCAGACAGGAGGGTGAACAGGCTGACGCCAGAGGCAGAGATAAAGCAAATCTTGGAGGAAATGGCGGTAAAGAATATACTGTTTATAAATGCCTACTGTGTGTCTATAGCCAGACTTGTTTTCGGGTGGATGTTGCTAGCAGAATCATAAAGGACCAAGCCAGATGTACAGCCTGGATAGGAGGATAGGACACCTGTGCGACACAGCAAGAGCTGGATAAGAACTGGAAGAAGCAGCCATTCAGAGTGGAAGGCCTGAGGAAAGGACCATCAGCCAGGGATGCAGCTTTAGACAAATGAACACAAGACTTAAGAGATGAAAGCTTGACTGGAATCCAAGGTGGACAGGCAACGGGAGTGCCGACTTCTCAAACCATCGGGAGGCAGCCTGGCACCGAACCTCCCCGCCCAGGTCTGTCGGGTTCTGTTCACCTGGTTTCCAGCGAGGCGATTCCCACCGGGTGCCCTTCACACCCCAGAGCGTCCACGTCCCAGGCTTCGGGAGCAGCCAGGCGGGTTCCCATCCCCGCGCCTCGGCCATGTGTGGGTGGGCGCCACACTACGCCGCGCCAGGCGGCTCCAGAGCCGTGCGATAGTGCGGACGGATCGCCGGAGCTTGGCGAAAGTTGCTCCGGACTAGACTAAGCGACTAAGCGAGCTGGGCAAAGGAGCCAGAGGAGGAAAGCGGGGAGGAAGGGGCTGTGACAACCAGGCTGTGCTGCACCGCCCCCTCGGTGAGGACTAAAACGTTCCATACCCCTACTTCTTTGCTCAGGAAAATTCGATTCGCTGGAGACAACTACCTCACCACTCTGCTACCCCGTCGCCATTGGGCCACCTGATTGGCCTTCTGCACCCGGCCCAGTATTTAATGAGTATCTCACTACTACTGATCCCCTCACCAATTTCTTGCTGTCATATCTTTCTTTCTCTCTCTCTCTCTCTCTCTCTCTCTCTCTCTCTCTCTCTCTCTCTCTCTCCCCTCCGTGTGTGTGTGTGTGTGTGTGTGTGTGTGTGTGTGTGTGTGTGTGTGATTAGTTACAGGTCAGCCCCTCAGCTCCTAACTGCCTCACATCTCACCAGCCGACTGAGTGGCATGGAAGGGACAAATACTTTTTGCAATGTCCAGACGGAGAGAGGACTGGTGACAGTTCCAGCTGTCTTGGTAGACCCAGGGTCTCAGGCTCCACCACCCAACTGCTTTTCACACATGCACCCCATTTCCCCATTGGCTTCTCCTAGAAAGGAAAGCATGGATGTCAAGGACACCTTGAAATTCTGATACCAAGAATCTCCTACAGTGGAGACAGTCCTTATGGACTCCTTTGTGTTACAAATGGGAAACCAAGGCCCAGGAAAACAAATGCTGTGGCCAGCCTTAAGCATGTACAATTATCTCTACATTGCAAGACTATCTGAAGACCTGAAGGCTTCTGAACATGGCACCTGGCATGAAGTATAGGGCTCAGTAAAGAAAGATTAACCTTCATTCTCTAAAAGTTCAGCACAGGAACCTACCTGGCAAAAACCTCTAAGGCATATAATTTCCACCCACTGCAGCAAACTTGTTTTATCTGATATGGAGGATCTGATGGGAGGACCTAGCTAAGCTGGTTTCCAATAAACTGAAGACAGAAAGTTGCCAGCTCTCAGAATTGGTCATTTCCCCTCCAGTTCTCTTGATGGCCAAGATTCTCCTTTTGGCTGTGAGAATGTGAGAACTGCAGCATAACCTGGCCATGCCTCTTCTCTGCACCTCAACTTCCTCATTTGTAAAATGAGGATAATAGCCCCATGACATAATGGGAATAATGGACATAGCTTGTAGGCATTGTTTCTGCCTCCTATAATTAACAATGCGACTTCCATATCCCCATTGTGTCACAGGTCACAGCTCTCCCTCTACCAGCTCCACACCTTCAGTGTAGGAGAATCAGCTCTACAGAAGCATTAGCAGTTGGTGTGTGCTCATTGCCATGAGATCTATACCACTTTTCAGAGATCGTGGGAATTGGAAAGGAATGAGAGGGCCACATGTTGAGGTCTGAGCCACTCACCCCTTCTCCCAGGGGAATAGAGGCACACAATAGGCAGGGACAGAATATTTACTGAGCAAATGAGTGTTCTCTACACGTGGGGATAAGGACTTGCCAGGAATCCCACAGTACGGCTATTTCAGAACTGAGACAGAAATCTGACTGTGCTTCCACTTCCACTTGACCCTTCTATGTCATGGAATGTTTTGTCCCTCTTCCAAATGATCATAAATCTGTGAGGAGGCTGCTCCTGTCTTCATACCTTCTGGACTATCAGCAATCACATTCTAGACTAGAACAGCCAGCCCCTGGGGTGGCCCTTCTTGTACCCAGCTTGGTACTGCCAAGTGGACCTTGGGATTTCTGAGTTTCAGCAGTCCTTTCCCTGTCCTTAACACCGGGGCAAGATCTTCCTGAGGAAAAGGAGGCCCCAGTCAACTTCCTCCAAGCCTAGGAGTCTCCTTTTTGCTTTCTGCTTGGACAAGAATATGGGACGCAGCCCCTGGGCGGCAGCAGCTTAAAAGGAAGGGCGGCAGTGGCCATTTCCTATCCAGCTAAGGCGCCTCCCTCCTTGTCTATCCCTCCCCTATTTCCCGAGTTCTGCTGCTGACACAGGCCAGAACAGTGAAAGGAAAGGGCTCCAAAGATTCCTTTGAATCCCAGAACCTTAAGCTACAAAAGACCACAGAGGTCATTATTTCCTCAGCTCCCTCCTGAAGGACTTCCAGCAGGAGTGTCTTACCCAGCCTCTTACAGCCTCACAGTCCACTTCTGTGAAATGGACAAGGTAACACCTAGCCAACAGGCTTGCTATAGATGTGCATGCAAAACAATTTTACAAAAGAAGGATTTTTGTTGTTTTGAGACAGGGTCTATATATGGACCCTAGGCTGGCCCTGAACTCAGAACAATTCTCCTGCCTCAGTCTCCTGAGTGCTGGCCCTGCCCTGCGAAGATCCAGCCACATCTGTGCTCTGGAGACAAGAATGGGCCCCTTTATGGGGCTTTTGCTCTTTTCCCTGTGTCTACCTGCTTTAGCACCTTTCGAACCCAGCTTACGTGTTGCCAGGGATTACACCTGGCAAGAAAAGATTTAATAAACATCAAAGTGTATTGAGCACTAGCTTTGTGTTTCTCATTGTTCAGGTGCTCTGAAAGTACTAGGGATGTTTACAAAGACACTAAGTAGATATTTTATTTATCATCCTCATCACTTATCCCCATTTTACTGAAGGAGAAACTGAGGGATGACTTGCTAAGTTCCCACAGCTTGTTAAGTGGCAGTGGCAGAGGCTGAACGTGAATCTCTATTTTCCACCCACATCATGGTGAGGCTCACCTTTCTGAGTTGCTGTAACTTTTGCATTCGTTTACCCCCTAAGGGAGAGAGGGGAAGAATGCTGAAGATGTAACCTGAAGCCTTGACTCTAAGCAGGGAATGTCTTTGAAGTCTCTGCTCTTATCTCAAACATCCTTTTGAATTTTCCAGTTAACTCCAGTGTATGTCCCCAGTGCTGTTTTCTTCTGTAAGCCTTTAAGAAGGTTTGGCACCAGAGGAAGATGGCTCACTTTGGTCTCACGGATTCCTATGCCTCCAGACTGCTGCCTTGTATCCCAAGAATTCCAGATGCCTGGTGCAGGACAGGCGCTCAGTCAGTCAGAATAGCCCACAGTTATGGAGTGCTTATTGTAGGAGCCAATGTGCTGAGCACTTTTTTTCACATGATTTTTGTGTTTGCTTGTCTCTTTGCTTGCTTGCATATCTTTTGAGACAGGGTCTCACTTTTTAGCCTGAGATAGGCTGGAATTCACTGAGCAGCCTCGGCTAACCTCAAACTCATGGCAACACTCCTGCCTCAATTTCCCAAGTACTGGGATTACAGGAGTGACCTATGACTTAATCATCAACTCTGGCGAAATCAAATTATTCTCATGCTTCCATTTTTCAAAAGAAAAAACTGCAGTGCTGTGACTTTGAGTAATCTGCTGTAGGTCACAATTTGGACTGTCAATCATGGCTAGTACCCACTATCCATACTGGCTCCCTTACTCTCCTCCTTCCCTGCCCCTCACTTGGGCAAGAGTTAGCCTTATTCTATTTCGTGGACAGATCCTTAAAGATAGAGATGTGGTGTACCGTCCCTCAGATCAGTGCTAAGACCAGGGCTAGGCAGCACACAGGGCGCTCTTCCTCATTTATATTTGGCAACTATTTCAGGCCTCTATAAGTTGGCTGATGGATACATCACTAGCATTTCACATAAGAGTCCTCTGTCACTCTTCACAGCAGCCTCAGAAATGCTGTCCACTGACCACAGGAACAAGTCCACACTTCTGAGGTTAGCATTCAAAGTGCTGTAAAAGCTCACATAGCCTACTCTGGCCTTCCCAGAATATAGGATGCCATATTAACACCCCCTCCGTGTGTGTGTGTGTGTGTGTGTGTGTGTGTGTGTGTGTGTGTGTGTTCCCTTCTCTCTCCCAGGACTGTTTATCTGATTTTGTTTACTTATATCACAAATATTTACATGGCAATTCCAATGTCCCTGAACCTATTCTAAGTACTTTGTACATTTAACTCACAAACTCCTTTTAGAAGCCGTGTAGGTACTATTATCATCCCATTTTATAGGTAAAGAAACCGAGGCACAAAGAAGTTGAAGAATTTGCCCTGTTTCTTGCATTTGAAAAAGTCATACATATCCTTTGAGTGCTTCCTACAGACAGAATAAGAGTAAACTGTTCCCTTTCTTAAAAAAAAAAAACAACTTAATTCGTTATGTATGCACATCTGTGTGAGCCTGTGTGAGCATAAGTGCAGCATGTGTATACAGGACACCTCCGAGGCCAGGAGGTTCAGGTCCCCTGCAACTGAGGTCACCTGCTGTAAGCCATCATATGGACACTGGGAACTGAACCCAGTCCTTTGCAAAATGTTAAACACTCTAAACTGCTGAACTATTTCTCCAGCACTCTCTCCATTCCCTTTTTTGATGATTTCATGGCCCAGCTACATCAACAGTGACTCCATACTGAACTTAATTAATACGTCTTCCATTCCAACAAGAGTTTGAATCTATGAGAGCAGAGACTATATAATTTATAGAATGCCCATTGTTCAGGAAGGGGTTTGGCACAGAGTTGACACTTAGAGAATATCTGTTAAAGTCCTAAGTGCGTGGTGACAGAAGGACTGCCTGGCAGGTGAGTAACAAGTCTACAAGCAGCCTTGACCAAACCAATGGTGACTGAGAGATTTGGGATATTCTTTCCAGACGTGTGGAATGGAGGAACATCAAAATGACTCAGTAATCAAGCATGAACCACAATCACAGGTGGTGAAAGAGAAGACAGAGAAGCCCCTCCCACTTCCTCCCTACAATCAGGCGGCCATTCCTGATACCAAACCTGGTATCTTAGCCCTAAAGCCGCTCTGACCCAGAACGCATCTAGCTAGTCACAAAAGCTAGAGGCTCTGGAACTGCTCTGGAAATTGCACTGCTAGCTAGCTTCTCTGTTTCCCCTTCAGAGGCCCCAAGGTTCCCTCTGAACTGCTGTTCATATGGAAAAGATTGAAAGACTTCCATGTTACCCCAGGGAGTTGGGGTTTGCTGTTTTGGGTCTGAAACACTATGCTTCATTGGTGAACTCAATCTGTCCTCTCCTAGCTAGCCAAATGCATTTTGTGGAAAAGTAAAGAGGAGTTTGGGCACAACTCCTGGCTGTGCCATGCAGTAGTTACATAACCTCTGGCAAGTTACTAAACCAAAGTTTCTTCATCCAGAAAATGGATTTTTTTTCTGCCATGAAAACCTTGAGAGAATGATGGGTAAGCATTTTGTGAGTGGAAAATGACCAGACACTGAATCTGCAGATGCTCCTTCCAATGGTGAGCCATAGCTTTCCAACCACAGGTGAGTGTCAGGCCGTCACCTGCTTTTACCTTGCCAAGTATGCCTTTGACTTAATTTTAGACATACCGTAGCCCGGTCTGTCTTTAGTAAAATGGGAGGAAAATCTTAGGTCTTTGCAGCCAAGCCTTAGATGGTTATTGGATTGGCAGGCACAGGGCATATGTGTATAGATTTTGTTAACTCTGGAGAAAATGGCCTTTTAAGGACTGCAAATCTTAAGGAACCTCGGAGGCAGACACTAGTTTTGACACTCATTTCAATTCCCTGTGCCTTCCTTGTTAAATATGGAGCATACAGCTGGGGCTGGGGCTTAGGAATCAGTGGTAAGGCATTCAACCATCAGGTACTAAGCCCCGAGTGCAACCCCCAGCAGTGTAAGAAGAAGGGAAAAAAGATGGGTACAATGAACACCTCCCTTCCTGAACTGCTGAGTAGATCTAACACAAGAGTCCAGTCAGGTGTGTTTTCGTTGATATGAAGTACACCTTTGTCCATACTTGTTGCTTTCTTCCTGTTCCTGCATGTTACTGCATCGAGTAGGCTGCTGAGTTCTAATATCCACTTTCTGCCTTCCTCTACGAAGTAGTACCAGTGTCTACCCACGGGTGTCCCTGATCTCTCTACCCAGTTCCTGGTCTTAGTACATATACTTTGACCTCTATCAGAGCTTAGAGAAGTCCCTCATCCTCTGCGCCATTACTGGACACATAATAACCAACACATAATAACATGTACCTAATATCTAGCTCAAGATTCCAGGCCCTGTTTTTTTTAAACAAGTAGCTTGTCTATGAACAAAAGCTGCATTTATATCAAAGTAGCTGCCTGCGGGGTCAGAAATCTGCCTCCCATCTTTTAGTCATGAGAGCCTTCTTGGCAGCTCATTCCTTCATATGCTTCTCTAGATTCAAAGCCAATGCATGAGAGAACACTGATGGGTCAGGGCCTGCACAGCAGGCCAGCCTGGATATGGCACCCTCAGGGAGCAGCAGATTCACTTCTCCTGCTGCAGATGGAGGTCCTGAGGCCCATGCAGAGAGAAACAAGCCATTCATGGCCTTGTACCCAGGACATGTCTTTGTTTTGTTCACTTGCTAGTTTCCCCAGATCCAGTCTTCCAGAATTCTCAGTACATCTCAGGGACTCCAAAGATCTGCTCAGAGAAAGCGATTCTGCAGAAAGCCAAAAGTTCATTAGAATTTCTTCCATAATTTCTCTTCAGTGTGGTGTCCCCAGGTAACCCAAGTCCTAGAAACGAAAGTTGTCAACTCACAGGTTCTTAGATAAACGGCGTTGGTGGCAGGGCAACCTGGCCAGCTAGACACAGAAGCACACATAAAGTATAGAAAGGGTAGAGTGGTGAGCTTCCCCCTCCCCACGCCATGAATCTCCCCTACAATGATAGATTGGAAGTCAGTCTGTCAAACTTTTGGAACCATGGAGGAGGGGCCTTGTGAAAATGCTAACTCAGGCCAAGAGTCTAATTAGAAAGTCTCAGGGTGGGATTTGGACCCAGATCAACTGTAGTCCTTAGACTGGGGATCAAAGGGTGAAGGAACAACTGCCTTTGTCATAGTATGATTGGAACAAGGAGGAGTCCTTGGGTTGCTGTCTCGTAGTGTAGGGTGGCCCAGTAGGGTATATCTGCCCACTGGGGCTGATCACACTCAGGTCCTCCCTCACTGCTGCACACCTTTTTTCCTGCTCACACATTTTATTCCTAGCTCTTCTCTAACCTTAACTTGGGATGTCTGTTCTGTATTGGAGCTAACTAAGGAAGCTGTTCTCTTTGTCCAATTTATCGTTTTGGTTAATTTTCAAAGTAGACGTCTCACAATGTAGCTTGGACTTGGCCTCAGACTCTAAATCCTCTGTCTCCTCCTCCTGAATGCTGGATATAGGCCTGCATCACCATGGCCAGTCAGTGTTGCTCTTGCACTTGGGCCTTGGTTGTTTACTGACTTATTATACCCAGCATGAGGTAGTGATACTTATTATTTTAAAAATTGCATTTATTTATTCGGGGAAGGCACCCGTGTAAAGAGAGGTCAGAAGCCAACTTGGGGAACTGCTTCTCTCCTTCTGCCATGTTCGTTCTGGGGATCAATCTCATATACTCAAGATTGACAGCAAGTGCCCTTGAGGGCGCACCTACCATTTTTGAACATTAACGATGTACCAGGCATTGTTCACAAGTTATACTTGATCAACTTGTTTGATCCTTTTGACTCTTCTCAGAAAGCACTCTTACTACCTTCATTTTACAGATACAATAAGCCAGGCATGGAAACGTTGGGCAATCAATTTGTCTAAGATCACTCAGTGAAGGGGCACTCACCTGGGATTCAAATACAGGTGATTCGGGCAACTGAGGGCTTGTTCTGACAGCCAAGCCAAGTTGTATGATACCCTCTTCTTGGTGTGCCAGCTGTGCTGAAGGAAAGCCTACAGCCTTGGGCCACTTCTCTAAACAGTGAAAAAGCGCTGAGTTTGGTAAGAAAACAAGAACCCGGTCACATGCTCAGAGCCTAGAAGAAACCAGGCAACAACTGTGGTGGGAACGTAGAAGGGGGCTGGACGCCCCCACAGTGTCAGACTCTGCTGATTTTCTCTATTTCAGTTTTCACTGATCTTGTCACTCCAAATCTCCCCCATCCTCCTAGCTTAGCCTGTCTTTCTTTTGTACTCTTTGAGCCTCCCTCCATCTTCCTCTTCCTCTCTTCTCCCTCCCCTTGCTCAGCAAGACTCATAATAACTGGCTAAACCACAACCATCATATTTCTTCTATTTCCACTTGGCCGGGGAATTTTGCAGTTGGTCGACTCCCTCCCTTGATTGGTCCTCCCTTCTCTCTGGCCACATTCATCTCCATCAGGGCCCCACCTACCTCCTCCAGGCTAGTTCGCTCAACTTTAACCCTCTCAGCCCGTAGGTACATTGAAGAGGCTTGGTCCTTCCCACTTTACTTAGTCATCAGAGCCACCTTCAGTCTAGGCAAGTCCCCTCCTTTCTGTAGCCCTCAGTTTCCCTATCTGTTATAGGTTGAAAGTCATTGAAAGAGGTTGGATGATCTGATATCTGAGGAGCTTTCCATCTCTCATTCCTAAAAAGTTTTTGTCTGCTTCGTTCAAACACTAAATCTTCTTGGCCACATCTTTCTATTCCATTTACACGTATGCACATTTCTTTTTTCACACACAACTTTGAAAGGATCCACTGAAGCCAAAATCTGAGGAACTGGATACTAAGGGAAGTAGGATGCGGAAACAAGAGTTGCAGACATTTCAAAGTGAAGAAAGGGCAGGGGACAACAGAGGCCACTGCCCACTCGATAGAGGAACAATATCTTGCAAGCCAAGAAATTTTAGAAAAAGTGGTCCCCTCGGCTAGGTTTAGCTTCAAAGAAAGGTCAAGGGATGGACGGAGTGTCTGAAAACAGGTAGTAACCAAGCATCAGCAGTTCTAGGTGTGTAGAACAGGACCCGGAGTGCTGTTCCACACGCCCCAGCATTGCAGCTGCTTGTTCTGCACAAGACACGGGGGAGCCAGGGACAGTGGGGACAGAGTTCCCGATGGACCGAAGTTTCTATTTTAAAGGTGCAGAGACAACATGGAGATGAATGGGGAGCCCTTTGCAGCTCCGGAGATGAAAGTATCTACTTTGCTTTTACAACAACCCTATGAGTTCTTGGGATAGGAATTCTTATTGCATTTACAGATCAAAGAGGAGACAGACCTCACTCAAGCTGATCTGAAGCAAGTGGCTAGCCAGGTCTTAACTGGGAATGTTCAGACTTCAGAGCCAGTACTCCATTTAAAACCTCAGGCTTTTTCCTTCCTTCCTTCCTTCCTTCCTTCCTTCCTTCCTTCCTTCCTTCCTCTCTCTCTCTCTCTCTCTCTCTCTCTCTCTCTCTCTCTCTTTCTTTCTTTCTTTCTTTCTTTCCTCCTCCTCTTTCTTCTTCTTTTGGTTCTGGGGATAGAACCAGAGTCTTGCCTATCTACTATTGAGGTACATCCCCAGTCCTTTCTGTATTTTTAATTTTGAGCTAGGGTCTTACAAGGTAAGTTGCAGTTCTCCTGCCTCAACCTCTTGAGTCGCTAGGATTTCAAGTGTCTGCCACCATGCTCAGCAAACATTTGCGTTTTCTTTTTTTAAAAAAATGCAGTGTGTGTGTGTGTGTGCGTGTGTGTGTGTGTGTGTGTGTGTGTGTGTGAAAATCAGACAACAACTGGCAAGAATCAGTCCCCCTTCCACTATGCGGCTTCCTAGGATGGAGCTTGGCTTCGTCAGCCTTGCTGGCAAGCACCTTCATCTGCAGACTCATCTCACTAGCCCAACTTCTACATTTCCAATACCTCTGACAATAGATGATTTCAGGAAAATTGCCAAATATATGCACAGAAACAGACACAGACACAGACACACACACACACAACACACACACACACACACGGGGGGGGGGGAGACAGAGAAAAACCTTGCACCAGTGGCTAGCTCCAGAAAGTGAGAGTGCTGAATTATGGAATTTTGGCTGTCTGTCTAATAACCAGATAACCAGGCTTAAGTTTTGACTCACAGCGTGTATTTTACTTTTGATCTATATACGAAAGGAAACAGTCAAACACAAGGCAAAACATGATCTTTTTGATAAAGCAGATACACAGTATGCGGAGGATTTGAAAGAGGAAGGGAAAAATATTGAGCCGGGCTTCCAAGAACAGCAAAAGTATAAAGAGACTGAGATGGGGGAAGGGAAGTCGAGCATCCCAGAGTGTGCAGAAGTCAGCCAGTCTCACTGAGCAGCTGTTGATGACTTCTGAGACCACAGGCCTGCCTCGAAGGAATTCTTACTGAACAATTAGGTGCACAGAGTATGTAGGATTTCCTGGGTTTTGGTTTTTTTTTTTCCTTTCCTCATTTTATATTTTGGTACCTAGGGCAGAACCCAGGGCTTGAACTGATTAACATGCCCCTCAATTTGCCCTGAGTAGCTCTAGCTAGGCCAGTGCAGGTAGACATTGGCAGAAGGAATTTTAAGAACCATCCAGGGATGCCCCCTCCCCCAACTGTTTTTTGTCATTTTTCACCAGGACCTAGGATTTGATATCATCGTACCTGATGATTGGATTGATCACGTTTTTGGAAAACCAAGATGAAATCCCTTTCTAATTAAGGATCATAGAAACAGAGCATAGGTGCTAAAGAACCTTAAAAACCACAGAATTCAACCCTTTTATTTTAATGGTGGGGAAATTAGGGCCCAGCGAGAAGCTACAGACTCTGTTAGCAGTGAAGTCAACACACCCTGCCTGGTTGTACTTTAGCCCCCATGGTAGTGATGAATGACCCTTCTGCGAACTGGGCTTTTTCAAAGGCGCTTGTCAGACATGAGAAGGAAAGCACATCTGGTCTTTGGAAACCTGAGGTGTATGAGGCAGTTCTGATCCTTCCATCATTCTACCAGCAGTTCCTCTCTGGCCTGCATGCTGTGGCCTCCCTGGAGTGGGGGTTGGGGCTCTGAAGTCCTGATTCAGCATCTGCCCTCTCCATCCCAGAGGTCTCATTCCTTGGGTCTCAAACTGCAGCTTCTGTAGCTTCAAGTCAGACTTCTGGATGGAAGGAAAGCTCTCTTCTTTCAGCCAACCCTGCTGCCTGGGCTAGTGACGGTGGTAATTTTATTGTCACTTGATAGTTATTATCTGTGTATTGCCTGGGAGTTTATAGAGTACTCTGATTCCCATGATCACAATTAGGTCTTACAATTTAGGAACTGGGTATTTGGACCTCAATTTTAAAGTGAAGAGAAATGTCAGGAGTGATGGTGTATAACTATAATCCCAATGCTCTGGAGGCTAAGACACAAGGTTTATCAGTTCAAGGCCAGTCTGGACTACACAGTGAGTTCCAGTTCACCCTGGGCCACAAAAAAAACCAAAACCAAAACTGAAAAACAAAAACAAAAAACAAAACAACCAGAACTAAAGGTCAGACTTGTATTACATGACTAAAAAGTGACAGTCAAAATTCAAGCCCAGGGGCTGGAGAGATGGCACAGCAGTTAAGAGTACTGACTGCTCTTGCTGAGGATCTAAGTTCAATTCCCAACACCCACATGGCGGCTAACAACCATCTGTAAGTCCAGTTCCAGGAGATCCAACACCCTCCTCTCATCTCTGTGGGCACTGCACAACACAGGTGTCCCTACATACATGCAGGCAAAACACTCATACACATAATATAAAAATAATAAAATATTTTAAAATTCAAACTCAGGATTGTCTGAATTCTTTTGCCATCCTAATACTTCCTCTTTTTTTTTGCTTGTTTTGTGTCAAGTATGGATAGGTGACTTTAGGGCAGGATAGAAAGATAAGAAAATTATGGGGACATGGGAAGTAAAAGGAATTCTTCACTCTGGTGTGTGATTGATACTTATAAAGGTGAGACTCAGAATTCCAGTACAACACAATATTTGCTGTGAAAGTTGCTAACATAGCGACAGTATTTCTCTTATATAGAAGTAATTTTTAAATGAGAATGCTAAAACAATAATAAAGTATGCTTAAGGCCCAAGCATATATGATACCTCCCCCACCCCAGGATGGCCTTATTCCTTCCCTGGGTATTTCCTGGGAATCTCACAAACTAGATTATTAGCTTGGTTTACAATGAAGATATCCTAATGCCCTGCATCCCTGAGATCTAGAGTTACCTTATCTGTTGAAATCCTGTCAGGTGTACCTCAGGAACCATTCTATGGTCTCACTTAAATTTTGTAACAACACTTTAAAGACAACAACTTCAGAAACCACTCAAAATTTTATATATGACTGTTATAAAGTGAAAAAGCATGACTCTCCCCTGAGAAGCCCATATGCACACTTAGGTATAGCTTATTCTTTGCCTGAGCATTTGCCTCTCTTTCTAGTAACCATTATGCTTAAATCCATGTAAAAAGACCCTCTCTTTTCATAAACTCCAACTCTGTTTCATACTAGCTTGACCTGAAATTACTTTCTGCAGTGAAGTCAATGATCCAACTTTACCCAACTGAAGGTCCCTAAAAGGATAAGAGAACTCCTCAGGCTGCTGCAGGCATCAACATGGAGCTGTGTCTCCACTTCCCATATCACGGGCAAATGAATGATTGGGTGGATGGACGATGAAATAGTTCCCAGGTACTCTGTCTGTGGCTGGCTGTGCATCAGATATGAAGTTACAGGGAGCGATGAGACATAGTTGCTACTTTTTAGGAGCTCACCACTTTATTCAGTGTTGCTCGGAGTTTTGTACCAAAGCTCCTCCCACTAATAGCTGAACACAATGAACTGGGCTCTCCTACCAACCCTTAGGAGCTGCAGGATAATCCTATACAGCCAGCCATAAGTGAGAAATTTCCTGGAAGACTTTACTTTGACTTTTAAAATTCATGGGAAGTTTACATGCTACTCTACAATAGTTTTATTTTTTTGGCATGTTTTAATCTAAAATGAAGTTTTTCAGCAGATCTTCTAGAACAAGCCATCATAACCAGATGCTTTCAGAAGCACACTCCATAAAGAGGTTCGGCTTAGCGTTTAGCCCCAGGAGAGATGGTAAAATTATTTTGTGTGATGAAGGTCCTGTCATACTACAAAGCCAGGATTTTGGCTTAGTAAAGAGGCTATGCATGCTATGTGTACTGATGCCTTTCATGACATGTGCGCCTATAGAAACTCCAGAGGTTGGTAGAACTGTCTTTCTTGAACCCTGTATTTCTATTTCTCTGTGATCCAAAGGTCATCTGCATTTCTTCCATAGAAGCTAGCTCTGACTTAGTAATGTTCTTCAGTCCAGAAACCAGAACTGAAAAAGACAGAAGTCCAGGAATGTTATTTTTTTCTAAAATGTCCATTTGCATTGGCCCTATTAGAAACAAGGGTAGCGAAACAAGATGGCACCCACTTCCCAGTGGTAGAGAGCTGAGAGGACAATCCAGACAAACTCACAGTAGCTCACTGAGAGCAGTAAAATGGCTGTCCTGGGAGACAGCTGGGGGATGTCAAGGCACTTCCCTGCTTCTGCTGGGTTTCTAAAAACAAAATTCTTGTACTTTGTAAAGCCTGAATGTTGTTCATTTTTTTCGTGTCTGTAATTAAGTTGTATCTGTTCCCTCTTGGCTTTAAGGAAAGGTTCTAAGTTACCACCTACTCTGGTGATCCTCAAATAAGAAACCAGTTGGACTTTTTCTTTGACCATAGGTTAAAGAGAGCAGGACATCTTGCGGGGGGCAGATGTAGTGATAACAGTGGTGACATCAAAGTATGACAGTTCCAAGTGAGGATGGAGTGGGGGAAAGGGCTGGAGATTCTGAACTGACTGCCCTTCCTCTCCTTAAAAGTCTCCTTTTGGTCTTTTTCCCTTTCCAAACCTTGAAGGGCTCCGTGTTTTGTTTTTAATATGGGAGGCCGTTCCCTTCCTCTGTGGAATGTATTCCCTGAAATATCCTGCACCAGAGACAAATGGACACAGGGTTGGAAGCCTGTGTTCCCAGGAACCCCACTTCCTATGTTTTCATTTTTCTTCTCAAAAACTCAAACCAAATCAACTCTTCCTGTTTCTGGGTTTGGGATGTGGAAGGTCACACAGCAGGAATCTCTAGCAAACAGGTCAGAAAGGGCCTCAGAAAGCTGGCCCCAGGCTGCCTGCCATAGGGGGGAGGGCTGTTTGAATGAAATCAGACCTGTGAAAAGAAGAACGAGATGAGGAGTGACATTCAGGCTGTGTGGCAAGGGATTTGCTCTGCTTTTCCATGGCAAACCAAAGCCTGGACCTCGTGGGGTAATCAGCAGCACAATCGTTCACCTTCCTGTTCATCTAGAGTCGACTTGGGGAACTTGTAGGGACTGTGGGAGATAGGACATTGTGGAAGAGTGAAGATTTGGGTCTTGTCTCAATTTTGTCCCTCACTGGCTAAATGTTGTTCTGCAGTCACTTTTCTTGGGATTCAGGTTCCCAAGTTTCATTGAGCACCTTGGTCTATACAAGCAATAAGGTTCCTTCTACCTCAAACATTGGAAAATTGTAAACCCAGGCAGTCATAGGGAAGAAGAAACATACTAATTTCACGGGACTCCAAGGGGTAAAAAACAGGACCAGTAGGTAGAAGCTGTTTTAGATCCTATTCTGGCTCAATAGAAATAATGTTCATTGGGGATACTGGCAGGTGTGGAATCTTAGCAGTCAGAAAGCTGGGGGATGGGAATTACTGTGATTTTGAGGCCTACCTGGTCTACATAGTGAGACTCTGTCTCAAAACCACGCAGGAAGAGGAGGACAACAATTCTGCATTGAGTATAGATAACAATGCATGCTTCACCGTACCTGGCGAGTTGATTAGAGCCCAAATGGTTAGGCATCAGGAATGGCATAAAGAGGGAGTCAGCTAACCCCTGAACACGGAACACAAACTGTAATTTCCAACATTTACTTTTATGTAGCAAACTCAGGTCTCCAAATAAAATCTTCAGGAGACCTCCAATTTGTACAATAGATCTAATGGAATGAAGCAGGTATGAGATAGCCCTTATCTCTGTCCTTTCATGGCTCCCAAGGACTCTGTGAGGGTACTTGGGCTCCTCAGTACTTCTTGTGAGAGTCATGACTCTTCATACCTTGAGATGTAAGGCAAGCTCCAAGTTCTAAGGGCTGAGTAGAAACATGGATCACATGGATCTGCACCATTGGCTGAGGCTTCTGTATTGTACCCTCAAGGCCCTGTCTCAGGACATTTTATCTTCTGAAGCCAGTGGTGCTCTGCACTGATTTGTAATAGCTACTTCAGAGCTGAAATAATAGGGAGGAAGGTCTGCTGAGGGAAAGATCTACCAGCCCAGTTACCAGAAGTTCTTTTGCTATGCCATCAAAAATAAAAGACAGTCCTTGGCAGATTCATTGTTTATGTGAAACCCCGGGCTTAGTTCCGGGAATACAGGGGTCAGTCAGATATACAGGCATTTTACAACAAGAGCTCATGGTCTATGAGAGAGACAAGAAAGAGAAGACAATGTCAGACTCTGTGATGTGTTATAATTGAACCACAGGCAAAAGGGAATGAAGTCTAGAGACTGCTTGACAAGCTGGCAAAAATAAGAATATATGTCAGTGGAAGAGAACTTGACTAACATATATGTGACCCTAGGTTTGATCCTCAGTACCGTAAACAAGAATAATATAAAAACAAGGAAGGAACTCAGGTGGCAGTATGGAAGTTGTACTGATATTAAAAATGTGTTGGTAGAGAGGCCGGTTATGAAGCTGTAGAAGCCATCTATGAGCTACTACTATAGGTCCAGATGGAGGCCCGCAAGAGTGTGGGCCCCAAAGAAGGGGCAGGTACAGGAAGCATTACAAAGAGATCTCTAATGCATGACTTAGTGGCCAAATGGTAGCAAGTAAGAAAACTGGAGGAGCTCAGGTGACACCTGTGAGTCTTCCTGGAATAACTGAGTGCATAGTGGTGTGTTACCAAGAATGGGAGTCCTAGAGGAGATGGTGATGGAAAGCTCGGATGATGAGCTTGAAGGATCTACAGGACTTCTGCTGTGTCTGATAACATCTTCCAGACTCTTCCTAGCTCTGCCAGTCTCTGTAACCCCCACTCCTCTTTGTCCTCTGAACTTCTGAATTGACTCGGGCTATGGAAATGGCCAAGTACACTTTGTCTCAGTGCATTTGTCTGACTTGTATCTATAAGCCTAATTAACTCTGCTTTGTACTCCTGAAAACAGGAACTGGGAGGCTGAGCCTCAGAGCCTTTGGCCTCAAGGGGAGTACTTAATGATTCTCCACAGTCCTGGGAACCCTTGCTACATCCCAAAGAACATCTTGAAATTGTCATTTCCACTAATCCTACTCTACTTTGAGTCTGAGTTCTGTCAGGGCTCAGGATGGCATGTGGGTGGAGCATGGGGATCAACATGGAGTCAAAATGCAGGAGACCTTGGTATCTTATAGTTCAAACTTCTCATTATTCTGACAAGGAAACTAAGGTCCAGGAAAGCAGCTAACTCACTTCCACAGAAGGAGTTAATAGCACACATAGGACTAGATGCTGGGTCTCTCACCTCGGAACCAGTGGTTCTGCCTTGACTAAATTCATTTTAGCCTATGAATGAAAGATTTCCTGTCTAAAATGATAATCCATTCCAGATAGCCCCAACTAAGTAGATGTTTATATTATTCTAAGTTGCTGGAGAAAATATCTGTCAGATGGTAAGCAAGTCATGCCCTATAAATGTTCTTTGCAAAATATAAAATATGGAATGATCAGGTGTATCAAGAATTCATTACAAGAATGATTTGGTCTTTTTCAAATAAAAGTAGACTGAGTTTTGATAATGGTAATGATGCTGTTATTCATATGGTTGATATTTTAGTCTACTACACTCCTGAGTTTAGGGAGTGACACCCAATAGCATCTTAAATTAATGTGTTTAAATGAACAAGTTTCTTTCTATTTTCTACTTTTTATATAGGCCTTCCCATAACTCAGAACTAAAGGAAAGGCACTAGGCAGCTGATGGATGGAGTCTGGTAAAGAGGCCTTTTGCTAGACAGGAGCCAGTTGGGCTGGGAGCAGGAGCTCTTGTTACAGGCAAAATTTACTCCCCAGGTTGCTGCAGCCACTTCAGCAGAACTCGAAGAGAGGCTCTGAATGGCTTTGAGCAACAAAGGACCTTTGTACAGTGGGAGCAAGTGGCCTCAGAAAGGACCTGGTGTAAAAGTGGTAGGAAGAAAAGTCAGGAGCCCTCTCATCTCTACGAGCTGCTGGGCATGAGAGCTAATGGGTTCCATAAAAGTGAGAGATCTGCAAGTTCAGGAGTAACTGAATTTCAGAGCAGCATTAAGTTAGTGGTGCTTTAGAGAAGACTAATTAATTTTATAGCTGGGGACAGTAAGGCTCAAGGAGGAGAAGGAACGGGCCTGAGGTCACTGAGCTGGAAAGGGGAAAGCCAAAACTGGAATGGAGAGAATCTGGCTCTCCCTGTCAAGTATTGGAGGCTGATTTGAATTGTGGTTTGGTTTGGAGGAAGTGGATTCCTGCTAGGTTCTAGAAGTGTATCCATCACAGGGACAACCCATGCACAGAAATACTTGTGAGGTCTTGGAGGAAGTGCGGAGGGATGCAGGGACACTAGAGGCTTGGGTGTTGAGCAAAGCCACAAGGCCTCCACCTTATCCTGGCTTGCTGGTTCCTATTCCCATGTTCTGTATCTTCCACTCTTGACTGTATACTGGCATGAGATGATGTGTTGCAGTGTGTGGGCTCTTTGAATCTAAATAGCCATTTGTTTCATTTACTATATTAGGAAAAGCATAACTAGTACCAAAAAGCCTAGATGCTACTGTTAAGAGTGGCCCCATTGCTGAAAATAGGGTTAATTTAAAGAAAGAGATTAAGTATACATGATACAGCATAAAGTAGTGGCAAAAATTCTAAAGCTGCTTCCTAGATCTGTAAAGTTTGGCAAACACTGTACTAGTGATCCATAGAAGGGACAAGATAACAAGAGGTCCCAGGCAACCCCATAAATCGAGGGCAGTTGGGTACTCTTCTTGCACTCCAGTAAGACAGGGCCAAAGGATCTCATGAACTCCCATGCTACGATTTCCTCTGTCCGTGGGACCACCGCGACAAAAGCAGTACTATCTCAGAGAAATCGTTGATGGATTCATCCTAAAAATAAGATTATATACGCAAACTGTAGGCAAGGGCCAGCTTTGGGGCACTGTCTTGACTTTCTTGCTTCTAAGAAGTCTCTGACTGGTTCTTACACCACTTCCGCTCTGCTGTGGTAGCACTTACAAGCACGGTGTATGAGAACACATCAGGTGCGACCAGCAGGTGGCCATACCGAGGCTCCAAGAACGGAGGCCTTTTGCGAAGGGGAGTTCTAGCAGAAGTAGCACAGTCAAGACTGAGTCCCAAATGAATGCTGATTCGACCGTCCCCATTTCCTGTCCCCAAATTCCTTCCCCTGTGCCATTTCTACATGTTGCCTCCTCATCCACACCTTATCAGGCAGTTTATTTTCTTCACACTTTCTAAACTCACAGAGGCCCCAGAAGCTGGTAACATTGGTCACCTCTGAGAGGATTATAAGTAATTGAGGAATAGGGGCAGGAAGAAGACATTTTGTTTTTGTAAAAACCTTCAATTTTGAAACATGAAGGCATTATCTATTCAACAAATCAATAAATAATAAAATAAACCAAGATTTCTGTTCATTCAGAGAACTATCAGAAATAATCACATTTGCTCATAACTATGATACTTTTTTTTGAGACAGATTTTATAATAGTTTCAGTTGTCAACTTGAAACAAACCTAGAGTCATTTGGGAAAAGGAAACTTCAACTGAAGAACTGCAGATAAGACTGGCCTGTGGCCACATCTGTGAGGCATTTTCTTAATTGTTAATTGACATAGAAAGGCCCAGCCCACTGTGGGTGGTGCCATCCCCAGGTAGGTGGGCCTGGACTATGTAAGAATAGTAGGTGAGCAAGCCAGGGAATACAGGCCAGTTTAGCCATGTTCCTCCACGGTGGTCTCTGAGTCAACTCCTACCTCTAAGTTGCCGTCTTAAGTTCCTGCCTTGGCTTCTCGTGATGTAGACTATAAGCTGTAAGATGAAATAAACTATTTCCTCCCAAAGGTGCTTTTGGTCATGGTTTTATCACAATCACAGAGAAGCAAACTAGAACAGGTTCTCACTATATAACCCAGGATGGCCTGGAAGCCACCATCCTTCTGCCTCTTTCTGTGCCTCATGAGTGCTGGGATTGCAGGTGAGAGCCACCATGCCCAGCTCAGCATTTTGCTGTTTTTGTGCATCATACTCATGCAAGGGCCATGCTAATTTTCTCTGTTTTGTTCCATTTTATTATATGTGCTTCCAGTGCCCAGTGCGCACAAGTGTGAAAGGCATCATTTCTTATGTTTGTGATGCAGCGTTTCTTATGATCCATATCAGTCTTGTGGAACAAGTCCCATTTTACTGATGTGAACCCCACTCCAGAGACAAAGCAGTTGGCCTGATCCCACACATTGAAATCTGTAAGGAAATTTGGGGTAGAATTCACGTGTCCTGATTCTGGGTGTCTTACTGCCATAATAACCACATTCATATAAACTCATAATTCCGACTGAATTATCTTAGATTTGTCCTGAGACCATGTGTTCACATGTTCCCATAAATATACATTGTTAAAACTTGAACCTAAGCAAGTAGCAGGAAGACCAGTCCCATCTCATCTTGTTAGGTGACAACCTCCTAAAAGATATTCCTCTCTCCTCTGGAACCACAGGCCACTCAGCCACATATCTTTCATCCTCCCAAGGTTCTGCACTGGTCTCTCAACTTTACAGGGATATGTACCACTCAGACTGGCTTCAAACTCAGTATGTAGCCAAGGATGACCTTGAACTCTGACCCCCCTGTGTTTTGAGTGCTAGATTACAGGTCTGTCTTACCCATTTTTACAGCGCTGGGTATTGAACCCAGAGCTTCATGCAGCGATAGTCAAGCCCTCTAGCAAGTGAACTCTGTCTCCACCTCCCCTGCAACAGGCATTCTAAGGAGACAACTTGGCGGCTGTGAGTATATCCATGGTGGGAGATGTCACTATTTTAGAGCCAGCCAGGTGAGGTGTGTTCTCAGCCTTTGCACCTGATATCTCTGAAATAGAGAAGTTTGTCATTCCCCTAGTATGAGCAGCACCCAGACTTTGTACTCCAAGATGTCCCTAGAGCAGGAACTGTGCTCAGCAAGAAGTCCTGGAATGGTGATGGGGTGGGGGTAGAGAAACAGATGTATGCTGTCTGCTGATCAAAGCAATGCTCCTGCTTCAGAAGAAGTCTCTCTCATCTGCTGTCATAGTAATGCAAATAAACACCTCACCCTGCTAGTTCTTTTTAATAGCCACCACTTAGGAACTCAGGTTCCTAAAGTACAAAAGTCCGCTGCCTCCTCTGACTCCTGTAAGACTGTGCCCAAACCAGCTCTGAATCTTTTGTGTGGTCTTTGAGAGCAAGGCTCGTATTGTGCCTTCCAACACCTTCCCAAGGTGCATCACTCAGTACTTTAGCATAGCACTTAACTGGGCCTCTCTGTGATTTCCCAGCCCTCACCGCCACCCAGGAGCATTGCTTGTTCAAGCTCCTCCTGATGAAAACCTGGAGTGAATGGGAATAGCTGAGGCCTTGATGACCTCAGCAAAACCTTGCCTAGGCCATGAGTTCTGGCTGTGATAGCAAACCCTTTACTGCCTAGCATCCCACTTTCTCTTCCTCACCGAAGCCACAAGCCCTCTCTAGACAGCTACATTCTCCTTGGCACAAGGAAGCTGCTTTCAGGTTTCCACTTGCTTACTACTCACATCCTAGTCCAACACCAGGGGGCAGAAGGCAGAGAGGTGGTCAGACTTAAGGAAACTTGCTAGAGAGCAGAGGGGATTGTTTAACCTCAGGACTACACATATCCCCTCAGTCTAACTAGTTCTGAGGCTTGCCTCCTCTTGGAAGACCTCCAGGTATAGCAGGTTCTGAAACGTCACAGACACCGAACCCCAAATATCAAGCCTCCTTCTCTTCCCCTCCACTTACCTACGTCTGTTTCCTGACATACATCTCATCCCCATGCACTTCCCAGTGGGAAGAAGGCATTTGAGACAAGGGAAGCACATGGGTGGCTGCCGCTTGCTGATAGCCCTGGAGGGAAATCCTCCCCTGGCTTGGGGACAAGAACCAGCCCTCCATCTGAAAAACAGAAAGGCTCTGCCTGTGAGCCAGAGCCAAAACGCAGGGCATGAAGAGTCCAGGCCATGGCCAGCGGAGGGAGACAGAGAGGATGTTTCTGGCTTTGCCTCCCAGCCCCTGGTTCAGGAGGGTAATCAGCTCATTCATAAGATCATGGAATCTCATTGTAAGTCATTTGGGAGACGAGCCTCATATACTTACCAGCATTCTTCCTCACCGGCAGCAATGGGAAGCACTGCAAAGGAAACAGAGAAAAATCATGGCATCACAGAGATACAACGTCAAAACTGAGAGGGGGCGCTAATGAGATGGCTCAGTCAGTAAAGGTGCTTGCCGCCAAGCCTGACAACCTGAGATCAATCCCAGGAACTCTCATGGTGGAAGGGGAGAAATGACTCCTGCAAGTTGTCTTGTAGCTTCCACATGCACATGTGTATGTGTGTGCACACATAATAAATAAATAAATAAATAAATATTTAAAAACTGAAAGGGACCTTTAAAACCAGCAAGTTCAATATACCCATTTTATGGGAGGATATATTGAGGCCCACAAGAGAACTAAGAAGCCCATAATGCCAGACTCCTGACTGCCTACGCCATGCTACTTCCTCCTACTTCAACGGCAAATTCTTCTGATTCACTTTTCTCTTACAGAATGGAGACTGCCCCAAGTTACGGACAGTCTTCACAGTTTACAGCACTGTTTCAATGTCTGATGAGATTATCCAAGAATCAGACAGCATGCGACTGGCACATACTATGCTTGGAATGGCACAGGCCAGGCTAGAAGTAAGATTCATTGGCAGAAACAACAATATTTAGAACAGGAAAGGTCAAGTTCAGGGTGGCCTTTCTCTACTTACTGATTATATGAGACTATTCCTCTCTGGTGGTTATCACTCATAATCTTTTGAGCTTCCATTTCTTAAGACTACGAGAGAGCCTGCAAAGATGGCTCTGTGGTTAAGAGCACTGGCTGTTTTTGCAGAGGACCAGGGTTCAATTCCAGTCCCACATGGTGGCAAACAGCTGTCTGTAACTCCAGTTCCAGAGGAATCTGACACCCTCTTCTGACCTCCGTGGGCAATGCAAGACACGGGTGCACTTACATACATGCAGGCAACACACACGCACACACACAAACACAAATGATAAATAAAATATTTTTAAAAGACTAAGAAAGTAAGACCCCTAACATCACAGGCTTGCGAGGAAAAGTATATAAAAACATTTTTCAGTATCTTAAAATACTTTGTAAATTCATTCAGCAAATATTTACGGAACACCAGTACCCTACAAAGCACTATGCTACATGCTACAAGTATAGCTGCCATCTAGACAGATAAGGTCCTTATGGTGGGTACTGCCTAGTGGGAAGTGGCAATCAACAAACATACAAACAAACGGACATTTCAGGTCTCACAAGAAGCAGAAACTTAAAAAAAAAAAAAAAAGTAGATCGATGATGGTGTGAAGTGGCACACAGCTTTGTCCCAGCTACTCAGGAAGCAGAGGTGGGCTGATCTCTGTGAGTTCCAGATTAGTCACGGCTGCATAGTGAGACCCTGTCTAAAAAATTAGAGAGAGAATGGTAGGGTAGTGTGAACAGGAAGATGGATATGAAGTGTGTTGAAAGTCAGGGAACGGGTCTTGACTTCGCTGGGCATCACAGAAGGCAGCAATTGGTGGGTGAAAGCACAATCATAAGATCTGACTTTCACTTTAAAAGGGTCTCAGTATGCAGCCTTGAAGAAAACACTTGTTCACAGGAGAAAGAAAGGATAGGAAGTGTACCCACCTAAGTGTTCACTGACAAGGATTTCCAAGAATGTTAGTGAGAGAGAGAGAAAATTGTAGATGGAGGTAAGTATGATCAGAGAGGTACAGATATGAAAGTCCCCTGAAAAGCTACAAAATGGAACTATGACTCAAGTCAGTATAATCCTCACTGGTCGACAAAGGAAGAACATTTTAAAAAGAGAAAGAGTGAGAGCACGGAAGGAAAGGAAAAAGCAGGGCCCCAGGAGGTCCTAAATGTAACAGTTCTGGAAATAATGAAAGGAAATCGATGGCTAGGCCAGGCAGCTACTCTGCTTCAGCCGTACTGCATCTCTTCTTTCCCATCCTACTACAAGTCCAGTTCATCATGGGTATGACAGAATTAAGGCTTGTTTAAAAGACAGAGGAGAGCCTGGTAATGTAGCCTTATAAAATCAGCTCTTTTGGAGGTTAAGGCAGAAGGATAGTAAGTTCAGGGCCTGGCCTATGTAGTGAGATCGTGTCTCAAAATAAAAAGTTAAAAAAGACAACTGGAGATGGAGCTCAGTGGTAGAACAACATTGGGTTGCTGGTTTTGTTGCATTGATTTCCCTCTCCCTCCCTCACCCTTGCCTCCCTCCCTCCTTCCCCCAACTCTCTGAGACAGAGTCTCATGTGGTCCAGGCTGGTTTCAAACTCGTGATTCTTCTACGTTCACAAACCAATCGCTAGGATGACAGGCATACGCCAGCACATCCACTCGCACTTCACTTCTGCCCTTGGTCCTGATGTGTTCCTGATAGCTGAAAGCCTTACAGGAGAAGAGGGGGAATGAATTTCTGCACGCCACACTTATACGGAGGAGACTCTTTTTGTCTCCTGGTTTCCGAGCATCTACCCCCAAGACTGTGGAGTTCTGAATGCAAGAGTTGAGCCACACATGCAATAGCTACAAAAGACAGTCGCTCTGAGATGAAAGTACTGGCGGACACTTGTAAGTCTTCTAGTCTAGAGACTGAGGCAGTAGGATTGCAAGTTTGAGCCAGCTTGCTACATAGCAAGACCCTGAGAACAAACACTCTGGAAGATGGCCAGGACAGTAACTTCCCAGTCAGTGAGCCATTAATTCATATTGTATTTATTCATTTTATCATTAATTTCCTAGGCTTTTCCTCAAGACTCAGTCCTGCACTAGGTACTCAGAGACTCAGCCAAATCAGACAGATTCTCTACCCTTGACTCCACAGCTATGTGCAGAGACTGTCACGTGTGAAAAATTATCACAATCCTACTGTTAAAGTAAAGCACAAAGCTTTGTGGACTGAGCAGAGAGGGTCATTTTGCTGGGATTGGGAGGTACTTTGTCATGAGGCTTTTCTGAAAGTGCTTGGAACAGATCTTGAAGAATGAGTAGCTGGTCAACAGGCACACAAGGGGGCGAAGACCATGGCAATCAAGAAGAAGCATATGAGGTGTCAAAACAGGCTCTTTTGAAGAGCTGTGCGTAGTCCAGTTGAAGGACAGAGTGTCAAATGCAACCAGGGTAGCCAATAGGGCCCAGTTCATAAAGGACCTTGTCAGTCAGGGAAGCCACTGAAAGGATCCAAACAAAGGAGGAACATGGTTACATTCATGTTGTGGTTTGTGGTTGTTTTGTTTTGTTTGCTTGGTTGGTTTGCTTTGGTTTTCTGGTTCTGGTTTTCTCACTATTGAAGCCTTGGCTGTCCTGGAATTTACTATGTAGACCAGGCTGTCCTTGATCTCACAGAGATCCTCCTGTCTCTACCTCCTGAAAGCTGGGACTAAAGTGTGCACTACTATGCCCAGCTGGTTTGAGTTTTTTAAAAAATATTTTGTTTGTTATTATTATTTTATGTGTATAGATGTTTTGTAAGTGCACCATGTGTGTGCATTGCCCCACAGAGGCCAGAAGAGGGTGTTGGATCCCCTGGAACTGCAGTTACAGATGGTTGTTAGCCTCCATATGGGTACTGGGAACCGAACCTGGGACCCCTGGAAGAACAGCCAGTGCTCTCAACTGCTGGTTTGGTTTATTGAGAGAGGGTGTTATTCCATAGCCCAGACTGTCTTGGAAATCACTATATAGTCCAGGTTAGCCTCAAATTTACAATAATCCCCTTGCTTCAACCTCCCAAATGCTGAGATTACAGGCTCGAGCCACCATGCTCTGCTCAGTTTTTTACATTTTCTTGTGTTTGCTGTTTTTTGGACTGGGAATTGAACACAGGGCCATATATGTTTGGCAAGGCTTTACCAGTGAACTATATCCCCAGCCAATATATCCGTGTTTAAGAATATTACCCTGGCTGTTGAGTGAAAGATGTATCGAGAATGGGCAGAGTGTTAGGCAAAAGCAGACAGGGAGATCAGATCAGGTTAGGAATCTCACTGTGAAGACCAGGTTGGCTGCAATCTCATAGAGATTTGCCTGCTTCTGCCTCCTGAGTGCTGCGATTAAAGGCGTGCTCCACCATACTCGGCTATGGAGCCACTTTTAAACCCCATGCTTAGAAACATATGCTGGTAGTAAGGCTCTGGATTAGGCAGAGACCTTTGGAATAGGAAAGGTAGAAGCAAGGTGAATGATCAAGTATGAGAGAATAAAGAAGGATCCTGGAAAAGGATGCTAAGGTGTCTGGCCTGGCAATTGGGTAGATGCCAGGGCTACTGGCTGAGACTAGGAATAGAGGAATAGGTGGTCCTGGAGTTTGTGGAGTTCTTCCCATAGTTATAAATCTTGTCTTGGAACAAATCTGGTAGGGTCTCAGAGTGTGGAAGATCTCTGCAACATGTAAGAGTCTGGAGCATGTCTTCAGAACTGTGCTCTAGGCACTGCAGAACACTTGCAGAAGCAAAGATGACCCAAAGCAGAAATAGTTCCTGTCTTAGAAGAGCCTTCAGTCTTGTGGAAAAAAAAGAGGCCAGACACTCTCAACACTCTGGAGGCAGAGGCAGGCAAATCTCTGTGAGTTCAAGGATAGCCTGGTCTATATAGTGAGTTCTAGACGAGCCAGGCTGCACAGCTCACTATGTCTCACCTTGTCTCAAAAAATGTTGAACAACAGGAAAAAAAAGAGGAGATGCTGGGTGTGATGGTACACACCTACAATCTCAGCATGTGGGAATTTGAGGCAGATGGATCATGAATTCCAGGCCAGCATGGGCTACATAGTGAGACTCTTCCCACCAAAGGAAAAAAATAAGACAAACAGATCAAGGGAGTAAAAAAGTAAAAAGAAAGTCAAAGTGAAAAACAAAGAAGAACAGGATAAAAGCAAGGAAGATGGTTGCTGGGTGGGAAGCAGACGGCTGAGACAGGTAGTTTGGACAGAAGTTGCAAAAGCTGCCAACGAGCTTGGTCCAGACCAGGGAGCTCTCACTCATCGTAGCTGGACCACACTTATTACCCGTGGCATACTCTCTGTCGAGCCTACAGGTTCTCCACAGGCCTGCTATCTGAGTGGAGGTCTAGAAAGGCATTTTGTGCTTTCCATGCCTGATTCGTCAGCTTCACCCTCCATTTTGTCCACCCCCACTCCATAGCCCATCACCCCTAGTCAACCTTGTGCCGTAGACCCAGGCCTCAGGCCACAGTCATGAGAGCACGTTCTTCACATTCCAGCCTCCCCCAGTCCTCTCAGCTTGGCCACACAGAGCCCTATTCACAGCCTGGCCCTCCTCCCTCTACAGTAGGCCCTCGCCACACCCAGACCTAGCCTGAGTTTTGCTAACACAGACTATGGTCACTATGGAAAGCAGACTCCCACGAGCCCTCCAGAAGTAACTCCTACAGTCTTTTTGCTAGGAGGTGGATGGTGTAGATTTGGCCCCCTGTACTTGCACATGTTGTGTGTGTATATGCACACGCATGCACACTCTATATCCTTAATCAACTTGCCAGGTTTGGAATAAGGGCAAGATTCAGATAGGCTGTCACTGGACATGAGAGCCTGGGACACAGGCTCACAGTTTAGTATGGCAACAGTTAGAGGATGGTGTGTCAGTTGGGGTTGAGTTGAACTTGTCACTAGGTCCTAAACTGAAGTATTTCTGTTATGGAGCCACATTTTTTGGTCTTTTTGAGAAAGGGTTTCCCTGTAGCCCTGGCTGGCCTGGAACTTGTTATGTAGACCAGGCTGACCTTGATCTAGCAGATATCTGCCTGCTTCTGACTCCTGAGCACTGGGATTAAAGGCATGTGCCACCATGCCTAGCTATGGAGCCACTTTTAAACCCCATGCCAACCAAATTCATGTGCTGGCATTCATGATATAGTGTCTCCTGGTGGTGGAGGATGTCAATCTCTGTCCTGAAAGGACAGAGGAGAGCTGGTTTTAAGGACTGCCTCACACAGACACTCTGGACTTCATGCTGCATCTTTGACCAGTTAGCTCTCTGCTGGGCCTCAGATTTGTTGCTTATAATGATATGATAGGTCCCTGGCAATTCTTATCCTTTCATAAGAAGGTAGAGGACAGTCCTAGCTGGACAAGAGCAAGGGAAAAGACTTCTAGAAGACCTTTGTAGAACTCCTTCTAAAACAACTATTTTTGTGTTTATTTTTTTGAGACAGGGTCTCAGGTAGCCCAGGTGTGCCTGGAACTCTTTGTAGCTGAGGATGACCTTGAACTTCTCATCCTCCTGTCCTCTACCTCCCGAGTGCTAGAATTACAGGAGTGTACCACCCTGCCTGCTTTTATGCAGTGCTATGGATCAAATCCAGAGTTTCATGCATGCTAGGCAAGCACTGTGCTAGTTGAGCTACAGTTCTCCAGGCCCTCGGACAACTTTCTGAAGAATCCCAATGGGCCTATCCACCCTCTGTCTCTTCACTGAGAATGATAGCTACCCCATGCCAGCTTGGCTTCTCAGAAGACCCAAGAGTCCATTCCTATCCTTGGGACCACAGTAATCTACTGTGTACTCATCCACTGTTCAAAAGGGTCCCTGACCTGTAGCCTTAGAAATGCCAACCATTTTGTGTCACCTCCACAAACATACAGAAATTCCTACTGATTTGGAGTCATTCCCCTCCAATTCTGATGAGGTTTTCTTCTTTCTACATCCCAGCTTTTCAGTTGACCTTCAAAGCGGATTCAGGCCCAGCGACCTGCCATTGGTCTACTTTCCCTCAAGTCTTCTCCAGCCTCTCACCCAGCTGTACTCCATGTCCATAGCAGGGCTAGAGCCAAGCTTGGGAAGACAGCGAGGGAGCAGCTGCAGCCCCCAGGGGTTCCCTGGATAATCTCAGGAATGTCCTGTCCCAAAGATTTGATTTTCCCACCAGCCAACATGGATGCTCCTTCCTGCCCAGAACTTGGAGTCTTTCTGGAAGAGTGGCCTTAGAGGGGACAGGGTAAGAAGGGACTGGTAGAGAAGGACGTGGTAGTTTCAGTGTATGTAGAGTCTCTTTTCCGGGCTCTGACCTAGTGTGACCAGAGGTCGAGGAGAGGTGGAAATAAAAGGATTAATGGACCAACTCCCTTCCTAAAACCTAGGATAGTAACAGTAGTGTTTTCTATTGCCTTTTTACTTCCACGGGATGTCCTCAGCCAACAAGCTTTTCTACACAAGGGGAGGAAGGGAATGGTAGGAATAAGTTTCCCTCAATTTATAAATGAGACAAATAAAGGTCCAAGCCACCTGCTCAGGATCACCTAGAGCAACCAATCAACCATCTGTCTTCACGTTAATTCCTGTCTATTGAACATCTCCTATATAGAAGGCTTTTTCACCTATGTTATCACTGCAATCAGTTACGAAGTAGGAAATATTCATTCCCGTGTTGTAATAAAGAAACTGAGAAATGGAGACAGATGAAGAGGCAGAACCTGGATGCAATACTTCGGGTCACTTCATTATATTATCATGCTACTTCCTGTTCTCCAGCTCTCGGAGGGTAATCTGACTCAGGGCAGAGGCAAGGCCTGTGCCAGAAGTTCGGCCTGTGCCCATTTCCAGGGGCCTCAACCCTCATTCCCCAAGTACATGGCTTCCTTTTCTCTGTGCCTTGGCACCATCAGCCTTAGAATTGTCCATTAGCCTGGACTCTAAGGTCCCTGACAGCAAAGGCACAGTACATAAGAGCTGGACAGAGAGATGAGGTGGTGGAACTCCCCACCCCCCACCCCAGGAAACCTCTGATCCCAAACTCTAGCACAGGCCCCTGAGCTGCCCCTCCTTGTTATTGTTACCAGTGACTTGGAAACGCAAGCCAGGCCCTGACTCCCATAGCTTCCTGGTCCTCCAGCTGTTCTCAGGCCCTAGGGGCTGCTGGGAGGAAAAGCCTCCAGCGTAGTCTCTCTTCTCTGAGACTGGGCTCCTCTCCTTCCTCCCTAGGGATCTGTAGTGGAAATCACTGACATTTCAGGAGCAGTATTTTCTTTTGGCATTGAAGTTAGAACGAGAGAGAGAGAGAGAGAGAGAGAGAGAGAGAGAGCGAGAGAGCGCGCAGGAAGGACTAAGTGATAACCAATTCAACCTCTTCAACCTCTTCATTTTGTAGCTTGTAGGTAGAGAAACAGGCCTGGATTCCATATACACACAGTAGATGTTCGAACTAGATTACCTGGATTAAAAATCCCAAGGTCACAATTTAACAGCAGTGTGACTTTCAATAAGTTCCTTAATCTTTCTGTGTTTCAGTGAAATGAAAATGGTGGGAATGACAGAACAGTACTTGGCTTTCAAGGTAATTGTGATGGTGGAATGAGTTACTATATAGGAAGGACTTGGAATGGTGTGTACAACATGGTATATGCTCTGTAAATACTAGCTAATAACAGCTAGAGCCTTCTTTAGTCTCTGGGGAAAAAGAAATCCAGCCTGGCGTTGTCAGTGCATAGCCGTCCCATCTCTCCCTCCACCAGCTGTAGTGTCAGGGGCACACTCCAGCCCGCCAGCCAGCCTTACTTGTGTACATTTTGGCACCAAAGAAACTGAATTGTGGCTCAGATATATGAAGGGGCTGACAACATGTCTTCTTGCTGTAGATAACCTAGTTTATTTTTTTCTTACTACATGAAGAACGAATGCCAAATTAAAACGTCCACACAAAGATTTCCAAGTCTCAGGCTGAGGGTGTAACTCACCAGCAGAGCACTTGTTTTGTTTGTAAAAGTTCCTGGGTCCATATCCAACACCAACAAAATTTTATCAAAGTCCTGCCTTCTGACTTCTCCTCCCAGCACCATTCATACTAGTTTCCTTTATCTAGAGCAAGTCGCCTCTATAGACTAGGCTTTCAGATTCACGTTCATGTGTCAGGCTCCTATCTAACAGTTCACTGGCAATTCCATTGAGGAGAAGTGTCTAGTCTAAGAAGATTACTTGGCCTGGATGTGACACTTGTCCACTGCTTTCTGCCACACCAGTCATTTCCCACTGTAAAACAGAAAACCCCTCCCAGAAAGCTTTGCAGAACACCCAGAAACTAACCCCAAACTCTCTTGTATTCCTCCTGAGCTAATTTCCTTCCTACCACCTATTCTCTTGCCTCAGTTCATAGATCCACGTTTTGCAAATCTAAGGTCTATGGCAGCATCTAGTCCACTTACAGTTAATCATGCAAGGACCACTCACAGTATGAATTTTTCACACAACTCTAGAGCCAGCATCCACTGCTCAGCTGACACAATCACTGGCCAGGGTGAGAAATTCTGCAGAGAGAGTCCAGGTGTTGAAGCCTCTCTCTGTGAGACAGAAGACTTTGACCTGCTCCTGCTCCTTTGAAACAATTTTCTCATGACCTGAGAGTCTAAATCACAATTTCTTTGGACCTAGTAATTGAGAGGTGGAGATATATATATATATATATATATATATATATATATATATATATATATAAATACACACACACATATATCATATGTAGACATGCACATATACCACAGATGGGTTAATTGATCTGAGGCAGTTTGTGGAGGTGAAACAAACTTTCTGAGGAGGTAGTGAACTCCATATCATTGGAAATATAAAACAGTGTCTGGCCATTTGGTAAGATGTGATAGAGGTGACTCCTATGTGGAATGTGGAGATGGCATCCAGAAGTCTGAGGTCCTTTCCTGGCTCTGAGACTTTGTATATATTTGCGAATGCTCGAATTTTGCACAGGCTCCTTGCCCCTCCCACAACCAATATACAGTGCCTGTGCTAAGTGTCCTGCTTGGAGAGATAACGGCAAAGGAATAGAAAAAGTAGGGACATCCTGGAGGCTGGAAGTGGAAATGCTGAATCATTGTCACCCCCTCCCACATCCTGTCAGGCTGATTCCCAGCAGAATGAGATGCTATGAGTTGGCATGGAGGCAGAAAGGACCCAGAGTGTGAGCAAGCATTTGTAAGAAGGCTTACCTAATGTGCATGTATGTATATACATGAATGTGAGACTGCATGGTGAGTGTGAAAACTCGATCCCATGTGAAAAGGGGCTTCAACAGGCACATGGAGCTGAGCACCATGATGTACTCTCACAACCCCACACTCAGAAGAACGAGTCAGGCAGATTGTCTTGAGTTCAAGGCCAGCCTGGGTTGAGTAAGGAGACCTAGTCTCAAAATAACAAAAACAGATTGAAAAGCACAAAGAGCAACCATGTGGAAGTCCCATATGTGGATGCCTAAGAGACAGCATCCACAGGAGAGGGTGCTTGGGACCATATACCTAGATGAGTTTAAAGAGCCCTATGCACATGTGCACTCATACCTATGACCTGTGTGCGAGTGTAGTACCTGTAGTAAGGTGTGCTAACCCATGTTGGATCACACCTGGGTGGTGAGCCTTCAGGAGCCTTCCCAGTGTACACGGGACTAAATGAGGATTGTTATCACATGTATACATGTGTACACTATGCATGTGTGGGTAGAATGTATATGGATGACCTCATTTAGCATCAGTGTTAGATTTTACCAGAGTTAAGTTGTATTTGAAGTATGTCACAGAATGAGTAAGGAGATGACAGTATATAACAGAGACTACGCTTAAATCGGTCTATGTCCTGACTCCTCCTGTGATGTTGGGTGTGTCACGTCCGTCTCTAGGCTTCAGTTTCCTCATGAGCAGTTTGGAGGGAGGAATAGATGGGATTGAAAGGCCTTTCCATATCTGATTCTATGTAAATATATATGTTTTATGTATATATGTTGTTGTTTATATGTTGTATGAAGAGTAAACTGTGGGACAATAGGTAGATTTAATTCTCTCAGAGTTGCCTAGAGGTGTGACGGAGATGGAGCTGCAGTTGCAGTCTCCATTGATCAGGCCAGTCTCCTGAGCTAACATACATTCCTGAGACAAAGAGGACTTATATTCCAGGCTTATTATAAGCATATGTCCATTACAACAAGCTACGTGCTGGAAGGGAGCAAACGTCACATCAAAGAATTAGAGAAATGGTTGGTGTGGGGAGAGGCATCTACATGCTTGAGTATACAAAAAGATGGCCAGAGCTACCTTCCTGCCCTTGCTAGCTCCAGGGACGACACATCAGACACATATGGAATTGTATAACTATGTATAGGTGCTTATTTCATACCCAATGCCTTGCTCTTGGCTGCCTCTAACCCCAGAGATGCTCAAAGCAATCATAAGCTATGATTGACCTCTTGTCACCTTCGCAATATCCTTGGCTTTGTTCAATTCCTAAATGGGTCACTCTATCCCTAGACTAAAGCAGGGTCAATGTAGAGAACTGAGGGAGGATTGTGGCAAAGGAGTGGGTGAGATCTGAGAGCCTAATCCCTCAGTTTTGGAACATGGAATAAACCCTGTTCTTTGCTTTGTTAGCTCCCAGTGTACAGCTTAGAAATCTGCTTTCAGCAGGACTGGCACACTGAGTTTTCATGGTCTCTCTGTGTGGCTGCTACTGATAGTATACTTCTAGAGACATGGAGGCTGAGGTGCAAAGAGGTCATGCTGAGAGTTGGACAGTTAGTATGCAAGCATGAAGGTGTGTGGTGGAACTTAATTTTTTTCATTTATATATTTTTATTTTATGTGTATGAGTGTTTTACTTGCGTGCATGTGAGTGTACCACACACATGCAATGCCCATGGAGGCTGGAAGATGTTGGATCCTCTGGAACTGGATTTACAAGCGGTTGTGAGTTGCTATATGTGTGCTGGGAACCAAACCTGGGTCCTCTGCAAGAGGCCCTTCACTGCTGAGCCATCTTTCCAGCCCCTATGTGGTGGCACTTAAGCCAAATTTGTCTGATCTTCGCCTCCTCATTCGTTCAGCTGCTGGAGAGCCTCAGCGAATATGGAGTTGTGGGGGCTTGGTTTCCCTATTGGGGCCACAAGAGGTCAGAATTAGATGATATGAGGTGTCTTTCTACTGTGGCAGATTCTCCACAGTCGCAGACCTTCTTTCAGACAGCTTTCCCATAACTGTGTGACTGCTCACCTTGAGGCCTGGCTTAGAAAGAGATGGTATCTCAGAGCAGCATCTGCCTTTGAGGAGGCTGACAAGCCTAGAGCACTCAGTCTTTGGATGGAATACCAAAACAGCAGTGTTGGAAAAAGAATATGAGGCCCAAGTAGAAATCTGAGCCTGGTCAGAGTTTCCTAGCCTTGGGATCTTATGTGTATCTTTGAATCTGTGAGGATCACACATGGCTCTCTCTCTCTCCCTTTCTCCCTCCCTCCCTTTCTCTCTCTGAGTTTGCCCCTTGTACTCTGTGCCTAATTTTGTGGATATGCCTGGATCCATGTCTCTGGGTACAAGAACGTAGTTGTGTGTGTCTACACATCTGTTCATGTGTGTTATTTGTGTGTATGCATTTACATTCATGTGTTTTTATGTGTATGCTCAGTTGGTGTCTTATGTGTGTGTGGCTGATTGTGCACAAATATACACGTATTTTCTGTTTTTAGGGGCATATGCATGGGCAAATGTGTATGTATGTATTTTAGACCTTCTGAAATCTCCTAGCCCAGTGGTTTCTGAGAGAATGTCATGTATCAAGGGTATCTGTGGAGCACCCTATGCTAGTAACTACAAAAGCGTTGTAAATCCATGTTGATCATCTAGCATAGTTCATGGGGTAGTTGATGATGCTCTCAGACATCAAACCTCAAAGTCACTTTCAACTGTCCTTTCCTTTATCTTCATCTTTTTACCTAGCTCTTCACCAACTCCTCCCTGCCTGTCCCCATCCTCGTGGTCATCACAGCTGCTCCCTCTTTGTCCCTCTTACCACTGGGACTCTTCCACACTGTACATGCCTGCTGCTGCTGGAGTGCTTTTCCTAAAACCATTTCATTATATGCCTACTTTCCTAAAATCAGCTCCCCAACCTCTGAAACAAAATTCTCCAGACTCTGAGACTTCATGAATAAGGAAAACAATTTTAAGGTAAATCTATAGGGAAACAGCGTGTCACAAACTATAATTTTGCTGAAAATAGACATTAACATTTAAAGAAATATCATTTAAACCTCAACGCATAGGAAGGATTCAATAATCAGAAGAAAGACTAGTTTGTTCAGTTAAATTAATTTAGGTTTACAAAACCTCTCCTACACTACCTTTGTTTTTCCTCCATTTCACCACAGATGGGTAAAAATTTTCATTAGGAACCCCTAGTAAGTGAGGCCCATGAGTCCCCAGATAATTCCAAAGACTTTGGGAGGTGGTCTCATTTCCTGTTCTCTGTGCCTCTCCCTTCCAATTCTGACTCTGCACTTGAACCACATCATGAATTGTGCTTTTTCCTCAGTCCACCACCACCAGACCACGCACCAACCGCCAGACCCACTACCCTACGCCAACTCTTCCTCATGCAGTTTTCTCTGCCAGGCATGCTTGGAATGCCCTGCCTGTCCCCCCTTTGTGGACTGACAAGCTCTTCTCTTCCTTCCACCCTCAGGCTCAATCCAAATGTGACCTCCTATGAAACCTCTTCAAGGCCCTCTGGGTGGAATGGAGTTTTGCTTCCCAAGAGTCCCAGCAAGTATTTCATTCTATCTTAGAGTCAAGATAGTTGTTTGAAAGTCTTCCCACCAGATTGCGCCACGAGGAACCACATCATATCAAGAAAGACATGGACTTCAGAGTCCAGACTCCAGTGATCCCAGCCATAGAATGGTCTTATGAATATCACTTAGCCATTTACAATGTCCTTTCTCCAATCATCAAATAAGGAAAATACTGGATCATGGTAAAGATCACGGAAGTCTGCTACATGCAGGTACCAAATACATGTAATACCTTGGTGTTTGAGAATAGAAATCCTGCATTCCACATCCCTGTGGGCTCTGCTGCACTCCTGAACTTCCCATGACCAGTCCAGGGCCTGGCATGTAGTGAGGCCTTGATGAGCATCTGTCATGGTTCTTACTTCCTTTTTAAGCATACAAGCCACACCTTTTGTGTCTTGTGTAGCTCTCATGGTGTCTAGTACACAGTAGGTACTTGCTATATGTCACCAGTAATAACAGACACCATCACTTTTGTGGATGCCACATGCCAGGCATCATTTTAGAAACTTAACCTATCTTATCTCTTATATTTCCAAGTATTTACTGTGTAAACATTAACAGCAGCCCCCTTACTTTAAAAGGATGGTTTAAGCATCTGCATTTTAAATCCAGGAAATTGCAGCTGAAAGGTCAAGCATCTTATCTTTGTGGCGGGCTTGGGAAGCTAGAGACAAATTTTATGGAAAAACAAAGTGAGCTAGCATACTTTTGTCCATAGGAAAGAAGTAGAAGTTCACAGGGCTGGTTAAAATGACAGAGGGAAAACTTGAATCCAACCCTCTCCAGCTCCAAGAGGCTTACCCATCGTCAGAAGATGCTCAGGCCTGGCCTTCCCAGCCACCGTGCAATAGTCCAGCTGTCTGCTTCCCCGACGAGCTGGGGCCGAGTTGGCTGCAGCTGAGTAGACACTTACCTTCACTTTTCTGAAGCAAGCCCAGAACACATCCATCAGAGGCATGATGGGGATCGAGACGCTGGAAGGGCTCAGCAAGGCTCTGCTGGACAGGAACCTCTCCCTGTCTAGGGATAACGCAAGAGGGGACCTGAGGCTCTGGGAGAGCCAGCCTTAGATCTGTGCTCCATCAGCCCGCACAGTTAGCGGAGAGGCGGAGAGCAGCAGCAGCTCTGTTCAGCTCAGGCCCCTCCTGAAAAGTGAGGGGGGAGAAGACTGCAGAGAGGGAAAGAGGGAGGGAGAGAGGCTGGCTAAGGAGGAGGGATCAGGAGGCGGGTCACTGATTCAAACTCCGCACCGTTAGCCTGTTGGTTGGGGGTGAATAGCAATGGCGATTGAAATTCCCCGAACATTACAGCTCCCCAGCCTGGTTGTCCAGCCTTTCTACTGGCTGACACGGCCATCCTGCAAACTGTATGTTGGCATGCCTGCCAGCTTGTTTCCTGGCCTATTAAGGAACACACCAGCTCTCCCCGGAGAGCCTCCAGGTACAATCAAGACCACAGAAGCTGTGGACAGAGTGCTGGGGAAGGACCAAGGAGAGACTCTTTCAGCTAAGGAAGGATGAGAAAAGTGTGAAGGCAGTGGGGTGGAGGGAGAATTTGTTTCTTTGGACCCACTTCTCAGACAGGAGCTCTGGCCCCATTCTAAAGCCTGGCACCATGCAGAGGCCCCTTCTTTCTGGGTCCAGGTGTTCCTGACTTTACAATGAAAAGCAGGGTTAGGGGTCTCAGTCTGTTGAATGACTCCTGTTTGGAGTTAAGTACAGGACAAGTCTGGGAAAACCCTATTACAGGCAATTAGATCTCTCAGAATTCCTGAACTGCCCCCAGGGAGTCCATAGGAAGTCAGATCCCCCTCCTCCCCTTAAAGAACAAAGGCCATTTATCTATCCTCCTGCTATAGGGGTAGAGCGGCTTTCCCACTAGCTTAGGTAGGCTGGGTGGACATCTTTTTCTGAGCATCTTCCAAAGAGATGATGACTTCCTACCATTATCTACACTCTCCAAGTTCTAAAATCTAATACTGCACTTTCTGGATACTCTGAAGTCAGTTTTATCAGCAGTAATAGAGCAGTAGGCAGTTCAGGAGCCTTTCTAGGCAGGAAGCCATTTAGAAACTGTGATCCTTCCACACAGCTCACATGGATCCCCAAGACCTCAGAAGGCAGGGTGCCATGGCTGTTGTCCAGAGGCTCCGAGGGACCTCATGGCAAAGATCCAAGCCTGGGTCTCTGGGGGCACATGTCACCACGAGGCCCAGAATAACTTACTCCCGCTGGCCTCACTTCTCTTTTAGAGACCGATTTGGCCAGGCAAAGGGCCAAGTCTTGGGACCCTGAAATGTCCCATGTAGATTTTGAGCAAGCTTCTGCCTGCCATTGAGGATTTTCATCCACGGTTTTGTCCTGAGGTTTGTTCAGAGAGTCTGTCACCTTCCTAGCTGTCCTTTGGCCTTCAGTTTCTCCATTCGTAACCCAAGGAGGTCACAAGAACTACTTCCTCACCTTCTCCCTAGCTCTAGCCTGAGAGGTGTCTCAGATGGGAATTCTGTTGGCCAGGTCAGGAAGATAGCAAAAGTCAAGCCAAGTGGCTCCTTCCCAGCCATCTCCAGCTGAGCCCTCCTGCATGGCATGGCAGAGGCACAGCATAAGGAGCTGGGTAGAGAGAGGACTTCCCTTAGAACATGAGCCCTCTTTCCCTCAGTCAGCAACCCCACCTCTGACAACCACAGCCAGCTGCCTCAGAGGAGTGTGGCTGCCTGCAACGGCTGCAGTCTCTTCCTTTCTGGAGTTCACCCTGCTTTAGATTCTGGCCTCTGGGAGGAAGAACATCTGCTGAGACTTTTAGTGTTCCTTCAGCAAGCAAGAGTGACCTTAGAAAGCAGAGACTTCCGTTTGACCTTCCACGGTGTAGCCTAGAAGTCGTCAAGCCCATGAGCTCTGGAAATAGTCCGCCCAGATTCCAACCCAGTTCTGTTTCTTTGTAACTGGATGACCCTAGGCCAGTTACTGCCTTAGTTTCCCCATCTATACAACAAGAGATAATAAGAGTACCTACTTAGTTGGGAGTTTTAAACTGAATGAGTTACATTATTTAGTACTACGTCCAGCATAATATAAGATCTCAATAAGCGGTATTCGCTATTGGGAAAGAAGTAGATTCTTTGGAACCTGACAGACTTAAATCTTGACTCTGCCTTTTGGCAGTGTGCCCCTACAAGAGTCTTACCTCTAAGCCTCTCTGTGGCTTTATGATTAAGCTGGTAGGTACTAACAAGGTTAAGTAGCCTGCTTTGCTTCTAGTGAGGCTTCTGTAAATGTTAGTCTCTGCCTCCTTCTTTAGGTTCTGGATGTTCCTGGCTCCTCTAGCTTCTGGGAGAGCAGGGACACCATTAATTTGGTATCAGCCATATGTGAGTTAAAATCTAAGCCCTGTTACCTTTTGGCTGTGTACTTATCTCAAGAGGGTCAGTTACTCTGTCTTAAGGAAACTCAAGTTTTCTGGCGGTACCAGAAGCTATAACAATAAACATTTTTAATCATCTCCCAGGGTTGTTGTCATTAAGAAAGATGGAACAGGTAGGCCTGACAGGAAGAGAGATCTCTATTCACACAAGTTCCCTGCTCTCCTTCCTCTCTCCATACTCATGAGGGCCCTGAGTTCAGTAGGGTGCCCTTTATGTCACACACAAAGGCTTGTCATGATGGGTCAGCACAATGAGCAGTAATCCTGCCTCTTGGGGGTGAGAGATATACAGAATGTAGCAATTAGGTAGAAGGTTGAATGGAGAAGGGCTGGGCAGCTGCGGACAGGCAAGCAGGAAGGCTGTTCCAACAACTCTCATCTTATCAGCTGCCTTATTCCCCATCCAATAAGTGGTGCTGCTCATAAGAGGGTTTCTTATCTAAGGTCCAAGTGAATGGTTTATGCCAAGGAACTGGAGAAGAAAGGCCCAGTATGGCCAAAGCCTGGGAGGGAGGAAGGATGGCCTTGCTCCCAAAGTCATTGTGTATTTGTCTATGCAGAAGGATATTGAACAGATCACAGCTGTGGTAATGTGGGAGGAGGGTTGCATAGAGTGTGTGGAATGCAACAGGAAGTCAGAGACATACTAGGACAGGATCGCTTTACACTACTTAAAGTGAAGGACTCCAAAGGGCTTTTAGTTAAATGGCTTATATCAGTATTTATATTAGGAATTAAGACTAAGACTTTTAAAGAATATTGATTGACTTTTAAAGCATACTTAGAATTTTAAAATGGGGGTTAGAGAGATGGTTCAGCAGTTAAGAGTACTGTCTGCTCTTGCAGAGGACCTGGATTTGATTCCCATCACCCACATGGCACCTAACAACTGTCCGGGACTCCAGTTCCAGGGGGATTCAACACCGTCTTCTGACTTTTTATTTTATTTATTATTTTTATTTTATGTGTATTAGTGTATTCCCTGCATGTATGTAAGTGAACCTGTGTCAACCAGTGACCGAGGAAGTCAGAAGAGAATTTCAGATTCCCTGGAACTGGAGTTACAGACAGTGTTAGCTGCCTTGTGAGTACTGGAAACCGAACCTGAGTCTTCTGCAAGCACAGCCAGTGCTCTTAACAACAGCCATCTCTTCAGCCCCACTTTTAAAATAATAATATTTAAAGCATATTCTATATATTGTTTAAAGAATAACAGTATTTTATACAACAATCTACTAAGAGTCATTTCTGTATTTCCTCATCAAAATATTTTTATTGATTCTTTGAAAATTTCATACAGTGTATTTTGATCATACTCAGACTCCTCCCCATACCCATCCTTACTCCACCACTGCCCGCCCCCCACATTTCTGGATTTCTTTATTGTCTTGCATAATAGAAGAGAGCTGATTCTCATAACTGTTTCTACATTTAGCTCATTGGAAATGCAGTTTGAGTTGAAGGATTTGAAAAAAATCCTGCCTTCTATAAATATGTAGTTTGAAATGAGAGGCCTCAGTGCTCCTTAGAAAGATTCTTGGGGATTCTTGGACCACACTTTGAGAACCATTGCAGTAGAAGGTCCAAATCCTACCATATCAGAGAATCTTAAAACATTTGAGCTAGAAGTCTTTCAGAACATCCAGTTTGAAATCTCTCATTGTGAAATAGGGGAAACTGAGACCTGGATAAGGAACGGGGTTACCCATTTGTATATGCCAAGCCAATTACAGAGCTCAGATTTGGTTGGATTCAGGTCTTTTGCTTCATAGGAAAATTGTTTTCCTACTGCCTTTGAATGAAATACAGCATTTCAGTTCTGAAGGGGGCAGCTGTGATACAGTGGAGAGTTCTGCAATCTGGTGATAGAGAGGCTTGGGTACCAGCACTATGTCTGTCACTGATGCAGCGGTCATTGCTTTCTAAATCACCCAAAGATCAACGCACAGGCTCTCCCATAAGATAGTTCTCAGTCACTAGATGTGTACGTGGAAACAGCCCAACTAGCCTCTCAGGTTTCTATCAGCCTCAAGAGAAGAAGGGCTTATGAAAGATAATTACACACAACTCAGGCAAGGTTCCCATGGAAGAGTCACTTCAGTTCCTTTTTCACATTGAGCCAGAAACATGGTAGGGAAAAAGACAGTGAAATTATTCCACATCATTAAAAGCATTTATATACTTATCTATTTACTCTCTACCTTTTATTCACCAACGTCTAGTAATTCATTCCATAATTATTTATTTGACATCTGCTAAGTACCAGGAAGCATGCTGGATTCACTGATTCAACAAAAGTCATAAGTGATTTCAAATGCAAATAATAAATTTTGTTATACTAGAAAACTGCCTCCTTTTATGTCAATCTATTTATGTTATGCACATATTAGTGCCAGGGAACCAATGAAGCCTGACTACTGCATGTGTTGGGGCTAATAATAAGCAACTAAAAAAGTAAACTTGGGCAGAACTTCGAACATCTACTTAATATTTCATTTTTCATTGGTCTCTAAGTAGCAACCGGTCTTTCAGTCAATACATTCTGACTGTTGTGCAAGGGACAGGCAAGAGACAGAAAAAAGCCCAGTGGAAATAGTTTCCTAGCATTTTATTAAGCATATTTGTATATTTATCTGTATATCCCCTACCTTTTATGCAACAGCATCTAATAATAATTCATTCTATAAACATTTATTTGACATCTACTATATACCAGGCAGAATGAAGGCCTGGACTCAGAAAGGCACAAGCCAGAACTTTTGTTTCTAATCATTGCTGGCAGAACAGAAGCAAACAAGTGCCCCTAGGAGACAAACATTCATTTTATAATCTCCAAGCAGCATTTTTACTTCTCTGGAGAGGAATATCCTGTTATATACAGCCGCACAAAAGCAGCAACTTTCTCCCAAAGGAACAGCTTTCCAGTGTTCATGCAAAGTTATTCAGAATGGCATCCAGTCCATTCTGCCAATGATCATAGGATCTTACATACAAACCTTTTGCTTTCACTCATGTATTCCTTTATTCATTCATTTGGTAGAATTTAATGGTCACTACTGAATTTCACCTTGAGGATCCAGAGATGATGATGATTTATGCTGCATGAACTTTTCCTTGATAGATCCTTGCTGATGGATATTTGAGTTGTTTCTGGCTTTTCACTACTAGAGTACTACGTTATGCTCAGATACTGTCCCTGCCCTGGCACAGGGCTGACTCATGTTCCACAGGAGAATTATGTCGAGTAGAAAACAGTTTTTATCTACAATAGAACCCAGGAGGAAGAAATAAAGAGATGAAGAATTATTACAACCTAGATGATCTGTTCAAAGGATTAAAAGGCCTAAGGGAAGAGGTGGTATTTTGGTTGAAAGATGGGCAGAGTTGGGCAAAATAATGAGATAAGTATTCTAGACAGTGGGAATGGCAATTCCGAAGTTCTAGAAGGAGCAATTTAATAATTGCATATGAGAAAGTTCACTCAACTGATCTGTGGTATGTGGTACATAGAGTTGTTATATCAACCAAATAAAAGTATGGGATTCGTAGCTAAATTTGAATTTCAGAAAAACAATGACTTCTTTTAAAAATATTTTTTATTTTTATTTTATTTTATCTGTAGGAGTGCGTTGCCTGCATGCATGTAAGTGTACCCATGTCATGCAATGTCCACAAAGGTCAGAATCCAGTTCCAGATCCCCTGCAACTGGAATTACGGACAGTTGTTAGCCACTATGTGGGTACTGAGAATTAAACCAAAGTCCTCTGCAAGAACAGCCAGTGCTCTCAACCACTGAACCCTCTTTCCAGCCCCAGCAATGAATTCCTTCTTAGTATGTCTGAAACTCAGTTTAACTGATCTCCTATATTTTGTGTGGCAACCCAAGGGCCAGTAAATGGTATGCTAAAATAAGAAAGAATAGTTTAGAAACAGATCATAGTGGACCTTCAATGCGAAGTGAAGTTGTAGCCAACTTGACCTTGAAAACATGCCTCCCTGAGTCTCGGTTCCCCTCCCCCATCTGTAATTCGAGAACACTAGATTAGATCTGTGGTCACTAAATATGGTTCATGTGTCTTTCTAAAATATAGATGCTGTGATATTTAATATTCTCAACTTGACAGAATCCAGAGTCACCAAAGAGATGAGCCTCTTGGCCTATCTGTTAGGGATTATCTAGACTAGGTTTATTGAGATGGGAGAAAAAATTCTAAATGTGTGAGGCACCATTCCATGGCCTGGCATCCCAAACTGCATAAAAAGGAGAAAGTTACCTGAGTACAAGCATTCATTCACCACTTTCTACTTCCTAATTGTGGACAAAATGTGACAAACTGCTTCCTGCTTCAGCTGCCATACTTCCCCTGCCATGAGGGAGTGTCTTCCTTGGAACTGTAAGTCAAAATAAACACTTCTTTATTTTATTTTATCTCATTTTATGTGTATGGAAGTACATATAAGTGCCTGCATGTATGTAAATGTACCAGGTGTGTACAATGCCTGCAAAGGCCAGAAGAGGGTGTGGGATTCCCTAGGAACTGGAGTTACAGAGAGTTATTAGTCACCATGTGGTTGCTGGGAAATCACACTTTACAAGAGAAACCAGAGTTCTTAACCACTGATCCCTCTCTCCAGCCCCCAAAGAAACACTTCTGTTCTTAAGTTGCTTATAACACTGTGGTTTCCTTCGGATCATATCAATCTGTTCCCCTTTCAAGTTGTTTTTGTCAGATATTTTGTTGCAACAAGGAAAAAAATAACTAATACAGAAAAGTGGTGTCAAGGTTGGGGCAATTGCTGTGATAAACCCGATCATGTTTTTCTTTAAGCCTTTGAAGCTGTTTTGTTGGAAGAATGAGCATGAATTTGGAACTTTTAGCTGGAAAAGCCCTCAGTGTTGAAAGTAGAGGTTAATGGGCCCTTCTAGTGGGAATGTACAGGATCTGAATGTGGAGAGAACTGCAGACAAGTGGAGGCCTGGGCCATGGGGTTTCAGAGAGGAGTAAGTCAAGTTCAAACATAAGTGTGGTTATATTTAAAATTAAATTTATTTGTTATTGTGTGTGTGATGTGTGCATGGCATGTGTGTTGCCACAGTATGTGCGGAGGTTAGAGAACAGCTTCTGGGAATTCATTCTTTTCCCCTACTGTGGATTCTAAGGATTGAACTCCGGTTGTCAGGCTTGCATGACAAGCACGTTTATCCACTGAGGCACCTTACTGGTCCCAACTTTGTTATACATTTTTAAGGACATTAATACCACTAAAGAGAAACCTAGAGCCAGTGGGATGACTCAGTAGCTAAAGGCACTTCCCACACAAGCCTGGTGACCCGCATGCAATCTGCAAAACCTAGCTAGAGAAAACCCACACCATAAAGTTGTCCTCTGACCTCCACATGCACACTGTGGTATGTGTGTCTCCCCACATCATACTCATACACAGATATGCACAATAATAATAATATTTTAAAGAGAGAGAAACCTGGAGTAGATATTGAGACCGTAGGAAAGGTGCCCTAAAGACAAGACCATATCCATGGAAAGCTCCATCTTGTCAAAATGGAAATTCATTTGACGAGAGACTAAACTGCAAATTCAACTGTAGGCATTATCTGCTGAAAGAAAACATCTAGGATAGTGTTTCTTCAGGGTCAACGCATATAGACTGCACCAAATAAGTTATAAAGAGGCTAGGTTGCCTTTCAAGCTGGCAGCAGAACTTAGCAGTGTCATCCATATACTACTGGTTTTACCGGCATGAAAGATACAGGAATAAGGGGGTCATGGAGGCTTATGATAAGGACCCAGAAGTCTTCTGAGGCCAGGCAATGTGTAACAGATTTGGATTCCATACAAGGAGGCCCTGAAGAGCCATTGCATGAAGCTGTGAAGGTGAAACCTAAGTTAAAGTGGAAATGCCCAAGATGTTGAAATGCCAGAACCATGGAATATCTGCTGAGAAAATCTGCAGGCACAGAGTAGAGCTGGCCATAGAGACAGGCTGACTGTGCTGCAGGCAGCAGCGCTGGGAATATGTGACCACATGAACCTTTTGAAACCCTAATGATTCCATCACAAGTTCCATATGGTAGTCATGGAGCTGTAGGACTTGGTGTCTGCCCTGCTGGCTCTCAATCTTACCTTTGCCTTCCCTTGCTGTACCCCTATTGCTCACTTTTGAACTGGGGAAGTTCATGCTGTGCCGTGGTGTACTGGAACAATGTAGCTTGTTTTTTATTTCATAGAAACCCACAGTTGTAAGATGGCCTGGAATCTCAGATGAGACTTAGACTTTTACATACTGTTGTAACTGTTAAAGAGTATAGGGAATTTTGAAGTTAGACTGATTGCGTTTTGCATTATGGGATGGCCATGAGCCTATGGAGAAAAGGCATGGAAAGTCATAATTTACAAGTGATATGTTTGAGTGTCAAGTTGACAAGAGGTGGACTTATGATGGTTAATATTGTCGATATGACAGAATCTAGAATCATGGGAGAGACAAACCTCTGAACATGCCTGTGAGGGAGCTTATAAATTAATTGAGTTGGGGAAACCCACTGTAAATGTGGATGGCATCATTCCATGGGATGTGGTGACGAACTGCATAAAAAGGAGACAGCTAACAGAGTGTGATTTTATTCATCACTCTCTGCTTCCTGATTGTGGATGCAGTGTGGTCAGCCAACTCCTGTTCCTCTTACCATAGCCCCCCACCCGCCATGTTTGAGTTGTATATCCCCTAGAACTACAAGTCCAAATAAACCATTTTATCTTAAGCTGCTTTTGCCAAGTACTTTGTTGTAGCAGCAAGTAACTAATATAAGTGCCTAAATTACTACCCAAGTTACTACCCAAGTATCCTAAATGGGAACCTTTAGGGGGTAGATTGTGACCTTGGTGATTCTGATGAATAGATGGTTATAGAAAAAAGTGGGCCAGGTGACTTAAGGGTTCTTCTAGTTCCAGTGTGTTTTGTGACTAAGTCAAGAATTGATTGTATATGAGGCACACTGTGCCTTTATACAATGAAGTCTTTGAGTCCTTTCTGACCCCTGAGTTTATTCATCAGCAAGGCCCAATCATTTTCATCAATGACTTTGGAACTCTTCCATTTCTTTCCCAGCTTACAGAGGCCACCAAGGGGAAGTTCTATTGGGCAGGAGGCAGCAAATCATTTTCTTTCTGAAGAAATGTCCTATTCAGTCATCAGGGCATGGAGTGAAAAATGCAGACTTTCCAGCTCAGGAAGGCAAGGTTCTTGCCCACTGTCACAGTTGGCTGCTGACCAGAAATAGGTTACCTCAGTACTTCCTAGCTCTTATAGCTTTTACCTCAGCCAGCCCTGTATGCTGAATGTAAGAGGCAGGGCAGGAGATGAGTCCCAAAGACCAATATCTGCCTTCCAGGACCAACAATCTTAGACCAGCCTATTCTACCTCCCCAAGAGGCTTTAAGCTCTATTCTTTAGCATGTGAGCTCCTCCGGCCATAGCTGTCTCAATAGGGCCTCAGGTAGGGTGGAGGAGAGTAGGCAGTGACTGAGTGTCATACAGGGTTAAACAATAGACATCCCACAGAGTCAAGTCCAGGCCAGGACGCTTGCCTCCAAGTGCTTGACACAAATCAGCTCACATAGCTTGATTCAGATGCTGCCATAGTAGAAAGAAGACTTCTTAGAGATTCAGGCTTTATGAAAGCAAACCCTGCAATCAAGAGTATGGCCTTCATTGTTAGACCATTAGACCTAAGATAAGACACTGTTGGGGATTTGTGCCACTATTGCTCTCTATCTACCAATAATCCATGGAGTTGGAGGAAGTAAAATACTTGGAGTATATAGAAGAATAAAAATATAAATAAGAATAATAACAATTGGGGCTTGAGAGTTGGTCCAGCAGTAAAGAGCATTGACTACTCTTGCAGAGGACTTAGGTTCAGTTCCCAGCACTCACATGGCAGCTAACAACCATCCTTAACTCTAGTTCCAGGAAATATGATGCCCTCTTCTGGCCTCCATGGATATTGTACACATGGGTGCACTTATACACATATAAACAAAACACTCAGACATATAAAATAAAAATAAATAAATCAAAAAAGGACCATACCAATGATAGGGATAGTAAAAATAAAACTGATAATAATAAAAACAATGAGATCATACAAGACAAATTTTACCAAAACAACCATAATTGCAGCTAATATGCATTGTGCACTTACATTGTACTAGACGTTGCTGTAAATTTGTTTTTTGTTTTGTTTTGTTTTGTTTTGTTGAGACAGGGTCTCCCTGTAGTCCCAGCTGGCCTGGAACTTCCTATGTAGACCAGGCTGGCCTTGATCTCATAGAAATCTACCTGCCTCTCCCTCTCAAGTGCTGGGATTAAAGGCGTGTGCCACCATGTCTGGCTCTGCTGTAAACATTTTTATGGACTACATCATTTAATCTTATGGGGTGTCTAGTGATGAGGATCCTGAGGAGTTTCCAAGACCTTTGCCCAAAGCCATATAGTTGCTAAGTAGTGGGACCAGGCTTCTCACCCTGGCAGACTGACTCTTGGACCTGCATGGGCAGCCCCCATGCTCAATTGCCATTTTCAAGGAAGTTCTTGGGGAGAGAAATATGAAACAACCCCTACACTTGTAGTTCTTCTTTTGAAAAGTGCTGATTCAGACCATTTGCCCATTTAAAAAAATTGGATGACTTGCAGATTGTTTTTTTTTAACTTTTTGAGTATGTATATATATATATATATATATATATATATAATGGATATTATTGATATTATCAGATAAAGAGTTAGAAAATACTTTTCCTCATCTTTAGATTGCGTTTACTGCTCAGCTGATTGTTTCTTTTGCTGGGCAGTTCTCATCCCACTTAGAATCTGTCACAAAAAAATACTGATAAGATGTGGAGAAAAAGGAACTCATATACTAGTAGTGAATATTTAATTAATGTCATCTTTATGTAAAACAGTATGGAGGCTCCTCAAAAAACTAAAAATAGGGCTGGGGAGATGGCCCAGGTGGGAAAGTGCTTGCTGTGCAAGGTTGAGGATCTGAGTTCAGCTCTCCACCATTCAAACATGCCTATAACCCCAGCATTGGGAGGTGGAGACTGGAGGAGTCCGGAGACTCACTGATCAGCCAGTGCAGCCAATCAGTAAGCTCCAGATCCGGTGAGAGACCCCCCATCTCAAAAATTAAGGAAGAAAACAATAGACGAAGACACTAATATTAACCTCTGGCCTCCCCAGGAGCACACAAACACACACACACACACACACACACACCACATCCATACATCATACACATAGACGTACACATGCAAACTAAAAACAAAACTATCATCAAGGCCGAAGGGATGGCTCATTGGTTACGAATGTTTGCTGTTCTTCCAGAGGACTTCAGTGTGGTTCTCAGCAGTCATGTTGGGTGGTTCACAAATGCCTATAACTCCAGTTCCAGGGGATTCAACACCCTCTTCTGACCTCCATAGACAGATACGGCACTCGCACATATGTGTGCATACACACACACACACACACACACACACACACACACAGATAAAAATAGATCTTTAAAAACCCAAAACCCTTCCATATGATTCAGAAACCTCATTAGCAAAGAAACATTCAAAGATAACAAAGGCAGTGTGACAAATAGATAAATGCACGCCCATGTTCACTGCAGCCAAGAAATGGAAGCAAGCTAAGTGTCCATCAAACGACAAATGGATAAAGAAAATGTGGCATGTATATACAATGGGATACTATCAACCAAGAAAAGCATGAAATCCTGTCATTTGCAACAAAATGGGTAGAACAGGAGGGTATTATGTTAATGAAATAAGCCAGGCATAGAAAGATTAGTACTCAATATTCTCTCTTATTTATCCAAGCCAGACAGAATTGGCTTGAAAGTAGACTAGAGATTACTAAAGGTTAGGAAGAGGAGGATAGAGGATAAAGGGAGGTTGGATTTGATTGAACATTTTATGTATGCATGCAAATATTATACTGAATATAAATATATACAATTGTTAATATATTTTATTTCTAAAGTTTCAGCTACTCCTGCTAGTCTATTGCCAGTAAATTGGAGTGTCTCCAAAGATGGAAATGCTTGCTCATGATCCACACTTTCCTCAATCCCCTAGACCACTGAATCACCTTAGCAAACTATACTTTTAAAGCACAGCTTGTGGCTAATGCCATGCCTCTGTAGAAGGATCAAGACCATGGCAGTTGTCCAATGTCCCTTCTGGTGTTCTGGCTACCCAGTGAAGAGACAGTGATTTAGAGTTAAACCCTGACTTTTGAGGGGCAGAGATGTCATTGTCATGAGAGTCAGTACAAAGAGGGACACAAAGTTCAGTATTGTCTAAATCAGTGACTAGATACCAATTTTTCTTTCTTTCTCGCTCTCTCTCCCTCCCTCCATCCCTCCCTCCCCAACCTCTCTCCTCTTCTTCCTCTTCCTTTTCTCTTTAACAAAGTCTCACAATGTAGTCCAGGCTGGCCTTGAACTAAAGATCTTGCTGCCTTTGCCTCCCCAGTACTGGTATTGCACCCACGATCCACCATGCTGGGCTCTGAACATGGGATTTGGGGCTAAGCTCGTCTTGGTAGATCTTGATTTCCCCATTTCTCCCTTTCATTTATGTATGAACCCAGTATTTATTATACATCAATGACTTTTCTAGTCATTGGGAACACAACAGTAAATGATCTGGTACAGGTCCTACCCTCCTGAAGGTTATATTTTAGTGGGGAAGATAAACAACAAAACAGCTAAATATGTAGTAAAATCAAAAGTACAGGTGACAAAGGCCATACAAAACATGGCAGGGAAAGACGACAAGGATACAACGTGTGGCCTGTTTTAGCGAGGGTGACTAGGAAAGCAGAGCCCAGAGGTTTGGGGATGAGACCCCCACCTTGTTTGGATGTCGCTGACTCTGGAATGCGAAGTGCTGAATGATTATGTAAGTTGGCAGACTGCCTAGATGGGAAGACTGATTCCTATTTCTGTTCCTACAGCCAGTAAAGTCCTACTTTGACTTTTGCTTTTTAAAAAAATATTTATTTTTTATTTAAGAGAATGTATGTGAATGCATGTAAGTGATAAAAGTGTCAGATCCCTGGAACTGGAGTTACAGGTGAGCCACCCTAATGGGTGCTGGGATCTAACTCAGGTACCCCGAAAGAGCAGTGCATGCTCTTAACCACTGAACCCTCTCCCCAGCCCTGTCTTGCTTTTTACCTCCACAGAGACCCCTTTCTCTGAGCCCCTGCCTTAGGGGAGTTTCTTTTCCCCACCAATCTTACTTTGTTTGATCCCAGCTGCCTCAGAAGTTCCTCTTTACACAAAGAACACTTCCTGAGGAAGAAGGCAGAAGAGATGCCAGAGGCCCAAGTGTGCTGCTCTAAGGCATACGAATGGCACTTCTGGAGTCCCTTGCCTTCCATCCAGGAAAGTCAGAGTACCAGGCCAGAGAGGTCAGCTGTGGGAGGCTGTTCCTAGACGACCTTCCGCCACTCCTGAGAGGGGGGTAGGAGAGGTTCGTAGATGCATCTAGGGGTGCTTACCAGCCCTGTTGCCTAGTACTGCCTGTGGAAAGGTGGGGAGGGGTCAGTTGCCTGGGAGGGGCCCTAATGGTGGCCTAGCAAAGCAGGTGATAAAACTAGAAAGTGAAGCGGAGACCACCAGGGAACTGTCTCCAGAGACCCAGCTGACAATCCCACCTCCTGAGCTTCTGCCTCCTTTGGTAGGAAGTGAAGCCTGTTCACTTGTATGCTTTGAAAGAAGCTCCTTGGAATATGCTGGTAAGCGGTTCTGGCTATGAATCAGTGCTTTGGATTAGCAAGGCCTGTGTAGCAGAAGGGGAGACTTACAGGGCAAAGAATGCCTTTCTGAAGTTACAATGTAGATCAAGGCCCAATAGCTAGACCTAGAGCCCCAGTATAAATCCTACCTACCACCAGCTTCCTTTCATGGCATTCAACTGTCTCCTCACTCTCCAGCCCATTTTTCTCCACCCAGAGACTTTGGATTCTGGCATATCCTAACAAACCCAGGGTACAGAGTATGTGACAGGTAACTCCTACAGTGGGCACCATCCCCTCACCAGCAAACACCAGCTCAAATTTGACTTTGTACTTCCTCTCCCTGCATGCCGCTCTTATGCTGACCCCTAGTGGCAAGATCAGGCAATGGGCAGAGAGACTAGTTTTCTTGGAAGTTCTTGGACAGCATCGCTCACAGAGATCTCCTACAAACCTCTCTGCATCATTCTATGCCTCAGATTCCCCTACTGCACAATCTGGATAAATGTCTCTCTGTCCTATCAACTCCCTAGAGTTATTTGTAAAAGTAAATGATCCAAAAGGATGTTAGAGGAGTCAGGCTCTGTGAAGTGCCAGACACATGGAAGGGAATGCTTATCCCAGTCTGAGCAGCTGAACTGGCCAGGCCAGGGGAGTGCTTTCCCCTCATTTACACCTTCTTCAGAAGAGTGGAACCCTGGAAATTCAGTTCAGTTTGCAAATCACCATCCGCCAAATTAGACATTTAAATCAAATGCAAGCTCACACATGATTTTTAAATATACAAACAGGCAAATACAGTTCAGTACTTCCTTCTCTTTAGCTGTTCCTAATCATGAGGAATAAACAAGTTAATACATGTGAAGTGGTTTTCGAAAACTGGAAAACAGCCTGAAAATGTGTTATTACTATCAAATATAAACTACATTACATTTCCTTCTACAATCCCCCTAATTTTGGAATTTGATACTTCAATAGGGCCAGATTGTCTGGAAGATAAAATCATTTGGCATTAAAGATACAAATATCTTGCCACAGGTTGAGTAGGTTCCGTGGGTGTTCCTGAGGCCCATGGAGGAGGCTAAGCTACACTATGCCAGGCTAAATGTAGTGAAGGGGGCTCACTGTTTACCCACACACTCAGAAGGACGGGTTTAATTCAACAACAGAAAGAAAATAAGCCAGGGCTACAGAGATTGCTCAGTGGGTAAAGCACTTGCCATGCAGGCATGCGAACCTGAGTTCAAATTCCTAGAACCTACATAAAGTAGGGCATGGCATCACAGTACCACACATCTATACCCTGAGTGCCCCTGTGTTGAGATGGGCGGTAGAGACAGGAGAGTCCCCGGAAGCCTGCAAGCCCTGCCTCTCCTCTAGCATTTGGAGTACAGAAACAAAAGCGTAAGGAAAGGACCAGCAAGCTTAGAAACGCCATGTTTTCTCATGTCCAGGTCTGCCTGAAGATGTGACTCTGGTGGGAAAGGGATGCGGGAGAAGTGAACAAAGACATTTATTTGAAATCTTAGGAGTGCAGGAGCTCCTCACTAATCTGTCACCTTGGAGGTGTTGTCAAAATAGTTTCTCCTTAAATAACAGCACACATAAATCTTTTTGTGGGGGAGGGTTGAGACAAGATCTTACTATATTAGCCTAGGCTATCCCAGAACTCTTGATCTTCCTGCTTCAGTCTCCCAAGATCTGGAGTTGCAGAATTATGCCACTATACTACACAATGCTCCTTTTGTGAGAACTTTCCACCATCCATTTGTTTATTTTTATTTTATATGAATGAGTATATTGCCTGCATGTATGTAAGTGTACCCACGTTGTACAATGCCCATGGGGGCCAGAAGAGGGAGTCAGATTCCCTGGAACTGGAGTTGTGGTTGGTTTTTAGCTGCCATGCAGGTGCTGTGAATTGAACCCGGGTCCTCTGGAAGAACAGTCAGTGCTCTTAACCGCTGAACCATCTCTCCAGCCCCAAACCTGTCATTTGCTTGATCTGATAGTATCACTGCCTCCTAAAATGCTCTTCTTCACCACACCTTGAACATAGAGATACACCTAGTACTGAATGGTTGCACTGAGGCTTGGTCATAGCATCCTTAATCCTCAAGCTTTTCTGACTGGAGGTTGGGAAAATGATCATCCAACCATTGATTATATGAGTCATACAGCTGGTGCTGGCCTGTGAAGAGAATCAACCTGCACGAGGAAATACTGAAGATGACACACGGAGGGAAGTTAATAAAGGAGATTCAGCCAGACTTAAGTCTGGCAGTTTGTAAGCCTTGGTTCAAGTTGCTCTTGAGGCCCATTTGAATCCTTGCCTGATGTTTGCTTGTCCAACCTGATCTTATACTTTTTGTCACTACCCAACTAGTTGTTAAATGTTGGCTTGGGTTCTGCTACAACTTGGATGTTGGATATGTCCTAAAGACTCCTGTGTTAAAGGTTTGGTTTTCAGGATGGCTGCTACGGAGAGAGTAGACTCTTTAAGAAGTGAGACTTTACTAGAGTGCCTTAGATCATTGGTGGTATGCTCTCCAAGAGTGTTGGGGGATGCTGTTCTCTTCCTGCGTCTCTGCTCCCTGGTTCAGGATGCAAGTGATTTTTGTTGTGCTGCATGCTCCCACTCTGATATGATGCCTCATGGGACTTATGTATCCAGTTGCCACTTAACACCTTCAAGTAGCACTTTCTTCCATATGAAGCCTTTTTTGACCCCCATACTATACCCAAAAAGGGTGAATATCCCTCCTTCATTAATGTATTTAATTTTGTCAATATCGTCTTATAAAATGTGTTATGCAGAATTGAAATTTATTTATGCGTCTGCCTTTTTCATTAGACTGGGAGCCCATGTGGGAAGGGACTGTGATGTGATTCATTTCTAAATGAATGTGCTCATTGCAAGGTTTGGCTAAGTAGAACCTGAAGAGATGGGTGGTTAGATACATTAGTGAATGAATGATGAAACAAATGGACTAAACCAGGTGAAATGGTAAACAACCATTTCTGAGTCCCTTATTTCATCTATCCTAGATGGAACCCTCAAAGATCAGGAAAAGAGGAGATTAATTAGGAGAGGAGAGGCTCTTATAGGACCTCAGTTCATTCATGCTGCTGTTCTTTTCCCTGGCTAGAGTAGGCCTCTGTTTTCTATTCTTCTCACTACCATGCTCTACCTTTGAGTCAAAACAAAGAAAACAAGGTTAGCACTCAGTCCTTGTTCAAGAGAGCAATTCTAAATGTCAATGAAAAAAGTCCACTCCTTGAAAAGATAAAAGCTTTTATTATTCTAAGATGAGATGCCTTAGACACAACTGGTGCAGCCACTGTTGTGTTTCATTCATATCTGTACATGTGTCAAATTAGCATGTTTTCTTTTGTTTTTCTTGAGAAAGGGTGTCTCTTGTATAGACCAAGTTGCTCTCAGAAACTCTGTAATGCCAGGATTATAGGTTTCAGTCACTTTTCCTGGCTCAAATGAGTGTGTTTCTGTTAGTTATCTTTTAAAACATTGCGTTGTACATGAAAGTCAGTTTTTAAGAATTGCATTTTGCTAGTCAGCCCTCAACAAGCTGCTTCAACAACATGGATTGGAATCATTCAGAAGAGTATGAGTTCACTCTTACACTTTATTCCTGAGCTCATACAGTATATTTGAAAAAACTATATAAGTGTAATTTTTAATAAAAGTTCATTGAAACAATATTTTTCATTGCTTCTTTCTCAGTTATTATCATAATTACTAGTGAAAGTAATTAAATAATTGTTCATATAAAGGAGATGGTATAAAGGAATGATTCTCAGGCTAGTGAAATGGCTCAGTGGTTAAAAACACTGGTTGCTCTTGCAGAGGACCTGGGTTTTGGTTCCCAGCATGCACATGTTGGCTATTCCAAGTCCAGGGAATTTGATGTCCTCTTCTGGCCTCTTGTGGGCATTGCACACACATGGTACACCTATATACATGTAGGCAAAATAGTCATACATATAAAATTTTTAAAAAATTTAAAAAGAACCGGGTATGGTGGTGCATGCCTGTAATCCCAGCACTTATGAGGTATATGGAGTTCAAGGCCAATCTGGGTTACATAGAGAGACCCTGTCTGAAAAAAAAATCTCATTTTTTCTTTCCTGTCTGTGGATTTTTTAAAAAATAATTTTATTGGGCTTTTGTATATTTCATACAACAGTTTTTAATCAAATTTAGAGCCTCTCCCCTATCTGCGCCTCCACACTCCACCCCCGCACCTCATGTATTCCACCATACACGTTAAGTCCCATCCAGTCAAGCATTTGTACCCAGATATTTGTACCCCGGTTCATCCACTGGAGTCTAGTCAACCTATCTAGAAATCTTAAGGAAGGTCTACACGCCCTCACCCGGCATTAATCAGTCTCTGACAGTTCCCAGCCTGGGGCCAGCCCATCGCCCATTTCCCTCGTTCCACTCTGGGCCCTTGTCTGATGGAGTGCTCATGGGTCTTTTGCTTGGTGCCACCATTGCCGAAAATTCACTTGAGCAAGCTTCCAGTGGTCTGCAAGCATATATTTCCCTGTGTTCGTGGACCAACCCTGGTTCTTACGATCTTTCTGCCCCCTCTTCCAGAATGGTCCCTGAGTCGCGGGTGGGTGAGGTTTAATATAGGAGTCCTATCCAAGGACACATACTCTGCAGTCTCTTATTCTCTAAAATTTAGCCAGGTGTGGCCTTCTGTGTGCATCACTCTCTGTTGTATAAAGGAAGCTTGGCTGGTGAGAGTTGAGGGATGCACTAGCATTCTCTCCACCCCCTGTTCTGCTATGTTCCATGAGCCTTAGGTGTGGAGGTTCCTCTGTATATATGTCACCTAGGGATGGACATCTCTCAGATGTATATTCTCTGTGTGTAACCAGTTGTGGAACTCTACAGTAGCCTTTATCTGTTACCAAAAAAAGCCCTTCTTTGATGAGTGGTATACGGTATACTTGTCTTCAGGGTGTTATTTTGTTTTTGTTGTTTTAAAGAATCAGAGGCAATTTTTTAACTGCAAAGGCATTACAATACAAATGGAGCAGACACTCAGGTAATCCTAGGTCTTTCCTAAGTATCCCACAGCCCTCATCTTGACTACAGTCTTATGAATATGCATAAACTGCTAGATTCTCAGGCATTTAAAACTTTTTTAAATATTGTATTTATTATTTTTAATTTATGTATATGAATATTTTGCCTGCATGTGTGTAGGTGTGCCATGTGTATGTAATGCCTACAGAGACAAGAAGAAGGTGTCAGGTCCCCTGGAACTGGAGTTACAGACAATTGTTGGCTGCCATGTGGGTGCTGGCAAGAGAACCCAGGTCCTCTGAAGAGCAGCCGGTGTTCTTAACCATTGAGCCATCTCTCCAGCCCCAGATTCTCAGGAACTTATCAGGGCTTTGCAGAGATACTTAAGGATATCTCATTCTCCAGCTTTTCCTGAAGAGAAACATAATGTAGCTGTGTGCTATGATAGACATTTTAGACTCAAAGACACAAATGGGTTGGAAATACAATAAGAGAAAACTATATACAATACAAATAGTATTAAAAGGAGAGCTGGAGTGACTATATAGTAATATCAGACAAAACAAATATGACAAAAATTTTTACTAAATACAAAGAGAGATATTTCATAACAAAGACAGATTCACCCCATCATGAAAACATAACTATCATAAACACTCAGTACCTAAGAACAAATCCCCTAAGTACCTGAAACAAAAGCATTCAGAACTGAAAAGATACACAGACAATTTAACAATAGTGGTTGGAGATGAATATACCCCACTTGCAATTGTGTGTAGAACAGCTAAATAGAAGGTCAGTAAGAAAATAGGAAACTTGAATAATAGTATATGCCTATTTATATGTCTACACAGCAATTCACTCAACAAAAGCAGAAAACACATTTATCTCAAGTGTACTTGAAATATGTTAAGATATATTTTTTAAATTCAACAAATTTAAGAACCTGAAAATCATACAAAATAACTTCAATGACCACAATGGAATTGAATTAGCAATTATTAACACAAAGAACCTTGAAAAATTCACAAATGCATACAAATTATGTAGCACAGTTCTGGGACTTTTTACATTATTACTGTGGGGAAGAGGGCACACGTGTGCCATGACATATGTGTGGAAGTTATATCACAGGTTTGGGGACACTACTAGCCATCTCACAGAAATAAAAAAAGAAAATATTATGAATGACTATATGTCACATATATAAGTTGACATAGATGAATCAGACCTAATTCTAAAATACACAAACACCAGAAAGTACTGAAAAGGAAAGAGAAAATCTGAATAGGTCTCTAACAAGTAAAATGATTTAAAGCTGATCACAAACTTTCTACAAAGAAAAGCCCAGGCCCCCAAATTGTTTCTGTAATAAATTCTACCAAATGTTTAGGGACAAATTAGCACCAATCTTTAACAGGAGTTTCTGAAACAAAGAAGGAATGCCATCCAATTCATTCTATGAGGCCAGCTACCAAAACCAGGGAAAGACATCACAGGAGAAGAAATTGAAGACCAATACCTCTTAAGGATACAGATGTAAAAATCTTAAACACAGTACTAACATAAAAGAATTATTAACCATGAGTGAAGGGGCGGTCTATTCCAGGCTTCAAAGTTGATTTAACCTATGAAAAATCTCACTGAAGTAAGATATTATGACAGTATAGGACTCATAATCATCTCAAAAGATAAAGCGTTTGGTGAAGTTCATCAGTTTTTCACAAAAGAAGTCCAGCAAACTCGTAATAGAAGGGAACTTCTCCACCTTGTTAAAAGGTATCTATGAAAATCTGACAGATAGTATCATGTTTAAAGGGGAAAACCTGAAAAAAATTTCACCTAAGAAGAGAATGAAGACAAAATGTGTGTTCTTATCATTTCTATTTAACATTGTCATGCCAGGGAATTATCCAGGAAAAAAAAAAGAAATTAAAAGGTATCCAGATTGAAAAGAAAGAGTAAAATTTTATGTATTCACAAAGGCTATTGTTTTGTATGTAGAAAGTATAGAAAATCAGGGTGTGGTAGTACATGCCTGTAACGTGGAACACAGGAGGATGAGGCAAGACGATCACAAATTCGAGGTCAACCTGGGCTATATACTAGGGCCTTATATTTTAAAAGACAAAAAGGAACAAAACCATAGTAAAACCACAAAAATTTGTTTGAGAAAACAAACAATTTCAGTAATGTTCAGAACCCAAAAACAATACAAAGAACCATTTTTATTTCTATAAACCAGTAATGAACAACCTCAAACTTAAATTAAGAAAACACTGCATTCATAGCAACTTCAAAACTAATCATATATTTATGAATCTATTTTTCTGTGCCCTGAAAAAATATCAAAGAATTTAAATGCTTAATAAATTGAAAGATATTCTAGACTCCTGGGCTGCAACGTTTACTGTTCAGATGGCAATATTTAGGGCTTGAGAGATGGCTAAGTAATTAAGAGTATTTACTGTTCTTGTAGGGGATCCAGGTTTGGTTCCCAGCACCCACATGGTGGCGGCTCACGGCCATCTCCAAATCCACCTTACTCGTATACAAAAATTAACTCAAAAGAGACCAAAGATGTCAACACCAAAACTGTAAAATTCTTAGAAGAATTATGGTTGTAAACCCACTTCTCTGGTCAGGCAACTGCTGCTTATACAAGACAAGAAAAGTACAAGCAACCAAATAAAAAATAACAAGTTGGACATCATCAAACCTCAAAATTTGTGCATCAAAGAATACTGTCACTACAGTGACATGACAACACACAGAGTGGAAGAAAATATCTGCCAATCATACATCTGACAAGGGACTAGTGTCCAGAATATATAAAGAAATTTAACAATTCAACATAATTAGAAAAAGAATTTGTGTGTGAGTGTGTGTTTGTGTGTAGGTGTGTATGTATGTGTATATTACCTGCATGTATGTAAGTGCACTCATGTCAAAACAGATACATCTCACATCTATGAGAGTGGTGGAGATAAAAAGTAGCCCCAGCCCTAGCTGAGGAGCTTTTGGCAATTGACAGCTGTTGGGAGAGAGAGAGACTCTGTTTTCTTTCCGGACTGACACCAGGTAGGCTGACCAAACTCTAGGGGATGGATTCACACCCCAAGAGCATTTGGGAAACACAAATTAGACTTGATTGGCCTTTTAAAAATAGAGGACGTGAAGTGAGAGGATAGCAAGTTGGGAGCAGACCTGAGAGGAGCTAGGGAGAGGGGTCTGAGCATGATAACACACACTGCATGAGAGTCCCAAAGTATCAACAAAGTATTATTTTTAAAAGACAGCCAATTATTACAGCAAAGATGTGAAAAACCGGAATCTTCATGGCTTGCTGGCGTTGAAGTAGTGCAGCTGCCACATGCCGCATCCAGAAGTAAATTAGATCCTTGTCCCACATTATGTATAAAAATGAACTCTTAATGGATTTAAGACTGGAACATAAAACTGGAAACTAGACAACTATTAGAAGAAACCATAAGGGGAAAGCTCCATGATGTTGGTTTGGACAATGATTTTTTTTTGTATTATCCCTAAAGAACAAGCAACAAATCAAAAATAAACAAATTATATCAAATAAAAAGCTCCTGCAAAGTAAAGGAAGCAATAAACAGAGTGAAGAGACAACCTATAGATTGTGAGAATTTATTTGGAAACTGTACATCTGAAAAAGGGTTGATATCAAAAATATGCAAGAAGCTTAATAATAAAAAAACAAGTAACCCAATTGTAATATGGGCAAAGAACCTGAATAGATAATTCTCCCAAACATACCCATGACTACCACGTAAATGAGAAAGTATTCAATAAAACTGGCCTTCATGGAGACTCAAAAATGATAATGAGCTATCTTGGAATGACTATTCTTAAATAAATAAATAGATATATGATAGATAGATAGATAGATAGATAGATAGATAGATAGATAATAAGGAAGGGTTGGGATAGAGTCTAAGAGTAGAGATCTTGCCTAGCATGTGTGAGGCATGGTATCAGGTGTGTGTGTGTATGTGTGTGTGTGTATGTGTGTGTAGCACTGGTGTCATGACTCATGCCTGTAATCTCAGCATTTATGACAGGAGGATTATGAATTTAATGTCAGCATGGGTTGCAGAGTGAGATCCTATTTAAAAACATACATATACACAAAATGCTGGTAAAGAAGTGGAGACTGTTCAACTCTCATATACTATTTAGTGTGTGTGTGTGTGTGTGTGTGTGTGTGTGTGTGTGTGTGTGTTCAAATGTACCGCTGCATGCACGTGGAGGTCAGAAAACAACTTTGTGGAGTTGGTTCTCTCCTTCCGCCTTTATGTGAGTTTCAGGGATTGAACTCACTTTATCAGACTTGCATGCCAAGTGCCTTTACCCTCTGAACAATCTTACCAGCCTTGTCTCATATATATTTTGAAAATATTTTTATTGGGGCCAGGTGTGGTGGCACATGCCTTTAAATTCCAGCACTGGGGAGGTAGAAGTATGTGAATCTCAATGAGACTGAGGCCCTGATCTACATAGTGATTCCTAGATCAGCTTGAACTACAGGGAGACCCTGTCTCAAAAGAACAACAAAAAATTATTGGTTCAAGAATTTCATGCAGTATGTTTTGATTATACATAAATCTCCTCCCCCTCTCCACCCCACCTTAATCCCCTCATCTACCGTGTTCCACATCCTCTTTTATTGTCCGCCTCTTAAAGACCTATCAAGTCTAATCTGTGCTTATAAAATGCTCTTGGGTGGGTGTGGATCCCTTGGAATCTGGTTACCCTACCAGGTGATACACCAGTAAGTAAAACTGACTCTCCTCCCTGCATCTATCAATTGCCAATAGATCCTCAGCTAGAGGTTTCTTGCCCACATCTCCCATTCATGCTGTCTGGCTTGGATTTTTGATGGGAATCTATGTTAGTACAGTCTTAGAGAAACCATTATACAAATATGTCACTAAACTAAAAATAGCAATCTCATTCCTGGGTATATATTCAAAGGAAATAAATGTCTATATCAAACAGATAGCTGTGTTCTGTGTTAACTGGAGATTATTCTCGATACTTAAAATATGAACTCAATCTACCTGTCTTATCAGCAAGCATTTTTTAAAAATGTAGAGTATTTTTGTTGTCTGCTTATTTTGTTTTCAGTGCTGGGGATCAAATCCAGGGCCCTGTGCATGCTAAGCAAGTACTTTACCACTGAACTAGCTCCCTAAGTCCTAGAAAATGTGGATTGTAGATACAATGGAATGTCATTCTGTCTTTAAATAGAAAGAAATCTTGGCATTTGTAGCAACATGGATAATCCTGGAGGACACTGTGCATAAAGTGAAACAAGCTAGGCACAGAAACACAAATGCTGCCATCTCACTTTTATAGGTAGAATGTAAAAATGCTGAACTCATAGAAACAGTGAAATCCTGGTTGCCACAGACTACGCAGGAGGAAATTAAGAATGTTGATGGAATGACAGAAATTGTCAGTTAAATGGGAGGAATAAGTTCAGGAAATCAATTATATATCACACTGATTATATTAGTTAATTGTCTCCTTGCAGTGGCCTGACAAGAAGCAACATAAGAAAACAAGGGTAGAGTTGGGCTCGCAGTCTGGAGGTACAGTCCGTTACAGACAGGAAGATACAGCACTGAGAGTGGCTCTAACTGTGGAGGGCAGGCCATGAGGCAGCCGGTCTCATTGTACCCACAGTCAGGAAACAGAGATGAATGTGAGTGGTCAGTTGAGGAAGCAGAGATGAATGTGAGTGGTCAGTTGGCACCTCCCTTTTGCCTGCTTATTCAGTCTGGGATCTCAGCCCATGGGATGTTGCCACCAGCATTCACAGTGGCTCTTTCCTCCATAGTTAAACCTCTCTGGAAATATCCTCACAGACATATCCAGAACCATTTCTACAGGTGATTCCAAATTCAGCCAAATTTATAATGAAGCTACCATCACACATCTACCATTTGTTAACTTGACCCCCAAAGATATCACTTTAAATGGTAACCATGAAGGGCTGAAGCCATGGCTCAGCAGTTAAAAGCACTGTCTGCTCTTGAAGAGGTCCTGGGTTCAATTCCCAGCACCCACATGGTGGCTAACCACCATCTGTAACTCCAGTTTCAGGGGATCCGACGCCCTCTTCTGACCTCCTCTGGCATTGCACAACATGGGTACATTTACATACATGCAGGCAATACACCCATACACATAAAATAAAAATAATAACTAAAATAATTTTTAAAAGGGCAACCATGATAATTGTTAACAATAATATAATTGGGACTGGAGAGATGGCTCAGCAGTTAAGAGAACTGGCTGCTTTTCCAGAGGACCCAGGTTCAATTCCCAGCACCCACATGGTGGCTAACAGCCATCTATAACTCCAGTTCTAGGAGACCCAACATCCTCTTCTGGCCTCCATGAGCATTGCATGTCAACAAGTGTACTTATATACCTGTGGGCAATACACTCATACCCATAAAATAAAAATAAAAATATATACTGAACATTTGAAATTTTTCTAAGGAAAAAAAAAGTTCTAGAGAGCAGATTTTAACAGTCAATTTTACATGTCAATTAAGAAATAAAATTATGTATTGATAGTTAATCTTGACTACTAACTTTATTGTATTAAGGAATGCTTAGGATATTAGTAAAGCACACTTCTAGCTCTGTCTGGGAGGATATTACCAGGGACATTTTGATCATGAGGGCTGGATTCATAATATGACAGCATTATTATTGAGATGTGGTAAAAGATGGGAAGTGGGGTCAATTTGGAGGAAGTACAAACTATGGCATGTTCTTGGGGACTGTATCTTTCTCTGGCATTTTCCTGTATCACCTTTCTTTGCCTCCTATCACTGTATGTTTCTCATATTTGATATGTTCAGTAAATGCTTGCTTGCCAGTCTTCTTCCTCCTGCCCTCCTTTCCTTCTAGTAATACTTTCTTATAATTTATGCTTTGCTCCTTTGACATAGGGTTAGGTGTACAATGTTGTGCTTGGATTGCGGCTATTAAATCTCTCTTAGTATTATTAAGAATCATCCTGATTCTTAAACTGTCTGTTGTGACCTATTTGGGGCCACATAACTTAATGTGGGGGAGTCATAAAAATTGGCAACATTAAAAGGTTTCTAGATTTGATGAACACATGATGAATCTTAGGTGTCAGTGGCAGAATTCACCCATGTTTTATCCTATGACTTCACTGCTATCTTGACGATGAATATAAAATGTACACTTTGCACTGTGCTTGCCATCGCTTGATGCGATACCAATGAATGCCTGAAACACCCCAGCACATGTTTATGAGCATTGCATGTTATGAATTGCAGTGCTTTTACAGTAAATATAAAGTTTTCTGCTCTTTTACAAACACAGTGGCTTAATTACAGGAAGCAAAGTTTTTTCTTATTGTTCTAACATCATTCATTAGCATGTAGGTATGAATTTAGTATATCTCTGGATTGTATTGTATTATAATGCTTGATTTTTAAAAAGTTACTGTTTGGAGGCGGGGAGATGGTTCAACTGATAAAAATCACTTACCATGCTGGCCTTAGGACCTGAGTTTTGGATCCCCAAAATTCATGTGAAAAAAAAAAGCAAGACAAGCTAGAGAGATGGCTCAGTGGGTAAGAACACTTGCTGTTCTTGCAGAAGACCTGGGTTCCAATGCCAGCACCCACATGGTGACTAACAACCATCTGTAACTCCGATTTTGCGGGATCCAACTCCCTCTTCTGACCTCCTTGGGCACTGCACAACACGGGTGCACTTGCAGGCAATACACTCATAAACATAAAATAAAAACAGTAAATGAAAATTTTTTTAGAAATTAAAAAGTAGAGCTGGAGAGATGGCTCAGCAGTTAAAACCACAGACTGCTTTTGCAGAGAACATGGGTTCAATTCTCAGCACCCACGTGGTGGCTAACAACCATTGGTAACTCCAGTTCCAGGGGATCCAGTGCTGTTTGCTGACCTCCTTCAGCATTGCATGACACAAGTGCACTTACACACATGCAAGAAATACACTCATACACATAAAATAAAACTAATAAAATATTTTTTTTAAAAAACCAGACGTGGCAATATGTGTTTGTAATCCATGTTTCTAAACATATTTTTACATCCATGACTTTTTCAGTCTTTTCTTTGCTTAAGTTTATTCAGTCACACCTGTGTGTGATCTCTCTGTCTTCCATATGATCTACCAGCTGATTTCCTGCATTAAGATTGGTCTAGCCCATTCCCCACTAAGTTGCCTGGCCTTGTCAATAGATGATATCTTCATATTTTCTCTTTCTCCCCTTTTCTTCTTGATTTCTGTACCTCCTTTGAACATGACTCACAAGTCATCAGCCTCTAAAAAAGGATGTGACAGTACAAGATTGAGAATAGATACTTCTGCTTTTTTTCAGTCAGAAAGAACCAGAACTTCTATGACTCATTGTCATCCTCTGTCACTGTTCTTTATTGCCAAGAAACACAATAAAATCAGGGTTTTTCTTGGGTTTGAAAATGTTGTGTAAACTCTAGGCACCCACAAAAGAAATGGAAATGCCTGAGTTAAAATCAGGGCTGAAGGCTACCTAGAAAAGACGGGAGATAATGATTTGCAGACAATGCCATCAGAAATCAAGGCATATTGTTTCTCTTACTCTTTACAGCAGCTCTCAGAAGTGGAAGTTATCATTCCTATTTTACAAGAAAAAAAAAACTTAACTTCAGAGTTCTCCATAGCTGTGTCAGACAAATACCAAAATTGGAGAATAAGAAACAAAAAAAGAGTGGGGGAAATTAGAGAATTGTGTTTTGATTCCATTTTCCTAGCAAGTCAAGTCCTCCCGCAGTTGCATTTGTTGGAGTTTTATCACAGCAATAGAAAGCAAATAGGACAGGACTTGAGACTGATAGCCCACAGCGGCTACTTCAGATGGAGTGATCATAAAAGGTCAGTCTGAAGAGTTGGCATTTGATTAAAGACCTAAATTGACCGAATCTGTGTGAAGCTCTCGGGAAAGATTATTTCAGGCAGAAGAAACAGCAAAGGCCCCGAGAAAGAATGAGCTTGGTCTTTTCAAAGAAAGGCAAGCAGTGCGGATTGTCCAAGGGAGAGAGGGACAGGAAATAGGTTAGAGAAATAGGCAGGGTTCAGATCACACAGAGCCTTGTGGGTCATCAGAGAACTTGGATTTTATTTTAAATGCAATCTTAAAAATTCACCTCATGCAGGGATTCCTTACAACAGTGGCACACAGACCTGCAATTTTCAGATGACCATTCTAACTCTTGCATGGCAAATTATGGCCAAGAGTAAAATCAGAGTTCCCAGACTATTGCCATCACCCTGGGAGAGATGATGATGGCCTGTGCTGGAGGACAGCTCCATGCAGATGGTGAGATCGTGGTCAGATCCTGGATACCATCTGAGGCAGAGCTGATGGGTATTGCTTATCTGTGGAGTGTGAGGAAAAGACAATTCAAAGATGCCTCTGATCTGAGAAACTGCAGTAGTAGTGATGTGATCAATCATCATGTAGGCGGGAGAAAGAGCTGTTTGAAAGTAAGGGCTATTTTTGGAACACATTTTGAGATGCATAGTATTATATACAAGGGTAGGTCCCAAATATGTGCTTAGGTATGGGTCTTATGGAGCTAAAATAGAAATTTGGAGTCATCAGTGAATAGATGCTATTTAAAGTCACAAGATTGGACAAGATCATCTGGAGAGTAAATGTAGAGAGAAATCTAAGGACTGAATTTTGAGTCTCTTTAACATTTGAAAATTAGAAATAGAAGTTGGAGCAACCAAAGGAGACTGAGAATGGGTGGACAATGAGAAGGGACAAAGATCAGTGTGTGATTTCCTGGAAGACAAGCAAAGAGTTGCTTTAAGGACTGCAGAATCATAAGGAGTATGTCAACTGTCTCCAAATCCATTGGTTTTAGCAAATGGTAGTTTTGAGACTCTCAACAAAACACGAGACGAAAATGTTGGAAGAAGTATGACTTAGATATACCAGGGCTTTGGTAGTGACGGCATCTTCTTTTTGGTCTGAAGGGCACCAGCACCTCCCCTAGGAGATGGAAGCAGTCAGCCATCCCTTGCTCCACGATGATTATAAATGCAGACATATCAGAAGAGATGCAACAGGACTTAGTGGAGTGAGCCACTATGGTGTTGGAGAAATATAATATAGAAAAGGATATTTATAGTCCATGTCAAGCAGTTTCACAAGAAGTACAACCCAACCCGGCACTGCATCGTGAGGTACAAATTTGTAGTTGTGTGACACATGAAACCAAGCAGTTCATCTATTTCTCCCTGGGTCACATGGTCATTCTTCTCTTAAATTTTGGTTAAAGGCATAGACTTTGTCAAAACCCCAGTGATCCATCCAAAAACGAGGAGTGAAGCCTAATCTCCAAACGCCAGACACTGAAGCCTTCAGCCTTGTTAAAGGAACACCTTGTTTTGAATCATAATTGTGTTTTATATAGGGTATTCTCTATACTAACTATGGTTAAAAAGTGAATAAAACAGCTTACACTTGTATTTATTTACTATTCCATACTGCTGTGCCCTTTTTTTCCCCCTTAGTCCATTCCTTTAAGAGACAGAAAGAGGAAGGAAGGAAGGAAGGAAGGAAGGAAGGAAGGAAGGAAGGAAGGAAGGAAGGAAGGAAGGAAAGAAAGAAAATAGTTAATAATGTTGAGTCAAGCAGATAGAACTATCTTTGCATGGCATATAACTGGGAGTGCTTGGTAGTGGACATGGGGTATGGGAAAGCATAATGGTTAGCTGATGGGCCTGAGCCAGCAGACAGGAGAACACTTTATGGTTTCATGAGAACTAAAGAGTTTATAGGAGCAAAGTCTTTGAATTGGCAATAGGGTATGGGATCTGTGATTCCATCCAACCCTATCCAAAGTTTCACAAAGTACGCTGACGGTCAGGCTGTCTTCTAGGATGGCACTGGCACTGAACCCAAAGCAAAATACTTTGTTTACAATGCCCGTGTTGGGGATTCCCCCAAAGGTTTTGCTAATGCAAGTGCGCTCTGTGCTACCTGCAAGACTTGATTTTTCTAGAGACTGGAACTGTTGCTGCCTGGCAGCTTGACATAAGGTAAAGTATTCAAAACGGCACCAAGTTAGGAGCATCGCAAGAGGGAGGGACGGTACTTAATTTCTCTAGTTTGGGATTCTTACTACGATTGCTAAAAAGACAGCTCATTGTAAACCAGGCTCTGGGCAAAACAGATATCTTAGTGGTGGAGAGAGGAAACCTTCTAGTCCAGGAGGTTACAAAGAACAATGATAAGGCCTGAAAATATCCTTAGAGCATTACACAGTCCCGATAAAAAGCTGCATGAATCAGTGGCTCGCTAACCGCTGTTTCAGGCTGTCCTCAATCATTGGCTGGCGCTCTGTGAAATGGGACAACCCTGCTGTATGTTCTGCCACATTCAATTTGAATTTTTTGTTTACTGTTTTCATTTTTGTGTATGAGTATATTGTTTTCATGTATGGAAATGCACCCATGTCATGCAATGCCCACAGAGGTCAGAAGAGGGCATCAGATATCCTGGAACTAGAGTTATAGACGGTTGTTGTGGGTGCTGAGAACCAAAGCCATGCCCTCTGCAAAAGCGGCCCATGCTCTTAACCACTGAGCCATCTCTCCAGCGCCTCCAATATTTTTTGTCTTTCACTAGTCATTCTCTTGCACACAAAGGTGAATGACCCACTATGTTTTGATTCTGTGCATCTGCTGGAGCTGTGCTGCTGGCTATATTTAGCCTAATCATTAGAAGCAAGACATCACAAGTGCTTAGTTCCAAGTAGAGGGAAATCAGTGTCTGCCTCTTGAAGAGAGGAGTAGCAAACAATATGTGGACATATTTTTGAACTACCACCGTTCTCCCTCTGTCCAAAGTGACTGGTTTTTCTCCCACCTGCAAAATACACTCACTCTTCCCCAGGTTTGAAATGGTGCCCTCCCGTTGCAGCATCAGTTCAAAGCCCAGATTCTATCATCACCAGCACGGCAGGCACTTGTGAGGCTCCTCAGATACAGTTCTTTAAGTAAGTTCTTTAAACTCCTTGAGCACAGATCTCAACATGATGGATGACCCATGAGCCCAAGTGGCAAATTATCTGTCTCAAGCCATGCTCAGCATGTGACAGTGGGATAACAGAGGATAACCTCTGTGGATGCTTTTGTGCCCAAACAAGGGAAAACAGGGCATGATAGAACATACCTATAATCCGAGCATTTGGGATGCTCAGGCAGGAGGATGGGAGGATGGCTGTAAGTTTGAGGTCAGCCTGGTTGCAGAGTGAGATCCTATCTCAAAACAAAACAAAAGAAGGGGGTGTGAAACGAGGACTGGGAATGTAGTCAGTTGCCTAACATGTACAAAGCCCTGGGCTTTATCTCCATGGCCACAAAAGGTGAGGCTCAGACAAAAAGGAGCCAATGTGGGGCCGGAAACATGACTCAGTAGTTAAGAGCACTTGCTGTGCTTGCAGAGGACCTGAGTTCAGTTTCCAACATCCACGTCAGGCAGCTAACAACTGCCTGTAACTCCAGTTCCAGGAGATCTGATGCCTTCTTCTGATATCTGTGGGCACTCACAGGCAATTGGAATACCCCCCTACACACATAAATAAAAATAAAAATTTATCTTTTAAAAAGGAGGCATTGTTTCAGAAACAATTCTGAAAATTATTTGGGGAAATGTTGGGTGTTGGTTGATTAAGATGCAGTTTTACTCCTGCCTGCAAATAATTACCAATGGCAATAATTACTGATGGCTCCTGATTCTGTCTTCTTCCCCTGGGCTCTTGGGTGCACCCTCTGGGTCATCTTTTCTTTCCCATGAAAACTCATTGTTGTTTGCAGCTGCATGGGTTTATTTCAGCTTTCTTTTTGCCAGTAAGGTTTTAAAAGTCTCAAGATCTGTGCTTGTTTTGTCCTGTCACTGTCCCTTTTGGTTCACCCCAGAAGTATTTCCTTGAGTCTAGTTCTCTTTAAAACTCTGAATCTTATTAAGGTTTACTCCATTACACCAAAGCTTCATTTGAAAATATCTTTGAGCTAAGCCCTTTCTCGCTTGCGGCTTTTGCAGATACCACCAAGGCATGATGCCCTTAAGCTTCTTAAGCACCCCACTGATTGACTGAATAAGACTTAGAGCATGGCCTTGGATCTTTCTATGGTTTTAATGGTAAGATTTTGCAGTTAAGACTTTTAGCTTTATTTTTGAACCCTGCTTTTCTGAGACTAGCCTGGATTTGATGTTTGTTCCAAAGCCATTTCTTGTTTTAGCATTGCTCACCATTTGGGGGATCTAGGAATTTTCAGAAGCTGTGCGTCTGGGCTCCCGGCTTACCAAGTCCTCCCTATAGCTTATCTCTGTCCTTGCAGCAAGAAGAAACCATGCAGTTGGCTGGAAATTACTCTAGTCAAGTCATCCAGCTCATTAGATACATTTCCTACTTTTCAAATAATTTCAAGTGTCAATATTGTTAAGCTTTCTGCCACTAAATAGCATAACATCCCTTTGTTTTCAAGTAAAGTCCTTGTTTATCTTGACACCCTTATGGCAGTTTTCTCTAAGCTCAACCTGCACCTCACAGTCTGTTCAAGAACATTTAGCCTTACATTAACCCTCTCATGAAGGGCCTTCCAGCTTCTGTCAATTGCCTAATTCCCAAGCTTTTCTCCCAATTTTAGACATTTATTTTTATAGCACCATGCTTCCAGGTACCCAGATTTATATTCTATCTATTACTGCCTAATAGATGACTCCAAAACCCAGTGTCCGAGAACAACAAACGTGTTGTTTTGTTGTATTCTTTTCATAGTGCTGGGCATTGAACCCAGGGCCTGGTACACCCTACACAAGCATTGTATCATTAAGCGGGGCTGGTACACGCTACACAAGCATTGTATCATTAAGGTTCATGAAACTACATACATACATATATACATACAAACATACATAGATGAATGTAACAGTATTTAGGAATTCCGGTTCTAAGTAAGCAAATTGTATGCTGTGTTTCTGAATGCAGCTCTAAAATTTAAGCTAGTTGGAGGCTCTGGAAAAGCAAACTGTAGCAGGATTGGGAAAGATGGTGCCTTTCCTCTTTTCCTCTCAATAGTGCTCCCTAGCCTGGGTTTAGTAGGGTCCCACACCCAAAAGTGAGCTCTAGAGAGTTTCAGGAGAGGCGGTCTATTTCTGACACAGGAGGCTGGAAAGAGGTCTCAGTGCTCTGAGAGTGTAAGGGTTTTCCCTTTACCATCCTCTGCTACCCCATATTTCATGCAGTCCAGTGCAGCCATGGCAGGGGCAGCACCCCTAGCCCTCAGAATGCAAAAGCAAACCACTGAAGGAGGGAAATATTCTTCTGTGATGGCCCCACACAGGTGGGGTGCACCCCTGTGCCATGTTTTTCCTCACTTCATTCTCTTACCACTTAGGTCAGATAGGAGCAGTTTCAGGAAGTAGTGCATGGCAGAACAGTTCCCAAGGTTCACACTTTCTGTCTGAGGCCCCCAAACAGGAAACTCTAGAAAAGGTGTCTGAGGATTGGAGAGAGATCCTTAAAGGTGGTCATGAACTCTTACACCTAACTTCAAGCAACACATGCATGGATCTAACCCTAAATAACACTGATTGTTAAACTGAATACCTATTAATTGTACATATTTGGGGAGGTAGTGTGATATTACCATGCATATATACCATATGTGTTGATCAAATCCAACCTCTATTTCTCCACCTTTCTCCTACACTATACCCCTCTAATACTTAGTAATGTTTCATGTAAATTTTTGAGTTTTCACATATGAAAGACTATGCAGTATTTGTCTTTTGTCTGACAAGAGATTTGAAACACAGCCAAATCTTACAATTGGCCACTGGGTGGCGCCAACCCGGGCAGCTTTGAAGAGCATGGCAAAGGTTTTGAAAAGGATACAGAAACTGCAGCCAATCTGCAGATCTGAGCCACTTGCCAAAACAAAACAAAACTACTAACATTCTCTCTAGAGTTCAAACAGGATTGAGCATCTCATAAAATATTTTATATATCCAGGATACTTTCCAAAATTACTGGGTATATGAAGAACCAGGAAAATTTCAACTTACAAGGGGGAAAAAAATCCAAAGGTATCAAGATGGAGATGACACAGATATTGCAAATATTTGACAAAACCATCAAAAGTTATTATAAGCCTCCTTTTAATATGTATTTTTAACTAATATATAAGTATAAAAGTGTACTATTAGCAGGGCAATATGATGCTTTAATGCATGTATATATTGTGAAATGAGATAGTTTGTGGTAGACAGGGTCTTATTGTGAAACCCAGGTTAGTCTCAAATTCAGTGATCCTTCTACCTCAATTTCCCCAGTACCTGGTATTACAGGTGTATACCAACACGCCTGGCTTAATAAAATGATGTTGTCATCAGTATTTTATTGGTGTATATTCATTATACACAGTGTTGGGTTTAATATAGACAATTTTTTTCAAGTGCGTCATGTACTCTGACCATTTTCCTGCACTGCCATCTCTTCCCTTTACTCCCTCCCCACTCCCTTCCCTTTTCCTGCTGGTTTCCTTCCTCCTTTTCCGTAGTTGCCCATCTACTTTCATGTATTAGATATGATCAGAAGTTCAGCTTACCAATAAACAAGGAAACAATCAGAAAATTTAAAGTGCTGAAAGAAGATAGCTGTCATCTTAGAATTGTGTATCAGGTAGAAATATCATTTAGGAATTACATAAAAATATTCTGATAAATTTAAAAATATAAACTAAGAAAGTACATTGCCAACAGATGCACTTTACAATGACTACTGAAAGGTATTTTTCACACAGAAATGAAATTATACTAGAAATATGAACCACCAAAAATGAACACGGGGGGGGGGGCGGTGGGCTCACTAACATTCTCTCCAGGGTTCAAACAGGACTGAGCATCTCATAAAATATTTTAAATATCCAGGATACTTTCCAAAATTACTGGGTATATGAAGAACCAGGAAAATTTCAACTTACAAGGGGGAAAAAAATCCAAAGGTATCAACATGGAGATGACACAGATATTGCAAATACTTGACAAAACCATCAAAAGTTATTATAAAGCTCCTTTTAAAATGTATTTTAAATACATTTAAATTTAAATACATTTAGAGACATTGGTTCTGTCTCCAGGAGGGTGGTGGTACATGACTATACCCCCAAACTCAGGAAGTTGGGGCAGGTTTTTATGTTTGAGGACAGCCTAGGCTAAATAGTGAGAGTGTTTCATGAAAGAAAAAAATATAAGTGAAAAAATAATAAAAGGGGGGGGAACCCCAAAATATTCAAGCATTAAAGTCTCAATGACTTTTATCATAGGTCCACTCTCCACTTTTAGATTTGCTTGTGGTCTAATAAACTGCAAAGAAAGATGTTCTATAAAATCATGGATGGGGAGGGGCTCATAACTCTCTACCACTTCCTGAGGAACTATAGACAGTTAATGGCTGGTAGGGGAAGGGGAGCCATATTCCTGTGGTGTACCCATTAGTAAGTTATCATTGCTCAATTAAATAACCTCCCACCCATGCTCATTGTAAGCAACTCTAATTAAATTCAGTGGAGCATACACACACACACACACACACACACACACACACACACACACAAAACAATAAAGTAGGAGAGGGAACTTTGATGGGAAGAAAGGGTTTGGTGGGAGGAAGAAGAGATGGGAGGAGAATGGAGGGGATATGATCAAAGTATATTATATGTATATATTTATGTGTGTACATATACATGTAATTATGAAAGAAGAGATTTTAAGAAAAAAAATAGTCTCAAAAACTGAGTGTACTTATAGCGCTTGTACAATCAGAGTGCTTGCCTAGCATGCGTGATGACCTCAATTGCATCCCCAGCACGTACATACCCAAAATCATCCTTAAAATAGATGTAAGTGAAGCATTGTGAGAGGGAGTCCTTACTGCACTCAGTACTGTTCTCTTTAACAGCAGCACTCTGATTTTATTTGGGTCAGTGATGCACATAGTAAAAGAATACATTTCTCAGCCTTCCCCTGAAGCTAGCAATGCCCAGAAGACAAAGCTCCCTAGCAAACAGGAGTTCCCTTTCAGTTTAGAAGAGGGTAGCTGATAGCTAACTCTGCCAGGAAATGCTGCCCCTTTGTCCTCCCTTAGAAGTTCTGATTGATGTGCAAATACAATGAATTGGGCTCTTGTAGCTTTCTTGGACCACTAGGTCACCTCTAGGAAGGAAATAGAATGGTGACAGGAAGAATTAGACATCTGGGTACCAGATGATACCAGGAAAGCACAACAGGAGCCCTTTACCAGAAAGCAGCATTCGCTCTACTTAAGCCACTCTTGTTCTTGATTTTATTACATGCGGCAGTGTCAGCCACTTCTAACTAAATGTGCTCTCCGGAGCCACACAGCCTGGGTTCAAGTCCCAGCTTAGTCACTTAGTGTGCGGCCTTGGGTGCGTCATGTCAACCCTGTGAGGACTAACGCCAAGAACTGTGTTGAGCAGAGAGAAAACGCACAGCAGTGTCTCATCAGTGGTTCTCTGCTGACAGGAGCAGGCTTTCTCGTTCGCACAGAAGACTGCCACCACACAGCAAATGGTTTGTTGCACAGGGTGCTTTCAAAGTCTCAACAGGCAGGATAAAAATGTCTCATCTGCAGCCTCCCACTGCCTTCAGTCACGACTCCTGTGTTTGCAACACTAAAATTCACCTGTTCACCTCATTTCACATTCTCCTACCATGGTGGGCAAAGGTGTGAATCCAAATATTCTCTTTGGCAAAGAGCAGGACCTTTCGGTGCATGCCTTGTCATCTAAAGACAAAAGATACTAGCTCTGTTATGTGGGAGACTGTGAGACCCGACAGTTTATCCAATCCCATGGTCAGTTCTAAACACATGTACACAGGAGCAACACTAAATGGACTCAGTAGGTTGTATATATGTGTGTATGAATATATATGCAGTGTTGTAAATTTTTGCTCAAGATTCTTTATTTAAAAAAATAGCTCAGTGATGGAGTACTTGCCTAGCACCTGCAAGACCCCCAGCACCACAAGATGGTAGGTAACAGTCTCATGGGATGTTAAATGAAGCCGAGTCTGTAAAAACTCGTGGCAGGTTGAGTTTCAACTTCATTCCTACGACTCATAGTTCTTTTTCACTCTTGCCCTCTAGCAGCTCTGGTTGTCATTAGGGCTTTGTCCAGTATACCATGTTCTGTCAACATTAATGACATCTGTAAGCTCATTTCTAGCTATGACTTTTAACCTGCAGGTTCATATTTCCAGTTGTTCAGAGCATCAGCAGTTTGATAGCCAGAGTCAGCAGCACCTGCTCAGCTGTTGAGAAGCACACACTTAGCCAGGCTTCAGGGTCCCAGATAAGAAATGCACTGACACTTCCCACTCAACCTCCTGCCAATCCAACTGCTCATCGGGTGTTCATCAATTGCTCTGAAGCCAGTATTTGCAAAATACTCCACTGAAGGTCCTCTACTTCCCCAAACAGTTAAGTCCTACCTGTACAATTCATTGGTTTTCGATGCTTATTTGCTGCAAGAAACATTTCTTCAATTTTCATGTCCTGGCTGTACTTACAGGCTTTGCACTGCAGTGTTACAAAAGGCTGCTGTGAATAGAGATACTATGTACAAAGAATTAAGGCGGTGCCTGGCATATAATATTTGCTCAACACAAGTGATTTCCCTTTTAAACTTGTTTCGTGGGCACTCCTACATAGCACTGGATATTGTCCCTTGAGGATGTATGTATCTGCAATCAATAGACAGCAACTACCTCTATACTTTCAGCACAAAGGCAGACACACAAATTCTCCTTTTCCAGTGCTTTTATTGACATATTTAACATTCACAAACCATTTCCAGGTTTCTTTGCACAGGTTGATTGTTCATAGGAAAGACCAGGATTAAAGTGGAGTACCAAAGAGAACCGGGACAGCACAAGCTGGGACAGCACAAGCTGTGACAGCACAGAGGACTAAAACTCTGAAAGGGAAAGAGAAGGAACAAGAGTAGGGCTGGTCACTTCCTAACACAAGAACACTGACTTCATTAAGGCAAAGTCTTCACTCTCACCAATCTTACCCAAAGAGAAAGACATTCTATTCTTGAACAATTACTCTCCTAAGTCTCAGGAATATAACTGGTACTCTAGTTGGCAGATACATCCCTTAACCATTAACACCTGAAGAGACAAGTTACATTTTGAGGCATTAAACGATCCCTTTGGGAGAATTAAAAAAGCAGCAGAAGTCTGATTCGTTGAACTTTAAACTTTAAGAAAACAAGATGTATGTGCAAGAAATTTAAGAGCAAGTAAAGAAAGGGCCTTGGGGAGGGGTGAGGGCAGCAAACCTAACTCTTCCTAATGTCTACCTGCTTTTTTTTTCTTCTCAGATACCAGTTCTGTTACTCCGAAAAGACAGCAAGACTTATCTACCTCCACCCAGTCCCAGGGGAAAAGGCTAGGAAAAAGGAGTATACCCTGGAGAAGAGTGTTCATGTCACGTGCCTAAAACTGCGGTTCAAAACTGCATCTTATCTAAAGTGCTGTTTCTAACAGAAATTAACTTACTGCATGACTTTAAGCAATCACTTAACCTTTCTGTATCTCAGTTTTCTACCTGTAAAATGAGAATTGTGGCACTTTATGAGAAGTAGAAGAGATGTATTAAACACTGGAGAAGACTGCCTGACCAGATGAATAGACAGGAAGTAGACTGGTGGTGGACAGGGCCTGCGGTGAAGAGGAATGGGAGTGACTGCGAATGGATACCAGGTTGCTCTGTGGAGTGAGGATGTTCTCCATTTAGATAGCATGACGGCTGTATGCTATGATGGGAATATAGTAAGCTCTGTGGAATGAGGATGTTCTCCATTTAGATAGCATGATGGCTGTATGCTATGATGGGAATATAGTAAGAATGACTGAAGTGTACATTTTAAAAAGATAAATTTTATGATAAAGTGTACTTTAATAAATGTTATAAAAATTCTTTAAAAAGCAGGATAGTGACTGATATACAGGTAAATGTCCAACAAATGTTAGCTATTAATATTAGTAAATTTTGTATTACTAACAAAAGTACGTCCCTATAAGTTCTCTATTTTTAATAAAAGCCCACAGAATCTTTAGAAAAAGGCCTCTAATTTAAATACACACATTTATTCCCATCCAAATATCTCCCAAACTAAGAATCATAACTTGAGTGTTTAAACTGAACTAAAACAGCTGCATGCAATGGATGACTTGATATTACCCTAGAATATCAAACTGACAGATTTTCATCTCCAGAAATAAGCAGACAGTTCAAATGCAGTAAGCCAACAGATTTATAAAAAGAACATTCTGTCACCAAGTACAGGCTTATTAGCCTCCTAATCACATTGTGTGGGGGGGCTATTTATACAAGACAAATAGAGTCACATTTGGGAGGAAACTTTATAAAGGACAACATCAATAGTGAAAAGCCTATCAATCTCATGTGGAATAACTTTGCCCAACAGAAGAAAATCTCACCACATTGAAAAGATCAAATTCAACTCACTTAACCTCCTGAGGCCATAAAATAAAACAAAGAAACAAAACACAAAATCACACAGAACATTCAAGTATGTTGCCATCAACAGAGTTTTCATAATTTGAAGAATTATGAAAATCAAGTCTTTACCCTTCCTATTGATTGAGTATAACAAATGTTCTGCAGGGATACTCACAAGCTTGAAATTCAGAGGAAGCATGACACACCAGCATTCTAGGACAGGATTTCCTCTGTTGGAGGCTCCTGTGCTTCCAGTCCTCATTTCTTTGCAGCAAACCAGGAAAAGTGGTGGTGAGTTTTAGAATTTCCAGACACTCAGGTGTTTACTTGTTACAGAAAGCAACATACTTTTTTGCATGTATTAAAGAACATTTATGCCTTCTGACAATTCAATTCCAGAGAAACAGTAATTAGGCCTCTAACTCCCTCTCCTTTGCAGTGCTAAAAATTGAACCCAGAGCATTGTGCAATGCTAGGCAAGTGCTCTACCACTGAGCTATTCCCCTAGCCCTGCATTTCCACTTTAACCATAAAATCATCTGCTGAGACACCCAAGAGCAACAAATTAATGCACACAGGATCAAGCTGCCGTATTATATCCAATGTGTTGAACTGTCCATACCCCTCCCCTAAGATGTGGTCCTAGGATGTTTTGCCCAAATGTTTTACCTGAGTAAAATTTAGTTAAGATTTTCTTTGAGAAGTAGGATTATTTATTTAATATTACATTATAAACATTGGAAATTATAAAACAACTTTGGAACAAAATTCAAAATTGGGATCAGTTTCAATATTTGCTTTACTAAGTCAAGAGTGAAACATTGGATTTCTCCTCACAAGGGTTTACTTTAGAATCTAAAAGGTAAATTACAATGAATTCAAATATATACTCCCAAACTCTGGACAAGGCTGGGATAGAGGAGATTAACTCAGTAATGCTTTGTAATTCATCCCATGCACCCATTTGGCTTAGTGTTTGTTGCTCACTGGTTACTCTGAGAATGGAGAAACACGATATATCTATATGAAGGTAGTCTTTAAATATAAAATAAATATTAAAATTCTACAAAGAAAAAAACAAAGAAATTCCTGTCTTTATAAGTAACTGCATATTTACAGTGAACATTCTCTGACTCCTACTCTTTTTCTATTAGAGTTCTTCAATGGTCAACTTATAGAAGGCAACAGTTCATATTGCCTTACCAGAGTCCTGCTTAGCTGAGTTCAGCCTGTCTCAGATGTTCTGCTCCCTGAAAAGCCTTCATACTTGTGCATAAATATCTGAGAGTACAGGTAGGTGCACATGTGCAAAATGTACTTATCTAGAGAAGCTAATTAAGTTTACAAATAAAATCTAAAACAGAAAATAAATTGCTATTCCCCAACCCCAAAAGACATACCTAATGAAAATACCACTGAGCCCACTATGGAAGGCAGCAGCTATAAACTCAACTCACCCTACATCGAGCTATAAGCATCTATTCAGTTAACCAGTCATCGGAACACTAGATTCTCTGTGTCCACTTGGTTAAATGTACCCTTCTGATGTAACTTGCTAGTCCAAAGCTGGACCACACAAAATAATGAGTTGTTCTTGGCTATGCATGACCTGAAAAGAAAGTGCCCACATGACAATACGCAGGAGAGAGCCATGAACCTAGATTTCTGAGATGTTCCTCTACACAGAAAAGCTCCAACACTGGACCAATGAGCACCTCTGACAAAGAAAGTTGCATGTTTGACCACTGACATTGCATATTAAGAACCTGACAACAAGATAAAAGCTAGAGTGAAAACTGAGGTGCTTCTTAGTATGACAGAAAGGTAACTATACAAAAATACCAAAAGGCTGATTCTTTAGATGCCATTTTCCCCCTTAAAGCAACAAGTTTAGTATTACCTCTGATCAAAATCTACAACCCCCGCTTCCTTCCTATATTCTGTTACTGATACGAACTTTCTATTACTATGAAGAGGCATATTCTAATAATCATAAGGCAATATGTTTAACAGCTGCACCTAAACAGATATTCTTCAAGCTTAAGATGGTTTCCAACTCTATTTAACTTGCAGGGTATCCATGTGCTCTTTGATTCGTTGGTTGTCAACCAGATGGACCACAGTGTCTTCATCATGCCTTAAGTAGGCATTTTACTATGTGTGTAGTAAGCACATAACTTGAAAGAAGTAACATTAAGAAGAAAAGGACAGCCTGGCAAACAATGGTTCCTTATATAAACGACAACAGTGCTAAGTGGCTCCCTTTTTAATACCTCTCAAATTAGACAAAAGAGGCTAGTATGAAAGTTGCTGGTCAACCGTCTTTCAAGGTGAGCCTCTGGGTCATCAGTGTTCATCAGTTTTAAATGCTGGTCTCTTGATCTTATTATGGAGTGAAGGTGAGTATCATCCAACTGATGACAAAATAAAATAAAAACACAGGATACACTGCGAGGGCTTTACGGTTTGGAGGTTGGCTATCAGCGAGAAAAGCTGTAGATGCTAAATAAAAAAAAAAAGGAATATTTAATACAATCATATTATCAGAACTACTAATATTTACTAAACTTCAACGTGCTTGGTTTATTCTGGAACACAAAAATACACTAAAGGTTCGATTATATTTATGAACCCCCTCAGAGAAGAATATTACAAGTTCAATTATGGGGCTGAAGCATGTGGCTCAGTGGTACAGCACTTGCCTAGCACGCATGAGGCCCTTAGGTTCCATTCACAAATCTACACGTACAGTCAGAATTCACTTAGATCTGCCATCTTCCAATAGCCAAGAATGGCTTCCATCAAATACTAAATCTTTAAAAGTTTTTGACCATTTTGGATAGAAAACCTTCTTAAACAGGCTTCTTGCCCTTTTCTAGAACAAATTCTGCTGAGCAGGGTTAAAGATGTGTAAGGTTATTTGCTCCTATGATAAATGGTCTCACATTGCTTCATTTAAAAAATGTTTTACTTATTTTTATTTTATGTGTATGAGTGTATCGCCTGTATGTAGGTAGGTACACTTGTGTCATGCAGTGCCTGCAAAGGTCAGGAACTGGAGTTATGGATAGTTGCTAGTTGTCATGTGGGTGCCAGGAATCAAATCTGGGACCTCTGCAAGAGCAGCCACTGCTCTTAACCGCTGAGCCACCTCTCTAGCCCCTGCTTCATTTTTTGAACTAATTGTTTTTAAATTATAAAACCTTTGCAGGGGGTATGGGCTGTTTTGCTGTTAATGCCACTTTTTGAAACAAGATCTCATATTGATCAGGCTGGCCTTGAACTCATTATGTAGCGGCTGGCTTTGAACTCCTGATCCTCCTACCTCTACCTCCGCAGTGCTGGGATTCCAGGCCTGTGCCACTATGCCTGGCAAGTAATGAGCTCTTTTGAAGTGACATCTTTCTGTCTATTCAAGGAGAACCTATTCATCTTACTCATTAAGGATAACTGGGCTAAGTAGTGAAGCTTGTAATCCCAGCAACTTGGGAGGTAGAGGTAGGAGGATTAGGAGTTCAAGGCCAGCCCGAGCTACACAGAGAGAACCTGTCTCAAAAACAATGTGGTTATCTACATCTTTGTGTTTTGTTTGTACTGCTACAAACTGACTCTAAGGCCTGTACATGCCAGGTAGGCACTCTATCATAGGTACTATACCCCAGCCATTTCCTAAACTTTGCATTTTGAGACAAGGTATTGCTAAACTGCCCAGATTGGCCCTGACTTGCTCATAATTTGCTCTTTATCTTTAACCCATTGTTTTGACCTGTTTTTGTACTGTAGAGATAAGTACATACTTACCAATTACAGACCAGGCAAACATTATGACCACCACAAAAAGGCGAATCATGAAATTTATGGGTCCTAGCCCTGCCAAAAGCACCAGGCGGCAAATGAGCATCGCAACTGTCAAGGGAAGTATGCAGTAACCCAGCACGCAGAGGCTCTGAAAGAACGAGCTATAAACAACATACATCCACAGATCATAAGTATAATTGATTTGGTACCATGATACAGCTCATCACTCAGATGTCTAGTCTATGAACTACTGCCTTCCTCCTGCTATACTACACTTACATCCTGACAGTAACTTTATGAGGCTAATCCTCTGGATCAAACAGAGGCTTTCATTTTCACCATCCTCTTCCTGTTCCCCTCTTAAGCTCAAAGTCAACTTTCTAATACCAAACTAATTCCTCTAATTTCCAGAAAGCTTCCACTGAACCTCGAGAAGGTACTCCTTAATCTATGCTAGTTAGAAACCAACTTGAGAACATGATGCAAATTAAGTACCACTGGTTCCGCCCCAAATATATAATCTTCTAAAAATTCTGCCTGTAACTTCATAGAAGTTTGGAAGCTTATCACTTGACTCCAAGTAATTTACTTCAACTAAATTATCTCTCTTTTCAGTGATACTAAGGGAATTTTTTATTTGGTCCTTATCTACTTCCATTTTTCTTTAAAAATATCAAAATAGCACGGCTTCCCTATAATCAAAGTTAAGCTACCTGGCAAAAAAGAAAAAGGTAAATTTTAATGATACTTGCATGTTTCCGCCGAGAAGTTTTGAATTGATGGTGATAGTAACTGCGCCAAACCAAACGATGACAAATACTTCAGCAAACTGGGGCCCTCCACCTGTTTCCCCATCCACAGAACTCTTCTGCAGCATTCTAAGACAAGAGAACAGCATGAAAATTACCTAGTCTTTTATGCAAAGCAACAAAGGCATGAGTTCTCACCAGACTGCTGTGTTGTATATCATCTGAACACTTGTATTATGTATATTGTGGTGTAAGGAAAATGCCGAAAGAATTTGGCAAGGCTCCCTTATTCCAAATCTCAAGGGCCTGAGGACTATAAGGAGTGCTGCATTTTGACCTTGCTGGATTGTTTAACTAGATTACTAAAAATCTTGTCTGTCTAAACAAAAGTTACAAACTATAAGGGTGAAATGTGGCTCACAAACTTGAGATTTTTTTTTTGTTGTCCATAACACGTAAAAGCGTTTTAAATTTAATTTGACATTTTTAACTGGGATGCTTCCCAAAAGACTATGATATTCTAAAGATGGATTTGGTGGTGTGCATCTGTAATCTCAGCACTGGGGAGACTAAGGCAGGAGGCTCTTGAGTTCAAAAAATAAAATAAAATAATTTCTGGGGTAGGGGTTTGCTCAGTGGTAGAGTACAAAAAAATGTCCTAAAAGAATCATTTGGTCAAAAGCCTCCTTAATTATGAAACTCTACAGAAAAGTCTTGTCTAGCTCAAACAAGGAAATGTAAGTACTTACAATGCAAGTGACACACAGAGTATCAATGGGCCCCACAAATCCCCTGGAAGGAAAGGAAAGACAGACTACTAAAAAACAAATGTCATATTCTTTATCTTTATTCTAATCCACATTTCAGCACAATAAGGACTGTCTGTCCCCATGTATATGCCACCCCTTCCACATACACCCTGAGGAAGTCTACAGCCAAATCTACCAAGCTCAGCAATGAACATTTTGTTGGTGAGGGTAGGCAGCATGTTTACTGATGAACTTAACATGCCAAATCTTTCAACTTCCAAAATTCCATTCAAAATTTATTCCAAAAATTTCAGTTATATAATTTTTCAGCCTATAAAACATCAGTTTTATTATCTTTGCCTTATAAAGCAGTGTTATCATCATACAATGATATAAAGCAAATCTTTGAAAACCTCATATACTTACAGTCTCTCAAAAGTACATTACTTTTCCTTGGATATAGAACATGCATAAATTTTTTCCCCACTGCTTTTAGATCACGCATCTGAAAAACAAAATAACTTGGTTGTACTATAATGACTGAAGGTACCAGGAAGCCCCCTCCACTTGTTAAAAAGATTGTACCAACCATTCTCTCAGGAAGAATCCTAAATTTAAATAGGTAAAATACATTAAAAATCAGTGAACCTAGCAAAATATTACAGTGATTTGATCTTATGTTGTTGAAGAGTTCTCTCAACTCATCTAACTTACAATAGTATTCCGAACAGATTCATTTAACGTAGAGTTGTCAAATTCTCGAGGACGTGATCGTATAGGAATAGTGATTTCTCCCTCGATGGGAATGTCTTGGGAAATTGAAATATCAGAAAGGCCTGCAAACTGAGAGAAGATAGGAGAAAAAAAATTAAGCCTATAAAAAACTGTAGCACTCCTCAAAATCACTGCCATTTTCTAGGGTAGGAGACTTTTTTTCTATAGAGCTTTTTTTTTGTGGCCCTGGCTGGCCTAGAACTTGCTATGTAGACTGGGCTGGCAGACCAGGCTGGCCTTAAACTCACAGAGAGCTGCCAGCCTCTGCCTCCCGAGTGCTGGGATTAAAGACATGTGCCACCAATCCCTGCTCTGTAGAGTTTTTCATAGTAGTTAAAAGTATTTATGTTAGCTCAACAGACATTAAGATACAGTTTCGTAATTCTCAAACATTTCTTTGACTTGAAAGGTGGTAGAATATAATGGAAAAAAATTAATGAAAGCAAATGCCAGACACTTGCTATCACATAGTCTCTTTCAAATCAAAATTTCTATATATCTTAAGCTAGCAAGATTGCAGAGCTATTAAAAAGTGATCTAGCAACAACGTGCAAGAATGACTACATTTTACTGTACTTCGGTTCCTATTAGGCTTTAGTGGCCTCTGCTGGCTAAGAAAGAACATTTTAGAAAATGCAAAAGAATTTGGAAAACAGAAAAACAGCAAAATACATCTTGATTCACATTCTTGTTCCAGATTATATGGAAACACTGAGAACACTTTCATATGTTTCACATAAATATCATGAACTTTTAAACTCTTGTGTTCATTGCCAAATCAGATCATGATGAAAACTTTGAATTCTAAAACTTCCTAAACAAATGAAAACAATCTCTTCTTGTACAGCATTTAGCTCAGTAAGCACATTTTTCAGTTGCCAGATCCTCTAGTGTTAGGTCATTTAACTCACTTAATATGGCAGTGGATATCTTGATTTTACAGGTGATGAGAGGCATGGTGGTATATAGTTATTTCCCTATATGATAGCTGCTTATAATCAAACATAGGCAATTAGACTTCAGAACACACATTCTTGGCCACTGTTACATACTGCCTCCCTGATTCAGTAGGATATTTTAAGGTTTGTCTCCTAATGATTCTCTGTCCTTCAATTAACGTGGTGATGTTGTTTATAAATACATTCACACCTTCCAACCTCTGTGCTTTTGTCCACGAGAGGCTATGTGTGGCATAAACATAAATAATCTGGGTTGCAGAGGCAGATCTAGATTCAAATTTCAAGCCTGGCCACTAACTGAATGTAGCTCTTCAGAAAATCAAACTTTCCAAACCTCATTTCTCCTTCTGTCACTAAAATATAGCTAAAAGTCAACTATTTGGCCAGGTGTGGTGGCACAGGCCTCTAACACCAGCACTTGGGAGGCAGGTGCAGGAGAATTAGAATTCAAAGCCATTCTCAGCTAAGTTTCCAGCCTGGAGACATGAGACCTGTCACATACTGAAATGGTTGCTGTGACAGTTAGAAAATATACACAGATGTCTAAGCACAATAGCTGGCACAAAGAATGTGCTCAACCACTGATGATTCTTTGGCTTACCTGGAGTTTCAAATCTGACCCATCCTTTGAGACCCTCTCAGATGTAACTGGCTTGGTTATTCTAGTTTGATGCAATAGCATCATCTTTTCAATTTCCTTAATATTTTACATAAAACTTCCTCGTATGTACTGCCTTATTTTAGCACTGTGTATTTATACAAATTAGACTGTATGCACCATACGGGAAGACCCTTTTATAATCTCTGAAGCAACTAGTCCAGTGCATTACACATTCTTGGAATTCAATAAACGTGCTGAACAGAAGTGAAGAGGATATAGAATGAGTGATCAGAACCACTGAAGAAGTTAACTGGCAAGAGCTGCAGTGAAGATGGTGTGATGAGCCACAGGAACCTGAGGCAGCAGGACTGTGAATTCCAGGCCAGCCTAGCCTACACAGCAAGATCACACACACACATACACACATAGACTTCATGGAAGAAGGGTAGGGCAGTCTGGAGGAAAGAGAAACCAAAGCAAGCTACCTGTAATTTGGTTTATAGTCATTTTACACAGTCACAAATGATCCATTAAAAAAATGACCCAAATCACCTTGCACCATCAGTGCTAGGAATTGGACCCGGGGCCTTGCAAATGCTAAGTAAGCACTCTGGTACTGAGCTACATTTCCAGCTCCAATACACTCTTTCATCATTATGTTCTCAGTGCCTAAAAGACTAACTGGAACACTGCAGATGCTCAATAAATGTTTGCTGAATTAACAGATAAACAAATAAGCAGCAGAATCAGGGCTCAAATCACTTGCCACTTAATCTCCACTGTAAAGCTGCCAATATAAAACAAAGGAAATAAATCATTTATTGAGCACCACTATATAAATGAATACTGTTTGAGAGGACGGACATCTGGGCAGAACACCAGCTTCCTTATACTCTATTCACGGCCTTGACTGTACTAGGTACTTCACATAATTATGCCATTTTATCTTCCTAAAAACTCTTCAAGGCAGATATCTTCATTTCTGTTCAAGAGATTAAGATACACTCTCGTGAAATGAGATTAGTGACAAAAGCTTTACTAACAGTAAAGTCTGTGCTCTTAAATAGTATAAGTTCGTACTCTCATATAAATGAGTGCCTTGAAGAGGATGGCAAGGGCCAAGGCAATAATATCTAGTCTACTGAAGTCACGAACATGTAAAAGATCAAGTTACAAGAAATAAAATAATGGCAGTTTCTCGTTACTTCTGGAAGTACTTCACAATGGCTGGTTGACACATCTTGATATAACAGTGACAATGGAGGAAAAGCTATTTCATAAGCCAGCATTTAGCACCATGTAGGGGACACGGAAGCTCTAGAGTGTGGGAAAGGAAAAGTGCGTGGAAAGAACGTGGAGGGCAGGGGAAAAGCGGTTACCCAAAAGAGCAGGTGCAGTGTTGGGGCTGGCTGCAGCAGGGGGCACAGCTTGGGCCTGCAGGGCCAAAGCACTCTGGCTCTCTCAGGTCACGAGCCCATCCCCTGACTTCCAAACCGGGCATTCTGCCTCACCCTCGGCCCCTATTGTCGCAGTTTCCAAGCTCACCAGAGGCCTGGGCGAAGCTGTCTCGTGATCTCCCGCAGACTCCTCCGCTTCCGCCATCTTGGCCCTGCTTCTCAGAGATCGCTCCCATAAGTCTTTGCGGAACCTGAGACGTGGAAGCCACAGCTGGTCAGCGCGCTGTCGCTCGGAGACACCGTCACCACATGCGCCCGAAACAACTGGTTACAGCAGCTCTCGGGAGGTCCCGGTGCTGTCCCTCGGCTTCCAGGCTCGAGGCCGTGCTCTGCCTCTCACGAGAGCTCGCTGACTTAGCGCCGAGCGCAGGCGGGCCCAGTGGCACTCAGCTGAGTCCCGCTGCTGAGCACACCCGAACCCTGCCGAACGTAGCTGTGCCCAGCCGAATGCCGCTGAGCCAAGCAGCGTTCGGCCGAGCCCAGCTGAGCCGAGCCCTGCCGAACGCAGCCCGGCCGAGCTGAGCCGCGTGCAACGCTGCGGTGTCCAGAGACGCCCAGCCGAACGCAGCCGAACACAACCGACGAACCTACGGCCGCGTGCAGCGGCGCCAAGCGGAGCCCGGTGAAAAGCGGCGATGCCCGGCGACGCGCTCCCTCTCGCCCCCCGCCCCCCGCCCCCTGCTCCGAATACAGCCGAGGGCCGCCAAGCACAGCAACGCCCAGCCTAACGCCGCCAAATCTAGTGGCGTCCAGCCGAATGTGGCTGACCCCAGTGACGCCCAGTCAAGCCTAGCTGAACTCAGCCGACCCCAGCAGCGCCCAGTGAGGCTAAGCCCAGTACTGCTGAGCCAAGCAGCGCTCAGGAATGGACTGTCACAGGAGGTGACTCTAAAGTGCCGGCCCACTACAATCCCCCCAGTTCTGTTCTCTTCTAAGGAGGAAAGATCTGCATTCCCTCCCCTGGGCCCTTTCAACTTCACGTTTAAAAACCTTCTGACCCGCTGCTGCCCATGCCCTACTACTTCCCTGGGTTTCTCAGTGGCCAAGTCGCTTCCACGTCCTTGAAATCCTTAAACCTCTGTGATGTCTGCCCACCAACCTTCTAAAGTTATTTTCTCCTTCACCTTCTGTGGAGGATTGCCCCAAAATTTCAGTTTCACTAAAACTTTGAAGATGCTAAGCTACTTGGGAAAACTGAAAATATTCATGGTCAAAAGGGGGTGCGGGTGGGATGGGATGGTAGCTACTGTAACCAAAAACAAAAAACCACCTCTGTACTGTCCAACATTTCTCTCGTACCTCATCCCGACCCGTTCACGGTGTTTCTAGCTCAGGTCTGCTCTGGCTCACTTCTGGCCCAGGCTTAAATGAGGTCAAACAAGACAGGCATTGTTTACGCTGTCAGTATTCCCCCTACGTGACGAGTGGGTGGGTGCCCCCTAGGCTGGAGAAAACTTGTATTGGTTTTAGGTATTTAACCAAATGGGTAGGAAGTGGGTGTGAAATGTGCTGTTTATTTTTTTGGATAGGCAATCCACACGAAAGAATCCAAGTAATAAACTTGAGGAAAAACATAGGACATGGAAGGACAGACTTCCCGAACATTTTGGGGTGGTTATTTGGTTTATTTTCAATACTAGCACAAATAATGGTGGAAGTGATAGCAAAATTTACGCCTTGCAGGTCAGTGGTGCATGGTTATAATCGCAGAGACAGGAGGACTGTTGTATGTTCAAAGTTAACCCAGTGTATCTACCTTGAGAACACTAGGCCATTCATGACTACATGGCATGAATTTATCTTTTGGTTGGGGCTGGAGAAATGGCTCAGAAGTTAAGAGCATACTGGTACAGTGGATAGGAATTTGGTTCCCAGCACCCATCAGGCAGCTCTCAAGGCCTGTAACTCCAGTTCCAGGGGGATCCAATGCCTTTGACCTGGAGCACTTGAACACATGTACTTCTCTCTCTGCCGCACATACACATGATTAAAAATCAATAAAGAAATTGATGCCAGTAGTGGTGACTCACACCTTTAGTCCCAGTACTGGGAAGGCAGAGGCAGGTGGATCTCTGAGATTGAGGTCAGCCTGGTCTACATAGTGAGTGCCAGGCTAGCTGTGGCTACAGAGAGACTTTGTCTCAAAACAAAACAAAAAATATTTTTTTTTCGGTCAGTAGATAAGAAATTGTTTTAATTCCAAGAAAATATCCTGTGCAGGACATAGTGGACCACACCTATATAATCACATGGTTGGAGAGGTGGAGGCAGGAAAATCAGGAGTTGAAACTCATCCCGGAGATCCTGTCTCAAATTCCAGTAATAATAACAATAAAAAGAATATTGTGTAGATCTGCCTCAGAGTCAGCCTCTGCTTTCCACTCCATTCCCTTCCCCCTCTACCCTGGCTCCTGCACTTCCTAAACTTAGCAGATCACCCAGGTTCCTTCCCACTTTCCTGACACTATTGATAACTTCAATTTCCTTGCTAGCCTCCAAAATTAGTTCTCTCCTCATCTCATGGTCTCTTTACCACTCTTCCAAAATGGCCTTAATACTGACCTAAAAGGAAGAAAGGCCATAAGACAAGCCAGTAAGTGTTCAGGGTACCTCAGCATTATTTCAGACTATCAATAATCCTTTCCCTCACTTAACTAAGGGGGCACTGGTTATATGTGATGCCTCAAATTAACAAAAGAAAGAAGGTTGTGAGGGAAGAAGATTCAAAATAGGAATGTTCAGTTTTTTCATCACAAATATATCTCCCCAAAGTACCAAATTAATTGGGTATTTTAATTTGTTTTGAAATAGGGTCTCTAACTCAGGATGGCCTCAGACTTCCTATGTAGCTGTGGATGGCCTTGAACTGATCTTCCTCCAAGTTCTGAGTGCTGGAATAACTGGTGTGGTCTGCCACGCCCAGCTTATGAAGTGATAGGCATTGGATGAAGGGCCGTGTGCATATAAGGTTAGTGTTCTATTTAATTAGGCTAGATTCCCAGCACTCATTATTCTTTAATATGCTTATGGTCATTACTGTTTAGTAGAACATGGACATCTACAGTACAGCAGAACTTGGAGGACAAGCAAACATTGTGTAGAGACTCTGTAATACATAGGATTCAGATTATATTTAAACCAACATGTATGGACAGTTTTCTTGGTTCTATATTTCAAGACAATAGAATGTATAACCATATAAAAATAACTGAAATTTTTTAAGAAAATAGTTTCCTAGAAAAAATAGTTATAATTGGAGTCAGAAGCCATGTATGGTGGCCCACACTTGTAATCCCACCACTAAGGACATGGAGATAGGAGTTCAAGGCCATCTTCAACTATATATGGAATTTGAGTGCAGCCTGAGTAACAGGACACCCTTTCTCAAAACCCAGTTGAAGGCAGGTATGGGAGTATAAATTCTTGTAAGCCCAACTCTTGAGAGGCTGAGACAGGAGGCCAATCTGGGCTATAGCAAGAGAGTCTCAAATTTTAAAAAGTCAAAATTGACTCCTAAAGTTAGTAGAACAAATTTTGGGAAGGAAAAAGTTTAAAATATACAAATAAATGTATAGAACAGTCTGTACAGTATGCTACCATCTGGGTAAAAAAATAAACAGAGCATATAAATACATATATCATCATCCTTCATGACACATGAACTGCTCCGGCAGACTGCAAAAGAAACAGTACTCTGCCTCTGAGGAGAGAAGTGAGGTGGAACACCACACTTAACCAGCTACATAGGAAGTCTGAGGCCAAAGGATTATTGATAGTCTGAAATAATGCTGAGGTACCCTGAACATTTACTGGCTTGTCTTATGGCCTTTCTTCCGTTTAGGTCAGTATTAAGGCCATTTTGAAAGAGTGGTAAAGAGATCATCTACTGAGGCAGTAAGATGTAGATGGACATTCACTGTAGGACTAGTTCAGTGTGTGACTTGGAGGGCTATTCATTGTATGCCCTGTAGTTGAATTGGAATTGTTTCTGTTTGTCTGTCTATCATCTATCTATCTATCTATCTATCTATCTATCATCTGACTCCACCTACCGATCATTAATTAATTAATTAATTAATTAATTAATTATTTTTGACACAGGGTCTTCCTGTAGCCCAGCTGGCCTGGAATTTACTATGTAGAAGCAAATGGCCTTGATCTCACAAAGATCCACCTGCCTCTGCCTCCCAAGTGCTGGGACTAACTCAAGGTGTGTGCTATCACACCCAGCTTTATTTGTATTTTGGAGGGAGGATCTTACTATGCAGCTCAATCTGGCCTCAATGTCCCTATGTAGCACAATTCTGCCTCAACCTCTGCTGAGGATTACAGGGGTGGAACACCACACTTAACCAGTTTGTGTGATACTTTTTGAATGTTGCCAAAAATATAATCTCTCTCCCCATCCCTAAATTGTTGGACCCAGATGGTTTCACAATAGATTCATTCAAGCCTTCAAAAACAAATAATTCGTACAATATATAAATGTTTCCAGATAAAAGAAAAAGGGACATTTACAAATTTCTTCCAGGAATCTAGTGCAAACATGGTATCAAGCCCAAGAAAAATGGTATTAAAAAGAAAACAGTCTCCTTTTTTAAAATATGCAAAACACAAATTTAGCAAATAAAATCTGGCAGAACTATAAAGCAATATAATCTCACTAACAGATAATATCACACATCTTTTTGGATGTATGTGTGTGCATATATGTGTTATATATGTATGTGTGGAATGTATGTATGTGTTCCTGTGGGTGAGTGCATAGAGGTGCATGTATTTAGGCCGGAAGTCAGTGCAAATGTCTTCCTCAGTCTCGCTCCACCTTATTTTTGAGACAAGGTCTTTCAGTGAACCTGGAGCGCCTTGATTCATCTAGGCTGGCTTGCGAGTGAGCTCTCTGGATCAGCTTGTCCCCGGTCCCCTCATGCTGGAGTTATAGATATGTGCTGCTGCACCCAGCTTTTACATTGGTGCTGGGGATCCAAACTCAGCTCCTTATGCTTGAACAGCAGGGACTTTACTGACTCCTCAGCCCTCAATATAATTTCTTCTCTGAAATATAAATTAGGCTCAGAAGCAGGAAATGCAGTGATAATAACTGATCATTTTAATAGACCAAAGGGGAAAAGATTACCTTAATACCTTGATGTTTAAAATGCTACTTTCCCCCCCTTTCTTGTAGTACTGAGGATTGAATTCAGAGTTTTGTAAATCCTAGGCAAGTGCTCTACCACTCAGTTACACCTCCAGTACCCAAGTACTAATTTACTTTCCTAAAGACAAATGCATTACTCCAACAAGAATAGGAAGCTGCTTATTTAACGTTACAAATAATATCTGTCTCCAAATGAAAACCAACATCATACTAAAGTCAAAAACAATAAAAATGCATATTATCACAAGTGTTGTTATACTGGGAATGAAGAACCAAAGGCAAAGATGCCAAAGTATTTTTCACATCAGAAATAATAAGAAAGTTTTAATAAAGAATGTATAGTAGGAATCTGTGAGACAAGATGTAGCCCCATTTGTACAACAGTGACTGTTAGGGGAGTTGACTAACTGCTTTCTGACTGGATTTAAAGCCTGCTCCAACAGGACAAAACCGCTGTCTTGTCTGAGAAACCTGCCAGTGGCTGGGAAGGCCATAGACCCTAGGGCATATCTCCGATTCAGGGGTTTGAATTCTCAGAGCTCCTGCAGGCTGTTGCTTCTCTGTCTGTCAATAGCATTAATAACTTTTTGAATAAACTTCTTATTCCCTTGTAATCCATCTCAGTGTCCTTCTTGAACCCCCACCCCCAAGTCTTTCAGAAGCTACTAGTATCATTTTGATAAGTGGGCATATTATGCCCATGAAACTGCCTTCTGAATATTTATGTTTCCACCCATCAATGAGTGCCTTCCTCAGTTTTGGTCAGAGAAGCTTCTTTTTGTAGTGGGTGACAGTTACTGGAAAGATGCAAAACTAGTCAGATTGCTGAGATTAAGTATCTGCTCAGTGCTCAGGCCTAAATAGGACATAAATATCATCCCCCCTAAGACTCAGGGACCATCATAGAAAAGGGGACAGAAAGAACTTAGGAGCTGGAGGATGGGGAGGTGTGCTGTGAAATGCTGTCTTTTGGGAATGCATGGCTATGTATTCATCACCTTACAGCAGCTGTGATTACTCGCATAAGATTGGTAACAAGAGTGGACCTGTCAGAGCTGGACAGATAACTCAATGGTTAAGAGTGCTTATTACTCTTGCAGAGAACTAGGGTTCAGTTTCTAGCACCCACATGGTGGCTCACAACTGCCTGTGACTCCAGTTCCCAGGATTCTAACACCCACTTATGACCTCAGAGGTTTCCTGCATGCATGTGGTAGTGTACATATATACACATAAAATAAATATTTATTAAAATATTCCATCATAAATATTGAAATCCCCATCCCTCCCCGAGGAGCAGTTGATGGTTGAGGGGGGAGAGGAGAGACATTTTCTTCAGTGATGTAGCCACTGGTAAAATGTCCTTGCTCCTATAAATAGCCCTTCACTCATGTTCATGCAAGAAAACTTTATCCCAACAAAGTCAACCAAAAGACAGGAAAGTAGAAGGGAGCTAGTTGAGGAGAGGATCAGTAGGAATGGGAAAGAGGTGAAAGGTGTAATGGGGGAATATGATCAAAATATTTTGTATATATGGATAAAATGTCTTGATGAATCCTATATGTATTATTAGTATATGCTAATAATATAATTGTTTAAAATATTTCTGATGCATTTATTTGTATTTTATGTGTATGAGTGTTTTGTCTGCATGTGTATATGAGCCCATGCATGCAATGTCTGCAGAAGTCAGAAGAGGGCATTGGATCCCCTGGAAATGGAATTTCAGATGGTTGTTAACTACCACATGGGTGCTGAGAATTAAACCCAGGTCTTCTGAAAGAGCAGCCAGTGCTGTTAGACACTGAGCCATCTCTCCAGTCCCAGAAGTTTTCTTTAAAGAATATATGCCATGGGACAGACATAGTGGACAAGTTCTCAGAGAGAATTATGTACCTAAGAGGGAATGTGGTCCTTTTAAAGCAGTTAAGAGAAGTTACTTGCTCTTATCTTGTGGACTATTTGGGTCCTATTTGAATACATAAGAGATGGGCAGCTCATTATCTCGTTAAGTAGTAAATTTTATGACGATATTTGTCCATCTAGAGACTGACCATTTGGTGTAAGGCACCAGGAGTTATTAGAAGTCAGTCTCTAATTGTTTATATAAGGTACCTCAAGTCAGGATCTGATTATTAGAAAATGGAATATTTTGCTTTTTATTTGGGACCTTCTTTCTCTAGGCTCTGGAAGTACTAGACAATGCCGTTAGATTCTCTCTCCTTCAGGGCCAGCCTTGGTCATGTTCTCTATGGCCATTGATCCCACTGGATACACTTTAACAAGAGTTTAATCTTGCCATTCCAATACAGCAGCAAACCTCTATCCCTATAAACTCTACACATCTGTTTCCTATTTTTAGTGTTTTCTTTCCTTGGCACTTGCCTTTCCCAAAGTATAGCACTTCTCTACACAAAGACTCTAACCTTGCTGGTATACACATAGTGTGTCTTACTTCATATCCCTCCCCAACTTTTACCTTTATTACCTGTGTACCGGCCCAGTCAGCTTCTTACTCACTTCTGTAGTTATTTTCCACACCTGTGAGGTTTTTACCTTTTATTTCCATACCAATCTCCAAATTCAGTTGCCTCCCCTATCCCCTCTACCATGTCCCCAGGCTTTCTGACAACTCTGACTCATGATTGTCTTGGCACTGGGCTAGGAGGAGGTCCAGTGCTAAAGCATTTGCAAATGTAGTCAGTATTCAGGTTACTTGAATATCCTTTCAGGTTACATACATCTGTTACCTATTTAACCAATACAGCAAGAGACACGCATGTGATCTCCAAGTACCACTACAGGTAAAAACACAGGAAGGACATGAAAGGAAAACACAGAGCAAGAAGTGTCAGTATTTATTATATATCTATCTACCTATCTATTTATTTATTATGTGAATGTTCAATGTGTGAGCGTGAGGGTGTGGGTGGGTGGGTGCCAGTGTGTATGCCATGGTCCATATGTAGAGGTCAAAGGGCAAAAGGGCAACTTTATAAAGTTGGTTCTCTCATTCTACCTTTTTTAAATGGGTTTCATGGATTGATTGAGTTCAGTTTGCCAAGCATGCCAGCAAGTACCTTTACCAGCTGAGTTTCATGCTGACTTTAATATTTTTCAATTACAAATGTATTTGGGAATATTTGTAACCATGTATATTTATGTTTACTTATTCTTTTTCAAATCATGGAAATTCTCAGTAGAGCAGTTGACATTTGTTTTTGTTTTTGTTTTTTTGAGTTAGGATCTCCCTGTACCCATATCTGACCTGGAACTTGCTATGTACACCAAGCTGGCTTCGAACTCAAAGAGATCCTCCTGCCTCTGCCTACTGAGTGCTGACATTAAAAATGTGAGCCACCATGCCTGACTTGACATTTGCTTTCTTAAACCAAAAAACTATATTCATAAGTTTAACATACACTCTAGTTTAATTTTATAGCAAAGGAATACTTTTCTCTTGGCTTGAAATGAGCATATTTTTCATAGTTATATATTTATATGTATATACACTTAAACACTTATACATATTCAATTTTATTAATTCTATTTCAGCATTAATTTCCTTTTCTATACGTTTTATTTGGAGACAGGGTCTCAAGTTGCAAAGGGTAGAACTGAACATACTCTGTGGCCATGGGAGGCCTTAAATTTGTGATCCTCCTGCCTCAGCCTCCTAAGTAAGCTATAATTACAAAACTACCTATGGCACCAGACCTAGCATGCAACATTAATTTTTCTTTCTTTTTTATTTATCATTTTATTTATATGTACAAGTGTACCTGCATGTGTGTAAGTACACCTATGTTGTGCAATGCCCAAGGAGATCCCCTGGAACTGGAGTTATGGATGGTTGTTAGTCACCATTTGGGTTCTGGTAATCAAACCCAGGTCCTCTGCAAAAGCAGCCAGTGCTCTTAACTGCTGAGCCATCTCTCTAGATCCCAATATTATTTTTTATGAATACTTTTATGTGTTCAAATGTTTTGCCTGCATGTATGTAGGTGCACCACCTGCATGCAATGTCCATAGAGGACAGTAGGATCCCCTGGAAGTGGATTTATGGACAGTTGTTAGCTGCCATGTAGATGCTGGGAACCTAGCCCTAGCTCTCTGCAAAAACAACCAGTGTTGTTGTTGTTGTTGTTTGTTTGTTTTTTTGTAGCCACAAATGGCTGAAACTTGCTATATGTAGATCAGGCTAGTCTCTAACAGAGATCTGCTTTTCTCTGCAAGAGTGCTGGGATTAAAGGTGAACACCACCACTCTTGGCTTGAAGTCAGTGCTCTTAACAGCCAGCCCCAACATTAATTTTATTCTGTTTACAATATTTACTATGAAAATATTCAAATATGTGAAAAGTTGAAAGAATAAGAGAAAATATGACAGTATACTGAAGTCCCCACATATGCCACACCCAGATTCCATAGCTCACATTTGTTTGCTTCTGTTCTATCACATTGATATCTATTAATTCATCAGTCTACTGGCCTATCCCTTTGTTTGTATTTATACCTTTCAAAGTAAGTTGCAGACTTTACTATACTCCACTCATAAACAACTTCAGCATGAATTATTTTGATAGGATAAGGCTGGTCCTGATGGTGCATACTTCCAATTCCAGCACTAGGAAGTTTGAGAGAGAAGGATCATGAATCGAAGACTAGCCTGGGCCTGTCTCAAAAGTGGGGGATGATGTTGAGGATATAGCTGAATAGTAAAGCACTTTTCTAGCATGCCAGAAGTCCTGAGTTCAATCCCCTACACTGCCAGGCATGGTGGCACACGCCTTCAATCCCAGCACTCAGGAGGCAGAGGAAGGAGAATCTCTGAGAAATCAAGGCCAACCTGGTCTACAAAGAGAATTCCAGGCCAACTGGGGCTACAAGAAGACTGTGTCTCAAAACAAACAAACAAACAAACAAATAAACAAACACCACCACAAAACAAAACAAAAAAACTGAAACAACAATCCCTAGTACCACTATACACACCCACTCTGAAGTACATACATTAGCATATAAAGTAATCTATGGCATAATAAATGAGAAAATTATGCTTACAAAAACACTGTAAATTGAAGGACTCATGATCACCTCGGAATGTAATTTCCTAGCCAATAGGACACTGGTTCTGTTAAGTTTGGTGTGTCTAGAAGCAGACAGTGATCATGACTGAATTGAGGCAGTCATGGCAATCCCATTCTCCAGTCCTTCAGCCTTCTTTTCCAGTACTTCTGGCTAATGAGAACAAAAAAATTTATGCAGCAAGGCTTTTGAGAAAGGTTTTAGTTTACTAGACAGAAGAGATGGGTTAGTAAGCATGCATACTTTGGTACCTGTGAATCTTCTTGTCTTGAATATCAACATGTGTGCAGATGACAGAGTAAAACAACCATCTTATAACCAAGACAAAACAAAGATGATGATAAAATCCCACACTGAAGATAATCTTTGTATGTTTTCTGTAACTGAAAAAAACCCAATAGCCTTGACATAAATATTTAAAATATCTTTTAAAAATATTTTATTATTTTAATTTTACATGTATGAGTGTATTTCCCCCATGTGTGTAAGGGCACCCATATCGTGCAATGCCTGCAAAGGTCAGAAGAGGGTACTGGATCACCTGGAACTGGAATTATGGATGATTGTTAGCCACCATTTGGGTGCTGGGAACCGAACTCAGTTCCTCTGCAAGAGCAGCTCTTAACTCCTGAGTCACCTTTCCAGCCCCACATATATTCTTATAAAAACCAATAAAAATAGATTCATTGAAAATGAAAATATATAGGGCCTGGGAATGTAGCTCAGTGATATTGTACTTGCCTAGAATATACAAAGGCCTAGTTCCTTCCCTAATACCACAGATAAATTTAATGGAGGTATAGTATTAATAGTAATATAATTGAAAGGAATGCATGAAAAATAGTAAAGTACTGAAAATAAAGTTAAATGTGTTTTACTGAATTAGAAGTCTGTGTATTCCTGGACTTCCTCCACAGAGAAGAGCTTGAAATAGGGGATTTCATATAATTGTTGATGTTGTGAAGATTGTATGTAACAAAAGCAGGTAATTGGGAAGATCGAAGCAGAAAAAGAAGGAGTGTCATTAGAAGAGTATGTCTTTCAGCTGGGCCACATACTGTGTCCTTAACACTTTATGCCTGGAAACTTGAGTTCCCCTTATGTACAGTGCCTATGGCACTGCTTTAGGAAGTGGCTCCTAGTAGAAAGGGATTAGGGTGAGAGAACTTTGCAGGAAAGCGGGTGGGATTGCTGAGAATCCGAATCTGCCTGCAAGTCCTCTGGAATCAGCACCATGCCAGCTGACTCAAGCTGCCCAAGTGCTGTTCCTCACACACAACGGAGCTTCAGAACCAGAAGAGGTCAAGGCACAGTGCAGAAATCCAAGGCAACTACCAGGAGAGGAACTACAACATACCCCCACACTACACAGAACACAGAGATTGCAGAGTTTTAACGGCTCCCACTCCCTGCTCCCCCAAAGGGCACTACCGAAGCTGCTAGAGAGCTTTCAATACAGTACAGTTGTGGCAGCAATTCACTCCACAAGCGTTCTTTTTATTTCTGATTTCCTATTAATCTCTGCTCTTACACATACTTCTTACCATGTTTTTTCTTTTGTTTGCATATTATTTAGTGAGGTTTTAACAGGACTGTTGTGAATGTTTTCCACTCAGTTTACTCTAGGACAATATAACCGAATACCAGGGATGGGCTCCCTCTTTTGATGTTGACCAGGGGTCCCATAGACCCTCAAACAATACTGGCCATTGCTCCTGCTCTTGGTTACTCATCAGGACTTGACAGTAAAACCCTATTGCTAAAGACACTACCTACTTGAGTCATAGAAAAGAAGGTGATATAAAAGCTCTTCTGTTAGCAACGTCAGCTCCAAGGCCTGAAGGCGAGGGGTGGAGGATAAGCTCAGTGCTATCTGGCTAGCAAAGGGGTGCTTTCCTGTCTTCTTCCAGTTTTTCCTTTTGCTGCTTTTTCTGGGCCTTCACTGCTTCAGTTCTTGCAGCCATGTAACTAAGAACAGCCCTTTTGTAACTAAGAACAAAGAAGGCATAGGGCCACTCTGGAAGAATGTTTTGGTTCAGTTGATAAAATAACTTAAAAAAAAAACCCTCCTAAAATGCAGGGTCAGTATTTGTTCTGAATATGTTCACTGGAAAAGTACACATATGAAAAGCAAATAAAAACTATTCAACCCAATTGCCATTAAAATTACACACAGCACAGAGAGCAAAGTGTCTCTTGTACTGTATAGCTCTGCTTCCTGCTCCTGCTCACATCTGTTTCTCAAGAAGGAAGAACACAAAGAAAAAAAAAAGAAAGACTAAAAATGGATTTCCTGTGGAGTGTGGAACAGCAACTGTTCCCACACTTTGTTCTAAGTAAATGTTAACATGAAAAAGACTATATAGGACTCCTTTTAAAGTAAGTTTCCTTTATAATAAGGCTGGAAAAGGAGAATGTGAGTGGACTAATTTTCTTCAACTTGGCAGTCCCTTAGGGTGGGCATGTAATTTATTTATATCTGAGCTACTTGTATGTAGTTTTAAATTATAACTAGGCTTGTAGCTCAGTAGTAGAGTGCTTGACTGCCATTTGCAAGACCCTGAGTTAAAGCCTCTGATCACAAAAACATAAAATATAATAATATAATTAATATAATACAATACAATATAGTTAACTGTTCAATTCACTCCAAATTATTTCCCCCTTCTGTCTGAGTTGATAGAAAAGCATTCTGCTTTAATGTATGTGAGACAAGGTCTAAGAAAAGGCAAGCAATTAAAGTTCAAGGAAAGAAACAAAACCATCTCAGTCCTATGCTTTCATTATGTTTGGACCTACAACCCATTGATCTACCAAAATTTTATTGTCTTCCAGCCCCCTGCTGTCCTCTTTCCCCCTTGCTCAGCTTAAACTCCATTGATAGTCTTTTTTTAATACTTTGTTTCTTTTTTAAAAAATTATAGCTATGAATGTATTACCTGCATGTATGTAACTGCATCCATGTTGTGCAGTGCCCGAGGATGTCAGAAGAGGACGTTGGATCCCATGGAATTGAAGTTACGGATATTTGTTAGCTGCCATGTGGGTCCTGGGAACCGAACCTATGTCCTCTGCAACAGTAGCTAGTGCTATCACGCCCCCCACATTGATGGTTCTTATACCCACTCCTTTACAACATTGTGAACTCCCTTATTTCTATTTTGCTTTATCATATTTAATTGGCCAAAGTCCAACCCATGTTCAAGCTGAAACTTTATATATATTGGGTTTACACAGTTACCCAAATGAGATCAGAGTCAAACACACCACTATGCTGACTGCTCTCACTGAAGCTGGCCATGAAGCCTCTTAGACCCTGAATGCTGCCTGATGAATACGTAGTTTTAGCTCATTCACTTGCCTCTCACCTGAAAGATCATATTATGCCTTCTTTCTCCCTAAAACTCCAACACCTACTTCTCTGTTCTGCCAACTTTGCCTTCTACTTTATTACGATAATAAAAGCAGTCAAAAGAGGCCTTCTATAGCTTAGTAGCACCACACCTATCCACTTGTCTTTACGACTTTTGTGTTGTGTTTTGTTTTGAGACAGGCTCTCACTTTGGAATGCAGGCTACCTTTGAACTCACAGCAGTACTACTTCAACATCCAGAGTGTGAGTCACTAGTTTTTGGCATCTATAATCACATTATCAACATTTTTATTTCTATTTAAAAATATTTTATTTATTATTTTTATTTTATGAGTCATGCGATGCCTGAGGAGGTCAGAGAGAGTTTCAGACTCCCCTGTGGTTATGGACAGTTGTTAGCTGCCAGGTGGGTGCTGGGAATGCATCTGGGGTCCCCTGCAAGAGTAGCTACTGCTCTTAACCATTGATCCCTCTCCAGCCCTGATGCTCTCAAGTTTTGTTTCTCTTGTGTGCAGGTGCTACCTAAGGGTAATTCCTTTATTTGTGTCCTAGGTTCCATCTTGTATCTTCCTACTAAAGGATAATATCTCAGTGTTAAAAAGAATAGTCCATATACATGAAATGATTTGATTAAAGTCATATTATAAGTACCATCTACATTGGCTGTACTATTTTAAATATTTATTTATTCATTTATGTGTGTATGTGTGTATACCATGTGTATGCCTGGTAACCAGGGAGGACAGAGGAGAGCATTGCAATCCCTGGAACTGAAGTTACAGTTGGCTGTGAGCCACCATGTGAGTGCTGGGGACTGAACCCAGATCCCCTGCAAGAGTAGCAAGTATTCTTAACTACTGAGCCATCTCTCTAGTCCTATCTCTATTATTTTTTAAATGTTATAGTTCCAGGGATCAAGCCCAGTGTCTTGTACATGTTAGATAATTGTTCTACCACTGAACTACACCCGAGTCTTCTTTATTTTACAAACCCATTTCACGTGCATTATTTCATCTGATTCTTCCTCAGATTCTTTAAATTTCATTAGTATTTCCATTTTATAAAAAATGATATTCGAAACAGATAAGTTGTTTGCTCCAAACTGCTCAAAATAAGTAATAGTGGTAAAAATGAGATTAAAATTTAGGCCAAAAAAAATCGATGAGGTGGTTTCTATTTTCAATTTGTAGGAGTATTTATATGTACTTATAGAAGTGAGTATATTTCAACAAACAATGCTGGAATGACTGAGTATCCAGCTGCAGAAGTTTAACTTTGATCTACATGTGCCACCAAACACATAAATTAACTGAAAATGGATTATAGACCTAAAAGTAAATAATAAAATAAAATTATAAACCATACATAAAAATATTTTGAAAGACAGGAAGGTTACCATGAAGAAAATAAAAAAAGACAACCCGCAGAGTGGGAGAAAGTATTTGCAAAGTATATATCTGATGAGGATTATACATCTATAAAATATGAAGAACTCAGACTCAAGAACAGCAGGTGTAATCACCCAGGCCTGTTAAGTCTAGCACAGAGGAGGCTGAGGCAGAAGGATTATTATGAGTCTGAGGTCAGCCGGGGTTACATAGTGAGTTACAGCCTAGTCTGGGGTATAGGGCAAGGTTCTATCTCCAAACGCCTCACCCCAAAAAATTCAATAATAAAAAAGAAAAAAAACAGGTATGGAGGAAGATGTCTTTAATACCAGCACTTGGCAGCAGAAGCAGGTGGAGCTCTGTGAGTCTGAGACTGGCTTGGTCTACACAGCAAGTTTCAGGCCAACTGTGCTACGTAATAAGACCCTATCTCAAACAAAACAACATAATCCCCCTTTCTAGGGATTATTAATTTTTATTTTGTTTCATTTAAGTATTTTATTAACATTGCTTTATTTAAGAAATAACATGATTATATTGTAAAGCTTTGTATAGATTGTAGAACTTATAACTGGCAAACACATACAGCAACAGTGATAAGTTTCACAGTATTCTTGAAGCTTGGTAGTATGGTTTTGTCAGTAAATAATATTCAAAAATTATAGTAGACATATTAAATTGTGAATTTACATTCTAAAACACAATAATATAAATTTTAGTTTGAGAATTATATCTGTTTGGTTATTATGGTACTTCCTTTTTTTAAACTTCCCAGACTCTGATTTTTATCTCTAGAAGTTCAATTAGGTGTTTTAAATTTTCCATAAGGCACAGGTGACAGCACACTGGAGGCTGTAGAAGAGTAACAGAAAATTAATGGAAAACCTCTTGGTGCCTGGTAATGGGGGAGGCCCAACATCCGGGCCTGGATTCCCAGGACCACATATGGTATCAAGACCACAGCTGGCCCTCAGGGGAGGTGGGAAGTCCATTCTAAAGAGTCGATCCTTCCAAGACCGGGATCTGTAACTGATGGAGACTGCCCCTGTTCCCAGCATAAACTCAACACAGAGGCAAAGCCACTGCTATTTACAGCTGGGACTTCAGGGGAGGGAGATGTGGGTGGGCAATGCAGTCACTCAGAGAAGGCTGAAACTGCTGCCCAACATCTGGAAGTCCACCATCCTCCATGGGGCTCCACCATCAGCCTACCACCAGAGGAATGTGGGAATGTGGCTCATGGTAAGGGAGACCACAGTTCCAGCTCATGAGAGGGAGCCACAGCTGTAGTTGACAGGAGGGGTCACAGCTCCAGGTCCCAGGAGAGGACTACCACAACAAATTAATTTTTAAAAAGGGAAAAGGAGCTAAAGTTGGTGTTACAGGCCTTTAATCCCAGCTACTCAAGAGGCTGAGAAAGGAAGACAGAAAGTCCAAAGTCTTCCTAATTTCAAGGCCAGGCTGGGTTACAGAGTAAGAGTGAACCACCATGTGTGTGCATGGAACAGAACCAGAGTCCTCTGCAAAAGCAGCAAGTGCTGTTAATTGATGAGCCATCTCTCTGGTCCCAGATGATGTGGTTCTATAGATAAATTACCCCTTAAAGACTCCACCAGAAAAATTTTGAGCTGATAAACACTTTCAGCAAAGTGGCAGGAAACAAAACAATAAGTGTGAGAATGAAACTGGGGAACTATTTCCATTTATAGTTGCCTAAAAACTACCTTGCAGTAAACCTAAACAAGGAACTCAAAGACCTCTACAACAAAAACCATAAATAGAGCTTGAGGAAGAAACTCAAAGATGCAAAGACCTCCCATGCTCATAGATTAGAAGAAATACTGTGAAAACAGCTTTCTAACAGAATCAATTTACAGATTCATTGTAGTCCCCACCAGAATTCTAACACCAGGGTGTTTTGTGAGAGATTTTTCCTGGGGAGACGCAACACACATGTCTATTCACCCAGAAGCGGTACCCATGGCAGAACAAAGTAAGGATTGCACCATAGGCCATCTTGGCGAACTAAAGTTTTTATTGGGGTTACTTTCAGGGTCAGGAATAACCAAAAAGCAGCTGCATCACCAAAAGCCCATCCCAACCCAAGTGACGACTCACAAATGCTGCATCCCTGGAGCTCTCTGCACAACTTGTGGGCAGCGCCATAGGTCCTAGAACTCTTCTCTGCAGCTTCACTGGTCAGAGCACACCCCCCCCCCCCAGCAGTTGTTTGCTGCATCTGGAAAGCTATGGAATGGTTTTCCAGAATCTTATCCAGACATACGAAGTTGGTTTACCTCCCAAGTCTCATGTGCCTCTCCAGGAGGGAATGCTTGAATTTGGAGGACACTACTATGCAACATAGGGTCAGTGAGAAGGCTCATTGGGCAAAGCACTTGTCATTCAGGCCTGAGGGTCTGAGTTTGAATGCTGATGCCCAAGGTGGAAAGAGAGAACTGACTCAGAAGTCGTCCCCAACCTACACACGAGTGTCACATGCACAAACTTGCCCCCCCACTCCATGCATATATAATAAATACAATAAAAATTTTTAAAGTCTAACACAATTCTTCACAAAAGTAGAAAAGTATTTAAAAATTCATATGGAAACATAAAAGACCCATGATCACCAACACAACCCTAAGCAAAGAGAATCATACTGGAGACATCACCATACTTGATTTTAAGGTATACTACAGAGCCATAATAAGACAGCCAGCATGATACAGAAACAGACAGACAGATGAATGGAATAGAACAGAGGACCCAGATATGTGCACACAAAACTATAAACACCTCATTTTAAAATTTTAACTTTAAAAAAGATTTATTATTTTTATTTTATGTGTTTGAGTGTTTTGTTTGCCTGCAGAGGGCATTGGATCTCTTGGGGCTGGAGTTACAGGCAGTTATGAATAGTCAAACTTGGGTGGTTGAAACTGAACTGGGTCCTCTGCCAGAGCAGCAAGTGCTTTTAACCACTAAGCTATCTCTCCAGTCCTGGTCAGTCACCTGGTATTGTAAAGACACCAAAAATACATACTAGAGTCTCACAAATGGTGCTTGACAAACTGGATATCCACATATAGATGAAGAAAACTAGATTCCTGTATCTTACCCTGCCCCCAAATCAACTCCAAATAGATAAAGATCTTAATATAATACCAGAAATTCTGGAATTGCTAGGGGGAAAATTAGGGGAATTACTTGAAAGTATTGGCATAGGCAAATATTTTCTCAACAAGACTCTAGTCACTCAGGAATCAAAACCAACAACTGACAAATGTGATCTCATGGAATTAAAATGCTTCTGCAAAGTAAATAGTTAAATGAGGAGACAGCCTACAAAATGGAGAGAATGCTCTGCTAGCTATATATCTGACAGAGGATTAATATCTAGAATATATAAACAACTCAAAAATTTAAACTAGGAATCAAACAAGCAATCAATAAATAGACTAATCTTCTGACCTCCATGGACATTGCAGATACATGTACCTTTACACACAAGAAGGCAAAACACTCATACACATAACAAAATAAAATTTAAAAACAGGCTAATTGAGACTGGGTAGATGGCTCAATAATTGCAGAGGACCTAGGTTTTGTTCCCAGCACCTACATGGCAGCTAACAACCATCTGTAACTCCAGTTCCAGGGGATCTGATGCCCTCTTCTGGCCTCTGTGGGCACTGCACAGCATGGGTGCACGTAAATACAGGCAGGCAAATCATTCATTTAGATAAGTTCAAATTAATCCACCAGAAAAAATAAAAGTGAAAATGAGGAGACAATTATCAAAAGATGAAATACAAATGGCCAAGAAACATTTGAGAGAATGTTGAACTTCACAAATCATCAAAGAATTGCAAATCAAAATTACACTGAAATGAATGTCAGTTATTAAAAAGAAACAAATAACAAATGTGCATGGGAACACAGACCAAAGGGAACAATTCCACACTGCTGGCAGAAACGTACACTAATCCAAGTACTATAGTAGTCAACATGGAGCTTTCTTAAAAAAAAGAACATATCTTCCATATGATCTAGATAGTCAACATATCTCAGAGATACATTAATGTTTATTGAAGCACTACTCACAACAGCTATGTTATAGAACACAGGTATCCAAGGACATAGAAATAGATAAGGTAAATGTGATATATATATGTATATATATATACTATATATATACTATATATATGCTTACATATATATGTAAAATGGAATTTTCTTTTAACCATAAAGAACAAAATCTGTTCATTGAAGGAAAATGGATGCAACTGAAGATAATCATATTAAGTGAATCAAGCCAGTCTCAGAAAGACAAATAGCATGTTTTCTCTCATTTGTGGCTCTTAGGTTTTACACAGATGCATAGAGTCATGTGTATATATATATATATGTATATATATATATATATATAATATGGACATAGTGGTAAAGATGACTATGAGAACAAGGGGGACTAATGGAAAGGAGGTGAGAAATTGGCAAATGGGGTGCAAAAGAGAAAACATGCTCAACGTATAATACATACATGTACAAAAATGTAAATATTTTTTAAAAGATGGGAAGGAGAAAAGGAAGCTATAATAAAGATCCATTACTTTGTGTGCTAATTTAAATAAAAATAAGAAGAACAAAATGAAATTGTCATGAGCTACTTTCTCACGAAACAGGGAAGATTAACGTGCAGGAAAAAAAGATTGCCACAGGCAGCCACTTATTCTAGGGCTCTTAACTGAGATCAAGTTAGCGTATGTTTACTGAGTATGCTTTCTCTAATCTTCTCACAGTTTGTTTTTGCTACCTGTCCAACTCAAGGTCCATGCCTCTGTTGAGTTCTGTAGCTCAGAATGCTACTTAAGCCTCAAACATTTGGCCTCTTTCTGAGTCATATATTTTATGGGATTTCTATGTGCATGTGTATGTATCAAATTTGTATATATTTCTACTGAAGATTTATCTATTATAAGCATATTCCATAATTCTCAAATATTGTTGAACCTTTAAACAGCTTCCGTTCTCTCTTACAGCATCTCTTACCTTCTTTCTTTCATATTCCTCTTCTGCTTTGGGGATGGTTTCTTTGCATTCCTTTTCCAGACCAGTTCTTTTTTTCTTTCTCTGTTTTTCCATTCATTGTTTTGATTTTTAAAAGTTAATTTATTTTTATATTTTGTATGAGTATTTTGCCTGCATGTATGTAGGCACATCACATGCATGCAATGGTCATGAAGGCCAGAAGAGGGCATCATATCCCTTGGAACTGGAGTTAGGGAAGCTTATTAGCGGCAAAGTGTGTGCTGGGTATTGAATTCAGGTCCTCTGAAAGAACAGCCAGTGCTCTTAACCTCAGAACCATCTATTCCATCCTTGTTTTTTTTTTTTTTTGAAACATGGTGTTGCTATGTAGTACTGGCTGGCCTGGTACTCACTGTGTAGCTCAGGCTGGCTTCAATCTCTTGGCAATCTTTCTGCCTGAGCTTCTTGAGTGCTGGGATTACAGGTCTGGATGAACACGCCTAGCAAGATATATTCTTTTACTTTCCTTTTTATTTGATTTCAAAATAGTCTCAAGTTTACATTCATGTAAAAATAACATTGCAAAGCTTTTTCTGACCTATATGAAATTCCGTTATTAACAAGAAAGCCTGTCAGAGGCTGACAGGTAAAATCATTCTTCTTTTCCTTTCTAAGTAATGAATTTTTTAAAGCAGGTACTTCGAACCTATGTAACTATCTCATTGCTTAATAGAGTTTGAGTTTATTCTTACAGTATGTTCACATACAATATTCTACATAAAAACTTTTGCTTCATGGAAATAAGAAAACAATTTATTTTGAGGCAAATATGTATTACCATTGTCCAGGAAAACAGATTCAAGTTACACTTAATGTCATCTTCTTGTGAAAGTTTACATTAACTTTGATAGTCATAGAAAATAAAGCTATGAATCAATGTGTTCACAAAATTCTTAGGTGGAATCATCAGGTAAGTGGACTAAGGTAATGTGGGAAATCTATATTATATAGAAATTGGGTTTTTTTTTATCACATTCTTAATTCTAAGTTTAGTGGGGGCTAGTGTCGAGCTACGTGCTACAATGCAATAATTTTATCTAAAAGAAAGTGTTAGATAAGATTCAGAAGTTGATAGAAAAATAGCTGTTAAAAGGGTCTAAAACCTGGGTATGGTAGTGCAGGCCCATAATTCCATTATTTGGGAGGCAAGGCCAGAAGATCATGAGTTCTAAGCTACCTTGAACTGCATACTAAGACTCTATCTTAAAATAATAAGTTTTAGGAGGCTAATGATAGCCCAAGGTATTTTTGTCTCTTGACCTACAATCTTCCATCACTCCGCAATCATGGTGTTTGACTTAGGTCAAGAAGTCTGTAGCTAGGTGTAGCTTCTTCAGAGAATTTTATTTCACAAGTATAAATTTGGCTTCATATTTTCCAGTTTTGCTCAGTGGGTGTATAGTCTGCAGCACTTGCTTTGATAATTAGACTATTTTAAATTTGACTGTTGGGAGCTCTTTTAAGCTAGTTTCTGTGTCCTTTCCAATACTTAGTATTTCATGGTGTTAAGGATCAAAATATGAGCCTTGTGCATATTAAGCAAGAGATATTACTGAGCTACACCCATAGTTCTCTGTGTCCTTTTGGTCAGATTTCCTCCATTATTTAATTAATCCTTGCTTTCTGGAATAAGAAATATTCTGTATTTATATCTTCCCAGCCTCAGCTTAGGAATTAGTCATTTATCCAGGAATCCCTACATGATTTTGCTAGTAATATTTGGAAGCTGAAATCTGGGTGCTAGGATTGTCTGTTACTACAGAGATATTACTCCTTTGTCACCGCAGTGCATATAGTTAGGGAATATTACAGATGCTTTCCTCATTTGATATGGGATTTGGGGCTCAAGCCCGGGCCTCATGCATATGCATCTGACACTATGTGACCAGCCCAGACCTTGTTTTCTCCAATCACTGTCGTAAACCTTGCTTTTCATCTCTATAGTTTCTCTTAATCTTCATCCAGAAACCTACCATTTCTGCCAATCCTAATGACTTTGGACTGAATTACTATTGTTTGTTTATTTATTTATCTTATTTATCTTTGCAGTGCTGGGAACTGAACCTATGGCCTCATACATACTAGGCAAGCATTTGCCACTGAGCTACATACCTCTTGTTTATTGAAACATAGTCTTATTATAGAACTCAAACTGATCTGAAATTTACTGTGTAATTCATATTGACTTTAATCTCTCTGTCTTACTGTCTTAGCCTCTCAGATCCCCGGACTACAGATGTATTCATCTTACCTGGTTCGTCATTATGTGGCTTTGAGAGTATACACATCTAGGAATATACAAAGTCTTGTGTTTCAAGTTCATTTGAAATGATTTCCCTTTCTTGTTCATACACATCTTTTCAAACACTGTGTGTATTGTGTTTGTGTGTGTATGTGTGTGTGTATGTGTATGTGTGTGTGTGTGTTCCTGTGTAGGTGTGTGTGCCCATTTAAGTGAATGCAGAGACCAGAGCAGAATGTTAGGTGTCCTCCTTCATCATCTTATTCCCTTGAGACAGGCTCTCACTGAACCTGAAGCTTGAGGTTTTGGCTAGACTACCTGGCTAGTGAGCTCCCAGGATCCACCTGCGTCTGCCTTTCCCTGCCCCCAATGTTGGGGGTCACAAGAATGCATAGCCCAAGGTTTTTATATGGTTGCTGAAGATACGGAGTCAGGTACTCATGCTTACAAAGAAAATCCTCTTAGACACTGAATCATCTCTCCAGCCTTCCAACTTGTCTTTGTTAGAGATTCTTAGAGTTAGGCAGCTAGGCCAAGTGGTAAAAAATTTTGTATTTTTACTTGATCTGGCCAAATTTTTACACATAGTAGTTATAACATCGTATATTCTGACCAGCAATATTTGAACATTTATATTTTCTTAGTGCTTCATCAGGAAACTATGCTGTCTAACTTATCAAATTTTGCCACTTTGACAGAAAATTATATTTTAGTGTAGTTTTGGTTTGCTTTTATTTCATTCTGTCTGAAATTGAGTATCTTTTCCTATATGTAGGAATAATTATCATTTATTTTTATCTGAATGCTATTTTTCTTGCTCATTATCTAGACTGTTGAAATTTTTATTCTGTAGAGACTCTTTTTCCAAATATTTATTTTGAAAACATTTTCAGATATACAATGAAGTTGAAAATGTACAGAAAGCTATTTATACACTAAATACACTTATATCTTTCTTTTCTATTTTTATTTTTTGAGACAGTACAGATCAGCTGTAGCCCCAACTGGCCTGGAACTCACTATGTAGACCAGACTGGCCTAGATCTCCCAGACAGCTGCCTGTTTTTACCTGAACGCTGGGGTTAAAGGTATGTACAACCTCAACTGGCAACACACCATGTCTTTACTTATCTTCCCATCCATTAATCTATCTTGGGTACTTTCTTATTTTTCTTGTGTGTGTATATGTGTGTGTATATGTGTATTGTATACCACAATGCATGTATGGAGGTCAGAGGACAGCCACAGGTACCAGTCTTTGCTTTCTACCTTGTTTGAGACATGATCTCTTATTGTTTGTGTCCACTAGGTTTAACTGGCTGGCCAGCTTCCAGGGATTCATCTCTCTCTGTGGGAGCACTGTGATTGCAGATGTGCGCTTCTGGGTCTGGCTTTATTTATGTTTCAGGTTACAAACTCGGATTCTCATGCTTGCAGAAGTGCTTCACCCACTGAACCACCTTCCCAGTACCCGTACCCAGTCCACGTTCATTCTTTATTTTGAGATATTGTTTCACTAAGTTGCCCATGCAAACCCTGAATTGGAGCTCTTGTTGCCTCAGCCTCTCATAAAGCATAAAAATAGGTTTATGCCACTAGGTCATATTTTTTTGTTCTGTTTCATTTGATCACTTCCTTTGCTTTATTTCCAAGAATAATTCTTTATTTTTATTAGTCAAAATTTTCTGCTTTTTCCCTAATTGCTACCTGATTCTGAAACATAGGTAGAAATGGCTTTTCCATTATGAGGTTACAGAGGAATTCATGCTTCCTTGTAGTTGCTGTGTCATCTTTTAGTTGTCATTTCTCTGATAAAATCTCAAACATTGAACACTAGGCATAGCGACATACAGTTTTAATCCAAGCATGCAGGAGGCTGACACAGGAAGCTCATAAGTTCCAACCACTGTAGGCTCCAAAAATTCTGTCTTAAAGATGAGGAAAAAGAGACTGGCAAGTGACTCAATGGTAAAGGTGCCTGCCCCCTAGGTTGTTGACTTGAGTTTTATTCCTTGGATCCACATGGTAGAAAGACAGAACTGACTTTAGCTAGCTGTCCTCTGGCACACACACACACACACACACACACACACACACACACACACTATAATTTTTAAAAAGAGAGGTGAAGAGATGGCTCAGCAATTGAGAGCACTTGCTTCTCTTGCAAAGGACCAGTGTTGGATTCTCAGAACCCACCTCAGTTGGCTCACAACTACTTGTAACTACAGCTCCAGGGGATCCAACCCCTCTGGATTCTTCAGGCAACTGCACACATGTGCATATAGACCCCACACAGGTGCATATAGACCCCACACAGGCACATAGACCCACCTAAATAAAAATGAAATGAATATTTTTAAAAAGAATAATAAAAAAGAGAAAAAATATAAAGAAGAGGAAGAAGAAGAGGAAGTATAGAAAGCTTGCTTGTTTTATGGTCTTGTGTGACACTACTTCTGGGGAAATGTAAACAAATGTCTGCTCATCTCAGTTAGGTAACCAATGACAGATCAACGTAAGGATACTAGTGAAGTCCAACTTGGTGAACAAATGAGTTTGGTTAGGAGTTACTTACAGGAGCAGAAATGACTCAGAAAACCTGCATCACCAAAAGCCCACCCTCACATGGGTGACAGGTCCTGAAAGCAGGAAACCTGGAGCACACTGCACAACTTGCAGGCAGCTCAGCAGTCTGGAGAGGGTCCTTTCCAGGTAACTTAGTTGGTTTGGGCCTCTTCTAGGCAACTTGGGTTGTCTGAGAGTGTCTCTCAGCAGCTGGGGGAGTCAATTTCAGGGACTTCTTGAAGCTACTGAGTTGCTTTCTGAGCTTAAGGATGGAATGTTTCACCTTCTGTCAAAACATCGTGCTCTCTACCCAGCTTCCCCCCAAGATGGAAGGGTTTTATCTCACGGAAGAATTGGTATAATGTGTTTGTGTTTGACAATTATAATATTCAACGTGTTTTGTATGTATATATCTGCTTCTGTTTGGTGTTGTTTCTATACATTTGGGTTTTGAGCATGATTACCCGTGATTATGTGGTTTAGTATATTTGTAGATAATCTTTTCTCAGAGAAATATTTTATTTACGTCTGTCTGGTGTCTTGGAACACCACCAGTCTAGGCTCATTTAAATTGAATTTCCAGACTTCTGGTTTATTGAGCTTGCTAGATGGTATAAGTAGGTTGCAAAAAGAATGGAAGAACTGGCTGACTTTGGCTTCACATTTTCTTTGTTGAAACAATCATGTGTATGAGATGTTGGAGTTGAGGGTGATGAAAGAATTTACTCAAGTTATATCAGTACACAAATGACTTTTTTGGTTTTGTTTTATTTTTGTTTGAGGGGACAATGTCTCATAGGCTGGCTTCAAATTCCCTATGTGGTTGAAAATATCCTTGAACTCTAGTTTCTCTCGCCTCTACCTAAGTGCTACCATACCTAGGCAAGACAGGTTTACTGAGCACTCTGCAAGAGAGTAGCAGGAGGGCGGAACTGCCTATCTTAAGATGTTGGACTGTGGGACTGTGACTTTTTTATGTAGGAGACCTCCTTTTTTTGTTTGCTTCTGCCATGCAAATGAGGGCAGTTCTGATTAGCCAGGGTTTGACTCATGGTGAGGACTCGAGTTGTAGGGTGGCGGCTCAGTGGTACAAGATCTGATTGTTCAGTCCCACCATTTCCATAATGTCCCTGAGGTTTCTTTGTCCCATAAATCTTCCCCGTGTTCTCCCATGACAGAACAGAAAAGTCAGTCTTTGGTATTTGGGTGAAGGTCGTCTCTGGATCTTCTTTAGGCTGAAAGGAGTTGTAGCACTATTGCCTACTGTAGCTGGGCTTTTGAAGGACCATGTGGAGCATTTAGGAAGGGAAGCTGATTAGGAATGGCTGGTGTAGAAATGCCTGTGAGTCTTTTCTAAAGGGTTTAAGGGAAATGGATTGTCTAATGGACTTCGATGAAAATCTGTGTTGAAATGTTATCGTTCCTGGCATTTTTAGATCCTACCCAAGACAAATCTAATCAGTAGTTGAGAACTACAGAGACCTGTATTTGGATACAAGCGGCAGACAGATTTCAATGAGTGAATGCAGAAAGGGAAGCAACAGGATAGCCATCCCAAAGTGTATTCCCCAGTCATCCAGCCCTGGAACGTGCTCTCAAATTTTGGCATCCTAGTCTGTGAGTCTTTTCACTGTGTTTTGATGTATCCTTGACTGGTTTTCACAAACACAATAACCTTCCTCTAAAACCATACACATGCCCATTTGGGTCGCATTAGGAAATCAAGACCATGGTGGTTTTAAAGGACTATGGATGTCAGTTAATTGACTTGGCCTCACAATGCCTCCAAAGCAATTGAAATGTCCTCTAGACTTGCTTAGTTCAGTGGAGAGGGCATGATGGGCATAGGAGACAAAGTCAAGACCAGCTGTCCTGATGCCTATTCCTACTGTTATGCTAGTTCCACTTGTAGAGGGATTAACTGAATAGCTCACTTTGGTCAAACTGAGCCAAAGAGAGTTACTGGAAGTTGTTGATTGGCAATACAGATTTGGATGCTTAACATAATATATGCCAGGATACAGTGTCAGTCTACTTGGTGGGAAACATGAGTCTCATTTCAGCTATAGATAAAGAAAACCCCTTTACAGGTAGATGGTAATATACCAGATAGAAGAATTCATATAAATTTGTGTCCATGCTCTTGAAGAATATCGACAGGCTAACGTTAACCCCAAGGAGGGACTGTATAAGCTGTGTTGGTGGACTAATTGGTGAGTGGATTTTGTTCTCCTACAAGAAGTAAAATTGCCTGGAATCTAGGAGTACCCAGTTATTAGAGTTATTGAGTGGAGTGATTTGTAAGTAACTGTGGGGGAAGTTGGAAGTTTTGTTATCCTGGCATAGGAAGAGATCAAGGCAGGAGTTGAGAGGTGAACATACAAAGAAGAAATGTGAGTTTTTGTTTTGGGCAGCCCTTGTCTCTAAACAACTTGGACCTGACATCCATCCCTGGGCTAATCCCTACTTTATAGTATGTATGTATTGGTATATGCTGTGCTTTAGAGATAGGTTATAGTTAGAGAGGAAGCTAGGGAAGGTACCAAATGGAATGGAGAAAAAAATCTTTGTCTGTAGCCTTGATGCAGATTGGGGTTTGAAGGAGAAACTTGACATTGGAGAGAACTGAGTGCAAAATGGGGATACAATCTCAAAGTTAGAACACTGAAAAAGGAAATTACTGAAAATGTATTACCCCTATCTCAGGTAATGAGCATCTCTTATATGTCAGGGTGTATGATTATTATGTGAATTTGGGCTCATTTGAGACACGTGGCCAGGTAGGCAGGCCTGTATTTATGGGGGGAAGGGGAATAAAAAGCTACTGGTTAGTTGTATAAGAATATTCCTGGGCTTTTAAGATGCCAAGGGCCATCTTGAGTACGGAGGGGTCAGAAAAATTTGAGGGTTCAGTCATTAAGGTAGGAGTCAACTTGAGGAGCAAGAACACCGTTAGAAGTGAATTGAGAAAGACAGGAAGAACTGGGCCTCTCAATGCTAGTAGGAATAGGATGAGGTGGAAACCTACAAGTGAAACCCTCTTGTACTGTAGGGAGAGACTGCATGGCATTTTAGAGAAGCTCCAGAAATTGTATGATCTCATCTTAAGTGAAATGTGTGAGGTCACCCTGGGTCAAGGACGAGTTCTCTGGGTTGGGAAGTAGTGTTTTCTTGAGTGTTAGAAGGAAAAAAGGAGGGAAGATATTTGAGGACAGCAGTAAAATGTGGTGAGGGTCACGTTCATTAGTTTGAGTCTTGAAGATAAGGACTTATATCTCTTAGCATCTTCTTGAACAACAAGTCCATATACCCAACAGGCTCCTAATTGAAGTAGGCTGGTGAATTGACTGAGGAGAAAAATCCCTGGAGCTTCACCAAGGTGAGAATTGTGAGTAAAACTTGGGAGAGAGTGCAAATGAGTTACAGGGCTTAGTTATGCTCCCATGGGAGAACTTTGAGCTGCACCGAACCACCAAGTGTTTTCTTGTTATGCTGAAGAGGGGGTCTGGCTTCAGGATGTAGTTATCTTGATAATCATTAATGACATTGATGGTTTCTTCCAAAGATGCAATCTACTGGGTTAGATAATGAGTGTCCAATAAAAACATATCTGTTTGAAATAGACTCACATGGACTAAGATATGCTTTAGATTTGAGAGTAATTTTGAGGCAGGAATTAGCTTCTGCAGGTTGTAAGAGAGAAGGGCCTATGGAGAAAACTACAATTTGCTCACATATGGTATGGTAGAGTTTAAAAGGGAATGTGAGGATTAAAGTGGTGAGGCCAGGGACACTAGAGATGAGAAACTAAGAACTTGCAGTTGTGTGAGATAGCCATGAAGGTCTGATAAAAGGTAGACAGGCTCTGAAATGCAGGGTCAGTGCTGGCAGCTGGCTGACTGGCTAGCTTCCATGAGACCAACCCTCACCTCATCGCTTGAAAACATATGCTGTGCACTATTGGTCTTTTAGATATTCATGGCTCTAATGCAACTAATTGTAACGATAGCTTCTAATAAAGCCTCCACCTACTTCAGGAAAGAGATCCCAGACCACCCCAAAGATAAGGAATTAACTAAGAACAACTATAGCTACTTTTTGGTAATTGCAAGAGGGAAAAAAGAGAGCTTAGTATTATAATAGCATTTAAGACATGTGCAAGGCCATAAAATAGCAAAACTGGCCAGGTGACTAAGAGTTAGCAGACCTTGAAAGACAAATGCCACGTTTTCTTTCAAATATGAATGCTAGTTTTGAATCTTTAGATATGTGTGCTTCATTTGAAAAACACACACAGGTCAGAAAACGAATAAGGAGCTACAGGGGAGGTAGCTTTCAAAGGAGGGCAGGTTGAATGTAGTGATATAAGATGGGAAAGGAAAGTAATAGAACAGGAAAGGTTAAACGGGGTATAGGATGGGAAGGTACAGTAGAAGAGTATGATGGCCATGGATAACTAACACTAAAGACTTTTTGAAAGAAAATCACATGGGAATGTACCAGTGTGCCGTGTCATATATATATATATATATATATATATATATATATATATACATATATATATGTGCAAAAGAGTAGAAATGGAGTTGTACTATAATGGGGGAACAGTGTCCCTACTAGACAGCACAGGCTAGCAAATAAAAAGCCTAGTGTCAGGAATGGCCAACATTTTTGGAGCTGTTGGTCAGGGGTGTTTAATAGACCTTTAAACATTACTGGCTATTGCATTGCTCCTGGTTACCCTCTAGAACTTGGCAGTAAGAATCTATTGCTGAATACACTATATACTTGATTCATAAAACATAGGGGAATTAAGATGTTACTGACATGGAGGCATCATCCCCACTGGCTAGCTTTCACAGTGCTGGAAGGTGCCCAGTACTAGAAGAGAAAAATAATCATCAATCTTACCCAGCTGTGAACCCTGAAAGCTACAATAAAGACTGGTCTGGCAAGATATGCCCAGTAGGGTAATACTGGCTGAATGTTATGGAAATAATCAACCACCTTCTGGTTGGATTTAAAGTGCGCTTCACAACATTGAACCCCTCACTGTTACTGTTACCAGGGCCAAGAACCTGTGACTAGGCAGGTCAAGGCCATTATTATTATCCTGCTGAAGGGGCATCATATTAAGGTGACTCCTAATGACTTACTATTAGTACATCTCTCAGTCCTTATCAGAGAATCTTCTCAAAGCACATGGTGATTAACAGAGAGACCTACAACTGGTCAACATACAAAGAATAAGAGTCTGGAGGTTGCCTCATTGCTGGCTGAGGACCTATTGGCAATTGATAGTTGCTGGGAGAGGAAGAGATGATGCTTTGTAAGCGTGTGGCCTTCACGTAGATTGAACACACTCTAGGGGATGGACCTAACCCCAAGAGTATTTGAGGAACGCAAATTGGATTGCTGGGCTTTTATAAAGCAGAGGACATGAAGTTGAGGGGCGGGTAGGGATGTAAGTATAGATCTGAGAGGAAATGGAGCAAAGTGTGAATATGATCAAAATACATTGTATGAAATTTTCAAAGAATTAATAAAAATATTATTTTTATTAATTATTTTTATTTTATGTATATGAGTGCATTGCCTTCATACACCCATGTGTGCACCATAAGTGCACCCATGTTGTGCAATACCCAGTCAGAAGTCGGTCAGATTCCCTTGGAACTGGAGTTACAGACAGTTGTTAACCGCTATGTGAGTGCTCGGAGCTGAACCAGAGTCCTCTGCAGGAGCAGCCAGTGCTCTTACCTGCTGAGGAATCTCTCCAGCCCAATAAAAATATTATTTAAAAAAAGAGTCAGGCAGTATTTTCCTCTTTTGGAAACCCCTCCCACTGTCAGGTGTTTCTCTCACTTTTTTCCTTAATTTCTTACTCTTCCTCAATTCTGTGAGAATTATTTTATAAATATTCATTTATTAATTTTATTCTATGTGTACAAGTTTATTGCCTGCATGTATGTATGCCATGTCATGCAATACCCATGGAGCTCAGAAGAAGGCATCAGATCCCCTGAAACTGGAGTTACAGATGGTTGTTAGCCACCATGTGAGTGCTGGGTACTAATCCTAGGTCCTCTGCAAGAGCAGCCATTGTTCTTAACTATTGAGCCATTGCTCCAGCCCTACTGTAATAATTCTTAACAAAGCCTGCTTCTGTTTTGTTTACTCTTATAACAGTCCACATCTTAAATTCCTTTGACATGAGATAAGAGACTCAGAATTACTGTTTCAGGTTGATCTTTGATGACCATGAATGTCTTGCTCCATAGGTCCTTGGGTCATGCACAAATGGAGAGAGAAAGTCCCTTCATACTCAAACTGCTGCATCAATATGAGACCTTAGGAATGCCACTTGGAGGAGTGCTACCCAAGGTTGTTGATTTCCTGTATTAATTTATTAAGAAGTCTTTTAAATGTCTTATTGGTCCTCTCTGCTTTCCTTGATGATTGGGAGAGTGTGGTCATATAAATAGTACTTTATTTGAAGAACCTCACTAATTCCTTGTGTTATTTGTGAGGTGAAAGATGGACCATCATCTGATTGTGGAGAAAAATGGAGACCAGTCAGATATGGTGGCTCATGCCTGTAATCCCAGCACTTGGGATGTAGAGGCAGGAGGATCTGGAGTTCAAAGACATTCTCATCTGTGTACTGAGTTTGAAGCCAGCTTTGGCTACATAAGCCCCTGTCTCAAAACAGTTCAACAACAACAAGCAAAAGAAAGGAAATTGGAGATCAAAGTAGAGGGCTGTGTGTTCAAGAAATGTTACTGTGAGCTCTGGGACCTTTTTAGCCCTACTGGGAAAGATTTCTGTTTACCTAGTGAAGATATATACAAGGATAAGTAAGTATAGAGGTTCCTTGTATTGGGGAGTATGGGTGAAATCCATCCACCAATGTTCTCCTGACAATGCTCCCCATATTCAGATGAACTGGTGAAGTGAAGAGGTCAGTGAACCCTTTCTGGATTTATATAACAGCATATTAGATAAGATGCAGAAATACGCAGCACAGTCAGGGGAATTCCCTTACCCATGAATAAAGTCTCAGCTATGTTGTGGCGGGCATTAGCTCCTAGGTAAGTAGACTGTTAGAAGCTGTTTAGAATCTTCCATTGGGAAAACTTGGAAAATAGTTATTTGGTTCTTTTAAAAATCATTAAAATTTTATTTATTTTATTTTAAGAGTATGAGTGTTTTGCCTGCAAGTGTGTAAGTGCACACAGGCTGTTCAAAGCCCTTGGAGCTCAGAAGAGGGCACTGGATTCCATTGGAACTGAAGTTACGGATGGTTGCTAGCTGCCATGTGGGTGCTGGAAATTGAACCCAGGTCCTCTACAAGAGCAGCCAGTGCTCTTCACTGATGAGTGATCTCTTCAGCCCCATAGTTATTTGACTCCTTTAACCAGTCTTTGGGTGAATGAGTGAAACTTTTGGCTAAAGTTTCCTAACCTTCCTCTTGATTTAATATTGGTAGGCCATATATACCTAGAAATACAAAGTATGTCCCATGATTCTCTGAATTTCCTCAGTGTCAATTGTCATGTTCCCCTTCCATTTCTAATTTTATTAATTTGAGCGCTCTCTCTCTCTCTCTCTCTCTCTCTCTCTCTCTCTGTTAATTTGGCTAAAGGTTTGTTGCTCTTGTTAATTTCTTCAAAGAATCAATTATTTGTTTCATTGATTCTTTATATTGTATAAATATTAAGCCCATATTTCCCATATTTGCCCCTAGATGAAGGGTATTAAATGGGGGAGATAGTGGGATAAGTTCAGCCTTTTGTGATGACATGGTTCTGGCAAGCAGTCAGATCTAAGAACTTCCATAAGGATGTCAATTGAATACCTGAAAACCTAGACGGCATCCAGGATATAAACACTGCCATCAGTGAACCATATGACCTCAAGACCTGGGAGAATGGTATCCTGAAGGTCTCATCTGGCATTGTAGTTTAGATCTGATTTCTAGGTAAGAGTGCTGGAGTTAGGGGGAGGAGATTGTGCTTGGAAAAGAGGCAGCCGTGTTGACAGGCCTTATGCTAAGGGGGATCTGCTATATGCAAATGTGGCTACCAGAAATCCAGGAAAAGTTTTACAGTGTAATATATCTAAAACCTAGTGGGCTGTAAATACCATGATTATTTATTCCAATTTTAACTGGTTCTTTGACCAAATGAAATCAAAGCTCGGAGAAATGGAGGTAATCCTTGAGTGACTAGGTATAAACTTTTTATCATGTAGGTTACTGGACTAGTGGATATCCCCAGCACTTGGGCAAGGGCTCCTGGTGTAACTCCCCGTCTTTCATGAGCATTTAAGGAGAAAGGTGTTTTGTTGTTGTTTTTCTTCTGTTGTTCTTATGGTTGGGCCAAGGTGGGGGCAATAGTTTGTGAGGGTTTGTAGAGCCTTATTAATCAATATCAGGAGTTCAATTAGAGGCTCATCTTCTGGTCTCTGTAAGATCTCATAAAGAGCCTTACCTATGAGTTCAAACTGAGAAACCCAGATTCAGCAGTACCTCACTATTCTCAGAAGGAAGTATAGTTGCATGTCTACGTGCATGTCTAAGATAAATATTTTGTGATGTCTGGAAAACTGTTGGGTGCCTAGAGTTACCTGTTGAGAAGTTATTTGTACCTCTACAACCACAGGAAACAATTTTATGGTGTTTAGTTTGGAGATTTCTTTGTCTGGGTAGCAGATAAGCAGGTCATCTACATATTGAAGGAAGACACTACTGGGAAAGAGCTATAGGGTGAAAGGTCCTTAGCTAAGATCTGGCCAAACAGGTGGGGGCTGCTTTGGAAGGCCTGGGGCAGGACAGTTTGTGTTAATAGTTGGCCATACTAGGAGTCAGAGTCCTACCACTCAAAGGCAAATAAGAACTGAGGGTTAGGATGTACTACCATGTGAAAGAAAGTCTCCTTTAGTTCTAGGACTGTAAACCAGGAAGTCTCCATGGGAATTTGTCCTAAGATGATATAATGGTTTGGTATAACAAGGTGTATAATAATCACAGCCTCGTTAATGGCTCTAAGCTTTGTACCAATTGATAGTGCCATCAGGTTTCTTGAGTGCCAACATGGATATGTTGAAAGGGGAGTAACAGGGCAAAGTACACCAATGCCCCCAAATTTATGAATCAAAGATTGTAGTTCTCTCTGGGCTTAAGCTTCAGAGGATATTGGGGATGTCCAGAAAAGGAACTGGGGTCTTTAAGAAAAAATCTTATGGAAGTTTTAGACACTTATAAGCTAGGGAGTAAGATATCCCATATCTCAGGGAGCACTTGTTGGAAAATAGAGGTGTCTATACTAGTAGGTGCCTGAGTGTGGAGGTTGAGCAAGTGCGATTAGGAATATTGAGCCTGCAGTTTTGACATTAATGTTAGAAATGAGTTTTAACAAGATGCCACTCTAAGGATCCTAGGACAATAAGGTAGCACTAGGAATGGATGTGGAAAGGTGTGCTTTTCTATGAAGCATACCAGAGGGAGTGTGAAACTGCCTTGTTAAAGTTTCCCTTCAATTCCAGGGAGACAGATCAAGGATGAAAAGGTGGGTCCAAGGAGTTAGTCATGAGAGGACACATGGTCCTGTATAAATTAAGAAATTAATTTTGGCTCTTGCTACATTCACCTGAAATTATTGGAGTCTTCTGAGACTACAGGCCCTGTTAATCAAACTGAAGGGAGTGATCCCACATGGTCACCTTATAATCCAAGAACAGAGTCAGAGATAACCACTGATCCCTGAGCCATAGGGCACCTGGACCTGGAACATTTGGTATTGGGATGACCATCCCTTCTGAAAAAGATCGGCATTTTCTCTTCTAATATCCTGGTGGAGCACCTGGGTTAACCTTGAAAGAAACACAGAACTTAAACTGTTGTTGTGAACCTGGTCTGTCACTTATCACATTCCATTTCCTTCCTTCCCTTCTGGACCTTGAAGCATCCTTCTGGTTACTGAATACCAAGAAGACCATATTTAGTAAAGTGTTGAAAGAAGCTTGGGATTTATTACCTAGTTTAAGAAGTTTTTGACTGATATTTGGGAAGACCTGGAAAATGAAATGGACTGAGAGAATAGTAAGGCTTTCGGGACTCCGTGGATCCTAGTTAGTATATTTACTACATAGCTTCAGTAAATCTGTAGTGGAATAAGCCTGGGTTGTCAGCTGGGCCCTGGGCTATTTCTCTCAGTTTGGTATGATTAAGAGGTTTTATCATCCTCTATTTCATACTTTTCACTAAGCATATGAGCATGTAATTACAGGGCTTTCTGACCAGATCCCTATTCTGATAAGTACCTAGGATCTGTTTTAGGACCTGCATCTTCCCTCAGAGGAGCCTTCAATGGGTCACAGTCCATTGTTTGGCCAATGACCAAATGTGGATCTTTTCCTCATAGCACAGCACGTAGTTTAAATAGCGTATATATCCTGCCAAGTTAGGTCAAAGGAGATGGTGAGGGCCCCAAATTTCTTGAGAAATTGTAGAGGTATTGGCTAAAAGTCCAGAGTTACACTTCTATCTGGGCAATGTCTAATATGGGAAGGGAACACGGATTTTGATAGTGCCTGATTCTTCAGTGGATGCCTAATGGAGGGGATATAGGTCTCCTCTAGCAGCAGGAGGTGTTTGATCCCTAAAGAATAGGATGTGAAGGGGAGAAATCACCAGGGTCACTAGGATACTGGGCAGAGGAACACAGAGTTGGGGAAATCAATAAGGACAAAGGAGGGTCAGTAAGAATATCCTTGCCTTCCTAAGGCCCCAAGAATCTGGCTGAACATGTGCAGCAGGTTTTTCTCAGATTTGGATCTTGAAAGGAGAACAAGAACACTTGATCATGTAGAAGGGCTGAAACAACTGGAGATATAGCTCAGTTGGGAGAGTGCCAGCCTTGCATGTTGGAGGCCCTGGGTTCAACCCCCAGCATCATCTTAAAAGAGGATGGAGCCACACCAGCTTGTAATCCCAGCATTTCAGAGACCTTCACAGCAGAATCAGTTCAAGGTCATTCTTAGCTTCAGCTAGTTCCTGGATAATTTGAGGTACACGAGACCCTGTCTAAAAACCCAAAAGTCAAAACAAACAAAAACTCAGAAAGTCTGAAATAGCGCAAGTCAAGCTGAAGAATAGTACTATAGTTGACTGTACCATTTAAAGATCATTCCTCTTGGTCCGGGAATTTGCACTGTCACCAAGCCACATTACAAAGAACACAAGAGTTTTTTTTTAGGGTTCAAGGATCCAAGCATTCCCTTTCTTTCTTTCTTTCTTTCTTTCTTTCTTTCTTTCTTTCTTTCTTTCTTTCTTTCTTTCTCTTTTCTTCCTTTTTGTCTTTCTTTCTTTTTCACTCAAGTTTTACATTTGTTTAGTGTGTATGTGTGTGTGTGTGTGTGTGTGTGAGTGAGTGAGAGAGAGATCAAGCATGGCAGCAAACCCCTTCACCCACTGAGCTATCTTTCCTTCCTTCTTTCCCTCCCCCTCTCTCTCCATCCCTCCTTCCCTCCATCCCTTCCTTCTTTAATTCTTTGGATTTTAAAAAATATAATCTCATATAGCCCCAGCTGACCTCAAATTCCTTATGGAGCTGAGGATAACCTTGGACTTCTTGATATTCTTGTTTCCACTTCTTAAATTCTGGGATTATAAGCATGTATCGTCATGCTTGGTTTTACTCTGGTTCTTTAGAATACCCAGTGGTGGATCTGAAGGGATAGAAGGAGCTTGTTCCAAGGTGAGACAAAGGATCAGTAACTTTAATTTCTAATGGGGAGCTCCTCCCTAGGAAAAAGGATCTGAGGTGTGCACACAGGAATTAAGGTGCAAGTTTCAAAACCTATTGAAATAACTGACAGGTTCTCATGGATTGGCACAGGAACTCATGCTTGTAATTGTAGCACCCAGGAGGCTTAGGCAGGGAGATTTCTGTGAGTTTAAATCGTGCCTAAGCTTCATAGTGACTTGCAAGCCACCATAGGCTACAGAGTAAGAACCTTCCTCAAAAAACCCAAAACATAGTAAATCAAAAGAGACAAAACCCCAAAGCATCTTATGGTACAGGATCAAAGGTTAAAGGGCATGAACACTAGATAAATAGTCCAGGTTAATCAAGGGTTCATCAGCAATCTGATGTTATGGGGAAGTTCTCACATGTGCAAGAGTCCGTCTCAGGACACCTAGTCAGAAGGGAAGGGAAAGACAAACCATAGAATGTAGAAAGCATTCACGATAATGCATGCAAATAGACTCAGGATGAGCGGATGCCACATGGTGCACCACTGGAAATGAGGATTGAAATAAGAGACAGGAAACAGTCTCTTTCTCTTTTACGCTACCCTATCTTAGGACTGCAGATCTCAATGAGAGTTGCCCTAGTCATGGATCATCTATCTCCAGGGGAAGAGTGTCCTTCCATAGAAAGAGCTATAATATAGGTCTGTTCCCTTGCCCCTGAGGGCTGTGAAAGTTGTCTGTGAGAGTAGTGAGACTTCAAGACCTTCCGAGAGTGACTCACCTAGCCAGGAACCTCAGTTATTACTGAACCTGAGTTATTCCTGAACCTTAGTGGAGTCTTCTGAGGGCTCCAAGACAGAGACAGTTCCTAGAGGAGCTCTGACTCCTTTCCCCTAAGGGAAGTGGTGAATATGTCCCAGAGCACAGGGACCTTCCTGATCCTGCAAGGAAATTGCCCTAGCCATAGGCTGTCAGTTGTCTCCAAGTCCCTACATAGGTCACCAAATGTCTCAAGTCAAGAGAAATGGAAAAAGAGAGTTGAGGTTACCTGATCTCCATACTGGCAGCTAATGCAGTGGTTTGGAATCCCCAATGGTGAAGAATTCACCCAAGTTAGCTTTGAGTAGAAAAGATAATAACTTTATGAGTACCCTGCCAGGGAGCAGTGGGCAGGGCAGTGACAGAATAGCCTACCTTGAGGCTGGACTGTGGCTTTTTTTATATGGAGGTTCTCTTTTGGTTCTGCCATGAAAATGGGAGCAGTTTTGATTGGCCAACACTTGACTCTAGGGGGGGCCACTGAGTTTCTAGGATGGTAATTCAGGGGTACAAGGGCCCTAGGTTTAATTGTCTGTGCTTCTCAGACTTGTTTGTTCCCCATAGGGAACCCATTATACTGAGTTAACTCTGGTGTATTGGCTTCTTATGTAAGCAAACCCCAACCCAATGCTGTGTAAAAGGTCATATTGTAAGCAAACACAACTTAAATCAGAAATCACCAACTAAAACCTAAGTAGGTGCTTTCAACTAAAATGATCTTGATAAGCTGACTTTTCCACTTCAAACAGTCAATTATTTCCTTTTCCTTTGCTTCATGAGTTTGAGGATAGCCTAAGCTATACAGCAAGATTGTGTCTCAGAACATCAAAAATAAACACATATCTAGACATTTGTGCAAGGGAATGTCCTTGCCTGTCACTCTGGTTTGGTTTTTCTGCTTCAGGCTTTTTAAAAAAATTACAGTTTTAGCATTTTTATAGTTTTTTTGTATCTTTTTGACACTTTACATACTTCTATGAATTCATTTCATCTGTACCCTCAAAATTACTAACATAGAATTGTTCATGTCATATTTTTATTATTTTAATCTCTGTTCTACCATCTTTTACTTGACATTCTGTCACACGGGGGTCCTTGAACTCCTGCTTCAACTTCTCAAGTGCTGGTGACCACAGGTATGGGGTGCCATGCTCAGTTTACATGCTATCTTTGCTATTACTACTACTACTACTACTACTATTATTATTATTATTTTCTTTAAGAATGTCATTCAATGTATTTTGATCATTTTTCACCCCAACTCCTCCCAGATCCACATCACCTTTTGTTATCTACCCAACTTTGTATCCTTATAAAAAATATTTCATTTTTTATTATTTTTATTTTATGTGTGAGTATTTTGCCCGCATGTATGTAAGTTCACCACGTGTGTGTAATGCCCTCAGAGGCCAGAAGAGAGTGTCAGATTCCCAGAAGCTGGAATTACAGATGGTTGTTAACCACCACATGGGTGTCGGAAATTGAACTGAGGTCCACTGGAAGAACAGCAAGGGCTCTTAACTCCTGAGGCATCTCTCCAGCCCTTCATTTATTTTAAACTGGTAAGTGCAATTTGTGCTGCCCATATACTCTTCAATGTGTGGCTATCAACTGGAATGCAATTGACCTGCCAGGCACTATATTCTTGAAGAAAACTTACTGTCCCTCTCTTAGTAGCCATAAATTGCCAATAGCTCATTAGCTAGGGATTGCCATTGTGTGCACTTCCCTTCTCCATGCTGGGATTTTGTCTGGCTTGAGTTTTCACAGGTCTTGTGCATACTGTCATAATCTCTATGAGTTCATATGTGTACCTGCTTTGTGGTATCTGGAAAACACTCTTTCCTTGTAGTCACCTGCTAATTCTGGGTCTTATACTCTTTCTGCCACCTCTTCTGAAATAATCCCCAAACTTTGGGAGGAGAGGTGGGATGTAGGTGGCCCATTTAATCTCTGTGTGCTGAGCAGTTGTGGGTCTCTGGGTTAATTGTCATCTACTGATGAAAATTCATGTTTGTGCTTTTTTTGAGACAGGGTCTAACTATATAGTGTATATTAGCCTCAAACTCATAATCTTCCTGCCACATCCTGTGGGCCGTAAGTACAGGCATGTGCCATCACATCTGGCTGAGGTGTACAGCTTTATTATAATTTTGTTCTAATATTTCTTAGTTTTCTTTATGGTTACTTTAAAAATATTTTAGTTATTATTTTTATTTTGTTTTATGAGTGTATTGCCTCCATGTATGTAAGTTCATCCATGTTGTGCAATGCCCATGGAGGTCAGAAGAGTGTTGGATCCCCAGGAACTGGAGTTTCAGACAGTTGTTAGCCACCATGTGGGTGATGTTTTGGAACTGAACCCAGGTCCTCTACAAGTGCAGGGAGTACTCTTAACCATTGAGCCGTATCTCCAGCCCACCCACAGTTCCTTTTTAAATTAAGGGTTTGTCTATGAATACATAATTTTATTGCCAAATACATGTAATTTTATTATTTATTGTTTTCTTATTAATTTTAACTTTATTACATGAATATTTGTAACAATATTTCATAAAATAACAATGAGTTGTGCAACTTCAAATATTGAAGCAACCCAGATGTCCAATGACTGATAAATGGACAAATAAAATATACAGAATAAATATGTAATTAAATCAAAGTAATAATTGTAGCTACAATAAAGGTAGCTAAGTGTTGATATGTGCTTTAGCATGGCTGAACCTTGAAAACATGTTAAATGAAAGAAAGAAGACTTACACTGAAATGCTATGTATTATATGGTCCCATTTATATAACATTCCAAGATAGGCAATTCTGGCTGTTTTTTGTTTTTTTTTTAAGTCTTGTTCTTTTACTTTTTATTTTAAGATAGGGTCTCATGAAGTTGCCTTGACAGGCTTGGACAGAGCTTCTGCCAGTCTCTTCAAACTACTCAGACTGTCTCCACCAATCTGGTTTAGGACTCTGGGAAACATTTCTGTCTGCTACTTTGTCTTGGTGTGACTTGTAGTGGTGAAGGTATTTGCTTCCAGAGATGCCTGAACTTTAGGGCTGTTAAAGTGGATCCTATTTCCACAGATATTATTTACGTCTAACTTTTCTTCAGAAGAACTGGAGTTTTTTTTTTTTTATCATCTACTGTTGTTGTCCTATGAACTACCTCTTTCTACCAGCAGTTCCTTTCCCACCAATGCCACTTGTGCCTGCAGTTTGGCGAGTTTTTCCTGGTTCATGATAGTTTCTTTCATCTTGTTGGAGTGAAGTGGAAAGAGGGCCTTGAGCAGAACTCAGTTTCGTGCTCCAGGGGTAATGGACAGACCAGCTGCGATACAGAGCATACATGGAAGGACGCAAGGTGGCAGCTTCTGTTAATTTCTTTACTAAGACAAGTACTGCTCATTTAAATGAGTGGTTGGATCATTTGGTAAGTGACTCAAAATAAGTCTATTTGTGTTTTACAGTGTTCATTAATAGTGATAAGATCTATGAAACCTTTTGTGTTGTACTGTGGAATAACTTTATTCAAGGCCAGTCTTCGTCTAAAGCAAACATGTGAACTTGGTACAACTGTTGAGAGCTGCTCAGAGTCATACTGCTCTGTGAGGCTTATCTGTTTCTGTGATGAGAATCTTGGGATATGTTTGTCTGTTGAAGTAAGAAGCAAGTTCATCTGTGGCTTCATCATAAGCAACGTCTTATCATTAGGGTCTACTGTGTTTTCATCATAGACTACTTGGTTGTCAGTGATCTTGGGTATACGGCTTGGTGGAGGCTTATCACCAAGAGCTCTCTTCAGTGTTTTCTTAGCTACCAGCTTTTCCACCGCATGAACATCATGACACTGTTGTTGTTCTTAATCTCCCAAATACTGAAGCCTGGGATGGGGGTGAGGGCAGCCACTTTGGGGGTTGGACCCAGTTTTCTGTTGCTCCATCCCCACTAGCCATTGCCTCTTGAGGCTCTTCAGCAGTGGTTTTCCTCTGCAGGCTTTCTTCCTAGCTCCACTACTCTTTTTCCTGGCTTTTGCCATATTGTTTGATTGTGTGTCAGGGTTAGGGCCCTTTGAACCTTCCTCCATGTATGTTTGCATGTTGACTGATGTGGTCTTCTGCAGGTCTTCCTTAGGCAGCCATATTGTTAAGATTTCATGGGTGCAGCATTCCTGTCATATCTAAAAGACACTATCTTGCAGCAGGCGTCCTGACCCTCAGGCTCTTACAATCTTTCCACCCCATTTTCTGAGATGTTTCCTGAGCCTTTAGTGTAGGGGTTGTGTTGTAGATATCCCATTTGGGGCTGGGCACTCTTTTCATTTTGATCAGTTGTAGCTCTCTGTAATAATCTTCATCTGCTGCAAAAAGAAGCTTCTTGGGACAGGAGAGATGACTCAGTGGTAAAGAACACTTGCTCTTCTTGAAGAGGCCTCCATTCTGTTCCCAGAACCCACACTGGACTGCTCACAATCATGTGCAACTCCAGTTCCATGGGATCTCATGTCCTCTTCTGGCCTCTATGGGCACTTACATGTATGTGGTTGGTGTAGATACATATACCCAGTCCCTTCCCACAGAAAATAATAAAATATTTTTAAAAGAAGTATCTTTGATAACGGGTAAGAGTTGTACTTATCTGTGGGTATAAGGATAAGTATACAGGAAGAGGTTGGAAACTATATTAATTAGGAAAATAGAGTTGGTAGGAAGTGATATTAGAGGGGGTTGCCTTATTTTTTCTTGAGACAGTCTTCCTAGGGAGCCCTAGCTAGTCTGGTTCTCACTATGTAGGCCAGGTTGGCTTTGAACTCATGACAGTCCTTCAGCCTTACTTACTCAAGTGCTAGGATTACAGATGTATGCCATTGTTTCAGGCTTGTATTTTTTGTTTATTTTTTTAAGAGCTAGGTTTCATCATGGCATTCTCAGGTGTCACAAGGCTTTCTTTGTTCCTTTCCCCTCACCACCTCTGCCGACCCATGCTCCCACTTCTCTCAGTTAGTCACTCCTCCTGCTTATCACATGTATTTTATCATGTTCTCTATTCCCCATCTCCCTTAAAATGTCTCCCCTCCATGAACTCTTTTCTATTTTTTTGACCTATACACACACATATGAACACATGTACCCATACACACACATAATTTTAAATTTAAGTTCTGGATATAAGAGACAACTATTACAAACATGGGCTTCTTCTTTGGTTTTTTGAGACAGGGTCTCCCTGTAGTCACAGCTGGCCTGGGACTTGCTATATAGACCAGGCTGGTTTTGATCTCATAGAGCCTCTGCCTCCCGTGTGCTGGGATTAAAGGTATGCATCACCACCCAGGTTTTTAAATTGCAGATGAGATTATTACAACCATGATTAAATTATACAGCTTGTTTTGTTCACTTACATGCCTTGGAAGTATTTTCGTGTTAAACTAAAAACTATTTTCTTCCATGTATATATATTTCTTATTGTTTACTTATATAAAAAAGGTCCATAATAATGGTCATTGCTGGAGTTTCCAGCTTGTGATACTATGAAAAATGCTGTAGGCCTTATGTTTGTCTTTATTTTGTGTGCATCTGTAGTTAAATCCATAGCATAATTTTGTTAAAGTAGAACTTGTGAAGAAAAGGTACATGAATTTAAATTTTAGTAGACATTGAAAACTTGTCTTCCAAAATATTCATAACAGCATGGTGTGGAAGCATATGCCCATATTATTATGGAATATAAAGCTGGAAAGTTGGGAATTCAAAGATGGTTTGGTCTACATAATAAGAACTTATCTCAAGAAACCAAACCAAAATGGATCCCACACAACCAAGATACACATACTATTTTAAATTAGTTCCACAGCTGGCTAGGGGAACTAGTTTTCTTGTCAACATCAGTTTTGAAGAATCTTTTAAAGCATTTCCAATGAGATGAAATGGTATTTCAGTACAGAAACAGACTAGAATGCAGTTAAGAATAAGGTTTTCACTGGCTTAGGCCTGTAACTCCATCCACTCAAAAAGTAAGATAGGGGGATCATGAGTTTGAGGCTAGCCTGGGAAACTTCGCAAGACTCTGCCTCAAAATGCAAAACAAAAGGGCTGGAGTGTGTAGATCAGTGGTAAGATGATCACCTAGAACGCGAAAGGCCTTGTGTTCTATCCCCAGTGCCATAGAAGAAAAAAGAATGAAGTTTTTGGTCGGAGCCTTTGGTTTGGATTCTAGGCACACTTTGGATAAACTCTTTCACCTTCCTAAGCTTCCGTTTCCTCATCTGGAGAATGAAAATGACGTAATAATATGTAACCTCAAGGGGTGGTGGTGGTTGTAAAGTCTAAGTATATGAATCAGACATAGACAATGTTAATGTATTTTGTTTCTCTTGTAGTATTTAACATTATTAATTTAAAATTCAATTTGTTTTGAGACAGTCTTGGTATGTAGTCCTGACTGGCCTGGGACTCATTATATAGACCATCCTGACCTCAAATATGTGGCAACCCTTCTTCCTCTGACTCCAGAGTACTCAAAATTGTTCCTACTAAGAAAACAAAAAATAAGCTGAGTAGTTTAATGGCCTGATCAAGCTCTTTGATGGTTGAAATGCAAATTCACTCACATTTCATTCTTAGTAATTCTGTGTGAAGCTGGTTTCCCTCCTGTGGTTAGAGCTGGTTTAACAATGTTATAGATAGACAACGTATGATTGGCATGTGTTGGGGCTTTGCCAGAGGTCTGCTATCATACTGTGCTATTTTTCCCCCTTGTGGGTACTGTGGAGGCACCCTGGGCCTCATGATTGCTAGGTAGCTTCCCTGACAGACATTGTTCTATACCCTCATCTCTTGCTTTTCTTCTTCTTTAGACAACCATTACCCGTATGGTCTGCATCCTCTGCGTATGTGGTATGTCCACACTGCCAGTGTGTGCGTGTCCACTGTCTGTGTAGGGTGTGTCGACCTCCTTGAATAGTGTGTATTGTGTAAAACTTATTGCAAATTTTTGTAAAAGTCCAGCTAATATTGCCCTTAGTAGCTCAGGCTTATGTCATGTAACCAAACCAGCCTGAGGCAATCCTCCTGCCTCAGTCTTCCAAGTGTTGAAATTTCAGACATGACCTATCATATCTAGATTTTTATTTCATTTTTTGAAGTTCTGGTTCTGAGAATCAAATCCAGGGTCTTATGTATGCAAGCTGGGCAAACGCTCTGCCGCAGGCTGCATCCCTAGCACCCATCCCCTTTTGCAACAGGTGCTCAATAAGTTCCTCAGTCTGATCTTGGATTTGGTATCCTCCTAACCCAGCTTTTTAAGTAGCTAGGATTACAGTTCTACACTACAATGACCAGGTTTTAATTTTTGTATCTTAATATTTACTCTGAGTATATCTGCACATTAATTTGCAGTCAATGACTTGCTGTTCTGAGCAGTTGCTTTTTGTTTGTTTTTTCAATATATATATTTTTTGAATTTTTATGCATTTCATATAATACAATCTTAATCATATTTAAATCCCCTCTCCTATCTGCACTTCCCATACCCCCCACCAGATTTCATGCTTTCTGTCATACATGTTAAGGCCTAGAGTCAAGTTTATGTCTCCAGATGCTGCTCCAGTGTCACTCCCTTAAAAAAAGAGCAACTCACCTAGCAGTGATCAGTTGCCAGTAGTTCCTTGGCTAAGGTTGGAGCCTCCCGTTCGTTTCCCCGGTTCTATGCTGGGCTTTTGTCTGAGTTTGTATGGGTCTTGTACATGTTGTCACCATTGCTGTAAGCTTACATGAGCAAGTTCCAGGAGGCCTGAAAGACTGTTTCCTTGTGGAAACATCTCATCTCCCCTTCCTCCTCCTTCTTGTTTCCTTTATTTTTATATTTTGAGAGAGAGAGAGACAGAGAGAGAGAGAGAGAGAGAGAGAGAGAGAGAGAGAGACTGACTCACTGAGTGGTCCAGGCTAGCCTCAGACTCTAATCTTCCTGTCTTCGTCTTCTTGGTACTGGAATTATAGATGTGCACCACTATGTCTGGCTGTACTATCTTCTGAGATAACATGAAATAGGGTTGTACATCAGGCTGTGCTGAAATGGCAGGTACTTATACTTTCTTGGGAACTGAAAAGTAGCATAGCTGTGCCTGTATTATCCTCATAAAGCTTCTAAATCAAAGTGGACTTTGTGTGTTTTTATTTGTAACCATCGCTAACTGGGAATCAAACTGAAATGAAAACAGTCATGAGGAAAAATAATCTCCAGGTCTTTACTAATAAGTGGTTTTGACATGGCTCTGCTGATGTGAAAGTGGACTAAAAATGATGAATCCAATGAATACAGAATTTACTGGGTGGATGGTACTTGAGAGATGGTTCAGGGGTTAAGAGCACTGGCTGTTCTTGCAGAGGACCTGGGTTCGGATCCCAGCACCCACATGGTCATTAACAACAATCCATAACTCCAGTTCCAGGAGAATCCAACACCCTCTTCTGACCTCCCTGGGCATTGCACAACACAGATGCACTTACACACATGCAGGCAATGCACTGATACATATAAAATAAAAATCATAAATAAAATATTTTTACAAAACAATTTATTTATTGCGTGGATAAAGGTACTTACCATGAAAGTCTGTCAATTTGACTTTGATCTCTGGAATCCACATAAAGGTGAAAGGAAAGAAGCACCTTCACAAAGTTGTCCTTTAACCTCCACATGTGTGCTGTGGTATACACATGCTCAGGCATGCATGTACACATACACATATCATATGTGCACACACAGGCATACTTAACAATAATAGGAATTTGAAGGTGGGTAAGAAGCCCCAGCCTTAGCAGAGGAACTAATTGCAATTGATAGCTGCTGTGGGAGAGGGAGACTCAGTTTTCTTTAAGGGTGTGACACTGGGTAGGCTGACCATACCCTAGGGGTTTGATCCACAACCAAGAGTGTCTGAGGAACACAGTTTAGACTGGATAGGCCTTATAAAACAATAGAGAGCATCAAGTGGGAGGGTAGGGAGGTGGGGTGGATCTGAGAGGGGATGAGGGAGGGGTCTGACTGTGATCAACATATATGAAATTCTCAAAGAAACAATAAACATATTATTTTTAGAGGATTTTTTAGAGGTCCAGGGTGTACAGTTCAGTAGTAGAGTGCTTTCCTGCTAGATTCAAGACCCTGGCTTTGGCCCCTAGAACTACAAGGAACAAAGCAGCAAACACAAAAATTGTCCCCAGAATTCTAGTGGCTATGTAACAACATGAATTGAAATAAATACAGATTGTCACTATGCTGCCCGGGCTGATCATGAAATCTTGGACTCAAATTATTCTCCTGCCTCAGTGTAGAATAAAATAGACAAACTTTAAGGCTATAAAAAGAAGGTTTTTTTTTTTCACTAAGAAACACAGAACAGAGAAACCCAAAGGGAAGTGTAAGTAACTAAGTGGAGAGTTGGATGTGCAGAAAATTATGGAAGGAAAATTTTCCTTTCAAATGTTTGCGACTTCTAAGCTCCCAAAAGATTTTAAACTTTGGCTTTGACTAAGGAAAGAAACTAGGCCAACTGCAGTGAAACCAGAGAACGGGCCAGCGCCCAAACTAGAACTGGGAATCATGCCAATAGTAGTAAAGGCTTTAGGCCAGACTGGGACCAAAGACAAGGCTAGAAGCGTGGTGGGGCTGCATGCCGTTGGGCAGTGTGCTTTATGTCCTGCACTGTGCAAGTCTGGAAATTCTCGAGTTGAGCACATGTAGCATGGGAGCCAGTTCTGTTAGCCTGTGCTGTTCAGCCTTTGTTAATACTCAACCTGGGTTAATTTCAAATCATTTTCTATAGTTACCAGCAAGTGACCCTGAACTATTTTTTCCATGTGAAGTTCCAAGCATGTCCCATCACAAAAACATCAAGGGATGGAGCTTAAATGCTTATGAATTAAGCTGAATTACAATGGCAAAAAAGGGCTTCAGATTCAAACCTGGATTTAAATATCTAGTGTATTGTTTGTTTTTCTGGTGATCTGAGTGTTCATATGTAAAATGAAGTTGACAATAGAATCTTCCTCCAAATTGTGCAAAGGAAATTAGATCACTTTTGTAAAGTGCCTAACTTGAGACACCAGTCTTTGCCATCCCCTCCTTCCATGCTCACCTATATTTTCACACTGGTTTCTTGTACAGAGAAACTTGACGCAGGCCACATAGCATCCCTATCTTCTTTACTGACTCGCAAAGGAAGGCATGCAATATTCCAGGACACAGACTTTAGGATCCTTGAAGTACAGAGACTAGAAGTACATTATTTCATATGTTCAGTATTCATATCTTTTAAAACACATTTAGCAGATTACTGAAGCAGAAAGAACGGGATTTAGAAAATTACTTTTTCTTTCTATTCTCCCATACGATTTTTAAAGTTCTTTTCACTTTTTTATATATGGAGACTGGTAAATGACTAACAACAAGCTTTGAAAAGAAATACCTTAATGAAGCTAACTGTGGTCTAAGATGGCAAAATGAAGCAGAAGCTGGCATAATATGTTGATATTGAATATTTACTTTGCTGTCTTAAGCAAAATTTTGCCTTTCTTAAAGCAAAATTTCTTTAAGAAATTTCTTCTTTCTTTCTTTTTTTTTTTTTTTAAGACATGGTCTTGCTGTGTAGGCTCATCTGGCCTGGAACTAGCGATCTTGTCTGAGCATGACTGAGCTTGTGTTCGTGTACCACCATAGTACACTTAACATCTGTTTTCCTAATTTCTCCTTCTTTCAATTTGTGAAAGTATTGGGAAATGACAGGAGGTTGATCCTGACTCTGCTGACTGCTTCATTATGTTACAGATTTAGTTCTGATTCCAGCCTAAAGGACAGACTCACACACAGCAAGCTGATAAATATCAAGACATCAGCTAAATCAGGTTGAAGAGCATAAAGACTTGCTGGAGTTCTACAATTCTAGGTTGGAGTAGTCTGCTTCAATGACTAGATCCAGGGTTTCAGGTTCTGGTTCTTAAGCCCCCAGGGAGAATAGTGACTTCATTTTCTGAGAATATCCAAAACATATTAAGCCCATGACAAACTGTGCTAGTGGATCACAAGCTCTGTTGGGAATCAAAGCTTTGGTCTTTAGCATGCCAGGGAAGTCTCTACAAGTGATCTATACTCCTAAGGCTAGTTTTGTATCCAAATGTAAATTCCTTTTGGGAGAAGCATGACTTTTAGTTTTCCTATGACGATAATGAACAAAGATCATTTTGTGCTGTTTTATCAGTAAGATCATTTTCCTAAGAATATCATTGTGGCTAATCTGACCCCTTTCTACCTCTGGTGTTATTCATCAAAACAAGAAGCATGAAAGAACACTTAGATTCAACTCATATTAAGGAATTATTATGTTCCAGCATGTCTTCATATATCATCTGTAATTTAATACTTAGACACTTTTAAAAATATTTATTTGTATTATTTAAATTATGTGTGTGTCTATGTAGATATGTGCATTTGAGTGCAGGTGCCCAAGGAGGCCAGAGGCAACAGATTGCCCTACTTCTGGAGTTATAGGCAGTTATGAACTGCATAATGAGGGTGTTGGGATATGAATTCCAGTTCTCTTCAAGAGCAGTATGAGCTCTTAACTGCTGAGTCATCTCTCCAGCCCCTCCGAAATTTTTCACACAATAATGGGAATCAAACTCAGGCTCTTGAACAAGAAATTCCTTAGAAAAATTTTTGAAGGTGTAGTTATTCCAAGTGAGGAGAGATTAGGTGACAGAACAATGTAAGGCTAGAACTTGACTTGATTTCAGGCCTAGATTGCTACAAACTGTGTTCTGTCAATAGCATCACAGCTGAAAGGGAGTAATGGGTTAAGAAGCACACTATCTTTTATTATGACTGTGAACATGTATTTCTTTGACATACAATAAGCACAGGGGAAATGGGATATTTTTTTGAGACAAGCCTCCTTCTGTAACCCAGGCTGGTGTCAAATTATCCATTTTCTAGCCTCAGTCCACATCTCCTGAGTACTAGGATTACAGATATACACCACAATGCCTGTCTAGAAATGTTATTTTTCTCCTCCAATGTTTAATTATGAAAATTTAAAAAATAAGCATACAGCAACACGGAAAGATTTTTCTTCATGTGTCTCTCTGTTTTTCTTGCTCTCTATTGATGTATCAATTCATCTTATCTTTCACTCATTTCAAAGTAAAATACAACTTTGCCTGGTGACACATATCTGTGATGAACCTAGCATTTGGAGAGTGGAGGCAGGAGGATGAGGAGTTATTAGCCCAGCTAGCACGGGCTAATAAAGTTGAGACCTTATCTCAACACCTTCCCTGCCCCCACCCAAACCAAATAGGGGTGGAAAGAATTCAGTTTGCTTTCTTGGCAAATCCTGCTTCCATGTTTATTCACATGGATATACTTTTTATTGCTAGATTCATATCAGTTGTAACGAGTGGAACTAGTTAAACTCTTACTGGCTGTTAGAGACTGGGCAATTACTGAACCTCTTAGAGTCTCTTGTTTCTCAGGTAATCATTGAGGATAATGATTACAGTGGAAGTTGTCTTTATCTTGGGGTATGCCTAGCTATATCATTTCATTTAGGTGGTTAAAAGCAAAATATCATAGATCTTGTGACTTATAATCAACAGAAGTGTATTTCTATTCTGGACATCAAGAAGCCCAGTATTGGTACACTGGCAGACTCACTGTCTGATGTAGATCCTTTTTTTGGTTTAGAGACTGCTGGTTTTTTCTCTTTTTGTGTCCTCATGTGGTGGAAGGAAAAAGGCCACTGAACTCATCCCATTCATAGAGTCTACCTTATGATCTAATCATATCCCAGAGTCTATGTGTCTTAATACCATCACTCTGGGGTTAGGATTTCAATGTGTAACTGGACAGAACTCGTTCATCTCTTGGTGAGTGCAAATTTTGTAAGTAAAACCAGGAGATAAAGGAATGGAGAGGAATTTCTTATCACAACAAGTTCAAGAGCACTGAAGATAATTTCTAATGCAGTGTCTCCCCAGCCAAACAAAGCAAGATGATGCCAGGTGCCATGCCAGTGACTGAAGCATTCAGGAGACCAATGCAGGAGGATTGCTAGTTCACGTTACACAGCTATACTCTGTCCCCAAAAAGATTAAAAAACAAAACAAAACAAATAAGCAGCTTTTGGTGGAGAAATTCATACTTATTCATATAGACTCGCATAAAACATGTAAGGGTGAGCTCATTCTTGAACATGCTCAGTTTGAAGTCATGCTTCATATCTGGCATGTTAAAAAAGGATGACAAAAATGTCTGTCCTGGTAAGATTTAATATTGAAACATTCAGTTTACTCTAGACCACCTACAAGGGACAGGAGATGTCAGTGTTGGCTGGTTCCTTGTACGTTTTTCTGATGGGCCTTATTAGGAATAAAAAGTGACTTCAGAGGCAGTTTAGTCAGTAAAGGAGAGGCAGGTTTATTATTTTCTACAAGCATAGGTAATTGTCCCCAAAAGCACATAGCTGTAGGTTAACAATGTGATTTTTGATGGTTGAGAATATTCATTCCATAGCAAAGTACACTTTCCAAGTACTATGAGGTCACCAGAGGTGAAAGGGAACCTATTTCCAAATCCTCAAATTCTTTTAGAATCATGTCCTTAAAGCAATCTGCCTTACAATTCACCTCTTGTTTTCTTTTCCTACCTCCCTTTCCCAATACCTCAGAAGGAAAGTATGCTTCTCAAAGGTTGGAATCTTACTATATTGCACATGTGCAAAAACCCTTGGGGCTGAACAGAGCCACCAATATTTTAGATACTGAGGTTGAAAAAAAAAATGAGGCTGAGGAATGTTTTGTTTTGTTTTCTTTTTAGAGGAATACCTTCTAATCTCAAGACCCTGTAGCTTCTGCCTTCCCCATAGAAATTACATTTCCAATCAAATTTTGTTTAGCAATAATAATCATAAAACATAATCCTTTTGTTATTTTAGGAATCTGTCTGCATAATTGTAATTGTTCTTACTCAGTTCAGAAGATCTTTATATGCAGGAATCTTATAGAAACCCTAAAGACATATCAAAAATAATTTAATTTCTATTTCTGGGCATATTTTTGTCATGGAGGAAATCAATATGGTAATCCATAGCTGACTTCTAGTATAAAAATATATTATGATAATACCAAATGTATGTATGGGGAGTATATAATATACAATTTCTAGGAGAAATCAAATTGTAAAACAATGTGAAAATTTTCAGGGTTAAGTGAGGATTTACAGGTTTTTTTTGACTTTGTATGTTTGAGGTTCAGTGTCAAATATCTTTTAAAGTGTTGGGCATGGTGGCACATACCTGTAAGACAAAGGCTACAGGATTTCGAGTTTAAGACAAAACTGGGCTAAATAATGAGTTCCAGAACAGTTGGATTTTGATACCCTGTATAAAAAAACCCCAACAAAACAAAATAAAACAAAACAAAACTAAGAATGGTTACTGAGTGAATGAATAAATGAGTGACTGCTACAAGGAAGCACAGTAGTGTGGAAACCGCTGTTCAATGCACAGCTTCCTTGAGTAACAGCATTTCTCCACCCACAGAGCATTTAATGTCCACTGGGTTTTTTTTTTCTATAAAATATAATCTTTTCCAGTTTTTAAGTTTTACTTTGTTTGTAACAGTGCTGGAGTTCAAATTCAGCCCTGATGGCATATACCTATAATTCCAGCACTGGGGACAGAAAGAGAATTGTCTTGAGTTTCAGGACCATCTAGGCTATATAGTGAGACTCAGTCACCAAGACAATGAACAAAACAAAGCAAAACTCTAAACAAAACACCTCTTGAACATGCCAACTGAGTGATGTGTAAACCGAGTTACATCCCCAGTCCCTTTTAACCTTTAAAATCATAAAAGTAGGAAACAGGGCTGGAGATGTAGAGCAGTTTGTACAACACTTGCTAGTATTAGCAAAGTCCAGAGTTTGAGTCTAGCACGTCAAAACAAACAAAAACAAACAAACAAACAAACAGAAAAGTACAAAACCTGGGCCCCTCTTTCCTTGAAGGGTGATTGTGAACTGTGTCTCTAGAACTAGCTAGGTGGGGAAATTCTAACTCTGCCATTTAACTAGCTGTGTGTCTTCAGGTAAGTTACCCTCTCTTTGACCCAACTTCTCCATTCTCAAATGAGTATAATAATACCAATCCCAAATGATTGGTTTGAGGAATTGTGAAGTGGTTATATTGTAAGATTATACATTAATGGTATTGTGGGCCAAAGAGTGTCCCTCCCAGATGTCCATGTCTAAATCATTGGAACCTGTGAATATGGTATTTTAAATGACAAAAGGGACTTTGCAGTCATGATTAAATCAGGATCATGTGATGAAGTGATGATTCTGGATTATCCCGTGGACTTAATGTAATAAGAGTCCGGAAAGGGAGAATGGGAAGCAGAAGAGTCAGAGTCACAATAATATAGCATGAGAAAGATTGGACTGACTGTTGCTGGCTTTTGAAGACTGAGAAAGTAAACTCTAAGATTTGAGGGAAGTTTCTAGAAGTTACAGATGGCAAAGGAATGGAATCTTTCCTAGAATGTCCAGAAGACTGTGGTCATTTTGACATCTTGACTTTAGCCTAGTGAGGTTCGTTTCTAGCTTCTAAGTTCTATAACTTGTAAGATAATAAATACATGCTAATTTAAGCTACTTAAATTGGGGGAAATTATCACAGCAACTACAGGACAGTAATACAGATGGGTTAGCCATTATTACTGCTTTGCCCAATCCTTTCAGTTCTGGCTTTTCTTGGCATAAAGTAAAACCTTTTGCAAAGTTAAAACGGATCTTTTTTTTTGTCCTACTGCATATTGTTTTTCAGCTTTTTCTGACCTGCAGCTACTCTTAATTTGAGAAAGCAGCTGTTTTCAAGAGGATTCCCTGTTCTCCTAAAGTAGAAAACGGGCAAGAGGACTCTTAAATAAGCTGCAAGACTATATCATCTTCTTTTTACATTCTCCACTAACATATGGAAAGTTATATGCTTAGGTTATCAGTCTACACACTGACTGGGATCACTGAAACCACGATCTCAGAGCCCAATCAAGAAAAAAAGTAAATTCTATTTATGACCTCTGCTTCTTAGTCGGGGAGTTCTGAACCTAACAGAGATCCTACAGTAGGAGTTCATCCTCATGGGAATGAGAGTCTTGTACTGGGAGACATAGGAAAGGAAGGAGGAAAAGAAGTGTTGGTAGGTCAGGAAAAGGGTTAAGAGAGGAAGGAAAAGGAAAGAACAATCCAGTTGAATAATGGGAAGTGAGAGACAGCTTCCCATCATCCATCCGTCTGGCTTTCTGGTGCAGTTATGAAAACTTGGCGTCCACCCTCGGGGCCTGGGGCTGCACACCTGTCCCTTCGGGGTGGCTGAGCCTGAGGCAGGCTTGGGGAAGCAGATATGGGAGAGCGGCCACTCCGGAGGGGTGGTGGGGACACCGCAGGGAGGAGTCATGGGACGTGCGAACGGAAAGACTACAACTCCCAGGCCGCCACGCTTTCCAGTTGGAGTCCTAGGGCGCTGACTGCTCCCCAGTTTCCGTAGGGAAGAGCCTGGCTACCGCAGCTATTGTGCCTCGCGCTGTTGCCCTCCTCTTCCCGCTTTGGTGTCGGTGGAGGAAGGCTACGTTTCCTTGTCACCCAGGCTTAACTCTTTAGACGTCCAACCGGACAGCCCGCCGATTCCCTGGGACTAGGAGGCTGTCTCGGCCCGACCCGGCCCGACCCGGCCCGGCTCGGCGAACAAGCCGGGTGGAGTCTGGAAGGACAGCCACAGGGAGCGGGCGCACTAGGTCGCAGCTGCGGCTCTGAGAGCGCGGGGCGGTGGCGCTGGCTTTAAGGAGGGGGAGGGGACTGCGCGGTCCGCCGCGCGGACCTGGGCGAAGGAAGCCTCGCCTGGCTGGAGAGCGCAGCGCGGACAGGCGGTCACCGCGCCAGCGCTCACCCTGCCTCCACCCTGGGCGGCCCGGGGCGCAGCGCTGTGCATCTGGGGAGGCGATGCCCAGGGGGCGTGCTGCTCGCTAGGCTGCGCCCCGCCGGCGTCCGACAGCGTTGGTAGGCTCTCTCAGTGATTTGGAGCCGCCGCAGGATTGCCTGTGCCAGCTACACCCCAGCCGGCGCTCCCCAAGTGTCACCGGAACAGGTACCTGTCTTCCAAAGGGAGGGAGGCTAAGAGCCGCCTAAAACAGGGACCTAGGCGCAGGCCACTCGGTCTACTTGTCCTGTGCCACTGATGGTTTCGCTCTTTGTCTCCCTCTTCCGCTCCCACCTCCGCTTTCAGAACCATGGGGCATCCCCCGCTTGAGTTCAGCGACTGCTACCTGGACAGCCCTGATTTCCGCGAGAGGCTCAAGTGCTATGAACAGGAGCTGGAGAGGACCAATAAATTCATCAAAGACGTGATCAAAGACGGCAATGCGCTTATCAACGCTATGAAAAGTAAGTGGAAGGCTTCCAGGAGTTGTTTCCCCCGAGTCGGTGGTTCTGGCCTTTCCATACCACAGGGGATTGGGAAGATTTGGAGTGACTCTCTACCCATGTCTCTGAGGCTAATGAATTTCTGATCTCTTCAGAGTGGGGTCAGTAGATGTGGAAAGCCGTGCTTTTAACTTTGGGCCTTTCCCTTTAGTGATCCTGACTTGATTGGTAGCTGTGCCTGGACCTCCTTGCTTTAGTTACTGTCACTTAGCAGATACTTAATCAAAAGGACAATCTGCCTGTACTGTCGGACATGCTCAGCACCTTTGTCTGCCACAAGGTGACATCTGTGCTGACCAAGGAACTACTACAGCACCTCCTAAAGAACTGGGAGTTAAGGTCAACAGCTTGAGCATTTTGTCCTGGTCTCTGATTACTGCAGAAAAGTATGAGGGCAGCAAAATACAAAATTACCCATGCCAAATTGTTTTCTAAGGAGAGCACCTTTGCCCAAGTGAAGTTTTTTTTCTTTAAGATACTGAGCTATGGCTTAGGTCAAGGTCAGCCGAAGCTCAGGATTGTTGGTTGACTTCACATGCTACTGAAATTCTTCTTCAGTGCCTAACAAAGACCTGTCTTCACTGCAGGGTCCAGCCCTGGGTGTAAAATACAGGGAAGGGTGTGGAAGTACTGTAATGAAAGAACCTTACTTGGTTTTACTGTCTCAGTGGTCTCAGTGCACTCAGTTGTGGGACTCCATTTCCGTCCTCTCTGTAGGTTTTTATTTCTGCTAGTTGACAGGAGGTTCAGAGAAAAAGAATAGCAAACATCCCCGATGAGAGGATAAGCAAGCCAACCCTTTGCATCAAAGTATATACTCAGAAGAAGGGAGGGTAGTGATTGAGGGAAGTGCTGATTAATTTTTTTCTCTTCTTGGCTGAAAGATGATTGTGAAAGGTAAAGTCATTGGCAAGGGAGTCCCTGTGTGCTTATAACTTCGTTTTGAGCAGATCTTATCTCCAAAATGCTGTGTCTAGGTCAGTGTGGCACTTTGTGTAGGGCCACTTCAGCCAAGCAAGAGTGGAGAGAAGCCTGAGAACTGCTGCAAATGGATTTCTTGTGCACCTCTTCTGATTTGTCATTGTCTGGCCACTTTGGGTACGAATCTGTAAATTTTTCAAGTTCTGTTTAAGTGAGTTTGATCATTTAATCAAACTGTGGCCTGATCAACAATAAACTGGTAACACCTTAAAGATGGAATTTATGAAATGCTGATCCTTGCAGACTTGTAGGCCAGGATTTTGAATATGTCTCCACTGATAGGTGGGGGATGTTGAGGTTGTGCCACAAGTGGAAAGTTGAGGGCTCACTGGACAGAAACAGAGGAATGTTGAGATTGTTGGTTTCATCTCATAGCAAATTGCGTGCTGCAGTGTTCACTGTCAAAGAAAGCTCATTAGAAAACTGCTAGGAAGGGGGTATTTTGTGAAATGTGTGATGGCTGAAAGTGTTTGTGCTAAAAATGATCAACCAAATCATATCAGAGATTAAAATTTATAAGCCAGAAATTCAGTTCAAGGTAACATTTGGGACACAAGAGAACATTTTTGTTTTTCCAGTTGTGAGTATTGAACCTGGGTCTTTGTAGATGCTAGGTCAATGTTCCCCCCGTTGAACTATACTCAGGCCTTGGTGTTTGGAGACAGGGTCTCAATATGTTGGCTGGGCTGGTCTTGAACTCTTGCTCTTCCTGCCTTAGAGTCCCAAGTGCTGGTTTACAGGTGTAGCCCACTATGGCTGGTAAGGCTAAGGGGCAATCAGTGGGGTTTTTTCTTTCCATCTTTTCTAGGACTGAAGGTGGGACGAGCCAGCAATCATGCAAGCTCAAGTCTTTGCACATTAGTGAGATAGGGCTAAATGATAATCTGGGCTAGAGGACTCTTTGGTACTTGTGGTTTCTGTTTCAGGATCTACATAGCACCAAATAGGATGGGTAGAGAGCAAAACCCCATAACTCATTCATGCACCATTCCTTTCCTTTACGCTCCATGGATTCTAAATACTTCTGTAGCTAGAGGCAGAAGTGCAGTGTTTCCTGCTATCCTGACTACAGTAATGTCTGTCCTCCCACCTTGCTTTCTTCACACTGCCACAGCTCAGCAACTCACTCCCTCAGTATAGGGAAGGTGAGTGGAAAATGCGGGACTGCTCTCCCTTTGTGTGCAAGAAAGAGGAAACAAACCTTCTGGGATTGGCTTTAGAAGACCTGGCTTTCAGTCTTGGTTTCCCCATTTTGGTATCTGGAACAAACCATTTCATCTACAGATGCACTTCAAAAATTAAGAATATGTTTTAAGGAAAGGGAAATGTTAACTATCCAATTTGTTTTATTTGTGGACATTTCATGCATGAGTACTGCATTTATGTCATTTCCACCCCTCCCTCTCCCCTCCAAATTCTCCCATATCTGCTCCCCCTTTAAAATGTGATTTATAACTTTTGGAGCATAAGGTGATTATAAGTTAAACTAATAGAAAATAAAACCACCATCACTCAGAAAGATGATGACCACACTGCCCGTTTTTCTACTTTTGATACTTTTTTTTCAGTGCTGGGGATGGAGCCCAGCGCCTTGTGTGTTCTAGGCAATCCTTCCCTTCGACCACTGAACTATATCCCCAGGTCACTCCTTTGTTTTTATGTTGGCAGTTTCAGTCCTTTTGATGCTATTGAATATTTGCTAAGCACTAAGGCTTAGCATTATTCAGAGTAAATGATATGGCCCATGACTTACAGCCCCAGGAAATATGAGACACCTAATGTACGTTATATATAGTTCATTGAGCACATACCATCCATTCAGCAAATACCTATGAACATATTATGTTCAAGTTACTCTTCAGATGGTCGTAAGACACAGAGTGAGTCATAGATGAATATTGGTCTCAGGAAGTTCTGAGGTTAGTAGGGGAGTCAAGACATGAGGAGAAACCACTGTTTTCTAAAAGGTGTTAAAATCAGAACCCTAGAATGAGAAGGTGGACATGATGGCATGTGACAGTAGATGGAGACCTCATTTGGTGGGAAGAAAGAGGAAAGCGAAGGAGGAAGTAGCATTGGACCTGACAGAATTATATAGCACTTAGACTTGTTAAACTTTTCTCTATGCCAGGGATTCCATATTTTTTAAAATCCTGATATGCCAGATTTTATAGGCAGGAATTGCAGAGAAGGTTTTTAAGTTTGAGCTGTTTTAGGAAGATTCATCTGAGAGTGATGTGTAAAGCTTTAGCAATTTACCACAAGCATCTGTGACTTTTTCTTTGGGGACAGGGTCTCCTTTTATAACCCAGGCTCACTTGGAACCTACTGTGTAGCCCTGGCTGGCATTGACCCTGTGATTTTTCTGTCTCAGTGTCTTGAGAGCTGGCATAACAAGAATGTGCTACCATGCCTAAATTTATTTGTGATTTTCAGACATATTTTGCATGCCATGAAATATTATTGCTTATAATTTTCTTCAGTCATTAAAAATATAGCTAATGATGATACATACCTATAACCTACCACTCAGGAGTTGGAGTTGGAGCTTGGAGAATTGAGAGTTTAAAGCCAGCCAGGGACAGAGTGGATTGCAGGGTATCCTGGGCTATATAGTGAGGCCCTATGTCTAAACAAATCAAAACAAAAAGCAAAACACAAAAACTCCCTAAAAATATAAAAAGCACTCTTAGCACTGCAGGAGGAGGGTGACATATAAAAGTAGATAGTAGGCTGGAGTTGTAGGCTGGAGTTGTTTGACCAGCTGCAGTTTGCAGACCTCTGGTGTAGCTATTTAACTTAAGCCGACTTTTACTGGCAAGACAGTAAATGTGATTATTGGTAGACTGAAATTCCATATCTCACATTTTTTCAATAATTAATTTTACTTTCATGTGATATTAATTATGCATGCTCTGGATTCAAGGATCCTATGCTCAAATGTTGTCAGAGGTCAAGGAGAAAGCAGAGAACTCTGAAGTTGCTGGAAGTGAGTTAATGCCGCTGTAGTGGGAACAGAAAATCTGCCATCCTCACCACCTTCAAAAGGCGCTTACATTCTTAGTTAATTTTTTAATTGGTTTTTTTGAAAGCCTTTCCATATAATCCAGTCTGGCCTTGAGCTTGTGGCAATTTTCTTGCCTCAGTCTCCAAAATTCGTGATTACAGGTTTAAACACCCAGCTATATTCTGCTTTAAAAAAAGTTGTAGCTAACCAAAACCTGTTTCTTTTTTTTTTTTTTTAATGCTGGGAATTGAACCTAGGGCCTCACAGGCTAGAGAAGTGCTCTGCTATTGAGCTGTATCTCTAGCACACGTGAACATTTTTTCATAGACTAGATTGAATGAATTGCAATCCCTGCGCTAGATGATCTTAGCTTTACTAGTCTATGAATCTTGGACTCATATATTAGGAAAAGGGAGTGTGACAGTCTTCAATGAAACATTTTTTAAAGGATTGGGAACTACTTGCAATTTAGCAGCGGAAGAGTAGCATGGTGCTGGTGTTGGGTATGGTGTTACTAAAAATGTGGAACAGGTAGTTGTTCTATATAGCCTGCTTTTACCTCGAACATTCTGTTTCATATTGTCATCTAATAATTTCAGAAAGGAATGATTAGAGTAATGATAGAATCACATTTTTATACCGACATAAATTTTCACAAAAATACTTTAGTGTACATGAGATTATTCACTTGAATAAAATTCAATTTTAAAGTAGCTTTTCAAAACCAAGGATAATGCTGTGTATGTATGCATGTATACACAAAACAGATGTTAGAAAACACACATAATCATATGTGCATATTTTGTCTTTGACTAATAAAAGCTCCTATTTTAAAGAACCCCAAATAGCTCAGTATGGTGGTTTATCCTTGTAATCTCAGTATTCAGAACGTGGTGGCAGGAGGATCAGGAGTTCAAGGTCATTCTCAGGCACATAGTGAGTTTGAGGCCGGCCCGGACTACTTTAGTCCCTGTCTTAGAAAAAAATTAAAAAAAAAATCTATAGGGGTAGTGGCATCCATATGTAATCCCAGCATTTGTGAGGTGGAGGTAGGTACAAGTATAAGGAGTTCAAAGTCATTCTCAGCTATGTTAAGTTTTGAGGTTAGTCTAGGCTACCTGATGCCCTATCTCAATGCTACAAATCCAAAAGATGCTTAGTTTCTTTTTCTATCACTATGATAGAATACTCTGACAAAAGCAACTTAAGGTAGAAAGAGTTTATTTTGGCTCACTGTTCAAGGTACAGTCCATCATGGTTGGGACGGCAAGGTAGCAGGAGCTTGAAGTAGCTGTTCACATTGCATTCATAGGAAACAGCGGGAAGAATACATGCATGTTTGCTGCTCAGCTCCCATTCTGTTTTTTTTTTTTTTTTTTTTTTTAATATAGTTCAGGATCCTCTGCCCAGGGAATGGTCCCACCTGCAATTAAGATGAGTCTTCCCACATCACTTAACATGATTGAAATAAACAAGTAATCCCCCATCTCCCAGGCAATTTTAGAGTCTGTCAAGTTGACATTTAACACTAATCATTACAGCTGTACACAAAGTCGAGAAAGCGGAAATAGTGTAATCTGTGTAGGTTTAATAATATAGTCTTAAAATTTTTAAAGAAAATCACTTTCTTACATTCTACACTTTTATTTTGAGAGTTAATTACTGTTTATTTTGTTTTCTTTCATATACAGTTTTGCATGTTTATATTAAGGCCACCTTTGGGTACTTTTTCAGTTCTCAGTTTGGCATCTGTGGTTACATGCAGTGATTGCTTTCCTGGGAAGACAGATTGCTTCCAAGTCTGCTACCAGCTAGCTGCATGACCTTGAGTAAAGCTTTGATTTGTGAGTCTTTGTTTTCACATTTCAAGGGTTCCATCTGGCTTTATCATTCTCTGATTTCTGTTTAGTATTGCTTCACTCAAATAGTTAAGCAACCTGAAGTGATTCCATCTAGATCAGAGCCAATACATCTTTACTCTAGGAGAGTTGGTCAAGGGGAAACAAAATGGATATATCCATTAGGAATAGATGACTTGGATCATGTGGGCCTACTGGTGCATTTATTGGGTGCTTCTTGGGAGGTGTCAATCTGATGCCTTTCAGTTCTTGCCTGAATAACTATGATGAGGGAGTACCTTTGGGGGTAAGTGTAGTACCATGGTGCACCCTAGCAGTTTTCATATATGTTCTCACTTAGTAGATAGCTTGTCATTATCTCAGGGGTATTTGATTAGTTTCACTGAGCTCATGGAGTTGTTTTAGGGCCCCAGAGTAACTTGATCAATATATTGCTCTGTGATTTGGGACTGCTTTTAGTAAATGTGAAGCAATGTTGAGTAGGATTTAATTAAGTTATATTACCATGTTTGTTAGAGGCCCTCAAGAAGGTTTAAATTCCAAGGTAGTTGGACTGTGGGTGCTGTGGGAATTAGGATGGGAAAGAATGACAATTTATGACAAACTGTATTTATTAGGGGTTCTGGAGTGGCGCTGGGGCAGGCTTGACTTGCCTATTAAGAAAACTTTTCCTATCAGGCTTAAGAATGCTGAAGGAAAATTACTTTTCAGTTTCATTTTTATAGTCTTATTTTTTAGAGCATAGCCCAAACCATTTGTTTAATCTGGCATCTGTTTCTCTAATCAGTACTACAGAATTTTCTTAAAAGCCCATGAGCATCTGGAAACATACACAATTTTCCAGGGAGTACCTTGGAAATGCAAGCTGATTTTCTTCTAGTCAGGCAGAGGACTAGAAGCATTATCGGGCTTACATCAAATGTTAGATTTTTGGGCAATGTAAAGGCAATTCAATCTAAATCAACAAAGGCTTACTAAGTACCTACTATGTGTTAGTATTGTCCTGGAAATTGGTGACTGCTACAGGTTCTGCCCTGTTGGAACACAAAGTAAATATATAATTATCCACTTCAGGAGTTTCATTACATTTGTGAGAAGACCATGAAGAGAAAGTTTGGGTAAGATATATATTCTGCCATTTCAACTTTAAAAATATGAAATTATGATTTGTGGGAGAGAAAAAAGAGCTTAACTATGGCAATGTGCTGTCTGTTAACAAGAAGAAGAAACCTGGGGGAAGGAGGACCTAGGTTGAGCAGACTTCTTTCACCACTTTGATTATGGCCTTGGTAGTGAGCAAGATTCTTTAAGTGAATCAGCAGTGCTGCAGAAACAGGGTGTAGTGTATCTTATGGACTTTTCAGAAAAATCTGAAGCATCCACATCCTTTAAAAATGGATCATAACATGAATGAACATGGTACAAATTTAAAATTTTAAATGTATTAAACATTAACCCTTTTCTTTTTTTGGTGTTTTGAGACAGAATCTTACTATGTAATGTAGACCAGGCTGACCTTCAACTGTCTTTTTTTTTTGAAAGAGGATCTTCTTGTAGCCCCAGCCTGCCTGGAACTTAACCAAGTTGGTATCAATCTTAGAGAGATCCACCTGCCTCTGCGTCCTGAGTGCTGGGAGTAAAGGCATGTGCCACAACACCCAGCCTGGCCTTCAACTTTAAAAATATTTTTGTCTTTTTACTCTCTCTCTCTCTCTCTCTCTCTCTCTCTTTCTGTATTATGTACTTGTTTATGTGGGTGACTGTGAACATGTGTGCATGTACATGTGGAGATGAGAGATTGATATAGGGGTCTTCCTCAATCGCTTCCCACCTTATCTTTAAGTTTTTCTTACATTTTATTTTTGTGTGTGTTTATGTATGTCTGTGGCCACAGCACATGTGGAGATCAAAGGACAATGTACAAGAAGAGTTAGTTCTTTCCTTCTATCATATAGGTCCTGGAGATTGAACTCAGGTCATCAGTCATATCACCAGCCCCGAGACAGGATCCCTTGATGAGCCTTATGCTCAGCATTTTGGCTAGGCTGTCAAGCTAGTAAGCTTCAGGGAGCTTCCTGTCTCTGTCCTCCCAGTGCCAGGAGTACAGATGCATGCCACCACACTTAGCTTTTTATGTGAGTGCTGGGGATCCAACTCTAGTCTTTCTGCTTGTGTGACAGGCACTTTACTGTCTGAGCCATCTCCCCAGCCCTTGACCTCCAACTTTTGATTATTCTGGTTCATTTTCCCAAGTGGTGGAACTAAAATATGCCACCATGCTCTGCCTCTTTTCCTTCTTTTGTGTCCCACTTCCATAGTTTTTCATCCTAGAGGCAAGCAGTATCAATAGTTTGTCTATCCTTTAAAAATGACCTTATTTTTGTACTTCTTCCAACTTCTGAATGGGTTCTATTATAGGTAAATTCTTAGCTACTCTTGGAGATTTCTTCAATACTATATCTGGATGAGGCTAGGCATAATGGTGCATACCTATAATCTTAGCTCTTGGGAGACCGAGGCAGGTGGACTGGGAGTTTGAGAGAAGCCTGAGGTACATAGAGAGACCCTAAACAAAGTAAAAACTAAACTAAACCAAACCAAGCTGACAGATCAAGCAAAAACTCATAGCCCCCAATTCTGAAAGAGTATCAGAGGGGGTGAATGTGATTAAAGCACATTATATGCAAGGATGGAAAAGCCAAAGCAACTCCTTACATTGTATAATCAATATATGCTAATAAACCCCAAACCTAAAGCAAAGCTGAAAAGCAAAAATACATATATACTCAACAAACTGGGTATAAAAGGAAGTTTTCTCAAAATCGTAAAATGCACACGTGAGAAACCTACAGCTAACAATGTAATGAATGGTAATAGACTGGATGCATTTCCTCTAAGATCACAGACAAGTTAAAAGTATCTACCGTCATCATTCCTATTCTTCATTGGACTAGAGCTTCTGAATAAGGCAATAGGCAAGAAAAAAAGAAATAAAAAGCATTCAGATGGGAAGAAAGTAATAAAACTTTCTTTAGTAGCATAGGATATGATATTCTGTATTGAAACCATAAAGAATTTACAGAAGATTACTCATGGTAATACTTTTAGCAGGTTGTTGGATGGATGTAGCATCAAAATCAAAGATCAGTTATATTTCTCTACATTGACTGATCTGAATTTAAATTAATTAAATCTGTTGATAATAGCCCCCAAAATAAGATAGTCTCAAATAAATTTAAAAATTATTGCATTTGTTTACCCATGTGTGTGCATGCATAAAAGTCAGAGGACAGCTCAGTTCTTTCTTTTCACCCTGTGGGTTCTGGGGACAGACCTGAGGTCATCGGGCTTGAAGGCAAGTGCCATTACAGACAGAGCCATCTCTCTGGCCCAGTTACAAAAAATTGTAAAGACATATAAGACCTGTATACTTAAAAATAAAAAAACATTCTTGAGAGCTGGGGGCAAAGTGTAGTGGCAGAGTGCTTGCCTACCATGTGCAAGGTCCTGAGCTCAATTCCCAGCCCCACAAAAATCATTGATGAAATTAAAGAACTACTAAAGGAAAAGATAACCCATGGTCATGAATTGAAAGACTTAATATTGCTATGATGATAATATTCCTTAGTTGATCTACAGATTCAACACTACCCCTAGGAAAGTGTTATCTAGCTTTGTTGTGGAAATCCATAAGCATCTTATACTGTGGCTCAGGCTGCCCTGGAATTTGCCATGTAGCCTTAAAATTGTGACAGTCTTTCTGCCTCAGCCCCTTGGGTGTTGCGATTTCAGGTGTGAGCCCTCACATCAGGCAAAATACATAAACATTTTAACATTAATATGGAAAGGATGGTATCCATGTCACTCAAAACCATCTTGAAAAAGAACTTAATTGGAGAACTCACTCCACTCAATTTCAAAACATTACTAAGCTACACTAATGAAAGCACTGTGGTATTGGCATAAAGATCAGTGAAATGCAGTACCCAGAAGTAAACCCTCACATTTGTGGTCAGCGGATTTTCATGAAGGCTACCGAAATAGTTGAATGGAGGAAAAGGAGAGTCTTCAGCTTATCGTGCTGGGTCAACTCAACAGGTTATCCACATTCACTAGAATGCAGTTGGATCCTGACTTTGAAACCCATAAAATTAATTACAATGACTCTCAGATACTTAAAAATAAAGAGCTAACTAAGAGCTAAAACTAAAATTCATTTTGAAAGAAAACAATGCTTTAAAATTTCTTGAATTTGGATCAGATGACAATTTCTTACATGTGATACCAGGTACCAGGATACTAAAGGTAAAGTAGATAAGTTGGAGTTCTACAAAGTAAATCATTTTGCGGTGGACAAAATTTCATTCAGAAAGTGAAGAAATTGGACCCATTTATCTTGTCTAGAACATGAAATACTCTTCTACAGAACGGGAAAAAATGTTTGAAATTGGTAAAAGACTTAAATGCAATATATATACACAAATATGTATATGTGTGTGGATATGTGCTTATAATTCAATAAAGGAACTTTTGGCAATTGATGACTTCTGGGAGGGAGAAATACAGTGTCTTACACGGATGGGGCTCTTGGTAGGCCCAGCAGATAGATCCACACGGAAGGACATTTGGGGACAGAAATCAGACTCTATAGGAAATATATATATAGTGTGTGGGGGCAGAGGGGTGTGAATAGAGGAAGGGAGCTAAATACCATCAAACTATATTGTATGAAAATTGCAAAAATTCAGTAAAAATTTAGTAAAAAAATCCAATTAAAATTGACAAAAGTAGTCAGGCATGGTGGTGCATGCCTGAACTTCTAGAACCTGGGAAATTGAGGCATGAGGATCGGGAGTTCAAGGTCATCTTCAGCGACATATCTAGTTCAAGGACAACATGGCATACTTGAGACAATATCTTAAAACACACAAAAAAGGGGCATGAAGAAAGCTCAATCGGCTCTCTATGTCAAGCCTGATTTCCATGCGGTTTGAAGGAGAGAACCCATTCTTGCAACTTGTCCTCTGACCTCCACATGCATGCTGTGACAAGCACGCCCACCAAATAAATAAATGTAATAAAAATTAAAACAAATAATCAAAAAGGACAAAAGTTAAAGGTATGGCAAATTGAGATCAGAGAGATGGCTCAGTGGGTAAGGATGCTTGTCACCAAGCCTGATTACCTGAGTTCCATCCCTAGAACCCACATGGTAGAAGGAGAGAACTGCCTTTGACAAGTTGTTCTCAGATATGTGTGAGTGTGCACACACATACACTCATGATAGATAGATAAATAAATGTTAAAAGATTTAAAACTATGACAAGTTTTTAAATAGCTACTTTCTAAAGATAGACAAGTGACCAATGATGATATGAAAAGACTCAAATCCATCAACTTTTCCTCCTCCTCCTCTTCCTCCTCCTCCTCCTCCTTCTTCTTCTTCTTCTTCAACACACTCTCACTATATAGCTATGACTGAATTGGAACTTGAAATGTAGCCCAGGCTGCTTTGGATTTTCATTGGTCCTCTTGCTTCTGCCTTCTGAGTGCTAGGATTATAGGTATGTGCTGTTGTTCCTTACTTCAGTCTTATTTTTTCGAGGCAAGGTCTCGAAATGCAGCCTTGAATTTACTTCATAGCCCAGGCTGCTCTGGAACTCATGATCCTCCTGCCTCACCCTCTGGTGTGCTGCTAATGCACCTCTAAGCTTGACAAAAAACATTATTCCTATTTTAGTTTGTTTTCTGTTGCTTTGATAAACACCACAACCAAAAGCAGCTTGGGGACAAGAGGGGTTTATTGTAGGTTACAGGTTACAGTTCATCATTAAGGGAAGCCAAGGCAGGGACTCAGGCAGGAGTCTGGAGGCAGGAATTAAAGCAATGACTGTGAAGGAAGGCTGCTTACTGGCTTGCTCTCCCTGGCTTACTCAGCTACCTTTCTTGTACAGCCCAGACCCATCTGCCCAGGCATTGTACTGCCCACAGTGAACTGAGCCATCCTACCTCAACTGGCAATCAATAAAATCCCTCATGGTCATGCCCACAGGCCAATGTAATGGAGAAAATTTCTCAACTGAGGTTCCCTCTTCCCAAAGTGTCATGTTGACAATCAAGATTAGCCACCATAACTCTTTAGGGAACTGCAAATTAAAACCACAGTAAGATACCATATCCCATCCACTAGGATGACTATAATATCAAAATAAACATTTTTTGGAGAATTTTAACCCTCATTAATTTTTGGTATGAATGTAGCATGGTGCATTAGCCACTTTGAAAAGTTTAGCTGCTGAACTAACAGTTCTTCAAAGGTGGTCAAACAATTGCCCCACAAATGAGCAATTCTACTGTATTATCTGTTTGTTCATATCTATACACACAGACACATCCACGAGAAATGAAAATGTATTGTTCATGGATTTCCATATCAAAATATTTATAATAACCAAAGTTGAGAAATAACCTAAATGTCCACTGATAGATGAATAAAGAAAATGTGGCACATCTATACAGTGGAAAACCAGCTTTAAAAGACTACATGTTGTTCATGATTTCTTTCAAATGAAATATGCAGAAAGCCAACCTTCTCCTGTATCAAGCTAGTGGTTGCTCAAAATTAGAGGGTGAAAATGTATTATTGCTGCTAATAGGTGAAGAGTATTTTTTTTTTTTTTTTGGAGTTGTGAACATTTCCCGAGGTTAGAGTGTGGTGGTGATTACACAGCTCTATGAATATACGAAAACCCACTTCACTGTACTTTGAATTTTTAAAAAATATTTTATTTATAATTTTTATTTTGTGTGTATGAATTTATTGCCTGAATGTATGTAATTGCACCTATATTGTGCAATGCCTGTGGAGGACAGAAGAGGGCATCAGATTCTTTGGAACTCAAGTTACGGAGAGTTGTCAGCTGCCATGTGGGTGCTGGGAATTGAATCCCAGTCCTCTGCAAGAGCAGTCAGTGATCTTAACTGTTGAGCCATCTCTCCAGCTCCTACACTTTGAATTTTATGGTATACAAGTAATATCTCAGAGCTGTGTGAAAAATAAAGTGATATTGTGTTTAGAAAAATAAAAGTACTTGTCTTATGAACTTAGATTTATCTTCAGCTCTTCCTTAGAGAGTATCAGACTTGAAAGGTTGTTTTAGAAGATTCACATCTGCTAAACTAGGTTTATATTCAGGGAAAAGGAAACCTACCAAGAAAATTACTGCTTCAGTGACCCAGAGCTAGTGTCCAGAATGGCACTCTGGCTTCCCATTCCAGGCACTTTCTGTACTGTATTCTGAAGCAGGTACCTTGCTTCAGCTTGTCTGGATGCTCCTTGTTGGGGCAGGGATGCTCTTATTTGAAATGACCCAGTTGGTAGTGAGACACAACATTAGTGGAACGTTCTCCTTTATTCTTTGCCAGCATCATGGCTGAGATCAAGTGATTTCTCTTTTGAGCAATCTCACCTCAACGTAATTAGCATTTGGCTGTGTTTTCTTAACTCTATCATAGAAGAATGGTAATATATCTTGATGGTGTGACACTTACCCTCTGTTTCCTGCTCTAGGAGTCTAGAGTAGTTGGTTCAGGGTCCTCCCCTCTGCTCATTTGTCAATTTCTTATGGCAAACAGCTGCTTTTCATGTAGTGGGGAGTATATGCTAGGCAATATGTGGCATTACTCATGGGTGACAAATTCCTCCTCCCTCTGCATCTTATTTTTATCCTAAGGCAGCATGGAATTTCTCACAAATGGTAAGTAGTAGGCTCAAAAGTACAGTACCATATTAAGAACTTTATGAAAAGCAGTTCTTTGCAAAAGGTTTTCATTAAGGACTTCCCAGAAGCAGGAGGGCTACACTTCAGCTTCCAGCTCTCTTTTCAGAGCCAAGCTATCGTGGAAAAGCCTTTCCTTGTGAGTGGAAAAATATGTATTGTGCATGTGGCAGCAGACAGCTGGAGGCTAATTCTGAATTCACCCATCCTTAATTCATCAGGGAGAAAAGTGAGGCGCAGTCCATGGAAGTGCTTTGCAGCTGCCTGTTGCAACTTTTCTGTAGAGCAGAAAAAAACAAAACAATCAGAAACAAGAGAGCTGTAAGGAGAGTGTCCCTGCACAGTCTCCATGCTGAATTTCTCTTGTTCTTGAAACATGCTGTGTCTCTGTTCAGTTGGTCTTATGAGGCTTTCTTTTGGAGTGCATAACAGTCATGTCAGGAGCTGTGAGGGTCATTGCTAAAGCGGTATAAGATGGGAAGGAGGAGGGCAGTGTGCTAATTAGCAGGCAGCTCACCCAAGTGCTCACGTGGTTTCGCCGGCAGAATGGTAGGGGAGAGAAAGCTGGGGTTTCTTGGCACCTTGTTTGCTTTTTCTTTGTGAAGAACAGATGCTTTTTAACCATTTTCTTTCTCTTTTCTTTTGAGATGAGGATCTCATGTGGTGCTCAGGCTGGTCTCCAGCAGTTTTCCCCCATCAGCCTTTTGAGTCGCTGGGGCTGTAGGTACAGGCCACTGTACCTGGCTTGCTTTCCTTTCCTTTTCTTCTTTCCCCCTCTTTTTCTGACAGTGTCCTGCTATTTAACCCAGTAAAGATCAAACACATGATCCTTCTGCCTCAGCCCTCAGAGTACTGGGATTACAGGCCTGCACCACCAACTTTTGTTTCTGATTAATAGGCAGTGTCTTCCCAGAAAGAGTCTCATATAGTGAAAAGGACCATTATGACATTTCATTAAGCTCTTTCATATTGAAGATGAGGAAACTGAAGCCTAACACGTGTTTCTTGTCAATGTCCTCTAGCCAGTTAATCACGTTATCAGTCCTGAACCCAATATCTGTCTCATTGTCATGCTCTGTCTACTGTCAGCTAACAAAAACAAAGTCTGCTCTTCACCAACCTTTATTTGCTGAGCTGCATTTTTATTTTCAGAATAGCTTTCACATTATGAGAGGAAAGTTGTTTTCTTTTCAGTGTCTCTTGCCAAGAATGCACCTCCAGTGTGGGCCTGGATACAGCCAAGCAGTCTACAGACTTGCCAGAATGGAGTAGGGGAGTCTAAAGTTACAGCTGTAGCATTTTCTGGTTGCCTTTTGCATGTCAGAGCTTGGTGAGATAGAAGATCCACAGAGAACGTCTCTAATTGACTACCCCAAATCTGTGGAATGCAGGGAATCCATTTTGGGGCAGAAATAGCTGTAAAATAAATTCAATTGGGATTTAGGTACAGGAGTGTTGTCTTGGGCAACAAGTTATGGACGTGTGTATATGATCCTGGATGTGGATAGTAATTCATGTACACAGTATAAATTACCATTTGCAAAGCACTTTAGTATACAAGGTCCTTTAACATGCATTCTCTAACTTGATCTTAGAAGGAAATGTTACTTGCAGTTCATAGATGAGGAACCAAATGCTTTGAGAACCTCACTATTTTCCCTAAGATTTCCCTACTAGTCACTAGTCATTTCCCCACAGCAGATTTTTATTTATTTATTTTTTTAGCATTTCCACTGTTTGTGAATGTTACCTTTGGGGACTAACACATATTTCTTGAAACCAGTTTTATCCTTACATAGATTTCTCTGTGTACTGTTGCCACAGACACTAATGCCTCGTTAAAATAACATCAGTGGGTTGGGATGTAGCTCAGTGGTACAGCACATGCTGGAGTACACGAGGCTGGTTGTTGCATCACCAGCACCACACAAACAAAGGTAATGGCACCAAATCATTCTTTTTTAAAAATATTTTTTATTGAATTTTTCTGTGTTTCATGCATCTTGATCACAGTTAGACTCCCCTCCCCTATCTGTCTCTCCCCATAGCCCTCCCACACAGTTTCATGCATTCTGTCATACATTTTAAAGCCTATCGATTCAGGTTTGTGTACCCAGATGTCCCTCAGTGTGAGTTCATCCAATGAAACCTGTTCAGCCTGTGTAGCATCACTCCCCTAAAGAAGATCAACTCTCCCTCAACCAGCAGTGATCGGCTGGCAGTAGTTCCCCATCAAAGTTCTGGCCTCCTGCTACTTCCTTGGTTCTATGCTGGTTATTGTCTGATTGAGTTTGCATGGGTCTTGTGTATGTTGTCACGATTGCTATAAGTTCATGTGATCAAGGTCCCAGGAGCCTGTAAGACTCTATTTCCTTATTATCATGAACCTCCTCCCCCGGGCTCTTACACTCTTTCCACCTCCTTTTATGCAATGGTCCCTGAGCCTTGGGTGGGTGGAGTTTAATATAAGAGTCCTTCATTTTTTTATAGTGTTTTTCACTTCACCAGAGAACTTCATCTATGAGTGAATCCAGTGAGCTCATTAGGCAGGACTTTGTGTTATTTAGGTGAGATAACCAAGAGTAGGCCAAAGTCCCTATTTTACAGACGATGAGACTAAAGTTCAGAGAAGTTCTTATTCACCTGCTGTAGCAAATCAAGCTCTAAACCGGAATCTGGCTTCTAAGGGTTGCCTTTTTTTCCCACGGCTCGATCACGGAGTATTAGGGATCAGCAGTTATTCCTCAAATGAACTTGTGATGTCTGTGTCTCTGTTCTGCCCTGTACGGTGCCTAGTTATTGTAGCTACTTGACTCTCCCTGGTGTCTGCCCAGCTCTGGCCCGTCTTCACACTCAGCCTTCTGCTCTTTGGTCTTAGTTTCCTTACACAGCTTCCTCACTGCAGGACTCTATCTAGCACCCTGTCCGGGTTGTGTGCTGCCAGCTCCTTCTTCCTCCAAGATCCCAGGAGGCCCTTTCAGATAGCTTATTTTATTGTGCCTTGGTTTTAGACTTGCTCTGTTAGGCAACTATCTTGTTTTGACAATTTATCTGCCACACTTCAAACTGTGGTTTCAAGCCTTATCCTCTGCTGCCACATGGAAGGCAACATCCATTTAAAGAGTTCATAAATGTAGTAAGCCATAGTGATATTTAGGATTGTTTCTTTTGTGTCCATCTTACCCTTGTGCTTTTAATCAGTTCTTGCTCCCCTAGCAGAAAGGAGATAATTGACCTGATTTTTTAGTAGAGCCCATTATAGGGATTTCCACTGCAGTAGGCAGCTTTGTGCTTGCTAGCATATGCCTGACATCATTACTGAAACAATTGCAGCTGTTGGGTCAGGTCTAACAAGTCCAGCAAGATCTGGCTGATTGAAGCATTCTGTTGCAAGGCAGCACTTGCTTTGTTGGTCTTCTCTCCAGGGAGAGTTTTTTTGGTGATGTCTCACATTTAAAGAGTCAACAGTTCTCTTTAGGACTGGTGGTGCTAAAGTGTGGCCCTCTAGTAGCTTTTGGCTATTCTGAAAACTGCTGGTCAGTTGTGACTTTAATGTTTCTCATGGCATACATCTGAGTTTCTGAGCCAAGTGGGACTTAATATTGTAATGTTAATTTTTTCTCTATAATTAACATATAATAACTCTACTTACGGGGTGAAGTGTGATAGTTCAGTCCTTGTGCATGGTGTGCACTGATGAAATGAGAGTAAGTTCTATCTTCTGGTAAATATGGTAGGCTATTCTGAGCTATAGTCACCCTACTGTGCTGTAGAACAGTAGAACTTACTTCTCTTGTTTATAGTTTGTACTCATCAAATTTTCCTCTTGTCTCCCTCCCCTCACACCCTCTCAGCCTCTAGTAATCAGTATTCTGCTCTCTTCTGTTTGAGATCATCATTTCGCTGTTCACAGATGAGCAAGAACATGGCAATATTTTTCTTTCTGTATGTGGCTTATTTCACACAGTATAGTGACTTCCAGTTCCATTCATTTTGCCGCAATTGATAGGATTTCAATTTTATGGCCAAATAATTATTCATTATATATACTTTTATAAAAACTCATAATGCTTAAAAATCAAGTGTGATGGTGCTTGCCCATAATTCCAGCACTAGAGTAGTAGAGTCAGGAGGGTTGCTGTGAGTTGGAAGACAGTCTGGACTAAATAGCTAGTTCCAGGTCAACCGGGGCTACATAGTGAGACCCTGCCCCCAAACAATAGAAAAAACCAACAAATATTCTGTTTAATAAAATTACGCCATCCTTTTGGCACAACAGATAAATGTAGTACTGTGAAGATTCTTATTTTCTAATGGTGACAAGAAGTAGGTTGAATGGATCCCCATAATTAGCTTTGAAATGTTCTGTAGCTTTTGTCTTGGAGAATAATTGATTAGAGGAACCTTTCTAGCTTTGCCCCTTTGCTTTTTTTGCTCTTTGTTGAAAGGCTAGGCAGAAAGGAGAGGAGTAAGTTTCTTTTACACAGGTCCCTGCTCTCTATACAAAGTAGGTATCAGCATGCCGTGCTGTATGGCCAAACCCTATTTTTGTAAGTAATTTCTGCTTCTGTAGAAAGCATTCTATTATCCCATAAGCACACACATTTGCTTTTATAATATCTATGGCTGTTTTGCAACCAAATGGCAGAGTTGGTTCATTGCATCAGAGACAGAATAGTACTCAAACCCTACAATAGATAGAACAACATTAATTGGCAATGATTGGATCAGGCTTGGTGTAAAGTTCTTTGTGTGTTCCTTGGACTTTCATAATTACGTCCAGCATCTGCAGGGCTTGTATAGGGAGGTGTACAAGGAAGTGGTTCTGGAAGTGGCTTAAATCCTTATACAGTATGCTTGGTATCCAGGTGGCACTCCTAGGTGTTTTCCCTTTTAAATGGGCCAAGTGTTCCCTATGAGTGATGTATTACTCGTTCTTAGCCCAGGGCATAAGACAATGTCAGTTCTGATCTCTAGAAACTATGATCCAGGAGTTTTGTTTTCCTCATTGCCTTCTCAAAAACACAGTGGTTTTCTAGTGTAGTACAGACTTTGTTTCCAGACAGTTTCACTATGTAGCTCAGGCTGATCTCAAAGTTGCAATTCTCCTGCTTTAACTTCTGGAGTGCTAGGATTACAGGTATGGGCTTTGAGACCTGGCTAGTTTTTTTTTTCCTTTTTGATTACAAATCTGAGTATTTTGTTATAATTTACGTTTCCTTGAGATCATTTATGAAGGCCCTTTTGGGGTGTGTCTGTTGCTTTTGAACTGTATATTAAGCTCTGAGGTACACTATATAGTTAGGTAATGTAGAAAGAACCTACAGGTCTGTTGATGGAAAAATGCAAGGTTTCAGTGTTATGCTCTTTCTTTGTCATTAGAAAACAGGGGCCTTTTTCTCTCTTTGAAGTTTGGGAAGTTCTGGCTCATTAAACGGCCAAACAACAGTTCCCTTTATAGTTAACAATGATGTAATATACCAAGAAGTGAAGGCGACAGGACAGGAACCACAGAAGTTACCACAGGGCACACTGCCCAGGCAGGCTTTCTGCAGTTGGCCAGATACTATTTCACTGAGGCCTAAAGAAAGTATCCTGCTGTCGATAGGGTACCTTTTAGTTTCTCCGAGTCTTATATATTTCTTGTGATTGATTGGTATGATTTTTATTTCAGTAGGGCTATTTTGGTATGATTTAATATAGATTTTTAAAAGTGTGGAAGCTTGTATTATTTCTGGTGCCTTTACTAAAATGGAGCAATCTGGCTTCTAAAATTGAGCTTGAGACAGTAATCACAGGTTCTCGTAGGTAAGCAGGGCAGAGAAAATTGGAATACTGATGTTAAAAAGGTTCAGGGAGGTCATGGAGTCAAGCCTTTTTCCCAGCCACCGAGAGCAGCCAAGAGATGAGAGTCTTGTAGATGATTTCCCTCAGTAATTTCTGTGCTTTATGAAAAGAATTTAACTGCTGGGATATAGCTCAGTGATAGAACACTTGTCTAGCAAGTGCAAAACCCTGGGTTCAATCCCCAGCACCACCGAGAGAGAGAGAGAGAGAGAGAGAGAGAGAGAGAGAGAGAGAGAGAGAAATCATTACTTTCATCTACATTATCTCATGTATACATTCAATGACCAAAGTTGGCATTGCCATCTCCATTTACAGTTGAGATAACTGAGACTTTTCTGTATCCCCAGTGCTGTGCATCCAGGGGAGCTAAGGATCCCTGCAGCTCACTGGTCAGCCAGCCTAGTCAAAAACATCCATCTTCAAGCTCAGCCACTCCATGCCCACCTGGGTTACATAAAACTCTCAAAATAGCAAAAGAGAGGCTGGAGAGATAGCTAAGTAGTTCAGAGCAGTGGTTGCTCTTGCAGAAGACCCGGGTTCAATTACCAGCACCCACATGGTGGCTAACAACTGTCTTAACTCTAGTTTCAGGGGATCCAACACCCTCTTCTGACTTCCGTGAGCATTGCATGACACTTGCATACATGCAGGCAATACATTCATACACATAAATAAAAAAATACCAAAACAAAAAAATGAAATGCTAGATCAAAACAGGTTCAGGAAGAGACTGTCTCAAAAAAGTGGAGAGTGACCAAGAAAGACCTCCTCAACCTATGGTCTCCACACACACTCCCAAGCATATATGGACACATAAATACACGAGAGAGAGAGAGAGAGAGAGAGAGAGAGAGAGAGAGAGAGAATGAATATCATAAAGCTTGCTAAACGTCATCCTAGTATAGTCCCAGGTCTTCAGGCATCCAATGGCAACTCTCATTCCTGCAATGAAATTGTGCTAAGCCATGCCATTCTTTGCTGATGAGCTCAATTTCCTAGATAACGAATATGCTGAAACTTAAGCTTAGGGACTCAACTTCAGCCAATAACTTCAGTCCCTACTGTCCTGCAGGTACATAAGATTAAAAATAAATAGAAGACTTGGGGCTGGAGAGATGGCTCAGTGCTTAAGAGCACTGGCTGCTCTTGAAGAGGACAGGGGTTCGGTTCCCAGCACCCACATGGCGGCTAACAACCTTCCGTAACTCCAGTTCCAAGGGACCAAAAACCTCTTCTAATCTCCACAGGCATTGTATGACACAGTTGCACTCACATACATGCAAGCAACACACTCATACACATAAAAATAATAAAAATAAAATATTTAAAATAAAAACATAAACAGTATTTTCAAATATGTTTATGACAATACCTATGCCATAAACCTAAATAGTAGTATTGGTAACAGTGTTAGATGTGGGACACTCTTTGAGATTCCAGAATAGATTTTAGGAACAGAGGAGCAAAGGAATACGAGTCTAAATTTCATCCTGTCATGGGGTCTTGTAGTCTTGTGACAGTAAAGGAGGGGCTGGTTAGAGAACTTGCTAGGATACCACATAAGGGCAGTCTCTGTCTCACACAAGGAATTAGTGTGCCCTCTCATCTGTGAGACTTTGGAGAAAGATTATCCTTGTCATTTGTAGTGCCCTTGAATGTGCCGCCATATCTCCATTGTGGATCTACTGAGAAAGGGAACAGTCTTTAAGTATGGACAAAGTTTCTAGCAAAGTGCCTGGTTTTAGGTATTCTCTAGGTATTTTATTTGAGTGCATAATAGGCCTTTCTTTGCTAGAATATAAATTGAGACCCAAAATAGCTAAGTGCCTTATCAAAGGCAGTGGCCTTGTTCATAATGGGCCTGGCTTGTCTGCCTTACTTCTTACCACAATCTTTCTCTTTTTAGGTTCTTTTAGTCTCACTCCGTGAATATTGTGCAGTGCATAGTGAAAGGGCTTCCTTCCTCCTTATCAGCTGGTGACTTGCTTCTGCTTAAATTACAAGAGTCGGTTAAAAAGTACAAAAAGAGTGCCATGTTCAAAGTACACTTTTATCTGGAATTGCTTAGTTAATGAAATTGCGACAACCTATTCACAGTTCATATTTGGGTATTTAAAGAAAAATATTTTATTTATTTATTATTTTTATTTTATGTGTATAAGTGTATTGCTTCTATGTAAGTGCACTCATGTCATGCAGTGCCTGTGGAAGTTGGAAGACGGTGTCAGAGTCCCTGAAACTGGAGTTACAGATGGTCGTTAGCTGCCATGTGGGTGCTTGGTCCTCTGTAAGAGCAGTCAGTACTCTTAACCACGGAGCTATCTCTCCAGCGCCTATTTTGGTATTTTTTAAAGAAAAAATTGATAAACCCAGGAATAGACAAATAAATGAATGGATAAATAAATAACAACAAGGTTTTTTTCCTGTTGCATCAAAGTTGAAGTTGAACTAAAGGGCCTGATTGGGGGTGGTGAAGGATAGGTGGCCATAGCATAGATTTTCCAGACAGCTGGGGTTGGCTTGGAGGAAGAGCACAGGAACAGTACTGTGTTGTGTGGAGTGAATGAATTTGTGTATACTTTCCAAGGGTGTGACACTGATTAGCTTGCAGTTAGTTTTCCTAATAGATACAACCATAGGGCAGTGTACACTAATGGTGATGTGCGGAGAACTCCTCTCACAGTGTGTAAGACACTCTCTGTCTCTAGAAAGCTGGCCTCCTTTTGAACTTCTTACTGTGCCCTAGTTGTTACAGAAGTAATTTAGAGACCCCGGAAGAGATTAATAATCAGATGCTATTATGCACTATACCTAAACAAGTTCAAGAGGAATGATTTCACATTTGCTGGCAGACCGTCTTTCCTGTCCCTTTGGCTTTCTGCTGGCTTTGAATCCTTGCAGCTGCCCTTTCTGGTGGCAGGATGCAGTAGCCAAGGTGTGACTGGAAGCTAGGACTGCTCATTCCAGTCTGATATCTGGATCATCTTCAGAATGCTATTGATACTGTTGTATATGAAGAAATGCTTGCAAACATTAATACTAGACAACAAAATATTGTCTCTGTATAGCTCAGGCTGTCATCAAATTGTTCCTGCATCTGCCTCTGGAGTGCTGGGATTACATGCATGTGCCACTACACCTGGCTGACAAATACTTTTAAAGTGTGTGTGTGTGTATATATATATATATATATATATATATATATACATACATATATATATATATATATATACATACATATATATATATAAAAGTAAAAGTTGCCATCCTAGCCATTTTTCCCTTTTATTTTCCAGTGGTAGGGATAGAACTCAATTAATGCAAGCTGATGGCATACACTTCAGTCTTACTCTAACCATTTTCAAGCATATGATTCATTGGTATGAAGCACATTCACATTGCTGTGCAATCATCAATGTGATGAGTTGTCCAGAAACTCTTTTCATCTTGTAAAACTGAAACTACCCTCATTAAAGAACTGCTTCCCATTTCCCCTGCCCTCAACCTCTGATAACCATTCTTCTATTTTCTGTCACTAAGATTTCGACTAGTAGGTACCTCATATAAATGGAATTACATAGTATTTGCCCTTTTCTGTTTATTTCACTTATAATAATGTTATGACCTGTGTTAGACTTTTACTCATTTTTAAGATTAATATTCCATCATGTACATATACCAACTTGTATGTATTCATCTTACTGTTTAAACTCTTTGGCTATTGTGAAAAATATTGCTGTGAGCATGGATGTGTAAATATGTCTTTGTTATTTATTTTGGGTATGTATCCTGCTGTGGTCTGAATGTGTCCCTCAAAATTCATGTGGTGGAGACATTATTTCTAATGTAACAGTATTGGGAAGTAAGGCCTAAAGGGAGGCATTTTGTTCATGAGGTCTCAGGCCTTAAGAATACATTAATGTGGGGCTGGAGAGTTGGCTCAGTGGTTAAGAGCACAACTAATCTTGCAGAGGATTTGGGTTTGATTCCCAGCACCCATGTGGCAGCTAACAACTGTCCATACTATAGTTCTAAGGGATCTGATGCCATTTTCTGACCTCCATAGACATTGCGACATATGGGTGCACTTACATACATGCAGACAACACACTCATACACATAAAATAAAAATAATAAATACAATTTTAAAAAGCTTGAATTAGTGCTTTTATAGTAACTGGCTTTCTGACTGAGGTCTCCCCTTTATGTTCTTCCTTCTGCAGTGTGAGAGCACACCATTCCAGCTCTCTGGAGGATGCTACATAGCATTTGGGTATCTTCATTTTTCATTTCTCAAAGTCTAGAATTTTATTTATTTTTTTGAGGCAAGGTCTCACTCTTAACCTAGACTGGTCTGAATCTCAGGGCAATTCTTCTGTTTTAGATTCTGAAGTGTTGGGATTATGGATATAAAGCACTACACAAATCCTTTGTGTGTAGAATTTCGAGGAATACATTTCTTTTTAAAAATAGTTTATTCATTATTTTTATTTTATGTTTATGAATGTATTGCCTGCATGTGTATAAGTGTACCTGTATTGTGTAGTGCCAGTGGAGGACAGAAGAGGGTGTCGAATTCCCTGGAACCAGAGTTACAGATAGTTGTTAGCTACCATGTGGGTGCTGAGAATCAAACCCGGATCCTCTGTAATAGCAACCAGTGCTCTTAACCACTGAGCCATCTCTCTAGCCTAGAAGACTAGATTTCTTACAAAATATATCTTTTCTTTTTGAGAGCAGGGTCTTGCTATGTAGCCAAGGCTGGCCTTGAGCTCACTATCCTTTTACTTCTACCTTCTCAATGCCAAGATACAGCTAACATACCTGGCCAAAAAAATTAAAATGAATTATCCTTTCTATGGTCTTTTGTCACAGTGGCACAGATATAATACAGTATAACCCAGAAGTCTAATTGCTGTAACATACTGCAATTTCATTCTACTTTTTGAGGAACTTGATAAGTAATTTTATTATTTTCTTCAGGATTCAGAATATGTGCATGATTTAACTCATAAAAACATTGGATATGCCACTTTGATTCTGACAGAGTATCCATTCATCCAGACATTCTATTTTGGACAGTGATTTTTTTCCTTTTTTATTGAGTTTTGTGAATTTCATAGAATATATTTTGATCATATTTTATTCTTTCCCATATCTGCACCCCCTTACTTATTCCCCCCTACTGAATTTCCTGTACGCTAATATATAAATATATTAAGGTCTGTAGAGTCAGGTTTATGTTCCTTCTTTAATGCTCTTCGGTGTGAGCCTGGCTCCACTGGAGCCTGATCAGCCTATTAAGTGTCTCACCTTGAATGAGACTGACTCTCCCCCTCCCAGCAGTCATCAGTTGCCAATAGTCCCTCAGGTAGGGTTGGTGTTTCTTACCTGCTTTTTCATATCTATGCCAGAATTTCTGGGCAGTAATATATTAAGAAATTATTTATGAGCTTGGGAGGTCTTATATTTAATAAGTCTACTGAAAAATACACATATAATATAAATGTGAGTGCATGTGTATAGCTCAAGGCTGTATAACAAAAATTACAGCGCCAAGCAAGGGAAACCTCCTTTCAAATTGTTGGTCAGGATAGACTCCCAAAACAATACAGTGTATTGACACAGCTATAAATTGCTTCCCAGAATGTGATGGTAAGATCCTAATGCTGAAGACAGGACATACTTCATTCACAGGACTTGGAGAAATTGAGCTGGAACTGACCTGGAAGCAGCCTCCTTCCTGAAGATTATCTCTTATAATATCAGAAGATACTATGTAAACTGCCAAGGGAGTAAATGAATCAATGATCCTATCCAACTATAGAGCACAACAATGACTGGTCCAGAAAATAATCCCTATTTGTGCATTAGTGGCACTTTTATCTGGGAGGCAATCAGCAGCTGTCTAATTGGACTTAAGACCCACTTAATGGGAGGGAATTCATGTATGGTATTGTAAACATAGCCAAGTACACATGGTTGGAGAGCTCAAAGACTCTAGAGAAAAGCCTCCTTCTGTCTCTTTCCTAGGCCAACATAATTTCTTACTACATTCCAAATACATATCTTGATACTTAATGACAAGTGTACCTCTCACCACTCATCAAGAGATCTCACTAGACTACCATACTATGGTGATTTCATTAGTAAGCTTCCCTATCATGTCTAGAATTCATTAACTAGCAACGGGTGTCTTTCCCTTCTGACTTTAACATTCTTTCTGTCCCCTCTTGCACAATGTTCCCTGAGATTTAGGTGATGAGCTTGCATTGTCACTTAGGCTGGGCACCTCACAATCACTTATTCTTTACATCTGACCAGTTTTGGAACTTTGTAATAGTCTTCATTCTTGCAAATACAATACTCATGAAATTCTCAAAAATAAAATAAAATAAATAAAAAATTAATTTAATGCTGTATGGTATGATTAGTGTTTCTCTCACCCTTGGTCAGAGAAGCTCATTTTTGTAGTAGGCAGTGGTTAATGCAGAGACTCATAACTGGTTAAGGTGTTGAGAATAAGTGACTGCTGATTGCTCAGCGCTAAGTGAGGCATTTATGTCAGCCACTCCACAGCTTAGTGAATATTGTGGAAGGAGGGTCAGGAAGAGCATAAGAGCTAGAGGATGGGAGGGAGTGCTGGGACAGCTGTCTCCTAGACATGACATGGCTACTGCACTCATGAACTCACAGCAGCTGTGGTTACCTGCACAAGACCTGTAGAAGATTCAACTTGTCAACTTTCCATCAGGAATTCGGGAGAGGTTCATGACACCTCATTCCTAGCTGAGGTGCTATTGGCAGTTGAAGGCTGACGGACAAGGGAAAGTTAGTTTTCTTCAGTGATGTAGCCACTGGTAAGTTTCCCATACTCCAATAACATACCTATTCTCATTTAAGCCACCCTAATTACATGCAGTGGTTCATTAAACAATACATCAGTCATGAAAAGAATGGGGATTGTTGGAAAGAATGGGTTCAGAGAGAGTGAGATGAGGGAGTTTAATGGGGATGAATAATCAAAATATATTATATACATTTATGAAATTGTCAAAAATAAAAATACTTTTTAAAATGGAAAAATAATTTATGGGAAGGTTAATATTAACTCCTAGAGCGATTAGATACTAAGAAGTCCTTATTTCTTTAAAAACATTTTTTGATTTATTTATTTTTTTGTTTTGTGTGTATGAGTGTATTGTCTGTATGTATGTAAGTGCACCTGTGTTGTGCAGCACTCATGGAGGACAGAAGAGAGTGTCATATCCCCTGGAACTGGAGTTATGGATTATTATTAGCTGCTATGTGGGTGTTGAGATTCGAACATGGGTCTTCTGTAAGAACAGCCATTGCTCTTAACTGCTGAACTAACTCTCCAGCCCAGAAGTCCTTATTTCTTGATCCCGTACTACGTTTTTTTAAAAATCCATCTTAAACCCATTTATAATTCCAACTGAAACAACATGGAATAAGGAAGTTTCCCATGTTGACTTCATGAAATTATGGCATTTAAAATTTTTATTGTTTTTCTTTTTTTTTTGTATGTGTGTGGTGCATGCATATAGAGGGGACGAGGTTGATGCTAGGTGTCTCTCACTGAACCTGGAGCTGACTGAATTGGCTATACTAGCTGGCTAGTGCACTCCAGGGATCTTCCTTGTCTGTCTCCCCAGTGTTAGGATCACACGTGTGAATAACTACACCCTCCTCGTTGTCCTCTTTTTGATGCTGGAATTGAACCTAGGGCATTGTGCATGCTACGCAAGTGAGCTACATCTCCAGCCATGCCTAGTCTTTTTCTTGGGTGCTGGGAATCTGAACTCAAGTCTTCTTGTTTGGGAAGCACTTTATTAACTGAGTCATTCCACTAGCCCCTAACATTCCGAAATTTATCTTAAAAATGATTCATTTGAAAGTTCAAGAGATTGTTTCTTGGGCTGGAGAGATGGCTCAGCAGTTAAAAACACTGACTGCTTTTGCAGAGAAGCAACCACATGGCAGCCAACAACCACCTATAACTCCAGTTCCAAGACTTCTTTTTCTGGTCGGTGGGCATGGCATGCTTGTGGTATACTTACATGCATGCCGGCAAGACACTCATACACTTAAAATTAAATGAATAAACTAAAGTAAGAGGATATTTATTCAAGTCCTGCTGTTTTAGATTTACTTAAGAAGTGTGTTCACATCACCTTACCTTATAAGATCTTAAGGTTTTCTATTTTCAGCCCTTAGCCCTCATATTTTCACATGAAAGAGTCAGTTTTTCTATTAACACTTCATTTTACCACTCTCCCTCTTTTTGGTCCATTTTCTGTCTTAGGACATTCTGAACACTGCCCTCAGCGTGCCAGTACATTGTTGCAGCCTATGAAAGGGTTTTGGTCTGTAAGGTTTATAATCCTCTGCCTAGTGGTGGTCATATTTGCTGAGCCTGTAGTTTTGGAAACTGTTCAGTCTTCTTTCCAGGAACGTAGCCAATAAAACATCCCCAAGGAATACTGTATTGTATTCTCAGAGATCCTTCAGGGTGAGGCTGTAGTTTAGCAGGGGGAACACCCAGATCTTTGCTAACCCTGTGATTTTATGTATAGCTCTCCTTTTAGAGCTTCAGTTTCCTTATACATGAAATAAGATCAAGAACTCTTGCCTTGAGCTAGGTATGGCCTGTAATCTCAGTGCTTAGGAAGCCGAGGCACGAAGACTGTCATGAGGTCCATGCATGTCTGCACTACAGAGTGAGACCTTGTCTCAAGAAAACAAAAACTAATCAAACAGGAGCAGAAAAATATAATTAATTAAAAAAAATAGTTATGGTACAATTCAGTGCAGAAATGCATCCTACTGTGCTTGAGACTTGAGTTTGAGCCCAAGCATCATCATAATAATGATACCAATAATAATAATAATAATAATGATAATAATAATAAAGCTGGAAATGGTGGTACATGTCTGTAATCCCAATACTCAGGAGGTAGAGGCAGGAAAATCGAGAGTTTCAGGCCATTGTAGTCTACACAATGAGATCATGTCTCAAAAACAACAAAAACAGTTTTCTGAGAATCTAGTAAGATAATGGAAATGAAAATTCTTTTTAAAGTTATTTTTATAACCTGGAAGTGGTAGCACATGCCTGAAATCTTGGCACTTGGGAGGCCCAGGCACAAGAATCATGAGTTTCAGACTAGTGTGGACCTCGTCTTACAGTAAGACCCTGTCTCTAAGCAAAATCTTAACATAGAAGTTAGGTATGGGGAAGAAGTATAGAAACAACAAGTGACAATTAAGGTAAATGGAAATGGGAGAAGAGCCTGAAAATATTTTGGAAGAAAGCAGAATGAAGGTTTCTAAAAGCATTGCACTTTGGAGCCATTTTATATAGGGGCCAATAGTACCTGAGCATTCTACAAGTATATGATAGCCTGAAATTGGTTGATGCTGTCACCGTGATAGAACTGAGTCATCCACAATCATCTAAAAAGACAGGCTGGAGATTCCTAAATGCATCTTCTCCATTTAAATGTTGAATTAGAAAAGAGATAACATTTAGTTAAGCTGAAAATTAGCCTTACTTGTCATTACTTGATAATTCCGGATAAGTAGAACATTATTAATATTTTATCAACTGATATATTACAAAACTATTTTCATTATTTTGTACAGTTAGGTTGTTTTTATTTATTATATTATTTTTAAATATGTTGCCCTGGCTGACCTAGAAGTCTTTATGTAAACCAAGCTGGACTCAAAGTCACAGAGATCTGCTTGCCTCCCAAGTGTTGGAATCAAAAGTTGTGCAACACCATGTCCAGCAGAGTTTTATAGTATTATACCTAATTTATGTGTTAGAGGTTATTGATGAGGTACTGTTATGCCAAATTTATACATCATCTACAGAGCACTTGATTCTGACCTTTTCTGACATGTTGCCAATCATGACATTTTTACATATATATGTATATGTATATATCTTTATTTTTAGTACTGGGGATGTGCCCAGGGACTAGCACATGATGGGTGAGTAATGTACCACTGAGCCACACCCTAGCCCTTGAGTGCTGTAAATTCTGCAGGTCTTTCTTGTAGTTACTGTGTCACTATCATCTCCTCAGAGAGTTATTTTTGTCCCCATTTTATAGTTGAGAACACTCAGGAGGAGGATAGGATCAATGAACAATGTATTAATATAAGTACAAGACAATGAATTTAAGTGGACTAGATCTTTTGACTCTAAAGTTTTTCCCCCCAGGTCTTCCATATGGGTGTCATCATTCTTCCTTCTATTTTAGAATGGTTCTGGAAACAGCTAGGATATATAGGCATTATTATCCTTAACCCCTCTATTTCACCACAGGAGTTAAGGGAAATATGCCAGGTGACTAGCTCAAGAGGCATTGATGACCATGATAGAGAACAACAACAACAACAAATAATTTCAAAGACTGGAAGGGGTGGTATAGTGAGGTAGATGATGGACAAGCAAGTCCTGTATATTTATGGAAGGATTTAACCATTTCAGAAGAAATGGTATGCATTAGCTCTATGAACATGTTTGCATCATGTGACAATTCATCTTTTAAAAGTAATTTAATTTTAAGTGTGTGTGTATCTGTCTGTATGTACATGTATGAATGCAGGTGCCCATGGAAGCCATGAGGGTTTTGAATCTGCAGTAGTTGGAGTTAACAAGTAGTATGAGCTGCCTGATGTGGGCTCTGGGAAACTGAAGTTGGATCCTCTGCAAGAGCAATACATACTCTTAACTACTGAGCATCTATCCAGTCCCACCCGTTCCTTTTAAATGATGGTAAAAAGCACACTAGATTTTTTTTACCTTAACCAATTTTACATGTGTCATCCAGCAGGGCTAGGTATATTCTCATTATTGTACAATCAGTTTCCAGATCATTTTCATCTTTCAATACTGAAACTATACCTACTAAAATAATTCTTTCTCTCACCTTCCCCTAGCCCAGTACTTCTCTATTTCTGTTTGTACATTTTTTTTGCTATTTTAGTTGTTTTATGTGAGTTATACAATATTTGTTTGTTTGCGGCTGGCTTATGCTTTCTTTCTTAGCATAAAGTCTTCAAGGTTTATTCATGTTATAGCATGTGTCTGAATTTCATTCCTTTTAAAGGCTGAGTATTTCCTTGTATGTATGTACCATATCTTGCTTGTTGATTTGCTCATCAGTGGACATTTGGGTTGTCAATGCTGCAGTGAACATGAATGTGCAAGTAACTTTTGGATGTCCTGCTTTGAATTCCTTTGGCTATAGCCTGAAGTGGATTATCTGTTAGTTTTACCTTTAATTTTTAAGTAAATATAATATGATTTTCTATACAGTCTACACCATTTTAACATCTTGTGTCAAATTCTTTGAAATAGGTAGTTTTGCCATTGCAGAAGGAAGGTCATTTAGCATCTCTATCTGTACAGCTAGCTGAGCAACAATCCTACCTTCACAGCTTGCTGTGGAAACTCACATAGTGGTGCCAACTGACTGCTTCTACTATGCACCTTGTGTGTATTCTTATACTCAAGGAAAATACTAAAAAGTGAAGTGCTGGGGCTCATAAGCACTTTCCAGTCCATCAAGCAGTGTGTAACATACAGTACCCAGTACCTCAGAAATCAGAATGCTGCTCCTCTTGAGATTAATCATTGCTCCTTTGACTTGTTCTATTTTTAGAATTTTTTTATGTGTATGAATATTTTGACTGCACGTATGTAAGTGGACCACATGTGTGCACTGCTCTTGGAGGTAAGAAGAGATCATCAGATCCCCTGGAACTGGAGTTATAGATGGTTGTTAGCTGCTTTGTGGGTGCTGGATACCAAACCCAGGTCCTCTGCAAGAGCAGCCAGTGCACTTAACAGCTGAGCCATCTCTCCAGTCGATGACTTGCTTTCTTGGGCCTAGGATCTCACACAAGGCACTTATGAGGAAATAGCCAATTGATACCATTTTGTGACATTCCACAGCAGTATGTCTATGATTGGGAAATTTTGTTTTTTAAGTATTAACTAATTAAGTAATCTTTGAGATAGAATCTCACTGTGTAGCCCAGGCTGGACTTGAGTTAATGATGCTCCTGCCCACATCTCTGAGTGCCGAGATGACAAGAATGCTGCAGCGACAGCCACCTTAGTTTATTTATTTATTTTAAGATGAAAGGCATAGTTCCTCTTTGATTTAGTTGCTGCCTACCCTGCTTTGATTTCTGCAGATTGGAAGCAGATTATCATTTCAACATCAACACCTTTGAAAAGAAAACACATTCACACGGGTGTAAAACGTTACTGATCTAGATCTATAGGGAAGAGTAGCAATTTTCAAAAGGTTTGTGGCTTTTGTATTTCAGTTGTAATAAGCACTTCCTTTCTCTAGGAATGCTCCATACCAGAAGTTGTGTTTCTCTGATTAGAAATTTTTGAGATAGGTTCGCACTATGTAGCTCAAGGGAGCCTCAAATTTACAGAAATACTTCTGCCTCTACTTTTTGAATGCTGGGATTATCATTACAGACATGCACCACTACAACCATTGTGTGCTAATATATCTAGCAAGAAAAATAGCTCTTTAGTCTCAATATTGGGTATGGAACTCAGGGCCTCCTGAATGCTAGGTAAGTGCTGTCCCACTGTAGTATATCCTGAACAGGACATGAAAGTTTTACATTTGAATTTTCGATGTATTTAGTGCCTCTTTCCTAAAGATCATCTCTCCAATTCTTTGCCTGTCATGGGTTCTGTTTCTGGCTTCTGAGGTTTGTGGTCTAAAAACTTCCAAGACAAACTCTGAATAACAGAGTGGCCTGCTGAGACCTGCGGACCTGAAATATTTGGCAGGAGGGCTCCTTTCTTAGTGAGTACACTTCGAACTGTGTCTTAATTCTGTCTTAGACTGTGTTTTTTTCCCATCGTCTTCCTATCTCGGGCCATCTGAGATTTAGTGTTGACTTGTGAGAATTCTAGTCATGTAGGACATTTTCACTCTCTCTAGGCACGCTGCTTCTGATGTTTCTGTACAATTGCAACTCTCTGTTAGGCATTCTGTAATTTATGATGATCTGGTTTTGTGTCTTTATCTCAGAGATAGAGAGTATATACAGTGTTCAGTTTAGCCCTACAGTTTCAAAACTCCGGGCTGGTGACTCCTTTTATTATGAAAAGGTGTGGAATCATTTTCAAACCTGACCTTGTAAGCATGCCTTTGAATATCTTGTCAGTCCTATTTCTAGTTCTTTGTTTGCTGTTTGATTAGTATGTGTCAATGATATATATGTAGTGCCACCTGTCTTACAGGCTGTTTGAAGAGAACAGCTCACAAAGCCTTTCAACAAAAGATATGCAACAGGATTTGTTTACACCTGGGGTTTAATGATTACATTCAGCCAGGGCATTCAGTCATTTCCTTTTCTTTGCTTTGAGTAAAAACCCAGCTAAGCATTTTCTTTACATCCCACTGACTTCCTTATTTTGGTTCCTGGAATGGCTAGACTACTGATCTGCCAGATATAAAACTTAAAAGACAAGCTGTCCATTTGCCCTTCCTCCTGTTGTTCCTCCCTCCCTCCCTCCCTCCCTCCCTCCCTCCTTCCCTCCCTCCCTCCCTCCCTCCCTCCCTCCCTCCCTCCCTCCCTCCTTCCCTCCCTCCCTCCCTCCCTCCCTCCCTCCCTCCCTCCCTCCTTCCTTCCTTCCTTCCTTTTGCCCTGACCCTTTACATGTAGTAGATGGCCACATCTGGTAGTTTTCCCTTCATCACTATCTTTTGTAATTATCTCCATTTTCTCTTGTCCCTCCCTCCTGCTGCTTTTCAAACTGGTTGATTATATATGAGCAAACAGGAGTTCCCCACAGTCTTTCCCCTTCAGTTCATCTGGTGCTGCCTGCAGATGAACTGTTCCAAAACCAAACACTCGGCATGCCAGAAATATTCAATGTCTTCTCACACTTCCTCTTCTTCAGGAAAGTGTCTACCTCACCCTCATGATTTTCCACAGCACAAGCCCAGCAGTGTTTTGCAGTCTTATTTAATGCCAGCTCTTATAGCTTATCTTTTTTGGATTTATTTATTTTCATTTTATGTGTAGTGTCTTGCTTGCATGTATAAAAGCTCAACACGTGTGTACAGTGCCTTTGGATCCAGAAGAGGGCACCAAATTCCCTGGAATTTACAGATGGTTGTGAGCTGCTATGTGGTTGCTGGGAACCAGACCTGGGTCCTCTGCAAGAGCAGCCAATGAGCCATCTCTCCAGCCCTCCTCTAATAGTTTCTACTGTTAAGCTAAATTGGACTTTGCAAACCTATGCTCAGGTCTGTTTCTCCTCAAACCCTTTTTCTCAGGTGATTCTCTTCCCTCCCCTCCCCTCCCCTCCCTTGCCCTCCCCTCCCCTCCCTCCCCTTTTTTTCTTCTTTCCTTCTTTTTTCTTTTCTCCTGCTCTTCTTCCTCCTCCTCTTCTCCTTGTTTCTCCTCGTCCTCCTTCTCTTTCTCTTCCTCCTTCTCCTTCCACTCCCCCTTCTCTTCCCCCTCTTCCACTTCCTCTTCCTCCTCCTTCTCTTCCTCTCCTCGTCTCTTCTCTTCAGTCTTGACGATATAGCCCAGGCTGGTCTTGAACTTGCTATATACCAGACTCACCCCGAACTCATGGTCTTCTTTCTTTGGGTTCTCAAATGAGTTTATAGGCCTGGCTGACTGGTAAGCTATCAATACCCATAAACCAGGCAACCAGGCACAACTACATAGACTATTCTTTTCCTGGCATGCTCTTGACTTCATCCATTGCTGTGTTGAAATCTTCCATTCTTGCAAGATTTGCCTCAAATCTTATCTTTTTCTTACATCCTTCCATTTCTTCCTCGTTTGAACTCCTAGAGCAATCTGTGTCTCATTATTTCCTTCAATGTTGTTATGGTTTAAATGTGAAATGTCTCTCAACAGATTCATGTGATTGAACGCTTGGTCCCCGAAGGTTGGCACTGTTTTGGGAGGTTGTATATCCTTTAGGATGTGGAGCTAGCTTAAGGAAGAGGCTATGAGGATTATAGTCAGGACCCTGCTTCTGGCTAGACTTTATGCTTCCTGATTTGCCAAGAGGAAAGCAAACAGCCCCCTACTCTTCTTGCCACTGCCATAAGCTATACCCACTACTATGCCTTCCCTGACATGACGGACTGTATCTCTCAAAAAGTAAGCCCAAATAAATCTTCCCTCCTTAAGTTTTTTTTTGCCAGATATTCTGTCAGGTTTGATGTTGAGATAAATTCTAGTCCCTATCTGGCACTGCAGTGCCAGAGCATTTCCAGAGAACCACAGATCTTCAGTCTGTGTTGGAAGCCTGGTGCTCGATCCTAATATCAGTAAAGTAGATGAACTAAACAATGAGAGTGAAAACAGACATAATGCAAATGACTTTCTTCTTCCATTTCCTTTATCTGGGCTGCTAGTAGAAATTGCCACCCCCATTTAAGTTGAGTCTTTTCAGTTCAATTAATCTGACAAGAAATGTCCTCATGTTTTTCTCTTAGTTGATACAAACCCAGTCAGGTTGACACTGGGATTAGCCAGTGTCTGTGCCTTGTCAACTTGAAACCCAGTCATATCTCCACATGTCATGCTTAATTTCCAAATGAAAATAATAATAGTCATAATTCCATGTAACATGATATAACTACCCCATGTATAAATACAAATACATTTTGTCGCAGAATAGGAGGCCAAATTCCTTGAAGCATTTAGCTTATTTTTAGTGTCTCATAACATATATGCTAAAATATATTTTCAATACATAACTAGTGATATCTCAATAGATGTTACATTATATGATAGAGAAATAGCAGAAAGACATTCACTCCCCGAGACTCAGGAAACATTTGGAAGAGGGGAGGGGGCAGAAAGAATGTAAGAGCTGGAAGATGGGGAGGATTGCTGTGTAATACTATCCTCAAGACATAATATGGCAATTGTACTCGTGAACTAAGTACAAGGGTTGCACAAAGTCCAGCCAAAAAATGTCAGTAGTCTAGAAGGACTTGGAATTACAAAAATAGGAGGAGACATGAATTTGGGAAGGGGATATGTTGGGAGGTTCTGAGGGGAGTGGTAGAGAAGACTTGGGATCTGGGAGTGGGTGTGATCAAGATACATTATATATATATATATACATATATATATATGAAATTTTCAATAAACAAAATATTTTTAAAAAAGATAGAAAGAAAACACAAAATCTCCTTAATGTATTTGTATACACATACACAAATACATTCTTAACAAAATAAGATGGAAACACTGGTGTCAGTTACAATCCTTTTTCAATTGGTCATATGGCCTTATCTGGTGTTTGTAATTACCTTCTCTGCTACTCATTCTGTATATCCTCCTCCCTCAGCAAGCACATCTGCAAGTATTGTTTATTCCCCTGGAGAGGTGACCCATATGTTCATTCTTGAATGGACTGGATCATTTATCATCCTGCCTGGATTGAGTTGTTATAGTTTCCTGTTGATCTTAATCAAGGCATGTGGTAGCACCAAGGGCTACCTTAAAGGATCGCATGCGCTTGAGATGAAATCTTTCTTATTTACGTGTGGAGAAGTAGTCCAATTCACTGCTGGTAGTCTGGATCAATCACCCCTCCTAACACTGTTGTTCATTTTTTAGCCTGTTGACTTAAGGGCATCAGAAACTTCAAGTGGCCAAAGGAAAGCCTTAGCTTCTAGTTCATTGGAATATTTGCTGTGTCTCCTGCAAGAAACTCTCCCTGACCTGGAATCAAATCTTGTAGGCCAAAAGAGCATAGAGTCATAAGAATACAAAGCAAAATTTTCCTAGGGATTCACTATGGGTGATAGTAAGAGGAATCATTCCTATTTCCACCCCCTTGATTCCTGGACTTGTGAATCCTGGCTATAGGGGAAACAATACCACATATTTAAGCATATATCCATATGTTGGATGTTGATTCAAGGCATATGCTGTCTTCTGGAGAATCCTGGTCCACCTTTCCAGGCTACTGTTACCTAACTGGCACTGTAACTCTGTCTTTAAAAGACCACTCTAGCCAGCAGCTTCAGGATGGTGGGGAACATGGTAGGACCAGCAAATTCCATGAACATGGGCCTACTACCACATTTCTTTGGCACTGAAATGAATTCCTTGGTCAGAAGTAATGCTTTATGGACTACCATGATGGTGAATAAGGTATTCTGTAAGTCCTTGGATGATAGTTCTGGAAGAAGCATTACATTAAAGAAAGGCAAATTCATAACCGGAGCAAGTATCTCTTCCAGGAAGGACAAAGCCCTGATCTTTCCACAATAGGAGTGGTCCAATGTAGTCACCTGCCACTAGGTCATTGCCTGGTCATCCTGTTGAATACTCCTGTATCAGGGGCTCACTGTTGGTTTCTGCTGCTGGAAGATTTGGCATTCAGCAGCAGTCATAGCCAGGTCAGTTTTGGTGAGTGAAAGTCCATGTTGTTGAGCCTATGTGTAACCTTTGTCTCTGCTACCATGGCCACTTTGTTCATGAGCCCATTGGGTAAAGACAGGGATGAATGGAGAAAGAGGTTGTCAGTAGAATGGGTTAGCTTATCTACTTGACTCTTAAACTTCTCTGCTGAATTCACCTTTTTGATGAATTTTTACATGGGACCCAAGTATCTTCACTTCCTTTTCCCATTTAGAGAGATCTAGCCACATAATTATTCCCCAAATGACTTTCCCATCAATTTTTCAAGTCATGCTCCTGCCCAGTCCCTGAACATCCAACCACACTGTTGCTATAGGCCATGAGCCAGTATATAGTCATATATTAAGCCTTTTTTCTTTCCAAGTAGAATGTACACTGCCCAGAGTCATGGCCACTATGAAGACTTTCCCTTCACCACTGTTCTTCTTCATTATTGTTCCAGAAAGGGACTGTTATACTACAGCTCTCCACTTCTGGATGGTGTCTGTATATTCCTCACTTGTGTGTGTTACTCTGTCTCACATACCAAGTGACTAAAAATGTGACTCTAGATTTCAAATAGGCCCACCTAAACCTTGTGCTTTTTTTGGTGGTAGGAGGGGCCAGATACAACTTATTCTTCACCTTACAAGGAATATCTCTGTATATCCCATACCTCTGGACTCCTAGAAATTTTACAAGGTAGAGGCCCAGTTGGATCATTGTTGGATTTATTTCCCGTCCTCTGGTGCACATATGGACATATGGACCAACAAGTCCAGAGTGGTTGCTACCTCCTATTCACTTGGTCTCATCAGCATAATATCATCAATATAATGGACCAGTGTGATACCCTGTGGAAGAGATAAACAGTCATGTTCCCTTCAAACTGAGTTATGACATGGCTGAAGAATTAATTTACTCCCAAGGTAACAGTAAAGGTGTACTTCTGGCCTTGTTGAAAGCAAATTGCTTCTGGTGGTCCTGTGGACAGGCACTGTGAAAAAAAGCATTTGCCAGATCAGTAGTTGCATACCGAGTAAGAGGAAGTGTGTTCATTTGCTCAAATAAGGAGACCACTTCTGGTACAATGGCTACAATTAGTCACTACTTGATTAATTTTATGATAGGTACCTATCAGTCTCCGTGATCCATTTATCTTTTGTACAGGCCAAATGGGAGTGTGAAAGGAAAATGTGGTGGGAACCATAACTTCTGTATCTTCCAGGTCCTTGATGTTGTAATTTCTGTAATCCCTCCAGAGTTGTGATATTGGTTTTGGTTCCCTCTTTTCGCTAGTAGAGGAAACTCTGATGGCTTCGATTTGGCTTTTCCTACCATAATACTCTCATTCTACACGTGAGGGAACTAATATAGGGATTCTGTCAACTTCTAAGTGTATATATCTCAATTTTGCATTCTGGGACTAGAGAAATAACCACAGGATGAGTTTGGGGATCCACTGGATCAACTTTGAGTCAAATTTTGGCTAAAATTCCATTGCTCTCCTGACCTTCATAGTCTCTTGCTTTGACTAGAGGGCCATAATGCATATTGTGGTCTCATGGAATCAATGTCAGTTTAGAACTAGTGTCTAGTAGGCCTCCAAAAGTCTGATTATTTTCTTGTCTTCAGTGTACAGTTACTGTAGTAAAAGACTGTAGGTCCCTTAACAGAAGGATAGAAGAAAGGCTAAAAGTAATACTTTTCAGTATTTTAACAAGGTATTTCTTCATGGGGATTCAGTATTCCCTTCATTCAAAAGGTACTGGATCTGTAGACTAGTTTAAGTCTCGAAACTGGTTGATGAATTATGTTTTTTGCTGCTCTGATTCAAGGTAGTCTGTCTTTATTTGTTCTAGAATTTTTCTGCTTATGCTGATCAAGCAAGAACTTAGTAAGCTTTCTATGCATTAGAGTTTGAGGCAACTGGTCATACTGCATCCACAGCCAACCAGCAGAGAACAGTAAAAGCTAGTGCTCATCTGGCTTTCTCTCTTTAATTCAATTCAGGATCTCAGTCCATGGAATGGTGCCACTCACAGGCTAACCTAATGTATGTAACTCCTCACAGGTATGTTCAGAGGCTTGTCTCCTGGGTAATTCTATATCTGCTTAGGCTGAACAAGGCCTTAAAAGTTAACCAGGGGGGACTATCTTTTTAGACTTTCAGATAAGACCTCTTTGAAGTAGTGACAGTTAACTTGAGAACTGAATAAGAGGGTACTGGCCAGTCACAGACATGGCCGAAGATTGGGATGTTCTAGGTAGAAGCATTCCTTCAAAAGGATTATTTTGAAAAGGGCTTGTTTTTTCCTTTTTCAGGGAACTAAAAAAGACCACTGTGGTTTGAAGGTGTTGAGTACTATTAGGTCATGCTATGAAGATATGATGCAAAGTTTTAAAGCAGCGAGATTTGCATGACATGATTTGTATTTTGAGCTGTTTCTGCCTGTACAGTGGAGAATGAATTCAAGAGGGGGAAGAATGAATGGATACCAGGTGGATGGTGGTTTCAGTAGTGCACATGAGAGATAATGATGACTTTTGTGAGAGAACTATATTAAAGGAATCCTTAGGTATGCACATAATGGGGTTTGTTGATGGACGTGACATGGACATTGATGGGTTTATCAAAGATGACTCTGGTTTGTAGGTGAACTACAGGCTAATACTCTGAAATGGGAAATCTTAGGGAAGACAGTTTTGTGGGACATTAGAGTTTATATACACTGAGGTTCCTTCCTGATTCACATAAGACCATGTGATAATGTGTACATTTCATCTTCATACAAAGGAGGAGGACCAGAGTAAGCAACTGCTTTACAAGATTGATAGCTACATGTCCCTATATTGTAACAATGGAAAATGTAGAAGGGATTGGAGGACACTATACCAGTTTTTAAATTTCAAGTAAAAAAATGTTGACTTAAAATCTTTGGAAGTCATAATACAGATTAATGCAAATGGACAGTTGCAAATGAAATCAGTTAATGAAATGGTAGATTAAAAACTGAAACTGACTTTTTCTGTTGCTGTGAGAAAACACTGACCAAAACCAGCTTGGAGAGGAATGTGTTTATTTGGCTTAAAGCTCATAGTCTATCATCAAAGGAAGACACAAGCTTAAGCAGGAACTTGGAGGCAGGAACTGAAGCAAATATCATGAACCAGTGCTGCTTACTGTTTTGCTTCCCTGACTTGCTCAGCTACATTGCTTAGAGAACCCAGGAATGGCACTGCCCACAGTAGGCTGGGCCCCTCTGCATCAATTGACATGCCCACAGAACAAGTCCAGTGGATACAGTTGCTTAGTTGAGGTTCCCTCTTACAATATGTGGCAAGTTGATCACCGATGCTAATTAAGACAGAAGTCAAGGAAATTATATATGCATATAAGCATATAATTGTATGCAAGTATAAAAGTGTCTCTTAATGATCAGCAATAACAAATAGAGAACTAGTGCCTGAAGGTGGAGGAAAAAGCAAGGGAGAAATAAACTGCTATAGCTTCAGTTTCCTTGCAGGCCTTTGTGGCTTAATCTGGTAATTTTCCTAGATATGGTCTGGTCTCAAAACAGTGGCCCCAGGACTGGCTGTAAGTCTGTACTTGTAGCCTCTGTATCCCAACGAAAGCTTATTAAATCATCTTTTCACTTTTTTGTTAATGTTGGCAGATGGAAGGAGCTTAATCTGAGAAGAAATAGTAGCAAGGCAGAGCAGTGCTACATATACCAATGATTAGAACAACATGGTGGCAATAAAGAAAAAAATGCCTGGCATGTGTGAGGCTTTGGCTGATCAACAGCACCACAAACAGAATGGAAGGAAGGATGTGAGAGAAGAAATGAAGGAAGAAAAGCAGGGAGATAATCCTGGGAAATCAAAGGGTTGACTAGTTAACTTAGAGGCAAAAACAAATAATAAACAATCCCCCAATCAAAAACATCTAAAATGCAAGCAACAATAAAACAGTCCTTAAAATAGAACTTACATTACAGGCTCAGAGATAATGAAAGCAGTCTCTATACCCATCGTCTAGTGCTATTCTCAACCTTGGTCAGAGACACTTCTTTTTGCAATGGGCAGCAGTCAATGCAGAGCATCCTAATTGGTCAGAGTGCAGACAATAAATGTCAGTCGAGTGCTCAGCCACAAATGGGACATATATATCACATCCCTTCCTGAGGCTCAGGGACCATGTAGAAGAGAGGGGGCAAAAGATTTTTAAGTTTAAGAGAAATTTTTATTGATTCAGAAATTTCATATAATGAATTTTGGTTCTATTTAGACCTCTTCTCCCATTGCACACACTACATCCCCCACCCTAACTGCATGTCTTCTGTTAACAAATGAAAAACCTCATCTATTTTACATAACACCTCTGAGCTGAATGCAAGGGAAATATCTCATTAGAGTGTTGGCAATCTATAATTCTTACACAGAGGTGTGCCAAATTAAGGGCTCACTCCATTTCCTCTGTACATAAGGTTTTGGCTCACAATACACCAAGGTTTCTTGGAATTGGATTTTTACTCTTATGTTTTCTTATACATTGCTTAGGAATGTCAAGTAGGAATCTATCCTTTTCCCAAAGGTCAGAAATGCTTGGTTTTCCTCATCAAGGTTAGTTGTTTGAAGCCCTTGCAGGCAACTTATACTTTGATTGTTTCAGGTCCTCAATTAGCGCAAAGACTCCACGGTGGCCCAAGGTGTTCTCCAACAGGTTGATTCCCCATAGGGTTTACTGTGGGTAAAAACAGAAGCTAGGTTCTCACAGCAGGCAGAAATTAGCTCACAGGCCTCTAATTCAAGATTCTCTGAATGGCGGTTGGGAAGTTTCACAGCTTCACACAACAGGTTTATACCAGTGTCCTCTAGTTTATTTTCTGAAATCTGTAAGCTTCTCAGATTCCTAATGTTGTTGAGTACTTCATCCAGGTCTTTACAGCCACTTAGTGGTGATGGTGGTATGATGACTATGGGGGCCACCAAGGCGCATGGCTGGGCAGGCTGGCCTTGTTCCTCCCTGCCGGTGCATGTGGATGATGGTGCCTATGAGGCTCCGCTGGTGTGTGCAGGTGGCCAGACCAGTGCAGAGGGGGCCAAAACATTTTAAGAGCAGAGCTCATGGAGAACCGGAGTGAAATAGTGTCTTCTGGACATGACAGGAACACTGCACTCTTAATAAACTCACAGTAGCTGTGGTTGCATGCACAAGACCAGCACAAGGTAAGCCAGTTAGCATTCCAGAATGGTCAGATGTTCCACTGTGGTTTCTGTGCTGTAATAAACACCATGAGTAAAAGCAATTTGGTGAGGAAAGGGTTTATTTGGATTATAGTTAATAGTCCAGCATTGAGGGAAGCCCAGGCAGGAACTAAGTACAAGAACTTGAAGTAGAACTTTTGGAGAAAGACTGCTTACTGGTTTGCTCCCAAGCTCACATTCAGTTATCTTTCTTTTATAGCCCAGGGCCACCTGCATGGACTATACTGTCTACAGTAGGCTGGGCCATCCTTTGTCAATTATCAATCAAGAAAATGCCCAACAGACATGCCCACAGGCCATTTTGATGGAGGGTATTCTTCTGTTGAGGTTCCCTCTTCCCAAATGTGCCACATTCACAATCAAGATTATCCATTACAATGGGGTAGGCCTCTTGAAACTGCATCCCTAGCTGGAGAGCTATTGGCAAGTGATAACTGCTGAGAGAGGGGGAGTCATTTTGCTCTGGGGGTGTGGCTGTTTGTAGCTTGCCCATGCTCTAATGGATGGCCCCATACCCATGTTCGTACAGGCAACACTAATTGAATTCAATGGGTTATTGAAAAAAAAAAAGACAGGAGGGTAGGAAAGGGATGTTCTGGGATGGAGGGTTTGGAAGAAGTGGAAGGGGGAAATTGGGAATAGATATCATCAACATACATTGTATACATGTATGATATTCTGAAAGAATAAATGAAAATATTCTAAAGTAGAACTTTGAGTGAATATTTTGAAAGGTGTTCCATCATGGCTCTTGTCAGCAGTCCTTGTGTTGCTCCCAAGGAAAGAACTGCTCACAGCGAGGAAGCAATCTTCCTGGAAAAGATAAGTCACAAGATACAGATATTTCCCATTTCTGAGTCTCTCAGTTCAGAAAGCCACATGTTTCTGTGGGATGCTCTCCTGGGATGAGTGAGGAGTGATGGGTAAACTTCCAACCAGATAATGCTTACAATTCTCTGGTGTTGGTGTCCCTAGTGCTAGAATCATAGGCATGTGCTACCTTGTGGGGCTCAGATAGCTAGCTTTCTACTAGCTTACATCATTGATTCATTGTATCTAGTTACTATAATTTATAGGCTCAAGATATTGTTACTACTTATATTATTGTATTTCCATCTAGAATAGTTTGAATATGTCTCCAAACAGAATTATAAAGAACCCATGGGTATCCATATCCAAGTGTCAGAAACTACTAACTTATGGCCATTCTTTTTTTTATTGATATCCCACATCTAGTACCTTTCCCTTGGGTCTAGATTAATTTGAAGCAGATTCTCAGGCATCACATAATAAAATTTAATCCGTAAGTGCTTTCCCATTAAATGCATTTAGGTGCATGTCTGAAGTGCTTGGGACCAAACCCAGAACCTTGCACATGCTGAGGAAGCTCTGTGCCACTGAGCTTTACCCATAGCTTCCAATGCAATTTTTATACTATCTAATTGTTGCAGTGGTATGGTATGGTTTGTTTACTAATTTAGGCCACTGTAGAAATGACCACTGAGATAGCTTGGGAAATTAATGGAGCTAATGATCTCACTTGGGCTGGGAACTCATAATTGGGCATCTCTCATCAACAGGAGAATAATGTGTTGGCTCTAAGTTGCTTCTTGGCTGAACACTGGAATTACTTAGGAGTACTTTAAAAATGCCCATGCCTTCTCTGCTCCTAGAGATTCAGTACCTTTCTAATCTCAAACAGAGAATTTGTACTCCTTAAACAAAAATATCCTCTTCGCTTTCTCTCCCCGAACCCTGTCAAACACTATTATGGTTTTTGTTTGTATGAATGAGCAGAATATATATTTGTTTTTTATATCATTTCATTTAGCTTATGGTAACCCATGCTAGACTGGAACTCTCTTAGGTAGTGGAAGATGACCTTGAACTTCTGACCTTCCTGCTTCCACCCCCCGAGAGCTAGTATGTGCAACCACATTCAGATTTTGTGATGCTGGGGAATGAACCCAGTGCTTCATGCATGCGAGGCAGGCACTCAACCACCTGAACTACATTCCCAGCTTAACATTCTTATTTGAAATATTTTAATATAAAAGGATTATTGTCTTGGGACTGGAGAGATGGCTCGGCAGTCAAAATCACTAACTACTCTGGCAGAGGACCCAGGTTCAATTCCCAGCACCCACATGGTGGCTAAGAACCATCCATAACTCCAGTTCCAGAGGATCCAGTGCCTTCTTCTGACCTCCTGGGGCATTGCACGACATGGATGCACTTATACACATCCAGGCAGTACACTCATACACATAAAAAAATAAGTAAAAAAAATCTAGAAAGGAATATTGTCTGTGTTGGCAACCTTCATAGAAAATATTGTGTTGGAATGAAAAGCCCATTTTTTTTTTGAGACAGGAACTCATATAGCCCAGGCTGGCCTCATTGTGTAGCTGAAGGTAATCTCACATTTCTGATGCTTCTGTGCCTACACCTGAATGCTGGGATAGCAGGCATGCAGTTTATATAGTGCTGGTGATCAAACTGAGGGCTTATGCATGCTGGAAAAAGCACTCTATGAACTGACCTAAGTCCCCAGCTCTGCTGTGGGAACCCTTGCTTGTAGGCTTTAACCAGACTCCTAAGTGAGAGACTCCTTTCCCTTTCCCATGTCCTTGAAAACCTTCCTGTCTTTTTATCCTGCCGCATTCATACCTGTGTTGTTTGATATTTCTTCTGGGGAGATATAAAGAAACACTTGTTCAGTCCAGAGAGAGAGGACACAAATAGGACCAAAGAAGGATGCTGTTCAAGTCCAGCTTGGTGAACAAATGAGTTTACTGAGGTTACTTATAGGAGCATGTGTGAGGGGTTAGTTACAGGAACTTGACTGGCTCAAAGGTAGCTACATCACCAAAAAATCTCATCTCAGCCCCAGGAAAACTGAACCATTGAAGAATGCCCACTTTCTGTCGACTTCCCATCCTTTATGTACTTCCTAAGACCACTGAAACTGGGGCCAGGATGGGGAGTGATAACTGGAATCTCAGGTGAGTGTCTAGTGTCCCACCTCCACCTTCTAGGAGAGAATGTAAATTACTATCACCAGGGACCTAGGCTCCACTGTGTATTTTTTGTGTATTTCATTGCCATGATTGTCAGCCGTAGTATTCTGTAGGTCACCACATCTGTTCTGTTTCATGTTGGCTGACAGTCATGTCATACATGAAGGAAATAGCTTCACTACACCAATCTGCTTGGCATGTGTGGACCTCCTGCTCCCCCCCTCGCAAAGTGTTATAGTTTTAGCTCTTATATTTATTTCTTTGATCATTTTTTTGGACAGTGGTGAGGCTCAAACCCATAGCCTCACACATGCTAGACAAATGCTCTACCATTAAGCTAAACTGCCAGCTCCTTTGAACCATTTTTGAGTTTTTTTTCACTTATAGAAAGGGTCCAACTTGACTCTTCTGTGCATAGATATTCATTTTCCCCCACTATCACTTGTTGGAAAGATTGTCTTCCTCTTTGACTGATCTTGGCATATTTACTGAAATTTAATTAACCATATGTTCAAAGTTTTGTTTCTTCACTCTGTGTTTTGTTCCAATGGTTTATATGTCTGTCATTATGCAAGTACCATATTGTTTTGATTACTATAAAGTTTTAGTCAGTTTTGAAATTAGAAATGTGATTCCTCCAACTTTGTTCTTTTTCAGGATTGTTTTGTGTGTTTAGGATCTCTTGATATTACATATGAATTTTAGGACGAGTTTTCCCATTTCTGAGAAAAAACATACTGGGATTTTAATAGGGCTTGCATTTGAGTGTTGTCATGTTAGCAATCTTAAGTCTTCCAATCCATGCCACATCTTCATGTGTTTTGGGGTTTTCCCTGTACATGTCATTTGCCTCTCAATTTAAAGACATTTGTATTGCATTTTTATGCTGTAGTAAGTGAAATTATTTTCTTCTTCACTGAAAGGTTTCAGGTTTGGAGTCCAAGGGGGACACTGAGGATAATTGTTCTTTTGGGCAAGAGATTTATTAGAAGAGTTATTAACACCATAGACAGAGAGATAGCAGCATAGTGTGGACTCTGAGGAAAGTTCAGGCCATGTGGCAAGGATGTGAGTTTCTTCTTATAGATTTCAAAGGAGTTGGGGAGATTCTATGCAATGTGCTTGATGAGTAGCCCATGGAGTTTGCAGTTAAGTTTTCTCTGAATTAGTTACGAGGGTAGGGAGGGCAAGAATCTAGAAAAAAAAAGTTACTTTATTACTATCATTTTATTTTATTTTCTGTGTATGAGTGTTTGCCTCCATGTATGTGTTCCATATTTATACTTGGTCCCTGCAGCGGCCAGAAGACAGTATTAAATTCCCTGGAACTGGAGTTACAGATAGTTCTGAGCTACCATGTGGGTGCTGGGAAATGAACAGCAAGTGTTCCTAACCATTGAACTATTTCTCCAGTCCCGAAAACCAGGTTGCTTTAGGTCTGCTGTACATACCTGGTTTATGTATTGCTGGGACTGGAACCCAGCTAGTCAAGCACTCTACCATCTGCAGTCCCTTCATACATTTTCTAAGTCAGGAAATCTTGCTTATTCTTCAAGTTCCACCTTATGCAAATTTCTTCACAGCCAAACGTAGTCAATGACCTTTTTGTATACTTCTAGCACGTTTTGATTTATACATTCATTATTATTGCATTCACTACATTGTATTGTAATTATTTAATGTCTCTGCCTCACTTATGAGTCTTTCTCGGGCAGGGACCATGTTTTGTCTTTGTCACCCATGTCCCCCTAGCATAGTTTTGCTAGATAAGTGCTCACTAAAAGTTTGTTGTATAAGTATTCATTCATTGCACAATATTTGTTGAAGATTGCCTGTATGCCAGGTCATATGTTCACTGACACAGTAGGGTACAGTGATGCTGGGGGATCTGGAAAGTACTGCCGTAATCTGAACAAGAGAAAATCTTGCTTTGGACTATAGTGTTGGTGGAGGTGGTGAACAATGTATATGGATTTAGGATATACTTAGAAAGTGAAGTCATCAGTACTTGCCAATAAATGAAAGAAGGAGAGATGGAAGAAAGGAGTGAGAGAAAAGGAGGAGGAGGAGGAGGGGGAGAAGGGGAAGAAGAGGAGGAGGAGAGGAGGAAGAGGAGGAGAGGGAGGAGGGGAGGAAGAGGAGGAAGAGGTTTCGTTTATATGTACATTTGAGATGCCCATTTGAAGTGACTAAAACAAGGGCAGCCTTTGGTGGCGTGGCTTTGGTTCTCCTTATTCTCTGAAATTTGGGATTAGAAATGAGAGAAGGAAGCATTCAAGTAGCTTCAAAATCAGTTGGCTATGAATTAAAGCTGCTGAAGTTTACCCCAGTTTATCTTATGTTCACCCTTTGCAATGTTAGAGTTAAGATGTTTTATTTTATTTTACTTCTTAATGAATTTATCAAGTGTCTTTATTTGCTTACACTTTGGCGTATGTTATTCATATAAAATGAGTTTCATGATGACACTTTCCTAGGTATTTAATGTACTTTGATCATTCACCTTCCCCATACGAGTGACTTTTAACAAGGGCTACTGCAGGGCCATGAAGGCTGGAAGAAGTTAACTGATGGGTGACATGGCAAGTAATGGCTTCATTAATGCCAAATATGGATAGTAGTTCCCCCAGCATATATGAAGATTTTCCGGTAGCGAAAGATTATTAGAAATACAGCACAGCCTAGCAGTAAGGATAGTTGTGCAGTGTTGGGTTTGGCCTTCTTTTGAAATATTAGGCCCTAGAAATTGGATACCAGCCCAGTGAGGCCTCTGGCAGGAACTACTAGTGCAGATTCAGGATTTTTAACTTGCTGGAACTTCAGGCTATATTCTGGGAGGCTGCTGCCAAGGTGAGGCTGGCCACAGAGGTCTGCCTTTTTTGCAATGAAAATGACTGTGTTTTGAAATAAATCCTTAAAAGGAAATAGTTTATTCACTATACTCTCTTGCTTAGTTTCAGGAAAGGGTTAATGTTGGCTTTGGTTAGCGATGGGTTTGGATAGTGTTGTTAATATTTGTGCCCAGAAAAACCAGAAAAGCTGTTTTTCCTCAAAGCTGCCTCCTCAAAAGGGTCTATGTAGATGCAAATAATTCTTGTAGGCATTGATGCTACGATCGTATCAGTAAATGAATCACCGCCTCACAGCAGTTTGTAATCCAACTACTTAGAAATAAGTAGAATCTTTATTCCAACTGATTTCCCTTCAAGTTAACAAGTAGTAGAGACAAGGAACTCTGTTTTTAATTTCTAAGGCATCATACTGCAGGTGTGTAGGGAGAATTTCACAGCAGACATTAAACATAGTAAATGAAAGTAATAAGCAAAGCTTCTCCAACTCTACCCTCTTGACTCCTGGGATGAAGCTGATAAACAACCACCCATGTTCTTTTATTGGGCAGAAACAAATGGTGCCCCCAGAGGGAATATCTTGCTGTTTTACATTTTCCCAAACTTTTCTTACTGGCTCCCAACCCAGACTTACTTGGATTTCAAATGTGAACAACAGAGTGCAATGGAATTTACTGTTTGTGGATTTTTAAAATGAATAGTTATTAAGGAACATCTGGTTGCAGTTAATAAAGTTCCTCCCGAGAGAGAGAGAGAGAGAAAAAGAGAGAGAGAGAGAGAGAGAAACTTTAAGTGATAAGGTTCAGTGCCAGATTCTGATCTTATTCTTTTTAGACTTTTTGATATATTTATTTTATTTTATGTGTATGAGTGATTTTCCTGCATGTATGTAAGCACACCCATGTGTGTATCAGATCTTATCCTTATGTGTTGAATTCTACAAAATATTAAAAAATTTTTTTATTGAGTCACAAAATTTTTTATTAATCAGGCATTTTAAGGAAGGAAATGTATGAAGAATAATCACTTTCTTTATTTTCTTTATTTACAAAGCAAAAGTCTCTCTCTCTCTCTCTCTCTCTCTCTCTCTCTCTCTCTCTCTCTCGGGTTTTCCATTGTAATCCAAGCTATCATTGAACTCATGATTCTTCTGTCTTCATCTTCTGAGTGCTGGGATGGCAAGTGTGTCCTACTATGCGTGGATTTAATGATGCTTAATGATTTTGGGGGGCTGGAGATCAAACTCAGAGATTTATACATCTTCTGAATTACACCTCTATCCCTCACTGTTCAGATTTAATGAAAGAATCAACGTATAGCAGTATTTATTGTTGTGTTGACCTATGCCAAACATTTTTAGTGCTTGGTGAGATTTTTAAAATTTGTATTCATTTTTTATTTTATTTTTGTTTTATATATATGAGTGTTTTGTCTGCATGTATGTAGGTGCACCATAGGCATGTAGTGGCAGAGAAGGCTAGAAGAGGGTGTCAGATCCCTTGAAACTGGAGTTACAGATGATTATGAATCACCATGTGGTTGCTGGGAACCAAACCTTGATACTCTACAGGAGCAGCCAGTGCTCTTAACCGCTGACCCATCTCTCTGGTTCATTGATGAGATCTTAATTAGTTTATACAGTTCTTTTTTCTGGAGTGGAGGAGCAAAAGTAATGTAATTGAAAGGGTAGGTCCTCATTGTGTTTGTTCTGGGCATTGCTATTATTTATTTTGTATTCCTAGCTTTTACTATCCATACTGCAATAAATACCAGCATTAGAAGTCTGTACATCATCTAGGAGTAGTAGTGCTTTAAAGTTGATATTTCACAGAGGAAGACTAAGGACTAGAAGGGGCCTACTTTGGGTTGATACAGCTGTTGATAAAACCTAGCTTGAAGCCAAGTTCTCCTAGATGAGTGTCCTTTCTTTTTTCTTTTTTTTAATTTTAAAAATTATTTTTAATTTTGGATTTATTTTTATGTGTATGAATATTTTGCCTGCATGCATGTAAGTATACTGTGTAATGCTGTGCCCATGGAGGCCAGGAGCGGATGTTGGATCCCCTGGAACTGGAGTTATGGACAGTTATGAGCTTCCACGTGGGTTCTGGGAATAGAACCTGGGTCCTCTTCAGTGCTCTTAATCACCGAGCTATCCCTTCAGCCCAAGTGGCCTTTCTTGCAATTATTTTGAGGGGGTTCATTGAAATATTGAAGTCTAATGAGCATAATCCACATTTCTGTGATCTTGAAGCTTTTTGACTAGTGGAACGGTCTTTCCTGGCTAGGTGTAAATATGATCAAATGGTAAAATATGGAATCTAAGAATAGTATATTCAATTTTATTACTTAAGGATATTTATTGCATACGCTGTGTGATGGTAATGGAAAATGATGTTTCTTATAAGTCTTTTATTTTATACTTTTTCAGGCTCTCTCACACTTTGTCCAGGTTACTCTGGAACTTTTCATGTAGCTGACAGTCTCCTCCAATTCATGACAGTCCTCCATCCTTAGCCCTCTCAGTACTGGGACTGTAGGCTTTTATTTTTAAAATAATACAAATGAGCTGGGTGTGGTGGTGTACTCCTTTAATGCCAGCACTTGGGAGATAGAGGGAAGCCTGGTCTACATAGTGAGTTCCAGACTAGTTAGGGTTACAGGGAGACCCCATATCACAAAATGAAACAAAACAAAATGCCCAAAACAAATGAGAGAAGATGGTGGTAGGAGTGAAATTAGTGAAGGATCTAGAGGTTGACTGCTGTATTAGGTTGAAAGGCAAAGAAATTCTTGGAATCCATTCTCTTCTTTCCAAACTCCTTCCTAGTACTCACTGGAAATTCAGTATAATCACCAGCTTCCTTCTTTATTTTAGCCACTCTCCCAGACAGTTGTAGATGACATAGACATTTATCCTTACTTCCCGGATACTTAGTGCTGGTCAGTGTGGGTGTGCTGGGTAGATTTTTCCCTCTGGGAATCGTTCTGAATGCAATTCTTGATTAAATGGAGTCCGGAGCTCGACTTTGTCAGTAGTAAGGCTGAGGCAAAGACGTAAACAGAGAACTCTGTGCCATAGGGCTTCTGCCTGAGATTACCAAATGTGATTAGATCTCTCATGGCTGAGAAAAAGCAAGGAGAGGACAAGTTGGCGCTCTCTGAGGACCCCTGGGGACTTGCCCTCTTTAGGACAGCCTGTTGTTTTTGTTTCTTTTCCCTTGTTTTTCATGTTGAGCTTTCCCTAGAGGAGTTTCTTCCAGTACTGCCAGGATGTGTTTTGAGTAGACTTAGGCGTGTTGCACTTGGTCTGAGATGAGAGGTGATCTGCTTTTCTCCTCCTCTGCCCCTGATCCCACTTAGTACCATTTTCAATGTAAATTCTATGCTTAGCAAGATGATACTTACCCTCCTTTAGGGTGGCACAAATGCTACAAATCTCTTGCCTGCTCCAACAAGTGTAAGTGAATTTTGTGAATTCGATAGGCTTTGGCAAATAATATTTATAATTTGCCTTTGTGGAGTGGTCCTTTTTTTGTTTGACCCTCTGTTGTAACCTGCTTGTATATAAGGCCTATTTGTTAGTTACCGTGAAAAATGATTGGTTTTAATGACATTTCCTAAATATATCGTTATACCATGTTTACATTTGTCCCCCATTATCTCTCTCCCCAAAGGGTAGTCTCTCTCTCTCTTCCACACACACAACACAGACACACACACACACATGTTCTGCATGTTTAAGAACATGTGATATTTGTATTTCTTTACCCATTACTCTCTTTTGTGCTTCCTTCTCCTTTCTTTTAGACCCTTCCTCTCCCCACATCACCCCCTTTCTACTTTTATCTTATAAGTACATTTCTAAATCTAGATTGTGCATATGAGAGAAGACATGTGCTATTTGTATTTTTGAATCTAGTTTATTTAACACAGGACGGACATTCATTTTTTCTATAAATGACATTCTATTCTTCTTTATTGGTAAATAAATACATTTTTTGAGACAGGGTCTTATTCTGAACCTGAGGCCTTTCTTGATCTCTCTCTCTCTCTCTCTCTCTCTCTCTCTCTCTCTCTCTCTCTCTTTCTCTCTCTCTCTCTGTATTCATGTTTGTTTGTGGGAGTGTAGGTATGCTCATGCCATGGTATCTGTCTGGAGGTCAGAGGACAACCTCTGGTGTCAGTCCTGACCTTCCACCTTGTTTGAGACAGAGTCTCTTGTTGTTTGCTGTTGTGATGACAGGCTAACTGGCTTGAGAGCTTCTGAGCACTCTCCTGTCTCTGTTTCCCATCTCACCCTAGAAGCACTGGGATTGCATGTCTACACTATCATGTCTGGCTTTATATGGATTCAGAGAACCAAACTCAGGTCCCTAGCCCACACCTCTATCCTCCTGACTCAGTGCCTTGGCTACTCAGATTACAGCTGTGTGCTACTTTGCTTAATCTCCAAGCCATAATCTTTCTGAGGACTTGTGATCTTAAATAGCATTATTGAAACTGACATAGCATAAGATTCACCTACTTAAAGTGGTACCCTTTCAATTATTTTTAGTGTATTTCCAGAGTTGTAAAACCATTATCAAAATCAATTTTGTTTGTTTGCTTATTTATTTTTTGTGATGCTGGGGATTGTAGCTAGGGCATCTCATGTACTCAGTAAACACTTTACCATTGTATTATTTTCCTATTCTCATAATCAACTTTAGAATATATTCATCATCCCCCTTCTGAGGAAAATCACTCTTTTCTCTTTATCAAGGCTTTCACTTTAAAGAAAAATTGTCAGTACTGGAGATGGAACCCAGGGCTTTCCTATGCTAGGGAAGTGCTCTGCCCCTAGCTACACCACTACTTGTAGGAATGCCTACTCTTTTTCTTTAGATACTCTTTTTATTTATTGTTTCAAAAATAGTTAATTTATTATTTTTATTTTATGTGTGTGACTGTATTGGCTTCATGTATGTAAGTATACTCGTGATTTGCAATGCCCATGGAGGTCAGAAGAGGGCATCAAATTCCCTTGGAACTGGAGTTATTGATGTTATTAGCCAACATGTGGGTGCTGAGAATCGAACCCAGGTCCTCTGCAAGAGCAGCCAGTCCTCTTAACCACTGAGACATCTCTCCAACTCCCAACTTTTATTTTTATGTGGGGGATGTTAATGGGATCCACTTCATTGTCTCAGGGTGAAGTGAGCGTCCCCAGCTATAAATATAAACATCTAGTTCACAGTAGCTACTGATTTTTAGACTTTCAGAATTTTGAACTTTGGCTTAATGGTTTGCAAACTTTGGTAATATATACTACATTGTCGCTTTTCATTCCTTCCAAGCTTGTTGGGGCGCTTCAGTCAGTGCTGAGATAGTCTTGGCAGTTGGATTCTGGGGATGATAACTTTAACCACTTGTCATCAGGAAGAGAAAGCAATTTTCAGTTGGGACAGGAACCGAAGCCAACGCCAATTTAATCAAAGACAAGAATGTATTGCCCAAACATAAAATGGTAAAAGGAAGTCAAATGTCATGGAACAAGGGGGAAAAGGCAACAGAGTTCCCAGACATAACTAAGGAGAAACCTGGTGTCGAGCCCTCTTTTACTGAACACTGCGTCATTTGGAAGGATTGGCCTGGCTCTTTCCCTTCAGGAGGCCTTTTCATAGCTATGCTTGAAGTTTGAAACTTTTCCCCTCCGTTGTCTGAAGGAAGCCCAGCTAAAATGCGTTTTTCTGTGAGCACTGCTAAGTTAGTGACAGTAATCTGGCCATGTGCCACATCCCCTGTTGGGAAGCTTTCTAATACTTGCTGCTGAGTAGAGCTGAAAAGGCTGAAGTGCCTTCTCCAGAAGCTGTGTCTGTGGTAGGTCTTGCTCTGGAAGCCATTTCAAAGGCTGGATGCCACAGCCACTTCCTTGATCGCCAGTATTCTTCCTGGTACTTTATGCCTTGTAGGCTTCCTGGAAACTCCCCTTGGTCCCCCAGAGCAAGGACTGCAGTCCTAATGTTGTTCTTCTTTTCTCTTTGATCAATGTTCTGGCATCCTAGGTAAACAAATCTTTTGTGCCCGCATGTGCAAGATAACAGCTTGGAAGTGTGCTATTAAGTGGAAAAATTGGGGCTATAACCAGTCTAACCTGAACTCTTTATCAAGTGCAGTGTTTTACTTGCATGAAGTTGTATTGCTGAAAACTGCCACTGCCATGGAAATGGCTTTTGAGCTGAGGAATACAACAAAGTAAATACATTTTATTGCATAGGATCAAAGACATAAATACTATGGTGTTTATGTGTACATCTCCAAGATAATAATGACACCTGATTTCAGCATGTTGCATATTAGAAAGTTCTGTCACATTTTCTACTGAATTTGATCAGAGAACAATAATGAAAGAAATGGGTCAGGAAATGTTACTCACATATATCAGCCATTAAGTGCAACTTGATGGTGCTGTCATGCAATATGGAGGAGCTGAGAGCATGGCTTTGAGGAGACTGAGTATCTTTGGATTTTTTGATTAAATATATATATATATATATATAATTTGTGATTTTATCTATTTGTAAGTATACAACCCAATGACATTAATTATATCTATAATGTATAACCACCATTACTGTTTCTAAAACCTTTTCATCATTCTCAATATAAACTCTGAAAACGAGTAATTCCTCCTTCCCCTTTCTTCTCAGGCCCTAGTAACCTGTAATCTACTTCTCTATTGGTGTGACTTTCTATTCTAGATATTTCATGTAAGTAAAATCATATTTTCCAGATCCATCCATGTTATAGTATGTGTGTAAAATGTCATTTCATTTTTTTTCTTTTTTTCTCTCTTTTATCGTTTTCTTTTTTACTTTTTTTTGGTAATACTAGGGATTGGACCTAGGGCCTCATTCATTCATCCTAGGCAAGTGCTCTACCACTGAGTTACAGTTCCAACTTCCTCTTCTCTTTCCTTTCCTCCCCTGTTCTCCCCTTCCACTTCTCTCCCCTCCCTTTGTTTGAGGGGGTCTTGCTGTGCAGCCCAAGTGTCCTAGAACTTACAGTGCTGCTGCCTCCACCGCCTGAGTGCTGTGCTTATAGGGGTGCATTAACATGACTGCCTAGAATTCTTGGGTGAGAATATTTTTAAATCCCTTTTTTCTTTCAGCACTTTATGTATGGCATTCCATTCTCTTCTGGCCTCTCTGGTTTCTAAGAGGAAGGTGGCTTTAACTCTTATTGAAGATCCCTTTTCTGGAATAAGTTACTTCTCTCTTGATGCTTTGAAGACTCTGTCTTTAGCTTTTTTTAAAGATTTATTTTAGGGTTTGAGAGATGGCTTAGTAGTTAAGAGTGCTGCTGATCTTGCAGAAGACTCTGGTTTGGTTCTTAGCACCTACATGGCAGCTAACAACCATCTGTAACTTCAGTTCTAGGGGATCCAGTGCCCTTTTCTGACCTTCATAGGGATTGCATGACATGGCAAAAACCACTCATATGCATAAAAATAAACAACTAATTTTTTTAAAGATTTATTTTAAAATATGTGTGCTCACAACATACAGGTGCCTGTGGAAACCAGATGAGGACTTTAGATACCCTGGAGCTGGAGTTATAGGCAGTTGTGAGCTGCTCAAGGTTGGTGCTGGGTAGTGTTCCCTTAATCACTCACTGATCCATCTTTCTGGCCCTGCCACTTTGACTTTTGACTATTTATTTATGTATGTCTCATCCTGGATCTCTTTGAATTTGCCCTACCTGGAGTTCATTGGACTTCTTGGATGTATAGATTAATTTCTTTTATTAATTTTGGGACATTATTTGCCATTATTCAATATTTTTATATCCTTTTCTGTCTCTTGCTTACTCTTTGATTTCTTGAAATCCATAATATGTTTTCTGATCTGATTGATGGTGTTTCAAGACTCCTTAGACTAGTCCTAGTCATTCTTTGCCATATATATATATATGTATGTGTGTGTGTGTGTGTGTGTGTGTGTGTGTGTAATAATATTCTTGTTTTATTCATAAATTATTTTCCTCATTCACTTTAATTCTGTGAGTTTTGCATTAGGTCTTTTAATATATTTAAGGTAGTCATTTTCACATATTTTTCCACTAGATGTGGTAACTGGATTTCTATCACAGACAGTTTTTGTCAGTTTATTACTTTGAATTGGCCATACTTGTTTCTTTGTGCAACTTGTGAATTTTTTTTCTTGAAAACTGAACATTTGAATGTTATAATGTGATAATTCCGAAAATCAGATTTGCTTTCTTCTTAGGATTAGTTGCTCATCTTTCTTCATTAGTGAAGTTCATAGTAGTAGTCTGGTTAAGTGTTTTTCCCAAAGTCTATTTATTTCCAAAGAGTATATTATTTATCCTGTGTGGTCACTGAAGTCTTTTTCCTTTTTGTGTTCAAGAAGAGTTTTGACATAGATTTTTTCTTTAATGTCAGGAACTAAAAAGAAAGACACTGATAAACAACAACGAAACACAACCAGTCGTCTTTGAAAATGGACTCTTCCCACCAGCTCTTGTCCTTTCCTCTGCTGGCTTGAGCCTATGGTCCTATATTCATAGGACTAGACAAAGACCCAACCACTGAGCTACTTTGTCAGCCCTTTCACAATGTTGTGATAGGGTCTTGATGTTTCTCCTAGGCTAGGCTCGAGGTTGTAATCCCTCTACTTTAGCCTCGAAAATAGCTGGGATAATAGGATTGTGCCACCACTGTCTGCTAGCGTGCAGTTTTCAAGTAATATTTCTTTCTAACTTGAGTTTATTAGATAAAGTTACTGCAAGTACCTGGCTTCCATCCTTCAGGTAGCCTTTCAAACTTGTTAGAGCAGAAATACACAGTAGTTTGTGAATAAAGTCTGCTTTCCTTCCTGTGAAATCAGAGCCCAGGGTCCATACTAGGAATACATACTTCACAACTTTAGAACACCAAAATGTCACTTTTCTAGGCCGAGGAGGGTAGGTCAAAGATATGTAAAAATGATAACAGCACGATCTTGATCTGAGGTTGCTTTTTTCTTTATTCAGTTTTTACTTGGTCATTGAAAACTCTTGCCTACAGCCCAGAGTTTCAGTATTGTTGGTTCTAACAGCTTCTGCTTGATTTTGATGTTTCTGTGGGGAATGGACACTGGAACCTGTCTGCTCTGTCATTTTGTTGATGTCACTCTACACTTTTTAAAAGGGAATTATGTTTTTATTCTGTAGTTTTTTTCAAGTGTGTGAACCAAGGTAATGGATTTCACCATGGCCCTTCATACATATATATTGTTGACTTTTTAAAAATCTTCCTCCTCTTGCTGCTTCCCTACCTTCTCCCAAATAGTCCCCCTTTCTGATTGTGTCATGTGTGTCTCATCACTCTTCTTTCTGTAACCTTGGACTAGTTATTTAACTTTTTTTCTCTTTAATGCAAACAGTATTTATCATTGAAGGTGGGAGTAAAAGTTAAATAAAAATCCTTCTAGTATCCTTATGATAGAATGTGGTATGTGTTCAGTGCTCAATAAGTGTTAAATCACATCATAGTTATATATACCAGTGAGAAAAAAATGTCAAAGTCTGATATGCCATTGACCGTACAGTGATCATGATGTTAAAGTGTAAAATTATGTGTATCTTAAAACTGGTAGCAGCAGCAGCAGCAGCACTACTTAATCATCTAGTTTCAGGTGTTTTTGCTTTCACGGTATCAAGACCCATGAATATGTAGGAAATTATGCTGTAACCTAATAGGAAACCTATGTCCTTGATTCTTGCGTGTACCATGCTATCAGGGGCCCACTTGTGTCTCCCAGTTAGCAGTTGGCCTTAAAAACACTTTCTCTTGCTAAGATTTTAGAATCGAAGTTATGTGTAATAGATGTGTTTTAGTAGTGTGTACTCAGTGGAAAGAGAAGAGGGAATTAAGGTGTTTTGGAGTCATTTTAAGTTGTTTTTCTTAATTTTCTGTTAGTGCTCAGGATCAAACTCAGGGCCTTGCATATGCTAAGTAATGCTGTAACAGTGAGCTACACCATGGCTCTTGAGTCTTTTGGGGGGAAAAATTTTATTAAAATCTCATGAGATGAATTGACGCTTTTCTCAGAGGATGGGTATAGGGTTATAAATCAGTTTGTCACTTTCTTCTCATATGAATTTGGGCAGTCACTTTAGTTCTCTGAGCAGAACAGTTTTAGAACTAAAAAAAAACAGAAATAATTTTTATCCCATGGAATTGTTTCAGAGTGTGAAATGATATCTAAGTATAGCAATGGGTACATGGTTGACTTGTCCCAAATATACTACTTTTCTATTTAAAATAATTTTAAACCTTTATTTATGTGTTCATGTGTGTGTGCACATGCACATATGTATGTATGCATTTGTACTGAGGTCAAGAGATAACTTGTGGGAGTCAGTTCTCTCTTTCCACTATGTGGGTCCCGGGTCATCAGGCTTGATGGTAAGGACCTTTATGTGCTGAGCCGTCTCACCAGCCCTCTTTTCTATTTTTCCTACAGAGGTGAGTCCACTAATGTTCTCATTTCTCAACTCAAATTGCTTATGATTATGGGTTTAAAATAAGAACAACATTGCTCTCTGGGGTGAGTTTGTTTGTGGCTGAGGAAAAGGTAGCAGCTGGAGGCTACAATTCTCCAGGGAGACATCCTTAACGATGAGTGGGGAGTAGAGCACAGCTGTTTATGGAAGACGAAGAAAATGGCAATTGCTTCATGTCAGTTTGTGCATTCTGAGCAGCTTGCTTCCTGTGGGTGTTTTCTTCAGAGTCTATAATAAATGTGCTCCTGCTCATTTGTTGTACTGGTCACGTCCCAACTTTTCCAATATTCTGGGCTCTTTAGTCCTCTCCAACTTGGCGTCCCTTATTTCTCTCTGCCTGGAAAGTTCTCTGATTTCAGTGCCTGGAAATTTCATACATATCCTTTAAGTCTCTGCTGCTTACTCCTTTTAATGCCCTGTAGAGGAATGGCAGTAATCCTAGCTCTGGAATAACATGTTATATTTTATTAGTAATGCTTTGTTTCTCTAGTGGAGTATATGGTCATTTGAGGCCAGTGGCTACATTTGTTTATGCTTTATAATGTAAAAGCTTTGCCCATGGAACACTACTAAGAGCTGAAGTTTATTATGAGATGTATAATCTTACCAATCATCACACTCACAGGTGAAAGTGAAAGTTAAGGAGAAGATAGAGAAGCATGGGGTAGAGATTAGTTCTGAATTCTGAAGAATACAGTGCCCTAGTATGGCATAGACCAGAAGAACTTTTGGTAACTGCAAATGTTGTCCATGTGTTCTTTCTGAGACAGTAATTATTAATTACATGTGACTGTTGGGATCTTAAAATGGGGCTTATGTGATTAAGAAATTGAATTTTTAAAATTATTTTTATTTTTATGTATCTGAGTGTATTACCTCATGTACATAAATGCACCCTTGTCCTATAATGCTTGTGGAAGTCAGAACAGGGCGTCAGATCCTCTGGAACTGAAATTATGGATGGTTGTTAGCAGGCATGTGGGTGCTGGGAGCTGAACCTGGATCTTCTGCAAGATCAGCCAAGGCACTTAACTGCTGAGCCATCTTCAGTTCCAAGGAACTGAATTTCTTATTTCAATGAATTTTAGCTTAAGTAATCACATATAGAAAACCAAACTCCCGTCCTTAAAAAAGATGCCTAGGATTCTCTTTTGGCTTTAAGTCAGTTGTTCTCTCAAATGTTCTTATTCCATCACTTATTCTTGATAAATGAAAAAGTTCAGGTAAACTGAACTTAGTACTCTATTTCAGCAAGGAGTGATTCATAAATGAAGCCTCACTTAACCAGGAGAGGTTAAGAGATCTCCACTGCAATGTGAGCAGACACTGTTTACAGAAAGAAAGAAGTGACATACAGAAGCAGATGGTTAGTTAAGGGTGGGAGGAGGCGTTTGCCTTATGTAGGCTGCTTTGTCACTTTGCAACCTAAGATTGGCTGAAGCTTAGTGGTTATGGCTGGCTGAAACTCAACTACCTGTTACAAAAATAAAACTCAAGCTTTAGGTGTAGATTGTTTTCTATATTAATCTAGGTTGTAGTTCACGGTGTATGGAGGTAGGTTTAAGTCAAATTTATTTTAACATTGTTAGAGAGTCTGAAATTCATCTTGATAGAAACAGTAAAATAAACTCTTATCTGGACATGATGATCCAGACCCTGTAATCCCAGCACATGGGAGGCTGAGATAGAAATATGACTGTGACTTCAAAGTTTGCCTGGGCTATATAGTTAGGACCCTGCAAGAAAAAAGAACAACAACAAAAAAGAGCAAAAAAATCAAAATTTCTAAAGACAGTGTTATATATATGTATGTACATGCATCTTTGAAGGAGGGTATCATTGTTTAGATTATTCTTAGAGCTGTAGATATCAGAAAAGTTTTTGAAAATAGTGTTCTGTAGTTTTATAATTATTCTTAAAGCCTAATTTTCCACAATAAAAGATGAAACAAATTTCAGTAAATTCTGGGAGAAAAATGTGGCAAAGACACAAATATGTGAAAACAATTATTCCAGTGGAAGTTTAAAATCATAGGAATATTATATTTTTGAAATATTCCATTGAAAACATTTGTTGTTGGACTGAAGGCATAGGAGTTTATGAAAAATACCTAGGGGCCAAAGTCACTGTTAACATGCCAAGAGGTCCCAGAGAATATTCATGACAGTTTGTTCTTATGAATGGATGCTAGAGATTGATGAAGGGGTGCATATTTAAAATTATCTTTTTATTTGGTGCTGTAAATTGAATCCAAGTGCTCTACCAATAACCCCCAGCCACTTTAAACAAATTATTTTCTATGTACAAGTGTATTGCCTGCATGTTTATAAGTGTACCTGTGTCCTGCAGTGCCCAAGAAGGTAAGAAGAAGGTATCTGATTCTCTGGAACTGGAGTTAGGGATGGTTGTTAGCCACCATGTGGGTGCTGGGAATTGAACCTGGGTTCTCTGCAAGAGCAGTCAGTAATCTTAACTACTGTGTCATCTCTGTAGCCACCCCCCAGAAAGTTTTTTTTAATGATTAAGGAAACCCAGTCTATCAGTGAGTAGCAACTGGGTACATTTCATGATCTAGAACCAAGAAACTATGGGGTTTACAAGGAGCATTTATGTTCCTATTGTAATTTCAATGCTCACATATTTTTAAAAAATATTGCTATGGAAATGTCTGATTATACACCAAACCAGAACCTTTAATAATGAATCCTATGTATCTGTCACCCAACATTTTTTTTCTTATTCTCATTTCAGATACCAGTACTCACTACCCAGCATATACAAACAGTATTTTTATCTCAAGTATTTTAAGGCAAATCCTATATATGTTATTAAACCTATAAATACTTTATTCACTATGCATCCTTGAAAAGGACTCTTTTTTAGTGTTGAAGATACCCAAGTTTATTTACAAAATAACATGAAACACTCTCAATGTTAGAGTAGTCTTGGCCTTAAGTGACCAAGAGGGCATTATGGAGGAAAAAGTTGACAATGGCCAGAAAGACTATTGTGGATTTGGGGGTCTCAACTTTGTTAATAGGTCTCTGCTCAATAAAAGGAGAGAACATTCAGGTATTCCTAGAAAAGAATGGGTAAAGAATAAATTATTCCTTAGCCAGCATAAAGGCAGAGTGAAAATTTTTGTCACAGGTGGTGCCCATTACCTGATATGAACCAAAGGACAATTGTCCAGAATGGTAGGTAAGAACAAAGTAGGAATGTCCCGTTATCAAGATAAAAGCTCATTGTCCTGTCTATAACTTTTAGGATTCACCTAAGAGCTATGCCTTTTGTCCCATCAGCTGGGAGGCAGAGGCAAGTGAATCTCTTTGAGTTAGAGGCCAGCCTGCTGGTCTACACGGAGAGTTCCAGGCCAGCTGGGAATACAGGAAGACCCTGTCTTGAACACACACACACACACACACACACACACACACACACACACACACGATTTGCCTGAGGCTCCATCCTATCAATGATGATGGTGATTGTGCAGTTGGAGGCCAGCTGGAGCTGAAGATTTCTTCATCCCAGAGAGGGAAAGGGAAAGTGGTGGGATGGGAAAAGGAGAAGGGGATATACTTTGACTATTTGATATGAGAGTTCTTTACCCTTGGGTCAATAAGCCTTCTGGCACCCCATGTCTTGCCTTGCTACATTAGGGACAAGGAGTCTTAGGCAGATGCTTGATATTTGGGCAGTTTTTCTTTCAGTGAAAAAATTATCAGCTTATAACCAGAGAATTTATTTGCCAGTCTGTTTTCTCCAAGAGAAGAGGCAGCCAGCTGGAGATCTTAAGTCATCTTACAAGGCTATAAGAAGTTCTGCATGCCTCTTATTTCTCTCTCACTATCTCCTTCTCTTTGGGTCTCTCTCTCAGCTTTAGTGTTCTTTATTTCTTCTGTTCATCCTATAAGTCCTAGTTACAGAAAACAAAGTATTCTTCATTTAGAAGACCACCATTAGAGGCTAGGTACCAATGGCAATTTTTGCATTTTCCTTCTGATGTCAGGAACAGATTGAATAAGGAATCTGTCTCAGAGAAAATTTGTCTTTCAAATGATGAGAGGTCATCATTTTTATGTGGTTCTTGTATTTTTGTTTTGTATTCTTTTTATGTATTCTTCTTAAGATGTTCTCAAATGACATAGGGTTTTCATGAAGTCCCTGATCAATAATTGTCAGTTATTGGTCATATCTCACTCAAATCTAACTTAAATTGTATGGTATCATTATTTGCAAGGCCAAGTTCCCTCTTTGGTTTTAAGGCATGGAGATCGAATTTGTTCCAATTATGAAGGATAGATCTGAGAGGAAAATCAGTACGAACCAAACGAGCAGTTACCCCATCATGATAAAGATGAAGGAAACTATCACATTGGGATAGGAACACTAAAAGATGTTACTAGGCTTTTACTCTGGCCTCCTTTGGGCTGCCTGTTTTTTTGTGTTCTGACGAATGAATTCAGATGAGGCACAGAGTGTGGCATAGAATATAGGTAGAATTTACTATAGAGTAACAGGAGGCATTTTCAAGGGTGAGAGTGAAGAAAGGCAATAGAGGCCATTGCGGAAGTAAGTGCTGTCACAGTGAGAATAGACAGTGAGTGGCCCAACCACTCTTTTAGTATGCATAGCCACTGCCACAGCATCATCATGTCTGATACAAACTGCCACTATTTGCTTAATATTCTTCACTTCCAGGTCTGTCTCTGTCTGTCTGTCTTTTTTTCTATTTCCTCTGATGTTTCTGACCTTTTGGAAAAAGAAATATCAGCTAGGAGAGTGAGGCATCATGGCACACAGTAGCAACCTCAGTACTGTGGAGCGGGAGGAAGGCTAGTCTGGGGTACAGGACAAATCCTATCTCGAAAAATCAGAAAACAACAACAAACCAAAAGCAAGTCATATTTTTTGAGCAGTTCAACCTTAAAGAAAAATTGAGTGCAAAGTCTAGTGTCCACCTTAAAACTGTCCCTTAGTTTCTCTTATTAACATGTTACATTGGTATGATGGATACATTTGCTATTATCATTATTGTTGTTGTTAGCATGTTAGTTGTCCTGCAGCTTTAGCAACTCAGCTGCTATGATTATAGGCATGTGCCACTGTTTTGACTCTATTTTTCTTATTGACAGATACTATTGATATGCTATTATTAATTAATGGCCATGTTTACATTACGGTTCACTTTTTGTATTGTGCACTATCATACATTAGAGAAATGCATAAAGACATATAGCAACTATAACAGTATCATACACAATGGTTTTAGTGTTCTAGAAATCCACTAGTACCACTTTTTCACCCTTTTTTTCCTTGAAAAGTATAAAACTTTTTAACTCTGTCCTTTAGTTTTGCATTTCTGCATTGTAATTGGAAACACATAGTATGGTTTCTAATTGGCTTATGCTTAATAAGCATTTAAGTTTAATCCATGTATTTTTGTGGCTTGATATGTCATTTATATCTGTTTGAATGCTATCACACTGTCTGGATATACCATAGTTTATTGATTTGTTTGTTTTCATTTATGTTGGGGGGATAGGATCTTGCTATGTAGCCTAGGCTTCATGGTTGATTCCAAATTTCAACAATTATGTCGAAAGCTGCTCTAAACCTTCATGTGTACTTGGTTTTTCAATGCTGGGATCGAACCTCTGATCTTAGACATACTAGCTAAGTGTTTTGCCACCAAGCTATAGTATCAGCTATCATGTGTGGATTTTGATGTGAATATTAGTTTTTAATTCAGCTGAGTAAATACTGAGGGTGATTGCCAAATCATCTGGTAAGACTACTTAATTAGTGAGAAATAGCCAACATTTCTTCCAAAGTAGCTGAACCGTTTGATATTTCCGCCGTTTTATAATCCCTGTTGCTAGTGTTTGATATTGTCAATATTTTGGATTTTTAGCTCTTTCTGTATGAGTGTGGTTATATTTCATTTTAATTTAAATTTTATAATTTTGTAAATACATACAGCATGGAGCATCTCAAATGCATAATTGGCGACTGTACATCTTTTCTGATGGGACGACTTTTCAGATCTTTTGTTTGTTTTTAAGTTGATTTGTTTTCCTGTTGTTGAGTTAAGCTTGTTGTGTATTTTGGATGCCAATCCTTTATCAAATATGCTTTGCAAATATTTTCTCCCAGGCTGTAACTTATCTTTTCATTATCTTAATAGTGGGTTTTGCAAAACAGATGTTTTCAATTTTCATAAAATACAACATGTCCACTTTTTAATGAATCATGCTTGTAATGTTGTATCTTAAAAGTCATCACTAGTCCTAAGGTCACATATTTTCTTCCATGTGATGTAGTCGATTTATAGTTTTGTATATTATCTTTAGATTTATGATCCATCTTGAGTTAATATTTATGGAAGGTATAAAGTTTGTATGTACAATTTTGGCATATGTATATCCAGTTACTCAGCAACATTTGTTGAAAAGACCACCATTCTTTTCTATATACTTAAAAAAACTGAATTGTTGTCATTTTTCATACAATATATTTTGGTCATATTTAGATCCCCTTCCCTATCCACACCTCCCTTTTGCTACTCTCTGTCAAGGTGCAGATAGAACATTTATATATATATATATATATATATATATATATATATATATATATATATATAGTGTGGAGTCTTGTCAACTTATTGAGAGTCTCACTCTTAAATGTGATTGAATTTCCCCTTGTAGTATCCATCAGTTGCCAAAAGTTCCTTAGGTTGGGTTGGGGTTTCTCACCAACTTCCCCATGTCTATACTGAGATTTTTGTCTGGTTTGAGCTTTCGTGAGACTTGTACATGCTGTCACCATTGCTGTGAGTTCATATGAATAACATCCCAGTTGTCTGGAAAACTCTTATTTCCGTGTGATCATCCACCACCTCTGGCTTTAACAGTCTTTCTCCACCCTGTTTTGCAATGATCCATGAGCCTTGGGAGGCAGAAGTTTGACATAGATTTCCTATTTAGGGGTAACTACTCTGCACCTTCTTGTTTTCTGCACAGTGACCACTTGTGGGTTTCTATGTTAATCACTACCTGCTACGTAAGGAACCTTCTCTGGTGAGACTTGAGAGATACACATAGGTGTAACAACAAGTCATTAAGAGTCAATTTAATACTCTATTTACTAGAGAACTCGTATTAGGCTCTCCCATACACCTTGTGTCTTTTGTTGCCTTAGGTTTCTAGGCTTGATATTTATGTCAAGTATGGGCTCTATCCTATGAAGTAGACCTTAAATCCAATTAGAAACTGGTTGTTTCCTCCCATAATATTCATGCCACTATTGCACTGGTGGTAATATCTTGCCAGGCCAGTTGTTATAGCTCACAGGATTCACAGCTGGAAAAGGTTGATGATTAGTTCTCTTCAGGGAGGATGCATAGCAACGTCCAAGACTATGAAAGCTAGCCAGTAGAGATGAGGCTTTCAAGCAGGCACCAGCTTGATTTCTCCTTGTTTGTTATACTGCTCATGTATATAGTGTTTTTAACAATAGGGTTTTACTGTGGTGTTCTGGTGAGTAACCAAGATCATGGGCAATGGCCAGTATTGTTTGAGGGTCTATGGAACTCCCCCAATCAACAACTTCAAGAGAGAGTCTGTTCCTGGCATTGGGGTTTTATTATGTTAGTCCATGGTGTTTACTAGGGCCAATGTCCCTGCTGTTATAAGGTAACTTCTTTTTAATCACTTTTACAAATCTATATACTTTAAGAAACTGACTTTGTGTTTCTCATTTAAGATAATGTTAACTCTTCAGGGTTTTTGGCCTTTTCATGTTAACTGTACCAAATTTATTAATATTCCTAAAAACAACTTACTGATGTTTTTACTGTAAGTACATTAAATTTTTACATCTAATTGGGAAGAACTGACATAATGACAATATTGAGTCTTCTCATGCATGCATATATAAAATATCTCCATTTATGTAGATCATTTTTATTTCCGTCATCAGGGTTTTGTAATTTTCCTCATCTAGATCTTGTAAAATTTTATTAGTTTTATGTATAATATTTCAGTTGAGTGTAGTGATACACTCTGTAATCCCAGTACTTGGGAGGTAAAGGCATGAGGATCAAGATTTCAGGATCATCTTTGGCTATATAGCAAGCAGGAATCCAGAAAACTAAGAGGATTTATATATATTTCATATTTTTGACTATTATACATGACATATACACAGTAGTATTTTTGTTTATTTAGTTTTTATTACTATCATCATCAATAAACTTTTCTGAGATATAGTTTTACACTATAGCCCAGACTGTTCTAGAGTTCACGGTGTAGTGGAGGCTGGCCTCAAACTCCTAGCTCTCTGCCTACCTTAGCCTTACAAATACATTCCTGATTTGGTATTTTTTATTTTTATTTTATGTCTATGAGTGTTCTGCTTGCATACATGTAAGTGGACTACATGTATGCCTGGTACCTGCAGAGGCCAGAAGAGAGTGTCAGATTTGTAACGAGTTCTAGATGTAGGTGCTGCTGACCAAACCTGGTTCCTTTGCAAGAGCAGCAAGTGCTCTTAAGCTCTCATCCATCTTTACCGTCCCCATCCTTTTTATAAATCATATTTTTGTTAAGTATTTGAGAATTTTATGACGTTTATTTTGATCATACTCACCCTGATCCAAACCCACCCTCACCTTCCTATGCCTTCTACCTTTCTCTTCTCTGTTTTGAGTTGTAGAGCAAAGTTTATTATAGATTTGTAAGTGGGAGCTTAAGAGAGAGGGGGGCTAAGCTCGTGTACAGCAGGAGATGGTTCCCAGGAATGGGGTACCATTGAACTGGTGCCCACGAATAGGGTGCCATTGAGCTGCTAGTCTGGAGGATTTTTAAAGGACTTATGGCAGCAACTGGAGTGAGGCATGAGGTGGGGGGTGAGCTGATGGGCCCAATCAAGTGTCCAGGTGCCTCATCTCAGTTTCAGTCATATGCTCAGGTACAGTTTTTAGTCAGGCATAAGAGATCACAAGGAACCAGGAACTAGAACTCTCTTCTAGTATTCCCGGCCTCCAATAAGGACATTTTTGGAAATGATGCTTTGGAGTCCTTGCTCTGCATGACTAGTTTCTGTTTCCCATTTCCATCATTACTCTGTAGCCAAGGATGACCCGGAACTCATGGCAATCTTCCTGCTTTGGCCTCTCAGGTATTGGAATACAAGCTTAAATTACCACACTCAGATACAATATTTTAGATAATGATAGCACTGTCTGAAAGTATGAGAGCTATAATAGAAACAGCATGGAACTGGCATAAAAACAGACACATTGATCAATGGAAGAGAATTAAGTATCTGCATGTAAGTTCATGCACCTACAGCCACCTGGCATTTGACAAAGAGACCAAAAGTATACAATGGAGAAAAGACATCTTCAACAAATGGAGCTGGTCAAACTAGATAGAGACTTGTACTAGAATAAAACTAGATCCTTATTTCTCACCCTACATAAAACTCAACTTCAAGTGGATCAAGGGCCTCAACATAAGACATGATGCTCTGAATCTGTTAGAAGATACATTAGGAAATACAGCTGAATTTATCCACATTGGAAAGGACTTTCTGAGTAGGACCCCAATAGTGCAAGCATTAAGACAGATAATTGGCAAATGAAGCTAAACTGTTTCTGTACAGCAAAGAACACAATCATTCAAATGAAGAGACAGCCTGCAGAATGGGAAAAAATCTGCCAGCAGTACATCTGACAGATGGTAGTATCTAGAATATATAAAGAACTAAAAAAAATTAAGAAAACAAACAACCCAATTAAAAACTGGGAGGAACTAAATAGAAGATTCTCAAAAGATGAAATGCAATGCCTGAGAAATATTTTTAAGTTGTTATACTTGATTTGATTTTAATTTTTTCACTATATATATATTTATTGAATACAAGTAATATTTAGACCACTCCCCTACCTGCATCTGCCCTGTAGCTCCCACTGGATTTCATGCATTCACACACACACACACACACACACACACACACATATATATGTATATATATATATATATATATATAGAGAGAGAGAGAGAGAGAGAGAGAGAGAGAGGTTTTCTTTGAAATAATGGTGTTATCTCAATGCATCTAAATAATTAAACAACAGGAACTTGCATTTTATTGCTTGGTATGTGTTAAAAGTTACTATAGTCTTATGATGAGGTCCAAAGATTTGAGGGGGCCTTAAAAATTATCATACTTACAGGGGAGTAACCATTGGTGAAGAGAAAGGGTGACTTAAATTTTTTAAAGCACAGATATGTTTAACTTAAAACTTAGGTTAAAAGAGAAATACTTGGAGCTTGTGAAATTGCTCAGCATTTGCTCTGCAAGCATGAGGATCTGAGCTTAAATCCCCAGAACCTATGTAAAAAGTCAGGTGTGTTCAGAGCTGTATGGGGAGGAGACAGGAGGATTGCTGGGACTTGATGGCCGGTACTCTAGCTGCAGGTTCAGTGAAGAGACCCTGTCTGAAGGGAATGAGGTAGAGCCTGATAATGCAGGGTACCTCACATATTCTAGCCTCGGCACATACATGTATGTACAACATAACACACATATGTAAAAGGGAAATCATTACCAAGAAACCAAAAAGAAAGAAACACTACCTGGCACTGTGGCTTATGGCGATAACCCCAGCACTAGGGAGGATGAGGCAAAATGATTTCTAGCAGCTTGAGGCTAACTTGAGCTACATTGTGAATTTCAGGCCAGGCAGAGTTATAGAATGAGACCCAGTCTCTAAAAGTTAACAAAACAAAACAAAGGGGTATGTGTTCACATTGGTTCTTCAAAATGGGAAACTTTCTTCCAAGTAGAAGCCCATGATCGCCATTATGAGAGAATAAGAAAAGAAGATGGAGGTGAACTGTAATTAGAGCACTAGCATGGGCAGCATTTGACATTGCCATTCTTAGATTCAAATTGCATTTCTACTATATAATAATTCTATGATTTAGCATATGTTAACTAACTCTCTTAGTTTTAAGTATATTACTTGAAAAATGCAATTCCCTTTTTCATGGGCAAATTGGAAGAGCCAGTTTTATTTAGATTATAAGCCCACATTTCTCTGTTGTTTTATTCTTTTGAGGCAGGATATCACTATACATTCCAGGATAGCCTGGAACTTGCTGTGTAGCCAAAGCTGACCTGAAATTGTTGATCCTTCTGCTTTTGCCCCCGGAGTGCTGGGATGATAGAATTATACCACACCTAGCTTATAGAAACTCCTCCCTCTCTCCCCCCTTCCCTCCCCCCCTCCCTCCCTCCCCCCCTCCCCCCCAACCTTCCTTCCTTCCGCCCTGGCTGCTCTGAAACTCACTATGTAGATTGTAGACCACATTGGCTTGCAGCTTGCTGTGTTGACCACTCTAGCATTGAATTCAAATAGATTGGCATGCTTCTGCCTTCTGAATTCTGGGATTAAAGGCATATTCCACCATGCTTAGGCAAACATTTAATTCTTAACCTAAAAAATAAAACACAAAATAAGCAAGGAGTATGATTTTGATAGCATATATCATAAATAAAATTATGGATGTAAAAGTGTCTAGCACTAAAGTAAAAATTATATGATGAGAATCCATCAAGCATGGACTTGTGCATGCCAGGCTTGTGCTTTACCACCAAGCCACATCTTCAATTCCAAATTATTTCTTTTTTATTTTTTTTTTTTTATTTTTGAGAATTTCATACATGAGAATTGTCTTTTAATTATTTCTGACTCCCCACCAACTCCTTCCATGTCTCCCCATTCCCTCTCAATTTCTTGTCCTCTTCTTTATTATTGTTAAAAATATACACACAGAGACAGACACACACACACAGAGACGGACACACACACACACACACACACACACACACACACACATAACTGAGTGCATTTAGTGGTGCTTTGTGTACCTGTGCTTAGGGTTGTGCATTTGGGATTAGATAACTTCTCAGGGAGCTAGTCCCTGGAAAAAGCTGATTCTCCCACAGCATCCATTGATTGCCTATAGTTCTTCATCTCTATCTAGATGGGACCCCATGACATTCCAAATTGTTTCTTAATATAATTAACCAGTGCTTGCTTCTTATTGTTCAGGTGACCGAAAAATATGTATTTTGGAATAACTGAGTCTTTTGGCCTGTTTTGACTATCAGATATATAATTTCAATAAAAACAGCCAAACACAATGAGTAGAAATAGAGGCTAGAGAGATGCCTCAGCAGTTAAGAGTATTGGTTGCTCTTGCAGAGGACCCGAGCTCCATTCCCAGCACCCACATGGCAGCTAACCACTGTTCTTAACTCCAGTTCCAGGGGCATCTGGCATCCTCTTCTGACCTCCATGGACATTGCACAACATGGGTGGACTTATGTACATGTTGGCAATACACTCATACACATAAAATAAAAATAATAAATAGTTTTAAAAAATCAGTAGCAATATAACAAAGACTAAAAAGTGAGAAAATTCAGTTTGCCAAGAGAGATGGAGGAAAACAAGTATCTGTGAAATACTTATAAACTATATGTACACCTATATGTATATATACTTCATATGAAATAATTCACCTCTTAAAATTGTGTAGTTCTATGGATTTTAGTAAATGTATAATGTTTTACAACTACTGAAGTCAGTTTTGGGACCTTTCACTATCCCCCAAAGAAGTCTCCTTTCAGTTAGCAGTCCTTTTCTCTTCCCCTCTGCTAGCTTTCTGTATCTACTGATTTGCTTGTTCTCAACATTTGATATAAGTCAGTCATACAGTATGTGGTCTTCTGCCACTGGCTTCTTTTATTTGTCATAATGTATTCCAGGATCATTCATGCTGTTGGAGACTATTCTTAAAAGTATTGAGTTCAGGATTCTTGAGAGAAATAGAACTATTTGTTTGCATAGAAAGCGATTTATTATAATAATTGGCTGACAGGCTTGGTAAGTCTAAAATCTGATGTTTGCTGCTGGAAAGCCTAAACTTGGGAAAGTCTTGCAGTTTAAGTTCAATGGCAGTCTAACTTGGTAGAGAACAAAGAGAGGAAATCCTGTAGGTGACATCCATAGGTAGTCTGCCAGAGAATGCTCCCTTGATTAATTTATTGTTTGATTGATGGTGTGTGTGTGTGTGTGTGTGATATTTTATTCTTTTGTTCTATTCAATTCTTCATTCAGCTGATTGAATACTGCCCTTCCACCTAATGGAGGACACTCTGCTTTACTCAAAATCTACTAGTATAAATGTGAATCTTATTCAAAGTCACTCTCACAGAAACATTAAGAATATTTGTCTAAATATTTGGACACTAAGGCTATCCAAGATGATGTATACAATTAACCATCACACCTGGGCATTTTTATTTGTTAAAGAGATAAACTAAAAAATATTGGGAGTTGTTTTTATTTGAAGCAGATTCAATTAAAAGTTAACAGCAGCAATTATTGTGTCTGCACGTGTGGAGGCAGAGGACATTCTCAAGAGTTGTTTCTCAGATACTGACCACCACGTTTTTGAGACAGGGGCTCTCATTGGCCTGGAACTCACCAAGGAGGCTAGGCTGGCTGTCTAGTGAGCACTGGGGATCTGCTTGTCTACACCTGTTCAGTGCTGGGGTTACAAGTATGCACCAGCACTACCACTCCTGGCTTTTTGACACTTTACTGACTGAGCTATGTCTCCAGGCCCAAGTTTTATGTTTCTAAAAACTTTTTACATATTTGTTTGTTTGTTTATTTAATGTATATTATTGTTGTGTCTGCATGTATGTAAATGCATCCATGTCATGTGGAGGCCAGAAGAGGGTGTTGGATCCTCTGGAACTGGAGTTACAGATGGTTGTTAGCTACCATGTGGGTGCTGGGAACTGAACCCAGATCCTCTGCAAGAGTAGCCAGTGCTCTTAAGCACTGGAACCATTTCTCTCACCCCCAAGTTTTATATTTTGAATCTGTCTTCCTCTCTCTCTCGTTCCTATTTTCTCTGCCTCTCTATTTCCTCCCTTTCTACCTCCTTTCTTTCCTTCTTCTCCTTAGAGATCAAATTCCTGGGCCTCACAAATGTTTGGCAAGCTCTCATCCCTACCTTTCCATGTTATTGAAATAGGAAAATATTTCATCTTGAAAGTATGTGGTCCCTTCTTTGTGCCATAGATAGCACAAGATCCAACCAAGTATGAACAGGAGAGGGAGAGATTAAGTCCCATTTATCAGCCAGTTATCAAATGTCAGCAGTATGTTCAGGTTTTACTGGTCTGCATTCCATAGTAGACACTCATCTTCCACACTGGACAGCAGTAATGCTTTATGAACTTCTGTGCTCTGCCCTCTGTCCTCTGCAGTTTTCTCCGTTGGCTTCTTAAAGTGAATCTATTTTCCTGCAGATCCAAAATGCAGTTGCTGGGTTTTCTAATGGAGCTAGAAATATTTTTCATTTCAAAAGGGAGCTTCTTTAGTTACAGTCATACAAAATGTAAAACTTTTAGAGTCTACTAATGGTGGAACTCTTCAGAGTTTCAGTAGATCTAGGCTGACTAATCTGTAGGGAACATACTCTAGTCACTCATATTACCCAGTGTGATGCTGGTGACAGATGTATACCTTTGGGCCCAAGATCAGGGTGTATGAAGACAGGATCTTGGTGTGTAAGGCCAGACTAGAATTATATGCCCAGCATGTTTCACTTAGAGATAGAACGTATTGTAAATGACAGCAGCCTAAAGTTTTGCTTGTAATTTGTTTAAACCTGATGTTCTACTTTATTGTAGCTTTGAAACTTAAGTCAACAAAGCCTTAGTCGCAGACATTATTGAAAACTAAGGCCTTTGTAATGTTCTTTTGCCAAAACTGATATATTGGCTTTGTTAAATAATCATAGATCCAAAATGTGTAACAGTGAATCAGAAACCCAAGACTTTGAAATAATGTACTTTTGTATCTGTGTGTGTGTGTGTGTGTGTGTGTGTGTGTGTGAGCGCACGTGCATTTGTTATGTAGGGTCTTGCCTATGTAGTGACCTAGAACTTATGATCCTTCTGCCCCAGTCTCCTGAATGCTTGGCAGCCTTTGGGCTTCAGTATCTAATGTGCTGATTCTCTGCCATTATGTTCTGGGATTTTACCTTACGGTATGTCATTTTCAGGAAAATGGATATAACTGAGATGATCATATTAAGTGAATTAAGTCAGATTCAGACATATATCACATTTCCTCTCATTTGTGTATCCTAGACTTTATAGGTGCTTAAATCATGTAGTTAGTGATGACATGAAAGTAGAAGTGAACTGTTTAGGGATCAAACAGGACTAGTGGGGGGGGGGAGAAAAGAGATAGAGAGGTATAGGAAGATATGTTTAAAGTATATTGTACTTTATGTAACCCTGTATATGAAAATAAAATAAAATATTGGAAGATCTGGCTTCCGGGCTTCCTTTAATGCTGACTTTTTATGGAAGTGTATGTTAGGAAGAAAATGAGTTGTTTTTATAGACATGTAGAGTACATTAAAAAACAATTACAGACATTGTAATGAAGTTATATATAGAATTATTAAGAGTACAATAGAATCTCACAAATAACTATGAGAAGGAATTACAAGGTATTAATATTTCTACAGTAGTAGATACTGTGTTTTAGTCTTCAAAAAATTGTATGTGTGTGTGTGTGTATGTGTGTGTGCGTGTGTGTGTGTAGGAATAGTAGTGGATGCCTATGCCTCCAGTACTAAGGAAGCTGAGGCAGGAAATCATGAGTTTGAGTTTGAGGCCAACCTAGGCTACATGTAGCAAGATTTTCTCTCACAATAAAACAAAACAAAACAAAAAAAAAACCAAAATTCAGACATCTAGATCTATCTATCATCTATCTATCTATCTATCATCTATCTATCTATCTATTTATCTATCTGTCTATGCAGGTGTCAGAGACAAGATTTGATATTTATACTTTAAATGGTAAATTTTATGGTATGTAAGATATATCCTAATACAAGTATTTTATTATTTTTACTCTTAAATGCTGCATTTATTTTTGTGTTTCTTCATTTCTTCCTGGGGTTTCCTTTCCTTCTGTGCAAACTTGTCTTCTGGCTTAGGAATACTGTGTTCCTTTTCAGTGAGGACTATCTTAGTGTGGCAGGAGGAGCCCGTGTATGGATTGATCTCACCATGAGGTCTTTTTAAGTTCAGTGCCACATCTTGGTTACTTTCTTCATCTGGATATGGTCTGTGACCAGACAGTCTCCATCTAAATCCATATGTTCACTATTACTCTGCATGTTTCAGCATGTGCAACGGAAGTTCAGCACTTGTTTTTGGATTACCAACTGTATGTCCAGTCTCACTGTTTGGCCTTGGTATAACTAGTGACCCCCACCATTATATAATTGCATTGACTTACATTGCTTCTTAAAAGTGACATCTTTCAGATAGTTGGTGGATTTTTGGATACATGTACCTTTGAAGGCCTAGGAAGTTTCATGGTATTGTTAACGTGGATAGAGGCAGACTAAAGAAGACAAATATTGTTTTTCTCTCATATGTGAACTATCTATCATCCATCTATCTTTGTATATATGACATGAAGGTAAAAGGGATTGGAAGTAGGAAGGGAAGCATCAGGAGTGAAGAGAAGGACAAGAGAATGTAATGGGGGAGGGGTAAGTATGAGCAAAGTACATGATATGCATGTATGAAAATGTCATGATAAAACCCATTAGTTTTTTATAATATATGATAATAATAAATATTTCTTAGAGAACTTTTGCCGGGTATGGTGATCCATGCCTGTCATGCTAGCATTTGGGAGGCTAAGGTAGTAGGATCACGTATTTGAGGCTAGCCTGGGGTACATAGCAAATCCTTGTGCTACAAAACTGAAGAGTTAGAGGAAGAAGTACAGAAGACCACTGTTCACTCTGGCTCCCCCAACATAACTCATGTGAAGATACTGCCTGAAGGGAAATCAGAAATAATGCCCTGGGAGACACTGAGTATGCCAACCCTTTGTCTTGAATTTTCTACAGTCTAACTGTTAGAAATAAATATTTGTTATTTAATCCACCAAGTCTATGGTATTTTGTCATAGCAACTAAAACTAAAGCAATAGCTAAAGAAGTGTGTCATTTTTATTATAATGTGTAGTCCCGGCTGTCCTAGAACTCACTCTATATTCCAAGCTGGCTGAGAACTTAGGATCCTCTTGCCAAACCCTCCTGAGTGCTAAGATTACCAGCACCTACCCACCACCAAGGCAATCAGAATTGTGTTATTCTAAAGTGATTTTTTTCTCTTATTTTCCAGGTATGTTACTTATATTGCCTTTATATTGGAAAAAAACAATGAAAATTATATACATACTTGTATATCTAATGTGGATAAAATTTGACAAAAACATTAGAACATTTTAAAGTATGCTTATGGCTAAAAATATTTTTAAATCTTACTATAAACAGACTTTAATAGTAAATAAAGCTCTTCTTCAAGAAGCCACAGAGACTAAAACCATAAAGGGACAAGTGGCGGGGCCATGAAATGCACACATTGTTATATTTGGATGCGTTCCAGTTGCAATAAAATAGGAGTAGAGTCCTCTGAGCACTGAATAAAAAGCACAGTTCTCAGAACTGATGAGCTGGGGAGAGAGGTGACCAAGAAGACAAATCTCTATTAATAGGAAGTTGGATCAAAGAACAATAGAGTCAGTGAGAAATGAACTAGCCCAGAAACAACTGTGAAATGTAAGAGAACACAAAGACATCTGCATAAATGGAAAGCACAGCATGTTCATCCATCTGCAGCAAGAAGCAGTATAATGATGGCTGGAGATGCGGTTCAGTTTGCCATGAGTTAGGAGATAGAGAGAGAATGGGAGCTTCTCTGGGACCTTAGTGAAAGGCTGGGAGGAGTGGCTGCTTCAGCTGTGCCCTTCAAAATTATCAGGTTAACACAGGAAAACACAGGAGAGGAATCAGTGTAATCTCTGATTTTACATAATGGGAAAATGAGGCCAAGAGAGGGGAAATGTCCTTATTGAAACTTAATGCCAGCTCAGCACTCTGTGCTTCAATCTCAGATATTTTCTGTAAAGTGCTCTTTGTTGGAAATGGTATTATTTTCACAAGGAAAATCTGAAGTCCTAAAATTACTACACTCTAAATTGTGTTCATCATAAACAGCTGGCTATACAATCTTAATTTCTGTTCCATTTTTTGTTAATATGCACTCATGATCTTTGGGTAATTTTCAGAGCTGGGTATGGCCATGTAGCTTCTAATCCTAGCTCTCAAAAGGTTGATGCAGGAAGATCATGAATTTGATGCGGCCTGAGCTATATAGAAATTCCCTGTCTTAAAAATAATAATTTATGGTGAGTGACTAGCTACTTAATCTTCTAAACATAGAATGCATTTTATAAATGACATTAATATATTTTGGGAAATATTCCTAAGTTCAGCCTCTTAAATAAGTGATTTTACTTTCTCGATAGATTCAACAAACCTCTATTTCGTTACCATCATGAGATTCTGTGTTAGACTAAGGGGATAGAGATTATCTCCATTCCATAACTTGGTTCTGCAATAAACATGAATGTGCATTCTTGGCAAACTTACTTTTATTTATTTTTGACACAGGATTTTACTGTGTAGCTCAGAGTGAAATTCTCGATCGTTCTGTCTCTGTCTCGGAATGCTGGGATTACAGGCAAGCACCACCTTACCAGAATTAGAGTTTTGCTTTTTATAGGGGCACTAATTTTTCTTTCATTCGTTTGTTTGAGGGTTTCCCTGTAGCCCCAGCTGAACTGGAACTCTATGTAGACTAGGCTGACCTTAGCATCACAGCATCACCTGCCTTTGCCTCCCACATGCTGAGATGAATGGCAGATGCCACCATCTTTGTGATCTCATTTGAACCTAATTTCCTCCAAAAGGACCTATTCCAATATGCTTTTGTTGGGGATTTAGGACTTCAGTCTCTAAATGTTGATTCCCACAGACATTTAGTCTGTAATGAATGCTAGTAAATATTGTATATTTCCTTTTGTTGTTTTGAGATAGGGTTTCAAGTAGCCCAGGATGATCTTAAATTCCTGATTCTCTTGCTTCTACCTTCTGAGTACTGGGATACAGGCACATATTCTGTCATGACAAGTCTCCTTCTATTTTTAAATGATGTATAGAAATAATTTTAGGGATTTCATTATATTTTCTTTTAAAATAACTGTATATGTATAAAATAGTTATAAAAATAATATAAAAATTCTTCCATAAATGTCACCTTCTTCACTTAGATTATAAATGTTAAGATTTCCTAAATTTTATTTTTTTGAAATGTTTGAGAATCAATTGAATACACACCACCCTTTCATCCCTAAATAAGTGTGTTTTCTAAAAGTAACATTTTCTTACATAAGCACTGTCAGGAAATAAACATTTATACAATACTATTATATAATCTATAAACTGACTTAAGTGTTATAGAGTTTGTGTTAAAAAACTGCATCTCAGGGTTGGAGAGATAGCTCAGTGGTTAAGAGCACTGGGTGCTCTTCCAGAGGATCCATATTTAATTCTCAGCACCCTCACGGCAGCTAAGGGTCCTCTGTAACTCCAATTCCAGGGGAATCCAGTGCCCTCTTCAGGCCTATGCTGGCATTGCACGACAGGTGCACCTACCTACAAGCAGGCAATACAGGCATACACATCAAACAGAATGAATAAATAAACTTTAAAAGACTGCATCTCATCAGGTATAGCCCATCTGCCTTCAGATTTCCTATGAGTTACTGAATCTCTGATTTTGGATCTTTAGATTGTGCTAATTTTTTGTTTAACTGTTCTTAGAAATGATATGCCTATTTTGTTTGTGTCTATTTTTAATCTCTTTTCACATTCCTTAACATATAAAGGCCACTGAAGGTTTTTGGCACAGAGGGAATAGATATTATGAAAGCTTTTGCTAAGGCTAATACGACCTCTTGAGGGCAAGTTTGCTCAGTGGCTGCAAGCAGAATGAAACACACTTCAGAGACAGTTCTGGCTTTGTTATTTACCAGGTGTGTGACGTCTCTTAAGTGTCTTTCCCTTTCTCAGTTCTAATTTTTATTTCATTTTATTTCTTAAATGTTAATTAGCAGTAATATTTCAATATGGAATTTTCATACATAAATTTTGTTGGTCCATCACCCTCAGTCTTCTCTCCTTTCCCTCTTTCCCCCTCATGCCTTACATCCTCAGTAGTTTATTTCTCCCTTCATGTCACATTGTTCTGTCACCCTCTACCTTTCCTCAAAAGTTCCTTTTCCCATCTCATGGCCCCCCATTTAGTTTCATGACCATTTCCAACCCTATCATATATATGTAGATATAAAAATGAAAAGCTAGGATCTGCATATGAGAGAGAACATGTGGTATTTGTCTTCCTGAGTCTGTATTACCTCATCAATAATTTCCAGATCCATCTATTTTCCTGCAGATTTCATTTTTCTTTACAGCGGAATAAGATTCCATTGTTTATATATGCCACATTTTCACTATCCTTTGTTTGTGGTTGTCTAGGCTGATCCCATTTCCTTGCTACTGTAAATAATGCAGCAATGCATATGAATGTGCAAAGATCTCTGTTGATGTTGAACCTTTGGTTATTTGCCTAGTAGTACAGCTGAGTCATATGTTAGTTCCATTTGCAACTTTTGAGAAATCTCTGTGCTGATTTCTATATGAACTGCACTAGTTGACATGTGCACAAAGGGTTCCTCTTTCTGCAGATCATCATCAGCATTTGTTGTCATGTTTTCTTTTTTTAAATTAAAATTTATTTTATGTATATGGGGTTTTCCTACATTTATAAGTAAATGGACCATCTATGTGCAATGCCTGAGGATGTTAGAAGAGGGTGTTGGAGCCCCTTAAATAGAAGTTATGGACCATTGTTAGCCATCATATGGGTACTAGGAACCAAACATAGATCCTCTGCAAAAGCAGCCAGTGCTCTTAACTGCTGAGCCATCCTCCAGCCCCTGTGTGGACTTTTTTTTCTGGATCTTCTATTCTGTTCTATTGGTCTATCTGTGTATTTCTGTGCCTGTACCATGCTGTCATTGTCACTATAGCTCTGTAGTGTAATTTGAGATCATGTATTGTGATATCCTCAAAGTGTTCTTTCTGCTTAGCATTTCTTTGACTGGGCATGATCTTTTGTTTTTTCACATGAATTTCTGGATCAGTTTTTTCCAGATCTGTGAAGAATGACATTGGAATTTTGATGGAAATTGCATTGATTCTGTAGATTACTTCTGGAAATATATAGCCATTTTCACAATATCTGTCAGTGTAGGAGCATGGAAAGTCTGTCCATCATCTAGTACCTTCTTTGATTTTGTTTTTTTCAGTCTAAAAAAAATCACTGTAGAGATGTTTTACCTTCTCGATTAGTTTTTATTCCTTTGAAGCTACTATTAATGAGATTTCTTTTTCTCAGCTAGTTTTTTAATTAGTATGTAGAAATAAGTTTGCTCCTAACGGATGTTTACTATTGCTCTTGAATCTACAAAGCAGAAGCTGTTTGCTTTCTTTCCCAAAGATCTGTGTACAGGGACTGGAATAACCTCTATTCTTACAATTTGAAGGCTTTGAACTCCTTTTATTCAATTTTAATTTCCACAAATGACCACTTAGAGGTTAGAGAAGTGGTAGGGACATTATAAATATTTTTCTTCTGTCCTTCTTGGCCAACAGGACCCCCTCTTTGTTCACTCAAAGGCTAAGTCTTTTGCAGAACCACTGCCAAAGAGAGCTGGAATTTTCCCTTGGGAATTACAGAAAAGCCCAGTACTTAGAAAAAAAATCTGAAAAAAATGCGCTTTTCAGATGTTAATAAGTCTACATTGGACCCAGGAAGCTCTGTAGTCTGGTGGGCAGATTAAAAACACAAGCAGTATAACCTTTCCCTGGCCTGTGGCCAGATTCTGACTATTGATGATAACTAAGAAACTATCACAAAGGTGGAATTCTCTCAGAGGTCATCACACTAAACTTGAAATTCACTGTAAGCTCCAAAACTCACAGCCAGGAAGCAACATTGGCAGCACCAGGTACCTGTTTGTGTGCCAGGTTTTCACATTTTTCTTGGCGTCCTTTCCTTCTTCCATACCCTGGTAGAATGCTTAACTGCCAGTTGCTGCCACAAACATCATGTAGGAAACTTGAAGAAAAAGTCTTGAAAAGAACAAAGGAGTCATAGGGAATAATAGCCCATTGCTTATTGTCATCAGCCACCATCATTATATTCAATACACATTAATACAGCCTAATGTATAATGTATGTATTCAGAGATGCACTAAAAACATTGAATCATGTAAATAAGCAAATTGTGTGCTATGTGAATTGTTTGAAATAATGATTTTGTTAAAAGGATTAAAGTAGAAAGAATTTTATTATAAACACCATTGCCTCCACATTCCCACATCCCCTAGTCAGATATTTTAAGTCATTTGCATCACATTATTTTCTTCCTATAAATAAAACATTATAGAGATAGTGAGGCCTGCCTTTGCATCTCTCCTAAGTTCTATTTATCCATCCCTCCAGAGGTAAGCACAAACCTGAGTCTGTTGTGTAGAATTCTTAGCTGTGTTTCTCTGTCTCTCACTGTCTATCTCCTTCCTTCCCTGGCTTCGTCCCTCCCTCTCCCTCTCTGTGTGTATGAATGAACTGAATAATATACTAATAATACAGTATCACACAGGGTATTCTATGCAGTACATATGCTTAATAAATATTATATATTTGAGCACATGGCTAAGAAAGATATATGACAAATATGTCTGTCTGTCTCTCTCTCTCTCTCTCTATATATATATATATATGTATATATATACATATATGTAATTTGTTTGTTGTTTTGGAGATGGGATCTCATGTAGCCTAGTGTTACTTTGAATTTGCTATGCAGTTTTAGGTGCAACTGACCTTGAACTCATGATCCTCATGCTTCCAGTTTCCTGTACTGAGATTTTATGAATCTGTCATAATGCCTGGATAAAATTTAATTTTTTACAGGTAGAATCATATTACAGTTACCAACCAAAATAGTTTTTAAAAATGCTTTAATTGTTTTTGGTGCATTTCACTCAGTGACTCTTGATCATATTTAGACCCCCTCTCCTATCTGCACACTTCCCCCATGCCAGCTCAGAGATCACTGTTGGAAAGAGCATGGAAAGACCATATGCTGGAGTGTATGGATGACCACCAGAAAACAAAGTTTTCAAGGCATTTGGGAATTTGCTTATTTGAACGTTTCCTTTTTATTCAACATTATTTGTTATATAATCTATCCATCTATCTATACTTTTCAAAGAAACTTAATGGAGGAATACTATGATGCGAATTGCTTTTAGATTGAGCCTCATTCAGTTTCTCAGGACATGGACAGAATATAGCCAGATTCTTTGCCAGAATGTAATATGAATGACCTCTAATCCAATTCCTAATGCAGTCCTTGTTCACATCTGAAAACAACAGAATTGAGACTTCACTGCATTTCTGTCAATATTTCTCTTAGAGTTCTGACTTCCTACACTCCCAGAAGAATAACCCATTAAACTATGCTAACAGTACTCTGGGACTTTTCTAGCCTACTGCTCCAAATTCTACCACATTCCTCCTGTAAATCAGTTGCAGAGCTGTAACAACCACATGGTCTGGTAGTTGCAGCAACAGTCCCACTTCTGGTATCTATTTTCTGTAGTACTTTTTTTTTTTTAAGATAAGATCTTCCTGTAGTCCCAGCTGGCCTGGAACTTGCTATGTAGACCAGGCTGGCCTCAGTGTCACAGAAATCTGCCTTCTCTTTCCCTTCCCAGTGCTGGAATTAAAGGCATGTGCCACCACTCCTGGCTCAGTATTACTTACTTTTGTTTTGTTGCTGTGACCAATAGCTGTCAAACAACAACAACAACAACTTAAGGGAGAATTCTTTATTTTAGCTCACAGTTGAGAGGAATAGAGTCTAACATGGTATAGAAGGCATGACAACAGCGGAATCAGTTTGGTTTGTAGCTTTGACTAAAAAGCAGAGAAAGCAGAATTCTAGTGTTCAGCTAGCTTTTTCTTTTTGCAGGCTATCAACAACATTCTTCTCCCTTCAGTTAAATATTTCTGGAAAGATCCTAACAGTCATGCTCCAAATGGGCATTAACACTGTAGATGATTCTTGAAATTTTGTGTATTTCATTTTTTATATTTATGTATGCATGGGTGTGCCATGGCATGCATGTAGAGGCCAGAGGATAGTTTGGTGGAGTCAGTTCTCTTCTTCCATCTTTATAAGGGTTCCAAGGATTGAACTCAGGTTGCCAGGCTTGTGTGGTATATGTTTTACCTACTGAACCCCATTGGTGTTTCTTTTTAAAATTTAATTTAATATTTTTCAAGAACTTTCATACATGAGTACTATATTCGCAACATTTACTTCCCTCCCTCCCTCTAAATTCATGACTTCTTTGATTATAAACACAGACGTACACAACTTGCTGAGTCCATTTAATACACATGTGCATGTATTTAGGGCTGGCCACTTGGGATTGGATAAACTATCAGGAGTCTCATACCTGGAGAAAACTCATTCTTTCTCTCGGCAGCCATTGATTGTCTATCACTCTTCATCTAGAGATGGGTCCCTATGAAATTTCACCCATCCATATTGGCATATCAACTGCCCTTGTTTTTATGCATGTCTTGTTTTGGCAACCATATTGTTGAGATTTCGTGCTTGCAGCTTCCCTTGTCATATCTATACCACACTGTCCTCTGTCTCTTACAATTATTCTATCCCCCTCTTCTGTGATGTTCCCTGAGCCTTTGGTGTAGAGGTTGTGTTATAGATATACCAATTGGGGTTGAACACCCCCATGGTCACTTATTTTCTGAATTTTGAGTAGTTGTGAATTTCTGTAATAGTCTCCATTAGCTGCAAAAAGAAACGTTTTTGATGAGCCACCACTCCTCTCACAGGTTGTGAGACCCCTGCTAGGCTTGGGAATGCCTCCTAGGTGTTTCTTAAAACAATCAAGTTGACAATCAAAAGTAACCATCACAAATGAATTCATTCTCCACCCACCTTTCCTGCTTGCTTAAATCCAGGGACTCAGGCACACTAGGCAAGCATTCTGCCATTGAGCTGTTATTGCAGCCCATACTCACCTTTTTTGAGGCAGGGTATTTTACTAAGTAGCTCAGGTTGGCCTTCAGCTCACTGTGTAGCTTAGGTTAGACTTAAACTTGTAATCATCCTGTCTCTGTCACCCAAGTACTGGGATTAAAGGTATCTATCATCTGATTCAATATATTTTTTAATGACAGGGTCTCACTATGTATCTCTGGTTGACTGGAACTTGCTGTGTAGACCAGACTGGCCTTGAGTTCACAGAGATCCACCTGTTTATGCCCCCTGAGTGCCGGGATTAAAGGGGTGCATCACCACACATCCAACACATTCAACTTTAGTACCCCATAGTATACTTCTGATATAAACATTGTTGGAGAAAATGGTTTAGGTTAGGGATGTAGTTCCAGGGTGGAGTATTTGCCTCGCATGAGTGAAGCCTTGTGTATGATCCCTAGTACTGGAAAGAAAAATAGTGTGTTTCTAACTCCAAAAGTGTCTTTCAAAATGTAGAAAAGAAAGACAGCTGTTGTATTATGGAGCAAGTACGAAACCAGATTGGAATGTGAGTGACAGTTAGACTACTAAATAGAGTGCATTGAAAGGAAGAAACCTCATCCTTTTATGTAGTTAAACGTATATAATTCATTATGTATATGCTCCCAAGATAATATGTAACTCATCCTTAAGTTAGAGGACTTGACAGCATTTCTTGATTTTCATATGTAAAAGTCCAAAATTCATCTGATGTAATCAGGGTGCTCATCTGTTCGCTAATTGCTTTTATTCAAACAAAAACCTAAGATTCATCTTTGTGACAAATAGTACATTAACACTTGAAACAAGACACTCATGTGTTACAGCTCCTCAGGGTAAAAGGGATCTTCGTGCCTATGTTCATGTCATTGTTTCAAAGAGATGAATCCTAGGACCTTAAGGAAGATGTTCCTAGTTTGTTAAACTGGCTACACGTTTATTTAGCTTTTAAAAAGTTCTGATTACTTATCAATGAGACAGAAGACATCTTTATTTTATTATATATTAGTTTATTTTCTCTTTTGCAACAAGGCCTTACTCTACTACATAGCGCATGTTAGTCTTGAACTCGTAATATTCCTGTCTCGACCTCCCAATGTTGGGATTATAGGAGTGTTCCACTTCCTCAGTTATGTATCCTAATTCTAATTCATGAGGTGGCAAAGTTTTCCTTGCTAATTCCAGACTTTGTTTACGAAAGTGGGATAGACCTGTGTTTATTTTTATAGGAGTAGTTATTTGATTTGAAATCTGAACAACTTTTACTTCTAATCTCAAATATTTTGGCTAAGGGATGATTATCATTGTGGTAAGTCATGTCACTTACAAATATTTACAAATATATAGCTTTTCCACTAACCTCTGTGTTTTATATTTCTTTTTTTGACTAACTATAATAATGAAGATCATTCATCACACAATGCTAATTACTAAAACTTATAGGAGCACTCTAGACTTGGTCTGCTCTTCAATAGGAATTCTCCTAAAAATTTCACTGTGAACTTTGATGTTAGCTTTTGTTTAATAGTAGTTGTCAAAAATAATTATTATTTTTAAATGCAAGGATGTTGTTGAGTGACTTTTCCTGGGGAGATTAAAAAGAAAAGTCTAGGGCTGGAGAGATGGCTCAGCAAGTTAAGGCAGTTGCTGCTAAGCTGTTGACCTAAGTTTGATCCCCAAACCCCACATGGTGGAAGGGTAGAACTGACTCCAACCTCCACACACATATCCAGAACACACACAGATAAATATAAAAACACAAATATATTTATATAAATATGAATATATTTAAATGTAATAGTTTAAATATATTTATATATTATAATAAATTATATTAAATATATTATCTATTATATATAACATATTATATATTATATAAATATATTTAAATAAATATAAAAATATAAAACACACAAAACCAGATAAATAAGCGCAATAAAAAGATAAGTCTGTTCACCTTAGACAGAGGGCATTGTCAGACCTAAGAAAGGATTCTGTTCAAGTCCTGCTTGTTGAACTAGTGGATTTGTTCCATTTACTTAAAGGAGCATGGATGACTGACTGGCAGCTACATATAATAAGGTCCCATCCTAGTCCATTGTTTACCACTAGTATAGTGGTGGTTGTATTCTTGGAAGGAAGGGTGCCTTCTGAGGATTTAGTAGAGGCCTCCTGATGGCCTACTGAGTCTCCTCCATTGCTCAACAAGGGAGTGTAAGTCTGATCTCATGAGGGTCTCTTGCTGGCAGTCACAGCTGCTCTGCTTGAATACGGCGATCTTCATGGCTAATCAGCTACATTACAAATGTCTGTTTATTTTTCCCCTTTGGTAATGATGATTGAGAATGTGTGTTGCAGGGTTGCTCAGTGCTTGCCTACCATGTATAAGATCCTGAATTAAATCCCACCATTGAAAGAAGAAAAGGAATGAGTGTTGCATGTTTATCAAATGCTCTTAAAATCCCAGTCTGCAAATATATAAATTACAATAAATTCTTTCTCTTTTGAGACTAGGCTGGCTTCAGTGATCCTCTTGCCACTGTCTTCTGAGTGCTAGGATTTTGGGTGAGTACCACCATACTTGGCCAACATTTTATAATGTTTAATTATAAATGAGATCATAAAATAAACTCTAAATGATTATTAAGTATAGTCACTTCAATTTTTTGTATATGTGGATATGAGTGTGTGTGGTATATATGCATGTGTGTATGCATGTTCATGCACCTATGCATGTACACAGAAGCCAAAGAGGACATCGGGCGCCTTGCTCTATCACTGTCGGCCTTTTTCCCTTGAGATAATGTCTGTCACTAAATCTGGAGCTAGGCTGGCAGCTGGCAAGCTCCCACTATCCTCCCGTCTCTGCTCTCCATGGCACTGGAGTGATAGGTTGTGCATGATCATACTTGGATTTTTTATTTATTATCTATATTTTATGTGTACGAGTGTATTGCCTGCATGTATGCAGGTGTACCCCCCATGTTGTGCAATGCCTCAGAGTCAGAAGAGGGTGTTGGATCCCCAGGAACTGGAGTTACAGTTGCTAGTCACCCTGTGGGTGCTGGGAGTTGAAACTTGGTCCTCTTCGAGCACAGCCAGTGATCTTAAGCACTGAGCCTTCTCTCCAACCCTCATACTTGGCTTTTCACTGGTGATTTGAATTTAAATTCTCTTGGTTGAGCAGCAAATGCTCTTACCTACTGAGCCATCTCACCAATCCAATAGAGTCATTTAATTTTTTTACTTTTTTGAGACATGGTCTCATTAAAGAATCATGACTGGCCTCAGACTTGCTTTCTATAATAAACTGGGCTCAAATTTGGAATATTCCTACCTCAATCTCTCTAGTACTGGGATTACAGATATACATCATATACCTAGTTTACTCCCTTTTTAAAAAGACATTGCTTTTTCTCTGTTAGCTTCCCATTATTATAATAAAATACCCGAGATGACCAACTTTGAATTTTGGCTCATGATTTTAGAGGTTCCAGTAAATGGTCAAATGACCCCATCATTCTGGGACAATGGTGAGGTGTGACAGGAGATTATGGTTAACATTTGGGTCTTTGGCAGATTCTCCAGATCCACACTATGACATCTACCAATATTCTATTTAGAACTTCATGAATGAGATTGTTTTATAATTTTCCTTACAGATGCATTTTATCATTCTCTCATCCAATAATCATATACTATGTTCTTTATACTGTTCTAATAAGTGTTGAATATCAATAAAAATCAGTGTACTCATAAGATTTACATTCTATGAGTGAGAAGACAGATCATAAACAGGAAAACTAATTAAATATATAGTATTAAATGTTGCCAAATGATAATGAAGAAAATAAGTAGAATGGGGATCTGGTTGTGTGTGGTGGTTAGAATTGGTTTTTCATTCAGATAGTTAATTCTCTCTCTCTCTCTCTCTCTCTCTCTCTCTCTCTCTCTCTCTCCCCCTCTCTCATTGTTATGGTATTAAAGACTAAACCCAATACCTCATGCATGCTTGGCAAGTTCTTTAGCACTGAACCGCATACTTAGCCCTTTCCCTTATTTTCTTGAGAACTTATTATTTTGAATTAATTATAGACTCACAGTAAGTTTTAATACAGAGATATCCCTTGACTCTCCTACCAATTTTCTCATAATAGTTACCTATTATATAATTATAATACAGTCTCAAACCAGGAAATTTATGTTAATACAATGTGTAAGTATAGTTCTGCATTTCATCCGTATATATACTTTATTTTTTTTTTTTCAGTGCTGGGTACTGAGCCCAGGACCCTGCACATGGTAGACAATATCCCCAGACCTAACATGTATGAACTTATGACTGTAGACTCAATCTTACATAAGAATTCTATCACCACAAATATCTCCTCTGTACTAGCTCTTATTCGCTCAGGTACTTTCCTGTCACCATTCGTATCCTCTGACTACCAATAATATGTTCTGTATTTGCTTTTTTTAAATTGGGGGAATATTATATGAATAGAATCACATCCCATGTAATTATTATGTATATATTTATGTTCTTGCGTGTATGTGTGTGTGCATGCATATGTATATACATGCATACATGGACATGTGGAGGCCAGAGGTCAACCTTGGGTATCGTTCCTCGTGAGCCATCCATCTTATTTTTTGAGATGAGATTTCTCACTGGGATCTGAGGCTTGTCGTTTACGTTAGGCTGGCTAACCAACAAGCCCCAGGGATCATTATGTTTCTACTTCCTCAGTGCTGGGATTACAAGCACATACCACAAGGCCTGGATTTTCACACTGGTGCTGGGACTCAAACTCAGATCTTCACACGTTCACGGCAAGCACTTTAGCTACTGAGGCATCTCCCCAACCCCTAGCATGTGACCTTCTAAGAGTAACTTTTTGTACTCAGCAAAATATTTTGGTGATTGTGCCAGTTATTTCATGTATCAATATTTCATTAGTGTAGAAAATTTTGTGCAGTCATTTTGCACATGCATGTTTTCATTTCTCCTGGATAAATTCCCAGGAATGCAATTGCTGAGTTGTCTAGTGGTTTGATATGAGTATTACTGGTCTTCTGTAAGCTTATATTTGCCTTTGTTCCCTGATTTGAGCTATTAAGGAGGTAAAAACTTGATACAATTATGGTATTTAGATGCAGAACCTTTGGGAAGTGATATGCTTCAGAGAAATTCAGCATGATGAAGTACCATGAGTAAATCATGGTGACTTTATATTAGTAAGAAGAGGGAGAGAGCCAGGCATTGTTTTCTTAAGACAAGGTCTCACTATGTAAGATCAGCTGCCCTGGAACTTGGTATATATCCCAGGCTAACCTCAAATTCATGATCTTCCTGCTTCTGCCTTGTGTCTACCAGGCCCACTTTTGCAGAGCAAAATATTTTTTTTGTTGTTTCGTTTTGAGACACTGTCTCATAGTATCCCAGATTAACATGGGACTATGTAATCCAGGCTGGCCTTCAGTTTGAGGCAACCTTTTTCCTTCAGCATTCTAAGTGGTACAGTTATAAGAATGAGACATCACACTCAGTTTGCAAAATTTTAAAAATTTGATGGCATTAAACTCATAGTTTTAAAATTTTACATCATTATTTTGCTCCTATGTCTAAGAAATATAAAGAATTGGCCCAGGATCCAAAAAAATTTTCTCCATGTTACCTTCCCCAGTTTTTTTATTGTTTTAAGTCTGTAGCTCATTTTCAGGTTACATGTCTTTGAGATACGAGGTTTAGGTTAATTTTTGTGCTTCGTATTCAATGACATAATTTATGTAAAATCTGTCCATATTCCATTTAGTTGTTTTTAAACCTTTGATAAAAATCATTTGTGAAGGGACTGTAGAGATGGCTTAGCAGTTAAAAGCACTGGGTGCTCTTGCAGAAGACCTGGGTTCGAGTTCCATCATCCACATGGTGGCTAACAACTGTTTGTAACTCCTGTCCCCGAGTATTAGACACCCTTTTCTGACCTCAGCAGGCACTGCATGACATGGGTGCACTTCCATACATGCAGGTATAACACACATACATGTAAAATAAAAATAAATATATCAAAAAAGTCTTTAAAAAATCAGTTGGGTAATAATGTACCCTGCTGCTCCATCTTATCCTCAAGGATGTAAAACATAAACCACATTTCTAATGGGGGACACACTTCGTGGTTGTCTTTTAAACACACGGTATAGAACGGAAGAAGGAAAGAATAATGTTAGATAAGAGAAACGTGACTGATACAGCTTCATCCAGGTGATGATGATGCATTCATGATACATGGTAAATCTTGTTGATAGTATGTGTCTTTGTCTGAGATAAGAATGCACTTCACTTCAGCAGTTGTTTCTATCCAACATGCAGCCTCACTCTAATCATGCACAGCACTCTCTAAACTGTCAAGGTCATTATAAAAAGGGAAACTTTGAAAAATCTTCACACCAGAGAACAGGCTAGGGAGAGATGATGATTAAAAATGTCATATGGTATTCTGGATAGATTATGGGACAGAAAAAGGACACTAGTGAGCCAGGCAAGGTGACTTATGTCTGTAATTCCGGCACTTTGGAGGTGAATGCAGGAGAATCAGGACTTCAAGGTCCTCGTTGACTACATAGAGTGCTGTAGGTCAGCCTAGGCTATAAGAGACCTTGTCTCAAAAACAATAACAAATAGACATAAAAGAAAAACAAAAAAGACAGTAGATAACAACTAAAGAAATATCAATAAATTAGTAATAATATTGAATCAATATTTGTTCATTAATTATAACACATACCACAATAATATATATTGTTAATAGAATAATTAATTATGATTCTTATGGGAATTATGTATAATTTTTGCGGTTTTTTTGTTAATCTAAAATTCTTCTAGACTATTTTATTAAAAAAAAAAAAACCTGTGAGCAGATTGCCTGGCTCTCTGTCATGTGCCTTTGATCTTTTCATCTAGCATCTTTACAGAAATACCATAAATTCTTGATTGTTGTTGCTGTGTAGTTAGTTCTGAAATCAGTCAACCCCCTTTTTGAGTTCTCGCATTGTTTGAGTTACATGCCACTGTGTTCAGTGTTTGCACTCTGTTGGATAAACATTATCTTAAACTTGTGTAATCTTGGGAGAACATAGTAAATTCCTGCATTTATTTAGATTTCCTTTGCTTTCATGCATTCAGCAGCATTTTGCTGTTTTGCAAATGTAATATATATATATATATATATGTTTTATAGCATTTGCATGTTTTTAAGAATTTATTTCTGATTTCAATTTTAGTTTCTACATGCTCATTGTTATAGAGATAAAATTGATTTTTATGTGTTAACTTTGTATCAAGCAACCTTGGTGAACTCACTTGTTAGTTCTAGGAGCTTTATTGTAGATATCTTTGTGGTTTTTACATAGACCATGAATATTTGTAAATAACAGATTTAGTATATTACAGTCTGTTATTTTTTAGTTCAGTGAAGCTTTCCTTTCCTTTGAAACCAGTCCTTTTATTCAGAGATTATTTAGGAGTGTGTTGCTTAATTTACAAGCACTTGAATAATTTCCAGATCTAGTTCTGTTATTGATTTCTACCATGATTCTGTGTGACTAGAGAATAGTTTCAATCAACTTACAATTTGTTGAAATGCTCTAAGATTAGCGTAATGGCCCTAAACATGGCAGTGATAGACAATGATATTGTCTACCCCAAAGTGTGACATTTAATTACTGAAATGTGTGATTTGGTGATATGTGGCAAAGGAGAATTAACATAGCAATGAAATTCAATTGGCTGGAGAACTAATCTTGTAATGGGAAGAATATGCTAGATTATCCAGCTGTACCCAGTTCTTTCAGAAGTCTGCCTTTTCTCCAATATGTATTTTTGGCATCTTTGCCAAAAATCAGGTGGCTGTAGCTATTTGGGTTCATATCTGTGTCCTCAGTTCTATTCCGTTGATTTATGTGTCTATTTTTATGCCAGTTCTGCTGTTTTCTATTACTGTGGCTCTATAGTGTAACTTGAAGTCAAATATGATGTTACCTCTCACATTACTTGTTTGCTCAGGATTACTTTGTGTGTTTGGGGTCTTTTGTGATTTCCTATGAATTTTACGTTTCATTTTTCTATTTCTGTGGACAAAGTCACTGACATTTTGACTAGGATTGTGTTGACTCTATGGGTTGTTTTGCGTAGAATGGGCATTTTCATGATATTGATTCTTCAATTCATATGTAGGGGAGGTCTTTCCGTGTTTTGGTGCCTTCCTCTATTTCTTCTTAGATGTTTTTGAAAGTTTTTATTATAGAGGTTTTTCACTTCCTTGGTTAGATTTATCCTAAGGTATTTTTAAGGCTATTGTAGGCAGATTGTTTCTTTGATATCTTTCTCAGCATATTTGCCATTGATATATAGGAAGGCTACTGTTTTTCATATGACAGTTTTGTGTCTTGCCATTTTGCTAAAATTGTTTATCAGTTCTACAAATTTTATGGTGGGGTCTTTACAGTTTCTTATATATAGAATCATATCATCTGCAATTAAGGATAATTTAGCTTCCTTTTCTATTTTTTTGTTTCCTTCTCTTGTATTTCTACAGCTTAGACTTAGAGCACTATATTGACTATTACTGGAGAAAGTGGACTTTCTTGTCTTCTTCCTATTCTTAGTGGAAAGGAATTCAGTTTTTCTCTCTTTAGTCTGATGTTGGCTATAGGCTTGTTGTACATAGCCTTTATTATGTTGAGAGATGTTCCCTCTATCCCTCTTCTCTTCAGGGTTTTAATCATTGTTTTGTCAAAGATTTTGTCAGAGGTTTCTCCTGTATTTGTATCGAGATGATTATGTTATTTTTCTCCTCAGATCCGTTTTTGTGATGTGTTATATCTATTAATTCGCATATGTTATGCCACACCTGCATTTTTGGAACAAAGACAACTTGATGAGTTGGTCATAGCGAATGAACTTCTTAAGTGTTCTTGAATTCAGTTTGTAAGTACTTATTTTATTGAGAATTTTCCTGTCTATGTTAATCCCAGAGATTGGCTTCTAATTTTATTTTCTTTCTTTTTGCTGTTGTTTCTTTATCTGCTTTCAATGCTAGGTAATCAGCAAAAGGAGTTTGACTGTCTTTCTTCATTTTCCATTTTATGGAATGATTTGTGGAGGATTGGTGTTACTTCTTTAATAGTTTGATAGAATTTTGCAGTGGATCTGTCTGGGCCTGGAGTATTTTTTTATTGGAGATATTTTGTTACTGTTTTAATATCATTGCATGTTAAAAATCTCTTTACATGTTTATCTCATATTTGTTTAACTTTGATAAATCATATACATCTAGGAATTCATCCATTTCTTTAGATTTTTCAATTTATGGCTCTTATGTTTTATGAATTTCATTCGTACCTGTTACAGTGTCTCCCTTTTCATCTATAATTTGTTAATTTTGGTCTTTTATCGCCTTTAGTTTGTTTGGCTAAGAATTTGTTGATTTGTCTTCTCAAATAACCAACTCTTCATTTCATTGATTCTTTGTATTGTTTTCATTTCTATTTCATTGATTTTTGTGCTGATCTTCATGATTTCTGTCTACTGCTTTTGCGTTTGGCTTATTCTTGTCTTTTCAAAGCCCTAAGATGTATCATTAAATTATTTATTTGAGATCTACTATTTTTTCACATCGGTAAGCTTGTAGTTACAAACTTTCCACTTAGGACTACTTTCATTATTTCCTATAGGTTTGGATATGTTACATTTTTATTTTCATTTGCTTCTTGAATTTTTAAAAGTTCTTTCTTGATTTCCTCAAAATGTCACATGATTAATCTCTATGAGTATATTTTCTATAGTTTCTATGGATATTTATTTATAGCTTTATTTCATTGGTGTGAGATAGAATAAAATATTTCAAGTTTCTTATATTTGTTGAGAATTGATTTGCCTTAATATAGAATCTACATTAGAAAAATTTCCATTTAATGCTGAGAAAAACATGTGTTTTGTATCTATCTATTATGTCCATTTGCTCTATTATGACATTTACTACCATGTTTCTCTATTTTTGTTGGTATTGCTTGGCTGTCAGTCAGAGTAGGGAATTCTAATCATTCATTCTTATAGTGTTGGAACTAATATCTGTGACTTTATATCTAATACTGTTTGTTTTTTTGTATTATATCTAATACTGACATTTTTGGAGATAGGGTCTCTCTGTAGCCCTACCTGGCCTGGAATCCCCTATTCAGACCAGGCTGGCCTCAATCTCAGAGAGATCCACCTACCTTTGCCTCCTCAGTGATGGGATTAAAGGTGTGGGCCACCATATCCGGCTGATATGATCATCTTACTATCTTCTGGCTATTTTGGTTTGAAGGCTATCTTTTTGAAAATTAGAACAGTGGTACCTGCTTGTTTTGTAGTTCATTTTGTTAGAATATTTTCCCCCCATCTTTTCACTCTTAAGGTAGTGTGTCTATATTTGATGAAGTGTTTTTTTTTTCCCCTTGAGACAACAAATAGATGGATCTTGTTTTTAAATACAAACTCCTAGTCTGTGTCTTTTGATTTGTGAATTGATACCATTGTTTTTCAGAGGTATTATTCAAAGGTCTGTATCAGTTCCTCATTTTTGTTGATTCCATAGTATATAGTGTTCATTCTCACAGACTCTTGGATACATTTGTCTTCTGCTTCATTCCTAAGAATTCTATCCACTATCCTCTACAGAGCTGACTTAGTGGTTTCAAATGTCTGTAGACTGCTTTTATTAGAGAACGTTTTTCTTTCTCTTTCACTTATGACTGTTTTACTGGGTACAGTAGTTTGAGTTGGCAACTGTAGTCTTTCAGATTTTGAAAGACATCATTCTAAGCCTTTCATCTTTTCAAAGTTTCTTCTGAGAAATTGTTATTCTGATGGGCCTGCCATTATATGTAGTTGATGTTTCTCTTGCAGCTTTCAACATACTTTTTTTGTTCTGTATGTTTACTGGTTGAAATATAATATGTGGGGAGATTCTTTTCTGGTTTTGTCTAGTTGGTGTTCTATATGCCTCTTGTACCTGCTTGACCATTTTATTCCCCTAAATTTGGAACTTTTCTTCAATGATTTATTGAAAATGATTTTTATACAATTAGTATGAAATTCTCTTTCTTTAATGCTCATAGTTTGTAGATTTGTTCTTTTCAGTGTATCCCAAAGAACTTGAAGATTTTGTTCATATGCTTTTAGTACTGTCTATGACTGAATGCTCCAATTCCTCTACATTGTCTTCAAGCCCTGATATTCTTTTATTCTTTTTAGTTTTTCCACTTAATATTATTTTTTGGTGTGTGTGTGTGTGTGTGTGTGTGTGTGTGTGTGTGTGTGTGTTCCCATAGCACATGTGTAAAGGAATAAGGACAAATTGTGGGAGTTGGTTCTCTCCTTCCACCATGTGGGTAACTGGAAACAAATTCACAGTGTCACTCCTGCCTCTGCTTCCTGAATGCTGGGATTAAAAGCATGTACCAGCACACTCAGCTAAAAATTCTTGATAATAGCCATTCTGACTGGGTTGAGGTTGTATCTCAAAGCGTTTTTAATTTTCCATTTTCCTATGGCTAGGGATATTGAACACGCAGAAAAATAGTTACTGGCCATTTGTATTTCTTGTTTTGAGAACTATTTCATCAGTGTATTTGTTGACTGACAATTTTGTTTCTTTGGTGCCTAAATTTTGCAGTTCTTTGTAAATTCGGTATATTAGCCCTCTGTCTGAAGTAGAGCTGATAAAAATTTTCTCCCATTTTGTGGGCTTTCCCCTCACACTGCTAATAGTTTCTTTGGCTATGCAGAAGCTTTTTATTTTCATGTAGTCCTGTCTCTTAATTCTTGAAGGGTAGTTCCTTTGCTTTTGGAGTCCTGTTCAAAGCCCTTGCCTACTCTGATATCTAGTTTTACAAAAAATATTTTATTTTATGGGTGTTAGTGTATCGCTAGTATGCATGTAAGTGCCCCCATGTCGTGCAATGTCCAAGAAGTCTGAAGAAAGTGTCAGATCTCTTGGAACTGGAGTTACAGACAGTTGTTAGCTGCCATGTGGGTGCTGGGAATCAAACTCAGGTCCTCTGAAAGAACAGCCAGTACTCTTAACCGCTGAGCCATTTCTCCAGCTCCTACTCTGGTATCTTAAAGAGTATTCCCTCCCTATGGTTTCCTCTAGGAATTTCTGTATTTCTGATTTTAAATTAAGGTTTTTGATCAACTTAGAATTGAATTTCATACAGAGTGGAAGATACAGATCTAATTTCATTCTTCTGCAGGATTATAATCAGTTTGCTAGCACCAATTGTAGAATAGGCTATCATTTTTTCCACTGCTTATTTCTGCCACCTGTCACAAAAATTAGGTTTCAATAGCTTTTCTGGTTTAGTTCTGGATCTTCTATTCTGTTCCATTGGTCTGTCTGTTTTTATGCTAGTACCAGGCTGTTTTTATCACTACAGCTCTGTAATAGAATTTGAGGTCGGACATTAGGATTACTGCAGCTGTGCTCTTTTTCCTGAGGAGTGCTTTGACTATTCGTGGTATTTTTTTAAAATTTTCATATGAATTCTTAAATTGTTCTTTCTACATCTGTAAAGTATGACACTGGAACTTTAATGGGGATTGCATTGAGTATGTAAGTTATTTTTGATCGTATAGTCGTTTTAACAAAATTAATTCTGCTAATCCAGGAGTATGAAAGGTCTTTTCAGCATCTAATGTCTTCTTTGATTTCCTTTTTCAGTGTCTTGATGTTTTAATTATAGAGGGTCTTTTTCTTCAGTTAGGTTTATTTCTAGGTACTATATTGTTTTGGAGCTATTATTAATGAGATATTTTTGCTAAGTTCTTTCTCTGACAGTTCACTGTTCATATATAAAAAGGCTTCATTTTTATATTGATGTTGTACCCTACAATTTTACTGTGGTTATAAGATCTAAGACTTTTCTAGTATATTCTAAAGTAACTTATAAGTACAGAAGGATGCGTTCTGAAAATAAGGGTAGTTTGACCTCTTTCCCACTTTATTCCTTTTATGTCTTTCTCTTGTGTGGTAGCTATAGTTATGTGTCTTTTAAACTTTTAAATGTTTTATTTACTTTATTTTGACCGACATTTGCTTTGTACTTCCAGCTTTCCTTTGTTTAGTATTATGCTTGTAATCAGTTTACATTGCATTATTACCAACCATTGTTTGCTATGTTTCCTGTAGGCAGGATGTAGTCAGACTTAAAAAAATTAGTGTGTACATATGCCTGTTTCATTATGTAGGTTTACATTTATAGTAGTTATTGCATAATTAGACTTATTCTCTAAATTTTGTGTCTTCTCTGTTGATCATGATTATTTCCTTTAGCCTGATTTCATGCTTTCTATTATATCGAGTCATATTTTTTAAAAACAGATTTAGAGTTTACCAATTCTGTTTATTGGATTTACTTGACTATTTTACAAGGAAACAAGCTACCTGAAAAATCCAAGGACCTATCATTAACTAGAGTGATAAATAATGGTTAGGTGGTGTGAAAAGCCAAAGGGAAATGTACTATTTAATGAGCCTACTGAAAAATACGCATATAAATGTGAGTGTGTGTATATGGCTGAAGGCTATATAATAAAAATCATAGGGCCAGGCAAGGGAAACCTCCTTTCAAGTTGTTTGATCATAGTAGTCCAGCAGACTCCCAAAATAATACAGGCTATTTGCCACAGCCCTTGATTGCCTCTCAAAACTTGAAGGCAAAACCCTATTATGACATACTTTGAACACAGGACTTGGTACGATTTAGGCTAGAGCTTACCTGGAAGCCTCCTCCCTGAAGACTAGTCTCGATAGTATCAGAAGACACTATGCAAGCTGCCAAGGGAGAAAACCAATCAGTGTTCCTACCCAACTATAAAGCCTAGGAAATACAACAATGACTGGTCCAGGAAGTAATCTCTATTGGTGCAATAGTGGCACTTTTATCTTGAGGGTGATCAACAGCTGTCTGGTTGGACTTAAGGCTCACTCAATGGGAGGGAATTCAACATAGCCAAGTATATATGGTTGGAGAGATCATAGACTCTAGAGAAGAACTTACTTTGTTACTTTAATAGACCAACAAGATTTCTTTTAAAAATATTTTATTTATTATTTTTATGTTATGTGTATGAGTGTACTGCCTGCGTGTATGTAAGTGCACCCATGTCTTGCAGTGCCATTGGAGGTCAGAAGAAGGTATCCTCCTGAACTGGAGTTGTGAACAGTTGTTAGCCACTGTGTAGATGCTGAGAACCAAACCTGGGTCCTCTGCAGGAGCAGCCAGTCCTCTTAATCAATGAGTCATTTTATCCAGCCCCAGGAATTTCTTACTATATTCTAAATAATTATCTTTATATGCACAGACCAGTGTAGCTCTCACCTCTCATCAAAGAAGCTTCTTTTTGCAACAGTGGAGACTGTTGCAAAGTTCCCAAACAGGTCACACACAGAATAAATGACTGTGAGGTGCCTAGCCCTAAGTGATACATCTACAATGCAACCTCTACCTACACCTAGGGGTCAGGAAACATTATGCAAGATGAGGTAGAAAGCAAACATTATGCAAAATTGGGATGAGATCGAGAGGAACAAATCACTTGCTGCTAGGTACTGTATTCTAAACATGATACAGAAGCTATAGGACTGAAATCTCCAGTGTGTCAGTCTACCAAGATCTGCATAATGATAAAACCAGTTAACATGCGAAGGTGAGTAGGGGAAATTTTATGGATCCCACCTCAAGATGAAGAGCTATAGGCAATCAATGGATGCTGAAGGAGGGAGAATCCGTTTTTTTCTAGTGACCCACTCCCGAGTGGGCAGCCCTAAACACAGGTACACATGAGTACTACTAAATGGATTCAGTGCATTATATACCTGTATGTGTATAAATATATGTATTTAACAATATCATATCTATCATAAAATACATATCTAACAATAATAATCAAAGAATAGGACAAGAAATTGAGAGAGAGTTGGGGGGACATGGGAGAAGTTGGAGGTCTAGAAATAATGGAAATACAATACTTTTTATGATCTCTAAAATACAAAAAATTGTTAAAATAGGGGCTTCTTCCTTATATTTCATTTTTATTCTTCCTTTATTTACCATTAATAATTATTATGATTAAGTTTATACTAAACAGTAACTTGGAATATTTTCTTGCCTTATTCCTTTTGTTATTGTGATAAAACATATATAGCTTAAGATTTTCCATTTAAATATTTTATTATATTTTTATTCATTTATTGGGAGTAAGGTGTGAGATGGTTTACATGTGGAAGTCAGAGGATAATTTGTGGGACTGAGTTATTTCTTTCTACCATGTGGGTCCTGAGCATTGAACTAAGGTCTTTAAGCTTGGAGGAAGATGCTTTTGCCCACTGAGCTATCTTGTTGGGCCCCACATTTTCCATATTAATCATTGTTGATTGCACAATTCATTGACATCATGCACATTAACAGTGATGTACCACCATTACTACTATTCCCCAACTCCATATTTTTATCTGAAATTGAAAATTGGTACCTATTAATTATTCTCTTTTATTTTCCCTCAGTGTCTGGTAATCTCTATTCTAATTTCTTTTTCTATAAATTTGTATATTCTAGGTATATCATATAAATTGAATAATATAATTGTTCTTTTATATCTGATTTATTTCACTTTGCAGTTTTTATTTATTTTTATTTTATGTTAATGAGTATTTTGCCTGCATGTATATAAGTGCACCGTGTGCACGCAGTGCCTCCATAGGTCGGAAGAGCATGTTGAATCTCCTACACTGGAGTTATGAACAGTTGTTACCTGCCATGTGGGTGCTGGGATCCCTGGTCCACTGCAAAAGCAGCTAGTGCTCTTAACTGCTGAGCTATATATCCAGTCCACCAATATTTTTTAAATACCCATGCATATTATATGATGTATTGGTATTTAATTCTTTAATTTAAAGATTTATTTTTATTTTTTCACTTCTTTTTAAGATAGAAAAATATTTTGTTGCATGTATATACCACATTTTAAAAAGCATAACATTTTCTGTTTCTTCTTTGAGAATTTAATAGGTCATAATTTTATCATATTCATCCCCATTTGTCTGATCCAACCCCCTCCAGACACATCCTAATACGTCCCCCTCCCAACTTCATGTCCGTTTCTTTCTTAAAAAGTAGCTCATGAACTGGAGAGATGGCTCAGGGGTCAAGAGCACTGACTCCTCTTGCAGAAGACCTGGGTTTGATTCCCAGCACCCATATGGTGACTAAGAACCATCCTTAACTCCAGTTCCAGGGGATCCAATGTATGACATGAGTGCACTCACATGCGTGCAGGCAATACACTTATATACATAAAATAAAAATAATTAAATGTATTAAAATAGCTGAAGGGTTCAATTATTGGTATCTGTATGTGCATAGGCCATACCCCCTAAGAAAAATGACCTTCTCAGCATCCATATCTCTTCATGTAGGAGTGGGCCTGTTGATCTCCCCTTCTGCCGGGATCACCGGCAGGTAGGGCGGTGGAGAAGCTGGTCCAACCGGTCTCCTCCAGGGGCTGAGCAGGATGGTGAGTGTTGACGGCCGGGACCCTCTCCACTCTGGAGAAAAAAATCACACTGAGCTGGAGACTGTCGAAGCAGGATCTCGTTTATTGCAGCTTACAGGATGTCTTATATAGGGTAGGGGCGGGGCTTAAGGGAGTGAAGGACCAATCGTTTTTTGTCATGTAGGCTGCAGCCAGGCAGAGGCCATTTTGACAGGCCGCAAGACTCGAGTGAGGCTCAGACAGCTGGATTTGAGATGGTTGGTTAGAAGTGGATTGTGTCTGAGCCATTGCGGAGATGTCTGGCCGTGGCAAGCAGGGAGGCAAGGCCCACGCTAAGGCCAAGTTGCGCTCGTCGCGCCGTCCTGCAGTTCCCGGTGGGTCGTGTGCGGACACCTGATCGGCCTAGCGCACTATAGCCCAGAACTCCTGGACTCAAGTGATCCTCCTGCCTCAGCCTCCCGAGTAGCTGGGACTACAGGCATGCGCCACCGCACCTGGCCCCCGGCAGCACTGGCGAGAGGTGGCACCGGAGGCCCAACACCCTTCTATCCACGAAAGAATTTTGACTGGCTTGATCATGTGCAAGTCTTTTGCAGGTAACTAAAGCTACAGTGAGTTCCTGAGTGCAAAGGCTATGTCCTATCCACAGGACAACATTTTGCAGCACTCCTCCTCATCCTCTGGCCAATATATTTTTCCAACCACTCCTCCATGAAGTTTCCTGAGCCTTGGAGGAATATAGACTACCTTTTGTTGTCGACTGTTAATGACCATTCAGTGACTTACTGATTTGGGTTGTTAAAATCTTATAATAAAATTAGTATATAATAGTCTAAATTTTGCTTTTTAAGTTCATTTGGTTCTATACTTAGAGAGGGAGTTGCTGGATTATATGATAATATAATGTTTTGAGAATTTACTGTTTTCCACACTTACTATAAAATCTGCATCCTTATCAATAATGTCTTTTTAATTCATATCTTTAATTTTTTCATCAGTACTGGCAAGATTATTATGGGGATGATCAACTACTTTCTGATTGAATTTGATGTCCATTCCACAGGAAGGAATTCATGTCTGGTACGGCAAACTTGGTCAAAAGCTTATGTCTGGGGATAGAATAGGACCTAGTTTGGAAGCTACTGCTTTTATTTTGTTGAATATGTCCATCATTCAGGCAATCTGATGTGCCTATTGTATTGGCTTTTAATAACTATGTTAATTCCCACAGAACAGTACTGCTGTCAGGCTAGCTTAGAGAAGCTTCTTTTTGTAGTGGTAAGCAACGAGTGCAGACACATAACTGGTCAAAATACTGAGAATAAATGTTTAATGCCTAGCCATCAATGAGACATCTATGCCATATCTCTAAGACTATAAGACTCAGGGAACATTATGGAAGAGGGGATTGGAGAATCTAAGACTAGAAGATGGGAGAGAGGTATGGAATGCTAATTCCTTGATAGGGCTATTGCACCCCAGACATCACAACATTATCTGCACAAAAATTGGACCCACTAACATCCTGTCATGGAACAAAGAGGGAATCATGAGGACCCATTATTACCTGAGGATTTTTTCATTGTTAAAATTTGATGGGGGCGGGTTGGAGAGACATTTTCTTCAGTTGTGTAGCTACTGCAAAATATCCATGTTTTTGGAAACAAACCCTCACACATGCCCCAGTGAAGAACTCTAATGAAACTCATTGGGTCACACACACAAAGAGAAGACATGAAAGTAGAAGAAGTGGTAGATGGAAAAGAAGGGGATTGTCAGGAATTGGATGGGAGGAGGAGAGAAAGTAATGGGAGTGAATATGATAAAAATTTATTAAGTACACATAAAAAAGACCCTGCTACAGAGCAGATGTGTAAATGTTTCTAGGAAATCCCCATACCTTTAAAAAACATATATTTATATTACTTTTAATTATGTGTTTATTTCTCTGTGTGTATATGCACACAAATGTGTAGATGCTCTTGGGGGCCAGAGGCATCAGATTTCCCTGGAGCTGGAGTTACAGGTGGTTATAAACCACCCACATGGGTTCTGAGCCCCGAACTTGAGTCCTCTGTAAGAGCAGTGTAGACTTTTAACTACTGAGCCACCTCTTTAGCTGCAAACCTCACATTTGTTATTATACTGTCAAAAGGACATAGATCTATCAGCCTTTCAATATTCAAGATCCTCTGTTTTCAGTACTTCCATTTTATACATAATTGCAGATATTGTCATTAGGTCCTCATATCAGTCCAGTTAGTAGCAGTGTCCAATTTAGGACACTAAGTTATATATTTTTTGAAGCACTTGGCCATGGCATTTTATTTTAATCCTCTCAACCCTCTGAAGAAGATGATGCTGTCATCATCTTACAGTTTTAGGAGCTGAAGGCAAATAATAGTATCTGTTCCAGAACTAAGACTAGATATTCAGTCTTAGTGATAGTTGTACCACCTCATTCTTTCGTGGGAAAGCATACAGCCCTACCAGGGAGGCAATATAAGAATCTATTTAAAGTAGTATATGGCTAACAATAAAGGGATACATGTGTGAAAAACACTCTTTTTTTTTTTTTCTTAACTGAAAGCAATCAAAGTAACCAAGCCTAAACATCCCATGGGCATTTCTACTGTGAAAACTACTGTAGATTCTACAATTGCAGCCATCAAGTTGAATCATCTTAAAACTTAGATTTTTACTTTCATACTCAATTAAATACTGAGTATAAGCCAGGAATGGTGAGAATGCCTATAATCTTAGAATTAAGGCTAAGGTGGGAGGATCAGAATTTCAAGTCTAGCCTGACCTACATGAGACTGTCCAAAAAAGTCAAAACCAAACCAAACTCAAATAAGGCACATGCAGTAATCCCAGCACTCAGGTGGCTGAATATTAGCATTGCCATAAATTTTGAGGACAACCAATGCTACATAGCAAGACTCTGCTTCAGAAGACCAAACAACGATGACGACAATAACAACAACAACAATAGTAAACTCCGCTGAAAAACCCTGAGTAGAAGTGGGTTGGTTGTGCATAATGTAGGTTAATATAGAGACCTATACTGTGGCTAACATTTTATTCAGGTTTGTTGTCTTGGTTGGCTTCTGTTGTCAACATGACACACCTGGGGAGAGGAAACCTCAATTGGGAAATTTCCTATATTGAACTGGCCTGTAAGCATGCTGGTAAGGCATTTTCTTGTTTGTTGAGTGATATGGGAGGATCCAGGGCTCAGCCCACTGTGTGTGGTGCCACTCCTGGACAGGTGGTCCTGGTTGTATAAGAAAGCAGGCTGAACACAGGCTAGGGGAGCAAGCCAGTAAGCTGTGATCCTTCCTGATCTGTGCTTCAGTTCATTTTACCTCCAGACTCCTGCTCTGAGTTTCTGCCTGACTTCCTGAAAAGATGGACTGTCACTTGGAAGTCTAAGATCCAATAAACTCTTTAATCCCCAAGTTGGTTTTGGTCAGTGTTTTATTACAGCAACATAAAACCAAATTACAACACCACTAAGATTAAGAAAGTACCATTCATAAGGTTTGGTTGATTCTGTGCTTTGCATATGATTTCACTGTGTCTCTCAAGAAGCTCATATGCTGGAAGCTTGGTCTGTACTTTGGCTATGTTGAAAGGGGGTAGAATGTTTAAGAGATGAGGGTAGAATAGGAAACAAGACATTTGGGTAGTGTTACTCTCAGTAGGCATTAATGTAATTCTTAAAGGATGCTACTTATTTCTTATGAGAGTGGGACCCTGAAACTCTATGACTTCCTGTCTTGCCATGTGACAGCTCTTCTGTCTTGCATGCACTACTATCATAGTACTTCCCTCTATGTTTTGATGTTGCCAGAAAGTCCTGAACAGATTAATCCTCCTGATCTTGCACATTCAGTTCCAAAAATGGTGAGCTAACTAAACTTCTTTGCTTTTTTTTAAAAAAAAAACCTATTTTTATTTTATGAGTGTTTTACCCACATTTATGTAAGTGTACCATGTGTTGGCAAACTTGTGCTGGAACTGGAGTTACAGACAGTTGTTAGCTGCCACGTGGGTGCTAGGAAACAAGGCCAGGTCCTCTGAAAAAGTGGCCATTGCTGTTAGCCACTGAGCCTTCTCTCCAGCACAGCAAACCTTTTTTCTTATATATTCCCTAGCCCAACCCCAGCAATAACAGTAGCAAATGTGGTAACAGGAAAGATGGCTACAGTTGTCTGAAAGGCTTTGCTCTTTTCCTTTTCCAACTACATGTCTGTGTAAGGACAAGATTTCATATATTCTCAATCCAAACAATATAGTGCAACAGATTGAATGCACAAGCAAATATGACAGCCTAGTTGTTTTCTATTAAGCCAGACACCATAGACATTTTCAGAAATGTAAAATAACTCCAGTTCTTTTTTTAAAAAATGGGTTTGTTTTTAAATTTTTGTTTTTTATTGAATTTTTGCAAATTTCATGGAATATGTTTCAATCATATTTAGACCTTCTCCCTTATCTACACTCATCTCTTAGGCCCCTGCTGGATTTCATTTACTCCGTCATATATTATTAAAGCCTATAGAGTCAAGTTGGTGTCCCCAAATGTCCTTAGGTATGCGTCCATCACTGGAGTCCAGTTAATTGATCTAACATCACATTCTTCTAGAAAACTGACTCTCTCCCAGCAGTGGTCAGTTGCCAATAGCTTCTCAGCTAAGTTTGGGGTTTCTTCCCTACTTCTATGCTGGGATTTTTGTCTGAATTGAGTTTTCATGGGTCTTGTGTATGCTGATTCTTAATCTAGTTCTTGTTTTATAAAATGAATTGATTTTCATAAACTATGTTAATAGAAATTGGTTTATTGCTATCCTTTAAAATAAATTAATAGCTCAATCTTTGCTTAAGAAATATTGGCAACTGGTTACTTCTTGAGTGAGGATGAGCTAGTCTTCCTAAAGCAAGGGACTGTAGGTAGGTTCAGTAAGACCTCAGTGGATGGACCTGCACTGAGGTCACTTGGGGATACTAACTTGACACAACAGAGCTAAACAGTTGAAAGAATGTATGGATTCCAGCGGGGGGCTGTAAGGGGTGCCAGTGGGGAAAGGGACATAAAAATGATTAAGATTGATTGAGATGTTCTGTATGAAACGCACAATGATTCAATAAAAATTAAAAATAGAAAAAAGATACTTAAAATTGATTTAATATCAATAAATGTAATATGCCTAAACAATGTGGCCTGAAGTTAATAATGAAGATTATGAGAGGGATCTCAAGGCCAAAATTTACCATTTAGATGGGTGTGGTGTTGTAGTGCATGCTTTTAATCACAGCACTTGGGAGGCAGGGGCAGATGGGTCATGAGTTTGAGGCCACCCTGGAAGTTCTAGGCCAGCCATGGCTGCATATTAAGATCTTATCTAAAAGAAAAGAATCTATTTTTAGCTGGGTGAGGCAGATAGCTTGGCACCTAATGAGTTGGAGGCTAGTCTAGCCTAGAAGAGACTGGTCTCAAAACAAACAAACAAACACAGAAAAATAAGATTTATTGGTTTTATTTAACTAGTTTTAACAGCTGAATATTCATTAAAGTTTTATAGATAGTATAATTTTTATACAGTTTTAACTGCAGAGAGGAAAAGTAGTTTGCACTGTTATAAAAATGTGGTACCAATCAATTCACGTTAAATGCAGAGTTACACATTTTACAGCTTTCTGACTGGTCACTGAAATGATCAGTTTTAAGCATAATCTTCAGAACTGTACAGAAATGAGGCTTGGATTTTATTTCCTTATACATTCAATATGATTGTTAACTCAGAAGCCTCACTAGTAGTAGGTTGCTGTAGTTAGGAAGCAGTTCCCATTTCTGACAGGAATGCACTTGTCTCTATTCACACAGGGAACTCAAATATTGTACTGCATTCAGTATATATAACTGCAGATACTAAAAACACTAAATGTCAGGTACCAAGCAGGAATTTTTGTTTTGAAATGAGTTATCATGAAAAGTGTGCAGAAAGAATTTTACTTTATTAAATAAAATATATTCTAAGTGAACCTAAAACTATACTTTATAAACTTAAGAATACTTATTTTGGTAAAATATACCAATCCTACAGGGCAAACCAAAACTGTGCATAAAGTAACATTCTTCACAGGAACAAGAAGCATTTTTAAAAGGTCAGAAATACATAAAACACATTAGGACTCAATTATAACTTAGCTATTCTAACTTGAACTACTCAGTTATTCACTAATACTGCAACTTAAGCTTTCTCTCAGAAACAGAGCTTTCATGTTAACTGTGTGTAAGATGGAGAAACAGTTACCACGTCAACATAAGCCCCAAGAGTATGTTGAGATTTTTCATCAGAAATATTTTTCCTGAAATGTCTTACTTTTATTTTACAGAATGCTGGGGCAGTTTTACGTCTTTTTTTTTCTTTCAAGAGACAAAGGAAATGTCTCAGATCTTTATGTGTCCCTTGGTGGAAAGGGGATATAATTCTGGCTAATAACCCTTAAGATTCTGTATTCTAGAAGGAAAAAAATGAAGAAAACAAACATTGTTTCAAACTTCTCTGTCAACTCAAATGAATGAAATACAAATATTTAGTCCTATCTAAGGAAAACAAAAAAATTATAACTCCTAAGAGCAGTCTAATACTCACTGTTACCTTTTTATAGTTGTATAAAGACATTTGTGTATAAAGACACTTCAATAAAGATACTTTGTAGTCACTTATTTTAAAGCTACATACTTTCAAACCCCATGAATGTTCCAATCCTCCTTCTAAGCATGAGTTGCAGGCAAGTTTGTTTTGCTTTCTGGGGACAGGTGATAACTGTAACAGGTGGTAACTGTGAGCCACTGGTCTCCTAGTGTCCTGCTCAAACCAGTTCCAGTATCTTTTGCTGACTGCCCACTCAATCAAAATTCGATTTTTTTATGCAAGTACTTTAACATAGAGTCCAACCCCTCTGTAGAGCCCCAAATGTTCTTCAGCACTTTGCATTCCCTCTCATTAGCCTCTTCCAACTCAATCTTCATGCTGTAGCGCAGTAGGGCTTTGGACTCCTCCAGGACAATTGCATTACATGAGGTGAGCTCCTTGATTCGAATCATGACTTCCTGGCTGAAGGTCTCTGGCCAAAACACCTGGGAGACCAGGCCCTTGTCACAAGCTTCTCTGGCTGTCAGCCTCCGCCCACTGAGCAACATTTCGTTTGCAGAGGCTGCTCCCATAATCTTGGGAAATGTAAAGGAGGAACAGCCATCTGGGCTTTGTCCAAAGGTAGTGTAGGGTGTTTGAAACCAAGCCTTTTCATTAGCCCAAACCACATCACAAAGAGGCAATATAGATGCTCCTAGTCCAACTGCGGGTCCATTTACTGCTGCAAAAATAGGCTTCTTAAACTGAATGAAAGTATTCACAAAATTTTTAACAGAATCTGCCATTTTAGTGCTTTCCCTTTTCCTGTCATCTATAAGACGCTGTATAAAGTATGCAAAGTCGAGGCCACCACAGAAGACACTGTTAACTGAGCTGAGCAGTACCAGCTTGCTATCATCAACAGCAGCCTTGTTCAGAGCATCCTGGATTTCTTTCATCACCTCTTGGTTTAGTGAATTATACTCTGATGATTTTATGGATAAGAAGATGTGGGTGAAACCATCTTGCTTCCTGACAACAATGTCTTTGAATCTGAAGGAACTCTCTGTCAGCCTTTTACTGAAACGTTGCTGCTTCTCAGAAGGCTGTCTTTTTTTGTCAGCAATTTTCACTTTCTTGGCTGTTTCTTCTGTAAGAGATTTCTGTATAGTAGGTGTTCCTGTTTGTGGTACTGGACCTGTGACTGGAGATTGAACTTTTCTAGCAATAGCTGAAGGTGTTGCTGTGGCTGAAGTCCCTGGTTGAGAAGATTGACTTTTTGTGGTAACAGCCATGGCTATGGCAGTGGTCACTGGACCGGAAGATTTACTTTTTCTGGCAACTGCTGAGTGTGTGGCTTTGGCTTTGGTCCCCAAGCTGGACGGAGATTGACCTTTTCTGGCAATAGCTGACTGCGTGGCTATGGTTGTGACTGGTGGAGCAGATTGACTTGTCATAATGGCCATGGGCCTGACCATGGTTGTAGTCGCTGGGCCAGAGGATGATTGAGTTTTTTTGGCAACTGCTGAGCGGGTGGCTTTGGCTTCAGTTACCAGGCTGAACAGAGAATGACCTTTTTTGGAAACTGCCAAGCGTGGGGCTATGGTTGTGGTTACTGTGCCAGATAAAGGCTGACGTTTTCTGGCAACTGCCAAGCTCGTGTCACTGGCTAAGGTCACCTGGCTAGACGTAGATAGAGTTTTTCTTTCACTGGCCAAGCAAGTTGCCATGGCTGGGGTCACCGAGCCTGATGGAGACTGACTTTCTCCCGTAACAGCTAACGGTGAAGCCATGGCTGTGGTCACCAGGTCAGACGAAGACTGACTTTTTCTGGCAACAGACAAGTGCGTCGCCATGGCTGCCATCTCTGGCTCAGAAGCTAGTGTCACTGGCTGTATCTGGGGACTGTTCCCCATCCTCGCCTTCTCCGCGAGGCCCAGCAAAGCTTCTTTGGGCTCCTCTGTAGCTACTTTCTGAGCCATCATGTCCTCCTTCCCCTCCTTGGTAGGACCCACTTTCTTAGGGTTCTTATTCTGAAAGCCAGCCACCCACGCCTTTCTCTTAAGGGAACTTTTAGGCAAACCTAACTGGGTAGGGTCCATGGTTTTTCGGTTAGAAGTGGAAGACGGCGGGTCAGGATGTTCCTCAACGTCCAGCCGGCCACAAATAATTAGTTTTTAGGCTTGGTTGTCTCGGAGAAGATTGACTTAAGAGGCGGCTGTAGATGAACCAGGAGTTCCGGCATTCTTACGTAGTTGAGAACAGTCCGCCAGATACGTCCGCCAGGTACGTCCGCCAGCTACATCCGCCAGTCAGTTGAAGTCAGTTGATGTGTTCCTCCTCTGACCAGGGCCTACTTTTGGTTCCCATGTGATATTCCTGGGTGTGATATCCTTTCCATAAGGATGGATAGTCTGGCTTCCTTTCTTCCTTTTCCTTTTCCACAATAACCTTTTAAACCTGAGCTAGTGGTGATTCAAATAATCCCTTTTACTCCTCCAAATATACTTAAGTAACTGATAGTTCAAAAACCAATATTATTCAAGACTGTGGTTCAGGAAAGGCAGCCATTTCTTTATTTGAAGAGAACAATGACTTCAGAACTTTATTTCTTAGACTTATAGTCTATAGGTACCACCTTTGTTTATTTATCTTCAAATTTGTTGCTTTCAAATTTTACCAATTATGAATAAAGCTGCTATAGATGTCGTTGTGCAGGCTTTTGTGTTTTGGGTCATTTTTATTGCCTGGAATCTGTTTTTAAATTTAAAAATTAGCATACAAAACAGTGGGTTTCATTAAGATGTACTCACTCATGCATAGTATGGACTTTGCAAAAATAAGGAATGCTTTCCAAAATTGTGCCCTCCTGGTGCAGGGGCCATGCTAATCTTCTGTGTACCATCCTGAGTTTAGTGTCCTAGTTATCCTCTATTGCTGCGATAATAACACTGACCAAAATCAGCGTGTAGAGGAAAGGATTTATTTAGCTTACAGCATAGTTTAAATTATCAAGGGAAGCCAAGGCAGGAACTCAGGGCAGGAACCTGATGGCAGGAGCTGAAGCACAGGCCATGAAGGAATGCTACTTACTGACTTACTTCCCCAACTGGTCTTCAGCCTGCTTTCTTATATAATACAGTACCATCTGCCAGTAGGGGCACTCATAGTCCACTGTGGGGTGGATCTTCCCTCATCACTGAATAATCAAGAAAATGCCACAAAGACATGGCCATAGGCCAATCCAATGGAGAAAATTCCTCAACTGAGGTTCCCTCTAACCAGGTGTATCAAGTTGACAACTAAAGCTATCCAGAACATTTAGTATATGTGCTGCCAAAGAGAGCACTGGCCACATGATTTTGAGTTGACTGGTGTCTTAGTTTGCTTCTCTATGGTTAAGATAGAACACTGACCAAAAGCAACTTGGGGAGAAAAGGATTTCAACTTACAGGTCACAATTCATCCTCCAGGGAATCCAATGCCAGAACTCAGGGGAGGAACCTTGGAGGCAGGAACTAAAACAGCTACCATGGAAAAATGCTGCTAACTGGCCTGCTCCCCTTGACTTACTCAGCTACTTTCCTTTTCTTGCTTGTTTGATATATTTTTTGAGACAACTCCTTGTAGCCTCAGGTGGCCTGGAGCTCTCTATGTAGACCAGTCTCACAGAGATCCATTTGCCTCTGTTTCCCAAGTGCTATTGGTAAAGATTTGCATCACCACTCCTTCTCAGCTATCTTTCTTATATAGCCCTGTCCTACCTGCCCAGGGATGGCAACACCCGTTGTGGGTTATGCCCAGCTACATCAATTAACAAAGACATGCCTACAGGCCAGTCTGATGGAGGAAATTCCTCAGTTGAGATTTTCTCTTGTTAGATATGTCTAGGTTTGTGTCAAGTGCACAAAAACTAACTAGTACAGTTTACCCCTTGTGAACTTTGACACACAAACACATGACTTTAAGCCATAATTTTCTTGTTTGTCCCCAAGATCACCAATTAGTATATTATAAAATCAGTCCCGACTTTTAAAGATCATTTTTCTTGGTTTCAGAATTTTATACAATGAATTTTTATCACATTCAGGTCCCCTCCTGCCTTTATACCTCTCTGATTTCATGTCCTTCATTGTTATCTATCCTTTTATTTGTGTATTTACAGTTCAACTTTTTTGTTGTTGTTGTTCTTATTTAACACAGGGTCTCCTTGTAGTCCCAACTGGCCTGGAACTCTCTATGTAGATATGTAGACCAGGCTGGCCTTAAACTCATAGAGATCCCTCTGCTTCTGCCTCCTAAGAGCTGGGATTAAAGGTGTAGGCCCCCATGCCCAGTTTACAGACCAACTTTTAAAAGTCCCACAATTGGCTTTGGAAGGTGGCACATACCTTTAATCCCAGCACTCAGGAGGCAGAGATTGAGGCTAGCTTGCTCCATACAGCAAGTTCCAGACCAGCTAGTGGGGCTACAGGGAGACCTTGCCTCAAAATAAAAAGAAAAAACAAGTAAATAATTTTTAAAGTCCCGCAGTCCTTAAAAATGGCAAGATCTCTTAACTGTGGGCTACTGAAATATAAAATGTTAAATATTTTATTATTTCAGAAGAAAGGTGCTGGGACACAGTTACAGTTAGATCAAAGTAAAGCCCAAATCCAACAATTTAAATCAAATCTTATAGTTTAATGTCTAGCATGTGGGATTCACTTACGATCTTCTGGTTCCAAAGGGCTTGGGTAGTTCCGCTTATCCGTCTCTGTTATCTTCAGTAAATACAGCTTGTCTTATAGGAGCAGGTAAGCTTTATTTCTCACCTGCCTTGGTGGACACATCCTGGCATCTACAATATCCTGGGGTCTCCATTGTTGCTGGAGGCTACACCTTCACTGATGACCCTCATGGCCTATCTTCTGACCCTGCCGTACAGTGCCGAGTCTGTTCTCTATGACCCCTTCATACCTTCAAAGCTATTACCACATGGAGCACTCTTAAATCTTGTGAAATATGGCTTCCAGATTGAGATGCAGCCTTGACATCTCTGACCCATAGCTTCTGTGTGCTAACTCTGAGGAAATAACTCTCCACGAGATTTCACCTCAAACATGTTGATCTCTTATTAATCTCATCTAAGTCTTAAGCACCAGCTGACAAGCATTGATTGTCCCAGTAAAGCAAAGGTTTTATTTCCACAGATTCTTAATATAAAAGACCACACAAACAGCCTTGATAGTGTCTTGTTTTCCCTCTGAAACATCACAGGCCAGGTTTGAATTGTCTACATTGCTCTCAGTGTTATCTTCCAAGTTCCCATAAAAGAGCCCATGAGCTCTGAACACTCAATAGCTTTTATTAACAATGAGTTCTATTCTTCAATTTCCTCACCAGCATATGATGTTGAGCATATTTTTATGTCTGTTGATCATCTTCTGGACAGGTATAAACACAGTTGTTTTTACTATTTTTTTTCAATTATGTTGTTTGCTTCCTTACTGTTAAGTTTAAAGACTTCTTTGCCTATTTTGTGTAACAGTCTTTTTAAAAATATTAATACTAAAATTTTATTAAGTTTTTGAAAATTTCATACAATATATTTTGATCACATTTAGACTTCCCTCCCCCATCTGTACTCCTTACTACCCCCTCACAGTTTCATGTACTCTAATATCTATCTATCTATCTATCATCTATTTATCTATCTATCTATCATCTATTATCATCATCTGTCTATATTCTAGCTATAAATTTATAAATTTATCTATCATCTATCTATCTATCATCTATCATCAGTTATCTATCTGCCTATTGTGTCAAATTTTTGTCTCCAAGTTCCTATTGGTGTGACTCATTCCACTGGTGCCTGGTTAACCTACCGGGTCACACTCTCAAAGAAGACCGACTCTCTCCCATCTCAGCAGCTGCTGTTTTCCAATAGTTCTTCAGGTAGGGCTGGAGTTTCTCCCCAACTTTCCCATTTCTATGTTGGGATTTGGTCTGGCTTGAACTTATGTGATTCTTGTGCATGCTGTGACCATCACTATAGGAATAACAGCCTAGCTGTCTGAAAAACTCTGTTTACTCATTGTCAACCACTTCTCTTAACAATCTTTTTACCCCCTCTATTGCAATGATCTGGAACTTTGGGAGGCATAGGTTTGATACAGATGTCCTACTCGAAGGATAAGCAGTCGTAGCGTCTCTCTCTCTCTCTCTCTCTCTCTCTCTCTCTCTCTCTCTATATATATATATATATATATATATATATATATATATTTACCAGTTGTAGTTTTCTGTGTTAATCACTACCTTATGCATGGGGAAGCTTCTCTTGAGAAAACAGAAGGTCACATTGATCTATGGATATAACAATAAGTCATTAGAAGTCAGTTTACTACTATACCTCTTTAGCAAAATAATGGTATTAGGTTCTCCCCTGTGGCCTGTAATTGGTCTAGCAACAGACTCTAAGGCCTGCTATCAATGTCAGCTATGGGGTCCATCTCATGAAATGAAACTTAAATTCAATTGGAAAATGATTTATTACTCCTATAATATTTGTGCCAGTATTGCATCAGTGGGCATATTTATTTATGTGTATATGTGTTTGCCTGCCTGAGTTTATTTGTACCACTTGCTTGCAGGATCCCTCAGAGACCAGAAGAGCCTTGAACTTCTAATCCTCTTCCCAGTACCTCTGAACCACCACACCTGGCTAATGGCTTTTTATTTTAAAAAACCTTGATTTGAAACCATTTCCCCTTTGATTGTTGTTTCCTGTGTCTTTGTCTCATGATATTTCGCTAAGAGGTGAATAAATTATTTGGGTCGGTGACACGTTTCAATAGGTAGCAGCTTGAAACCTAAGTTCAATCCCCTGAACCCAAATGGTGTAAGGGGAGTATTGATTCCCAAAAGTTTTCCTCTGACCTACACACATGTACCATGCCACACAGGTACACACACACACACACACACACACACACACACACACACACAATATTTAAAAATGCAGTGAACTTTTTAAGGTAATAAAATCTGCTAATTCTTGAAATTTGATCTGTTCTTCTGGAGGTTTCTTGTAGTTTTGTTCTTTGCTTATTTGCTGACTTTTAGGAATAGTTCTGTAAAGTGGGTACATGTTTTGTGAAGCTACTGGAGTCTATGTTAGTTAGTTCACTGATCAGCTACTATTTGGACAATGATTTCATTAAATACTTGGAACCAAAAAGCCTCCTAACCTTTTCTGTAGTGTGTCATGTGAGATATGTCTTTAACACTCAACCAGGCAGTTTAAAATTTGATCTTAGCCTACCATGTATTTTTATTTCAGCTTGTTCACAGTTAGCCAGTCTTGGAAAATTAGGAACTTCTTAAGTTCTTCAGGGGCATACACATAGCCCAGGGCAGGTGTCTATTTGCATGCAAAGATACCTTTCTAGATTTCTAATAAATAGTTTGGGAACTTTTGAAGTGCCCTGTTGAGCATGTCATTTTCCACTATGTCATGCTCTCTTTTTTCCCAAATGTTTTGATAGCCTTCCTGCTATACCTATTTGTCAGGCTGTCTCATGCCACCGCAATGTAAAATAATTAGGAATTATTGCTTTATATATATTTATTTTTATTTTATGAGTGTATTGCCTGCATGTATGTAAATGCACCTGTGCCATGCAATGCCCATGGAGGTCAGAAGAGGGCATTGAATTCTTGGAACTGGAGTTACAGACAGTTGTTAGCTTGGAACCAACCTGGGTCCTCTGTAAGAGCACACAGTACTCTTGACCGCTGAGCCATCTCTCTAGCAATGGGCGATTTTTAAAATTTTTTATTTATGTGTATGACTGTGTTGCCTATATGTATGTGAGTGCACCTGTGTTGTGCAATGCCCTTGGAGGTCAGAAGAGGACGTCCAATCCCCTGGAACTGGCTTTACAGACAGTTGTTAACCGACATGTGTGTGCTGAGAATCGAACACAGATCCTCTGCAAGAGCAACCAGTGTTTTTAACTGCTGAGCCATCTCTCCAGTCCCTGGATGATTTTTAAAAAATATATGCCCCAATGGCAGTGTCTTTTATAAACTGACTTAACCTCAAGTCAGGACGATAAAGTTCTCAGAACCTGTCAAACTTGATAAAGAATATTCTTTACAGGGAGAAGGAGAGGGAGGGGAGGGGGAGGGGGAGGAGGACAGGTAGGGTGAAGAGGAGAGGGAGGGGACGGAGGAGATTGCAAACACCAAAAATCTATCAGTGCTTAAGATTTATCAGTGTTAGCCATTGAAAAAAAGTAAAATTAAAACTTTAGCAAGATACCACTCTATACCCATTAAAATAACTAAAATGATAACACATATTTCCAGGTGTTGGAGTGAATACTTGTGAATAGGTTAAATGAATAAATTCATTGTGGTGTGTTTGCACTATGGAGTATTACTTAACAAAAGTGAATAATGGATTCATATGACAATGTGTATAAATTTTCAAAATATTTTGCAAGCTTACTCTATACCAAAGAATTTATATTTGATTCCATTTTTATTAGACTCTTTAAAAAAGCATATTGATTTTTATTATCCAATTTTTCTTATGTTAATAACCTAACACTGCAGACTGGTTATGTTTAACACAAAAGATGTTTGGTTGGACTTATGACTATAGAAGTGTAATTCTGAGTGGCCATATCTGGTGATGGCTTCTTTTTTACAGTCCTGGAGTGATACAGGACATCACATAGTGTGTTGGTTACTTATCTCATTTCTGTGACAAAATATAGAAACTTAAGGGAGAAAGAGTTTATTTTGGTTCACAGTTTGAGGGTACAAGCCATTGTGGCAGGGAAGTCATGGTGACAGTGGCTTGAGGCATCTGGTCACATTGTACCTGCATTCAGAAAGCAGATAGAGATGGATGCTGCTGCTCAGCTTTCTCCATTTTAACTGTCTAGATTTCAAGCCCATGGACCGTACTGTCCCCATTTAGGGGTAGGTCTGCCCACCACAATTCATCTAGTATAGATGATTCCCCACAGACATCCCCAGATATTCATTTCCATGGTGATTTTAAGTCTCATTAAGTTGACAATCAATATCAACTATCACATATGGCAAGAGATTGAGAGTGCTTGTGAATGTTTGTGTATTTCTGTGGGCTTTCTTCCTCTTCTAGGAAGCAACCAGACCAGTATTAAACAATAGGGGCTCCATTTTAATGACGTTGTCTAATCTTAATCACTTCCTAAAGGCTCTCACTTCTAAATACTGTAGCTATATTAAATTGCCATTTTCATAATACTTAACAATGGGGAATACATTTTCATACATGTGTACTTCAAGGACATAGTCAAACCATATCCAAATAACAGCAGCGATACAAAGCAGACTGATGTCTTTACAACCTTAATTAATTAGTCATGGTCATGTGCTAATTCATTACTAAAATGCATTTAAGTGACTAAAGTACATATATCCCAAGTATGTTCTAGAATGCATAAGGGAAAGATGAAAAAGAACATAGAAGATTTATGTATCAATAAGATAGTGGTGATGGAGAGAAAACCCTCACAGAAATTGCTGTGAGAATTTTCACTCTGGGGTGGGTACCAAGCAGTGCCAACCTCCTCTTGCTAGTCTGAGGACAAACTAAAGTTCAGTTCCACCAAAATTCACCCCAGGGAACTAATGAGTTAATTGAGTGAAGGCTTAGGGGCAGGAGTGTGGGTGAAATTAAAGCAGGCACACTGGAAAGTCTTTATCCAGTATAAATGCTGGATTCCCCAGGGCCACGTAGATGGAACCCCTTCCTGTACTTTTTCCCTATATGTTCTAGCCCTTCACTGGAACCCTGAGGCCACATAAAATTCGGGGAGAACTGCATACAATTGGGAGGACTGGCTGGTTACTCTGGTAAGGTTCCATGACTCTCCCTCCCTCTCATCCCTGGAGGAAATACCAAGAGTTATCCAGTCCCGCTGTGATGATCTTTGACAAATAGACACAGCTGAACTCCTGTGAAGATGGCAGTTGTTTTGGCTTGGAAGATGGTGCTTTACAACAGAGATGGTAAAAAATAATGAAGCAGTGACATTTAGTCAGATTGAGCAAGATAAAATAATGAGTTCATATGTTTTAGAGTGATATGGTAGATTTTCAGATGGTAAGGAAGTGAGTGTTCAACACATGACAAGCATTTCTAGGCTATTTGTGGGTTCTTGGAAGACTACATATCACTTATTTTATTTATCTAAAATCTATGAATCTTAGCTGGGTGTGGTGGCTCATGCATGTTTTTCCTAGTATTTGGGAGACTGAGGCTGGAGAATCTGGAGTACAAGAACACTCTGGATTGTATAGCAAAGTCCCTGTCTCAAAAAGTAATCATTATGTCCTTCCTTCCTGCCTGCCTTCCTGCCTTCCTCCTCCCTCTCCATATCCTGTCATACCTTCCTTCCTCTCTGACATTTATTTTCCTCCCTCCCCTTATCCCATCACACCTTCCTTCTTCTCTGACATTTATTTCAATGCCAAATTTCAAGGACAAATACTTGAGTTGAAGAGATGTCAGTTTATGCTTATCTGTTTTGTTATATATATATATATATATATATATGTGTGTGTGTGTGTGTGTGTGTGTATCTATATCTATATCTATCTATCTATTTATCTATCTATCTATCTATCTATATATTATATATATATATATATTATATATATATGGGTGCTCACCAATTTATAACCAGGCATGTGCCTGTGAAGTACAGGGTTGACTTCCGGTGGCTTTCTGGTGGCTTTCTCAGTCAGTCTCCACCTTATTTTTTGGGACAGGGGCTCTCACTGAATCTGAAGTTTGCCATTTCTGCTACATTGGCTTGCCAGAAAGCCCCTGTCTCCACCTGACTCTTCCTTCCAGCACTAGGATTGCAAGCACATGCTGTCATACCTGGCTTTTTACTTAAGTGCTGGGGATCTGAACTCTAGTCCTGGTTCTTGTGCAGTAAGCACTTTACCCAGTAATCCGTCTCCCCGGTCTGTTATTTAGTTTTGAACATGTCTTGTCAGCATTTTGTGCTTTGTTGTTTGTGAGTTGAGAGTACTAATACCTCCCTCCTGGTAGTTAGGAGGAGTAAATGAAACTGTAGAAAAGGTCTTCATTAACTTGAAGAGTATATGTAGAGGTAACATGATGTTTTGAAGCCCATATGTCTGAAGAAGAGATGAGATGGGTACAAATAATGAAAAAGTGAATTAATACGACTTCTTTACGCTATTACCTTTACTTTAAAATACTATGAATGATAACAGGTATACTATTTGTGGGTTATGAAGTGTTCAAGTCTTATCATACTGATTTTATTTTCAGTCATTGCTTCCTTAGACTTCTCTAATGCCTCTCGCAACAGTATTCTAATCTAAGCTACCATCTGATAATGTATAAAATATCCAGGTGGTACCTATGTTGTTATGGAATGGGTCCTGGAGAGACCTATAGAAAATTTGTCTTCTGGAAAAAGCTCTACCATATAGGTCTAGAGTTTTGAGTTCCATATGTATAGAATGATGCTGACTTTCTTTGTAGAATGGTTGTGGGTATTGTTTCATGCAAGATGAAAAATCATTAGGCCCATTGTGTATAATGGAGGTTCACCAATGCTTATGGAGTCCCTTTGAAGAGTTCAGCTAAGTATTTTCAGGCCAGAGAGGAGGATTGAGACCCAAAACATGCTGCAGAATGTTCAAGACTCCTTTAAGTTTCCATTTTAGTTGCTCACAATTTCTTCTGAAAGTACTGATTAAAGTTTGCTTAACTTTCTCAAAAACAAGTTGCTACTTGCCAGAGCTGTCCCTTTGTGTTTACCCTATCTTCTCTAACAGAGATGAGTAATGTGACCATTTCTACTGTTTTCTTCTTTTGCAGATTATTCCTCAGCTGTTCAGAAATTCTCCCAGACACTGCAGTCATTTCAGTTTGATTTTATTGGGGACACGCTGACTGATGATGAGATTAATATTGGTAAGTCTTCAGGTACATGTGGCCATATACCTCTACAAGCAGTCCAGAGGCCATTCAGGTTCTTTGGGTTGTGGATACAGAGCAGCACCTGTACCTCTTCATCTATTGTGGTCCAGTGCCAAGCCCCTGGGATGCTGTTTTTGAATGCTAAGGAAACATCTCCTATTATTGTTATTTTCCTCCCACATATAAGCAATCAAGATGTCTCCTGAACCTCTACTGAGACTGTTGACTGAATCTGTAGGAAGACTTTTCTTTATATCATCTAAAGTGTAGAAATATTCACATAAAAGATAATGAAAGAGTGACTTATTGAAAAATGATTCTTACTAAGATTTTTCTAAGGAACAAATTCCCCTGGAGTTTAAAACCAACACATTTAAGTACAACCTTTCCAGCATTTAGAGGTTTGGCAGTCTACTGTGCAATGGATTTAATAGGTTAACTGTGTGATCTTGGACAAAATATTTCCATTCATTGACTCTTGTTCTTGTCTTCTGTAAAAGAGGGTTACTATCTTTTAAGATTATGAGAGAGGAAATTGAACAGTGGAAGTAAAAAGATCTTTGTTTACTTTTATAAATAGCTTGGAAACAACAACACTTATCTAAGTATTGACTATGAATGTTTTATAGGGTACAGTAACTAGATGGACATCAAAAATTAAGAAATTTACTTTACTTTCTGATCAGATTTTAAAAGTTTGCTGACTTAAAGTATGTGACACCTGAGAACAGGTGTGAAGTGCTGAAATGTTATGAATGAAATATTGTTACTGGACAAACAATCATGTATACAGTTACATTGATGATCCCTAGAACTAAAATATAAAACACTATTTTTAATACAATTTCGTTGCAGCCAATTTGAATATTATATCAATATATAGTGGATGGAAATAACTATGCTAAATCTCTTGCGTAGTTAGCAGCATATTGGGCATACTAGAAAGTTTTCTTTTAAATATTTTCCTGTACATATACCATTTTCTTTTTAAAATATTTTGTTTATGATTTTTATTTTATGTGTATGAGTGTAATGCCTGAATGAATGTGGTGCCCATGGAGGTCAAAAGAGAGTGTTGAATTCCCAGGAACTGGAGTTACAATAGTTCTTAGCTATCATGTGTGTACTAGGAATGGAACCCAGGTACTTTGCAAGAATAGCCAGTGCTCTTCACTGCTGAGCAACCTCTCCAACCCTTTTCTTTATTTTCTTGAGACAAGTTTTTGTTATGTAGCCTATAGCTGGTCTTGAACTTTTGATTGTCCTGCCCCAGCCTCTCAAGTGCTGGGATTTTAGGCATACATCTGGCTCATGTATCCATTTTCCTTGCACACAATTTACTTCATAATAAATATATAATTTAATCTGAAGATGTACCTTAGTTGGTAGAATACTTACCTAATATACAGGAAGCTCTGTGTTTGATTCCCAGCCTGCATAATATTTGTGCCATTGTGTGTCAGTATTCCACCAGAGTTCATATCTTGCCAGGCCAGTTGCTGTTGAAGCAGGATTTACATCTGGGCAAGGGTGATGACTAATTGTCTCTTCAGGTAGCATGCATAGCACCTTTCAGAATATGAAAGCTAGCCAGTAGAGATGAAGTTTTGGAGTCAATATCAGCTTGATTTTTTTTCTTGTTTTGAGGATTCATTTACTTTCTATTTTTACTATTATGAATAGTATCATGGTTAATATCTTCATATGAATAACATTGATGAGTAAATGTGGCTGTCTGCCTAGCCAGGTCCATCTTTCTACTCAGGTTATTTCCTTAACTGATTTCATTTCATTCTACATTTATAGGTTGGCTCTGATAAAGGTCATGACTCATTTAAAATATTAGTGGCTATGGAGGCAGATAGCCCAGATTCAAGCTGCAGGACTAGAGCTTATTTGTGCTACTTGGGCAAGCAATTTAACCTCTTTTATTTTTTTTAATCAGAAAAACGGGTGTATTAGTTATGCCTCTCATTGCTTTGACCACATTAAGGGAATTGGTTTACTGTTTTAGCACATACAGTCTTCCTGTCAGGGCAGGCATGGCAGTGGGAATGTGAGACCATTGGTCACATTATTTCCACAGTCAGGTAGCAGAGAGAGATGAATGCTGATATTCATTTCGCTTTCCCCTTTGTCCTTTTTTATTTAGGCTGGCACTAGCCCATAGGATGTTGCTGACCACATTCAGAATAGGGCTTCTCTTGTCAATTAAACCTCTTTTGAAACTCTCTTAGAGTCACATCCAGAGGTTTGCTTTCTAGGTGATTCTGAATTCCCAAGACAATGGGAATGAAATGGCAAGTGTGCACAGTGAATCAATAAATGCTAGTAATTTAAAAGTTCTTGCTAATATAACATCTAATTTATTTTCTTTTTCAAATCTTTTATTGAAGTATTAGGGTTAGAACTCAGGTTCTTGCACATGCTTGACAAGTGCTTTACCTCTGAGCTACATCACAATCTTCTTTTTAAATAGAATTTCTACTTTATCTCTAAGTTGATAGCATTGTTGTATGATACATGTAATTCCATAGTGCCTCTTTTTTTCTGGTAGAAGGGTCTGACTCTGAATAGGTGCTCATTTGCCCCAGTGACAGTGAACAGAGCTGAAAGTTGCCCACTGTCACTTTTTCTGCTCTCACCCCTAAGAACTTCACCTTAAGTGCTAACTAGTGTCACCAAGTGAAAAGAGTATATGAATTTGGGGATAAGAACTTAAAAACAAAAATAAAAATGACTTCCTGGCCTTATTCCTTAGAACTTTTGGCTGACATCTTTGTTGCTTTTTAATGTATGATTTCCAATAACTTGTTAACTTTCTTACCATTTGGTGCCAACTTCTGAAACTCTAAATTATCTCTTGATCTTTGCTGTAGTGGGCATGTCCAACCTTTTACATTTTACATAATGTTGACATCTACAAAGTTCATACACAAGAACTGCACAATTGAGTTACAAAAAATTGCAAAAAAATCATATAGTGTTTTTAGTGCACTTTTGTGTTGGGGTGTACTCATAGCAATTCTAAGGTACATATAGCCTATATACCATGGGTCAGACATACATCAGATTCTCACCTTTTTGTTTAGTCTAGCACCCAAACCCATGAAATGATGTTGCCTACATTTATGGAAGGCGTTTCCAACGCAATTATCCTGATATAGACAATCCATCACTGGTATACCTGGAAACTAACAATCTAGATAATCCTTAAATAATACAAGTGTTCCCAGAACCTTGTCTTCTTTGTCTTTCTAGATCTTGTCACATTTACAGAATTAATCATCATAGAACTTACAGGGCACCCCAGAAGCCTATAAGTCTATAGAGTCTTGTTTCTGATTCAGATTTGAATTTTATTTGTTAGCTGTGGGATATTGACAATGCTTCTTGAACATGCTGAACCTCTGTCACACTCTTTTGTGAAGTATATAGTATAATCTACCTCGTAAGGTTATGTGAGTAAATAAAATAATCCGTATATTTCAGAGCATATGTAAATCATTTAGCTCAGTGTCTGGTTTGTAGTTGTTGGTTAATAAATAATAGCTATTATTGATCATACTAGGAAGTTGGTAGAAGCTAATGTGAGGAAAAAAATCTGTTGACTTGAAATTATATTTGTCAAATTAATTACAAAAGAAATTTGTAGAATCATATATCAGTGGACCTTAAATAGTATCTAGTTCTATCTATCTATCTATCTATCTATCTATCTATCTATCTATCATCTATCATCTATCATCTTTTATCATCTATTATGTGTATGAGTGTTTTCCCTACATGTATCTAAGTGTATCACTTGTGTGTCATGCCTGTGGAGGCCAGAAGATGGTGTTAGATCCCCTGGAACTGGAGTTACAAATGGTCTTTAGTCACCGTATGGGTGCTGGGAACCAAGCCTGGGTCCTCTGCAAGAGCAGTATGTGTGCGCTTTTAATCACTGACTCATCACTCCAGCCCCTAGTTCAATTATTTCTAGTACAACTTCCCATTGGAATCATTTGGGAATATTACTGAGACATAGTCTTGTGATCTTGGTCTAAAACAATAAAAATCTTGAGACATGAACCCAAGGCCCTGATTTCCATAGTCATTATGACATCCGTAGGTATTTAGAGCCCCAACACAAGCCTTGGGATCTTTTTGACTGTGCTTCTTGGTTTCTTAATGTCTGTCATCCATCCAAGTTCAAAAGAAACATTGAGTTCCAATGTAAATATTTACTTGGAGATTGAGATTTGAGTATTAAAAGAGATAAGCCAGCATGGTGGCACACACCTAGAATCCTAGCATTTGGGAAACAGAGGCAGAAGGAGGCCAGCCTCTTTTATATAGCCAGTTCCAGGCCACCCAGGGTTATTTACTGAGAACCTGTAGGGCATAATGACATATTTGTAATCCTAGAACCTAGGAGATAGAGGCTAGAGGAACAGGGGTTTAAGGTCTTCTTTGTTGTTACATAGCTAGTTTGAGGTCAGTCTGGGCTGTACAGACCCTGTGTCAAAAGGGAGAGAGAGAGAGAGAGAGAGAGAGAGAGAGGAGAGAGAGAGAGAGAGAGAGAGAGGAGAGAGGTTAGTGAGATACACTGTATGATATTGACCATTGACCAGTTTCCCAGAGGCCAAAGGATCAGGAACACTACTGTCATCTCACCATTGTAGCTATAGATTTTCTCCCCCCAGCCCCATACTTTACTGAGATAGGTTTCTCATGTAGCACTCACTGCCTTGCTATGTAGCTGATGAGGATGAATTTCTGATCCTCCTCCCTCCAACTCTCAAATGCTGAGATTACCTGTGTTCCCTATGAAGTCTGTTTTTCCCTTTGCCTCTTAAACTTTAGGGTCCTCTATAGCAGTTCATAGATCACATTCATTATATTTAAAGCTTTCCTTCAGCAGTGAGAGTAGATGCTGACTTGATTATTATTCTTGTAATGAAATTGTATCCAATCTTCAACTTTTAAAAATTATCAGTATGGGTAGCTACAGCTCTCCCTCTCTCCATCCTTCCTTCTTTCCCTTCCTCCCTTTTTGACAGTATATTCAGGTTTGACTATATTCAGGCTAACCTCAAACTCCTAATTTTCAGCCAGAGTCTTGCATCACCATTGTCTTGCTTCTCTTTGGATCATGTCTAGTTTCTAAGGTGCTATTTAAAATCAATTCATTTTTACTCATAAATTTATACATACGTATTTTACACAATACCCACAGTTGAATATTCTCTTTCTGTCCTTTTTTGTCTAAGCATAATTTTATGGAATTAGTTGTAATTATATTAGGCATATATTTTTATTTCATTTAATAAATGCACATTCTTGTATTCTATTCATTCTGTACAAATCTCATGCTGAGCCACGATAATGAATTCTTCTTTGTATTTATTGTACTTTCAAAATGCAGAATTTTCAGTTGTTTCCTTTAAAAAAATTTCATTCCTTATATTAGTTTTTCTTTAATTATCATTAAATTAAGGCATGGAAAAATTAAGCTGAGAGGATTTTATCTTGGTTGGCAGTTAGACAACTATCTTGGTTGGCAGTTAGACAACTTCCTATAAATGTGACAAAGTAGTTAAGTAGATTTAGAAGGAGGAAACTTTCGTGGCAGCTTGGCCTATTGCTTTTGACCTGTGGTAAATCAGAACATCACAGAAGAAGTACATGCCAGAACAAAAGTGTTCACCTCGTTGCATCTTGGAGGGGGGCGGGAGAGAGAGAGACAGAGAGAGAGAGAGAGAGAGAGAGAGAGAGAGAGAGAGAGAGAGAGAGAGAGAGCTCTTTGGAAAACATGTCCCTGATCACCTAACTTCCACTATGCCTAACCTTCTAAAAATACCACCATCTCTCAATAGTGGTGAACAAAGCTTACCACTTGGATCTTTGGGGAACAGGTCAGACCCACACTACAAAAGTTGGTGACTAAGAGAGTAGGCACCCAAACTCAAGCTTTGAGAAGATAGCACTATCTTTCATCAGACAGTAAACTTAGAGTGCCTCTCCTAACAGTTTTGCTTATCTATGCAATGAGAGAACTCCTAAGTATGACTTGACAAATTAGATAAAATTTTAGATGTGAAGTAACTATTGAGCTAGGCATTGGCAAAAAAGAAAAAGAATAGAAATAGTAGATATTCAGTGGTCCCTGAAGCCATCCTTCTGCTGACCTTAGATTTTATATCTTCCTCTAGTGACTGTGTGAGCTCATGACACTGTTCCCTACTTTGTGTTGATAGGTCTCTTTGCCTCTGTATCTATACGAACCATAATTAATTTGCTTTATCTTTTATTTTCTCCTAACAGCTGAATCATTCAAGGAATTTGCTGACTTGCTCAATGAAGTAGAAAATGAAAGGATGATGATGGTAGGTCATTGTATTAGCCAGGGTTCTTTATAGAAATAGAATTAATAGAGTGAATACATATAAAAAGGGATTTATTTGATTGACTTACACTATATGGGCTGGCTAGTCCAACAATGACTGTCTTCATACTGGAGAGGTTGAGAACCCAGCTGTTGCTCAATTAATGAGGCTGGATGCTCCAGCAGTCCCAAATTGGAGTTGAAAGCCTGGACAATTCCTGGAGAGCCAGCGGTCTTTAGTCCATGTTGGAAGGCCAAGAAGTTGGGTTTCCAGTCACAAAAGCATGGCAGCAGCAGTGGCCATGGTGGCAGCAGCAGAAACAACAACAACAGAGATAGCAGCAACAGAATAGATACACTCAGGAATAAGAAGTGAAGGCAACCAGAAAAAAACCACAGAATCAATTTTTTTTTCTCAGACCTCTTTATATCTGAGCCACTGCTGGAAGGTGCTTCCCACTCTGGGGGATGGTCCTCCTCTACTACTTGCTCCTTCCTGGCAATACCAAAATAGACCCATCTACAAGTGTGTCTCTTAGTTGATCCCAGATTCAATCAAGTTGAAAAGGGAGATTAATCAGCCATCAGAAATGCATTTTGCAGAGCAGAACTATTTAATTTATTGAAGTCCAATTTACTAGTTTTCTTTCATAAATCTTGCTTTGGGAATTTAAAAAGTCATCATTAAATCTAAGGTCATCTAGATTGACTATGTTATCTTGTAGGAGTTTGTTACATTTAGGGCTATGATCAATTTTGAGTTAATTTTTTGAAGGATTTGTGGTCTTTGTTTAATTTAAGTTTTGCCGTGTGGTTATCCAGTGGTCCCAGTACCATGTGTGAAAATGAATATCTTCTCCCCATTGAAATACATTTCTTTTTTTTCTTGTGGTTTTGTTGCATGGATAACTGTATTGATTTCTCCAATACCATATTGTCTTGATTACTATAATTTTGTAGAAAGTCTTGAAATAAGACGTAAACATTAGAAACAGTTTGTTTATATTCACAAAGTAAATTGCTGGCATTTTGATCAGGATGACACTGAATCTATAGATAAAGCTGGGAAGAACTGTTATCTTAAAATAATGGCAATGGCTCTTTTGTATCCAGGAACAAGGATAATCTCTGCACTTATTTGATTTATTTTATCAGCATTTTGTAGTTTCTCCATACAGATTTTATATATATATATATATATATATATATATAATTTCTAAGAATTTTGTCTTTTGGGCTGGAGAGATGCCTTAGCGGTTAAGAAGAGCACTGGCTGTTCTTGCAGAAGAATTTCAGCACCCATATGGTGACTGACAACCATCTGTAACTCTAGTACCAGGAGATTCTACAGCGTCTTCTGTCCTCCTTGGGCACTGCATGGCATGAATGCACTTACATACATGCAGGCATTACATTTATACACACAAAATAAAAATAGAATAAAAAGGAATTTCACTTTTTGTAGAATTATTTTAGTTATTTAAAAGGTGATCTTGACCTTGGTATGATAGTACAAGCAGACCTGTATTCTAGGCACACAGGGAAGAGGTTGAAGCAGGAGTATTAGAAGTTCAAGGTAATCTTCAGTTATTGGAGAGGCTCAGGCCATCTTGAAATACAGAAAATCCTGTCTAAATTAAAACGAACAACAATTTCAAGTGCAGTAAACCTTTTGGTGTGGTCTCTAGACCAGCAGCATCCACATCTTCCATGAAATCATCCATGACTTCAATCCAGACCTACTGAGTACTTAAATATGGAAATACTTGTTTTGAACAGTTGTCATTTTAATTAGAGGTATGTGGAGAGATGAGGACTCTGTACATGATCTCAAAATAGGATTCCTTCCCCATCAGTTATTCCAATTAAAAAGAGTTTTATCCATTACCCCTCCTCGGTTTTAGCAGTGTGTTGCTGGCTTCTCAGAATACTGTTTCTCTTAGGCTCCTAGAGAAGTTTGATTGAACGTAGATTTTGTCTTTGATTCTGGATCTGCTGCTAACTCACTTTTTGGCTTTATACTAATCAGTCAATTTTTCTGGGCCTTCCTTTTCTCTCTTGTAAAGAAAGAAAATAATCTACACCTCCTATGGTTTTTATGGATCACTCCAAATGATATGATACACTTGAAGTATTTTATAAAGATGAAAAATATTGGTTATATTGTTTTTAGTAGTCAGTGGTTACAAGGAATGTGATGGGGATTTTCTAAATTTTATGAAATTTGCCTCTATACATACTACACTGTGCATACACTCAAGCCTCACAGATGATCTGCTAGCTCATTCACACTTGATTGGGCATTCTTTTCTGCTCAAAGCATTCCTGGCCTGCTGCCCATGTTGTTCTCAGAGGCATTCACCCCCAGTTCATTCAGTTGCTACTACAGAGCTCAGCTGCCCTTCTCCTAGTACTTAATGTTTCCGAATCTGTTTCATTTACCTAATGACAAAGCTCTGCACTATTGGAACAGGATTCATCTTATGAGATGCCATTTTCCTTCCTTTTTTTGCTGGCTTTTTGCCATATAATTCACCCATTAGTGTTTAACAGATTTGCATCCTTTCTTAAATTAGACTCTAAAAGGGGAGTTGGGACAACAAGCAGTAAGGAAGATCATGGCCCGAAAACATGGTAATGGTCTGTGCCAGGCTGTCTCCATAAATGAATACAGATGGTGACAGGAACTATGGAGGGAGAGAAGCTGGAGCCTTCTAGCTGTGAAGTTCTTCAAAATATTCTAGGTGGGAGCCGGGTGTGGTGGTACCCACCTTTAATCCAGCACTGAGGCAGAGGCAGGAGGCAGAAGGCAGAGGCAGAGGCAGAGGCAGAGGCATCTCTGAGAGCTTAAGGCCAGCCCAGACTATACAGGGAGTTCAAAGTGAGAAAGAGAGACCTGTCTCCCTGCCAAAAGTTAGGTGATCAATGAAATACTGTAGGGGAGTAATAGTGTCTCAGAAGTGGCGCGTAAGCATCTGTGTTGTAGACTTCCTACATAATGAGGAAGCTTGTCTACACACTTTTCTTACTCAAAGGGAAGTTTTGTTGATGATATGCAAGGTTTGTGTTTTGAAGACTGACAAAAATAGTTTTGAGAGGCCCATGCTAATTCAAACAGTGTATTCTTGAGGCCTTTTAATAGTTTGTTTACCATCAATGACTCCTGAGCAATCCTGTGGCGCTAGACTGGATACCATCTCTATTTTGCTAAAGACCTTATTCAGTATTAATTTTGTCTTTATTTAGTGGGAACCGGATTCTGAAAACTATTGTTTATTTAAGTCAGTACTTCTGATAGGAATTCTATCCTGATGTAGAGTTTTTCTCCCAAAGAGCTCAAAGAAATGGATGCAGTGGTCAGAAAAGTGATTAAAGGCAAAGCTTAATTAAAAGGGCTTCTTTGAGTAGTTGCTATACTTCTAAGGATTTTAAGGTTATACAGAGTGAAAAAAGAAAAGGAGCCAAAGATTCAATATGCCCTGTCCCTACACTCCCAGCTCTGGCATAAAACAGTATATAATCAAGTGTCAAAGAAAAGAGAAGGCTCAGAGTCTCCATTTGTGATGTAGCAGAAGGAGCAGTATTGCCAGTGCCATTAAGGAAAAGCTATGGACTCCCAGTTCAGTGAATCATATATATATATATAATTTGCTTGAATTGAGCAGGGACAGTCGTCTGATGACTTCTGTATTATGAGTCAACTTGTGTACCTTCTTGTGCAGGATAATTCCCCTTTTAAACATGAATACCAAGCAATTGTGCCATCCTTGGGGTATCTGGATGCACACAGGCCCAATCAGGCATCCATATAAAGGTTTAGTATATGCTGCTCTCTTTACAAATGGTATATTTACTTCCTATTCAAAGTCAGACTTTCACAAGGTTTCACCAAATGGTCACATTCTACATATTATCTCTGTGAATTGGAAGGCTGGGTTTGCCTGATACAGGCCACTGACTAGAATGTCCATATTGGACCTATCTAGCTTTTAGTTTCAGTGTCTTCCAAATTTTTACAACACTATCTTCTGTCTTGCACTGGGAGTGTTCCAGGCGGCCTTCAATGGCTGCTTGCTACCTAATCTTAGAAATCACTTAATACCACCTTTGCTCAAAACAATAACAAGCCCATACACGTTTAAGGTGAGGGACTCAGGTCTCGTCTCTCAGTGGGAAGCATGTCAGTGAATCTGTGGCCACATTTTAGGGCTGCTATAATATTAAAGAAAAAAAAATCCCTGTATGGGATCTATGACTTAATTTATCTCTTAGGTACACAAAGTTAATATCCTATAATCCACAATATAGTGAAGTATAGAATGTATTGTACAAGAGAATTCTCTGTGTAGTTTTCATTGGATGAAAGATCAGTATGAGTTTGGGCATGAATCAGGGTCCTCTGTAGGAAAAGCTCTACAGAGGTACTCATCTTTGAGGAGAAATGCATGGACTTTCTTTAGGCTGATGAATATGCTCAGATGGAGGGATGTTAAATGCTATCCTGAATGGCATATATTTATAGGAGTAGGACCAAGTGGGATCTGGAAAAGAGTTTCATAAATCTAGCAGATGAGAAGAACTGTGATGAAAATTGAAAATCACACAGCTCTGGAAGTACTCGTAGACAAGAGATCTGTTTTTGTAAGAGGCATCAAGTATAGGGAATAGTTACACAATTTTAGAACTCTAGGCTTGTGAATTATGAAGGGTTTGTTTAAAATGTTAACCACAGGAACAATGGTGACCAGGAGACTTAGACAGAGTGGCTCTTTCTCTAAGTAAAACGATTTCTTCCTGCATATCTTTTCTTTTATCTTCTCCTATATTCTTTCTTTCTTTCTTTCTTTCTTTCTTTCTTTCTTTCTTTCTTTCTTCTTTCTCTCTTTCCTTCTTTTTTCTTTCTTTCTCAGGGTCTCACTCTGTAGCCCAGATTGACTTCGAATTCATTTTGTAGTACAGGCTGCCTTGAGTTTATGATCATACTTCTGCCCCAGCCTTCTTAGTGCTGGAATTACAGGCCTGGGCCACCATACCTGGCTTCTGTCTAATTTTATATTTCCTTCTAGGTGTTAGCTATCTTGGAGAGCACTGGAAGGTAGGATTAGGAACTGTAGTAGATCGGAATGTCAGGGATAACCAGGTTGATTTTACATAAATGTTGTTAGGAACTTGCTCATTTAATTAAAACTTGAATCTATCTAAACACAAACAGGAGGTACATGCAGCATGTGCACAAAATATATACCAATGCCTCAGATGTCTATGATTTGTTCTGGTAGGTTGAAATTTGCTTTTAAAAGGAACCAAAATGAAAATAACAGTCTCATGTAGCCCAGGATTGCCTTGAATCTGCTATGTAGCTGTGGATAACCTTGAACTTCAAATCTTCTTACATTCACATTCCAACTGCTTAGATTATAGTAGTCAGGTGCCAAACCTAGTTTGAAGATTGCTTCTTAATCTGAAAAATTCAGAGCTGATTAAAACAGATTTTCTATTTCTGCATTTTTTATATATCTGTTCTTCAAAACCAGGACCTTGTAACCATAAAATACACAAATACACACTACCACAAGTTTACCACTTTTTTCCAACCTGAACACCTCAATATAAGACTAAACACTGGTGAACTATTTTTCTTATTAATTCTGAGTTTTGTATACTATTATTAGTTTTGTATACTATTAGCAGTTCCTATATATTACAAGAGAAATAATAAAAATATATGGAGACTGCATTGCAGTACTCTCTTTACAGTTTTGCTGAAGATCATATATAAAATAATTAAGCTTGAATATACTTGTTAATATAATGACTATGTCATGTCCAAAGACAATGATCCCTGCCCCAAACAAAAGACCTAAATGTAATGGCCAACAATAATTAAACAGAAATCACAGACATATGGTTTGTTTCATTTGCATTGAACAACTCACATGAGGGGAACACTATCTTCAGTCTTGTCATTTTAAAAAATGAGGTTAAAAACAGTTGCATTATAGATGTGTCACTTAGGGCTGGGCACCTCAGAGTCACTTATTCTTTTTCAAAAATTAGTTTTTTATTTTATTTTATGTGTATGAGTGCATTGCCTACATGTATGTAAAGGCACTCCTGTTGTGCAGTGCCTGTGGAGGTCAGAATATGATGTTAGATCTCCTTGAACTGGAGTTACAGATAATTGTTAGCCACACCAAGTGGGTGCTGGCAATGGAACCTGGTTCCTCAGCAAAAACAGCCAGTGACCTTAACTGATGAGTCAACTCTCCGTCCCATCACTTATTCTTTACATCTGACCAGTTGTGGTACTTTGTAATAGTTTCCATGTATTGCAAAAAGAAGCTTCTTTGATGAGTGGTGAGAGCTACACTGGTTTGTAAATACATGTTTAGTACAGAGTAAGAAATTACATTGGTCTAGTGCAGTGACAGTAGTAGGTTCTCTGCTAGGGTCTATGACCTCTCTAACCATGTGTATTTGGCTATGTTTACAGTATCATACATGGATTCCTTCCTACTGAGCAGGTCTTAAGTCCACTTAGACAACTTTTGATTATACCCAAGATAAAAGTGCCATTACTACACCAATAAAGATAATTTGCTGGGCTGACCATTGTTGTGGTTCATTGTCTTTACAGCTGGGTAAGATTGACTGGATTTTCTCCCTTGGCAGCTTGTATAGTATCTTCTAATACTATGAGAGCTAATCTTCAAGGAGGAGGTTTCCAGGTCAGTTCAGCTCAATTGCTAGAAGTATTTTGTCTGAAGTACGTTGTGTCTTCAGCAATAGGGTCTTACCTTCAAGTTCCTGGGGGCAATAAAAGGGTGTGGTAGTAGCCTGTATTATTTTGAGTGTCTCTTGGACTACCCTGACCAACAACTCACAGAGCAGTTTCCCTTACCTGGCACTAATTTTTGTTATATAGCCTTCAGCTATACACATTCACTCCCATATATCTGTGTATTTTTCAGGAAGTTTATGAAATAATACATTTTGCTTTAGTTTTTCACACCATCTAAGTGTTCTTTATCTTTCTTTCTTCTCTCTCTCCCTATACAGACCTTTCTCCTCCTTCCCCATTTAAAGTATTCCTCATTTTCTATATTTCCCACTTGATAATACATGTCTCCTATTCTCTCAAGCTCCTTTTCCCGCTTTACCCTCATAATTCCTTTCCATTTTCCTGGCTCCTGGGGTTACACCAAGGTAGATACTTAAGTCTAAGGATTTGCAGCTAGGATCTACAAATGAGTGAGAGTATGCATCACTAGTTTTTCTGAGTCTGAGTTACCTCACTCGGTATAACAGTTTCTAGTACAGTGCAACCTCTATATCTAAGGCTCAGGGAACATCACAGAAGAGGGGACAGAAAGATTGTAAAAGCCAGAGGGACAAGACACCTGCTGCTATTTAATGCATTCTATATATGACAGGGAAGCTACACCCATGACATTTCCAAAGTGTGATAGTTTAACAAAATCTGCATAATGGCAAAACCAGTTCATTTGCTAATTTGTATGGGCAAAATTTCACAGGGTCCCACCTCAAGATGAAGAGCTACAGGCAATCAATGGATGCTGAAGGGGGGGAGAATCAGTTTTCTCCAGGTGTGGGTGGGTCTCCATCTCCAGCGTGGCTGTTGTGCTCCAGCCATGCCAGAGAATGGAGGACGATTGAACAGGGCCTCAGGTGGCTCAGAGTGCGGTGGGGGGAGGAGGAGCTCCTGGGATACTACGTCGGTGGGTAGTTTGGTTATTAAAGCCAAGGCAGGGGTTTATATAGGGAGGCTTTTCTGACCGTTACAGAAGGCAGGAAAGTTAAAGGTGGGGGTCTTTGGGGTACAGGCGGGAAGGTTGTAGGGTTGACGTGGAAGTTCAGGAACGAGGAAATGAAACCCAAAAACCTGGTTCTGGTTTGGGGTGGGGGAAAAGAAGATTCATATTTACAGTGATTTCCTGGGGCCAGGTTATCACATCAGACAGAGCAGGCCAGACACCTGCCATCCCTTCAGGGTATCCGGTGTTGCTTGCCTTGCTCAGTACCCAGACCGCCACATCCAGGGACTAGCTCCCTGAGAGGAGATCTAATACCAAGTGGGCAACCCTAAACACTGGTACACAGAGCACCACTGAAAGAACTCAATACATGTGTGTGTGTGTGTGTGTGTGTGTGTGTGTGTGTGTGTGTGTTTAAATGCATGCATGCTTATATAACAATATTAATCAAAGCTGAGGACAGATTGTGTGGGATAAGTTGGAGAGGGACTGGAAGAAGTAGAAATAATGCAAATACTCATGTATGAAATTCTCAGAAAATGTCAAATATAACTCTTAACTTGTTTTAAAAACAGATAAATATACTTTAATGTCTTACATGTTTGTTCTAAAGATAATTTTTTATCTTTTTGATACAGAGGTTCCCTGTAGCCATGCCTGGTCTGGACCTCTCTATGGAGACCAGGATGACCTCAATCTCATAGAGATCCTCCTGCCTCTCCCACCCAAATGTGGGGATTAAAGGCATACCAGGAAGCAGTATAAAGATATATTTTATTTTATTTATATTTTGTTTCCTCCAAAGAAGAGTCCTACCTTTCTTCTTTTCTTGTAATTGACCAACAGTGTAGTAGATCTAAAAGCCAGGCTTTCAGATACGTTCTCTGAGATCTTAATGGTTTTGACTTTCAGTACCAAGGGAACCCAATGCACTTTGTTTGCTCTTGGGCAGATGCAATCTACCAACACATTTAAATGGGAAAAAAACTTGGTATATCTTAACCTTTCCATATAGGAAGAGCTTTGCTTCCAGAGCCTGTGAGTGCCAGTGTTTGTTGAACATAGAGTGGCTATCGACATCAGCTTCTGACCATGTATCATTAGGTGAGATGAAGGCCTTGTCTAGTATTCTGTGTGATGCTATTACAAAACTCTCCAAGTTCTGAAGGAAATGCACTGGTTTTATGATCAGTGCACATCAGGACTGGAATGATCTATCTCAAGAATTATCCTATTGGTAACTCACTTACCTCTCATGAAATGGTGTGTTCTCAGTATATTTGGCCTTTTCACTTATTTACCACTCTCTCTTCTCTTTTTCTCTGTGTACTTAAGGCTCATTATCTCTTTCTGGGTGTCATTGTAGATATTTATTGATTAAACCTCCAGTCAGTCTTTTATGTTCCTTCCTTCAAAGTGTTTTGTTTTTAGAAAGAAACTAATAATAGACAATAAAGCAAAAAGTTAGCATTTTGTTTCAGTGCTGGGAATTGAACCCAGGGCCTTGAACATGGGAAAAATATTTACTATCACTAAACTATATCCCTACTAGCCTCAGTTAATATTTTGCAGGATGATCTATTATGAGAAAATACTCTAAGAACATGTAAATTTGTCTTTGAATCTTGTTAACCTAAAAGTTGTTTTGTGTGTTTTTGTTTATAGGTTCAAAATGCTAGTGACTTGTTGATCAAGCCTCTGGAAAATTTCCGGAAGGAGCAAATAGGTTTCACGAAGGTACTTTTTTGTATTACACTTATATTATTTTTAATAGTAATTGGTCACTTATTTGGGCTATTGCTCTTTATTCTACAAAGTTTATTGTTAACTTTATGGTTCAAATTGTGGGGGACACAAGATGTCCAGGAGGATCAAGAGTTTAATATCATCTTTGACTACCAGGAGGTCAAGAGTTTAATATCATCTTTGACTACATAGGTAGTTAGAGGTTAACCTGGGCTACATGAGATCTGATCTAAAAAACTATCAAAAACCCAAGGATTCTGGAATTGACTCTTGGCTTTATGGACCACTAACATTGTTACTGTGGATAAATCACTTTGCTTTAATATCTCAGTTGCTCCATCTGGAAAATGAGGACCATGATAATGACAACTGCCATTGCCCTAGGTGCTTTACATTATTCTGTAATCTCAACAACCCTTGAGTATTTAGGAGTTAGGTAACTGAAGCTTGTATGAGATAAATAAAATGAAAAAAACTTATATAGTTAGTGTCAGTGGCCTGTGTTGGAATCTGAAGGTCTTTTTCGCCTCAGATCATTTTTTGTTTAATTTTTTTAGATAGTGTCTCACTATGAAGACCAGACTGACCTGAAACTTCTGATCTTCTTTCCTTAGCATCCTTAATATTGGGATTACAGGTGTACAACGCCATGCCCAACCACATTCTTCTATTAAGTGCTGTTTAGATCTGTGCTGTTCATTAATTTTAAAGTTATTTATTTATTTATTATTTATTTATTTATTTATTTATTTATTTATTTATTTATTTATTTATTTATAGTTAAGGTCTCTCTGTGTAGTCCAGTCTACATTTGAACTTACCGTGTAGTGTAGGCTGGCCTTTAACTCATATTTTAACTATCTTAGTCTCCTGAATACCTGGGTTATAGGCATGTACAACCATGCCCATCTTCGTTCCATTCTGATAGCCTCCAGCTACTTAAGGAAAATTAACAACTTAAATCCTCAATGTTATTGGTGATATTTTAAGCCCTCATTAACCACATGTGGCTAGCAGCTGTTTTGTTGGCCAGGTTACACACTGAACGTTTTGGTCATCATAGAAAGGTCTGAGGTACAGTCTTTACCAGGTAATTTTAGCTTCACCATTCCATTGATCTCTGATTACCGAATGTGTCATAAAGTAATCTGAATACTTTCAGCTTAATCTTTGCAGCCTAGTGAAGGCCTATTTCCAAGATGCATCTAGTATGTAGCCAAAGTTTTCTCTCTCGTATAGGCTAAAATTGATAAGTTTCAATCAGTTTTGCTAAAGAATATGGAAGAAGCAGGAACAAGAGTTATTGTTAGGTCAGTTAGAATCTTCAAGTGCAGTGAGGCATAATGAATAGGAAAGGGGAGTAGTGAGTATTGCTCATTGTCATAATGTTTGTCTAGAATATTTCAGATCCTGTGTTCTATGCCCATCCCTAACTTAAAAAGGAAAATGAAAGTGAGAAAAAGGGCAAACTAAATAGTACACACATACCTACTGCTTGGTATGATGAATGAGGTCTATATAAGCATTATTTGGAATGACCAGAATATAAGCATAATGTATAGTCTAGATATCCCAGGAGTTATGGATCCTTCACGTTTCGTCTGGAGTCTAACTAATATTAATACTTAATAAGGAAAGGGTATAATCAAAGAACAGAAGAAACTTTGAAATTACAAGTGTAATAGAAAAATAATTATTATTTCTTAAAGTATATTACAATTATTATCTTGCACTCATTGAAGAGGATGAAGAGGTCACATGATGTGAAACCTTCATATCTGACTTCACACATATCCTGTACTTCCTCTGCTGTAACCTTCCTCTGCTGTAACCCCCCCATCTTTGCGGCCTGTGTGGTACCTAAAGCACTGAAATGAAGCATCAGATCTGTCTGCTGAGCCTTCATATAGTCTGCTTGTGCCTGTGAATTCCCACTGAGCCGCACTGGCCCTGAGAAGCTCAACTGCAACTTACAGCATCACTACTCTCTCTGTATACCTGTGGCATTGGGTACTGTTTATCTTTGGAGATAGAACAACAAGCCAAATAAGCAGACTTCACTAGTACCCAGTGCATTATATTACCACTTTCCCATTAAGATCTGATCCTCAGCCAATTTTGTCTTCCTTGAATATTTTCTTTAGCCTCAGGGGACCGTATAGAGTTTCATTATTTTTTTATTGATACTTTTAGTTTGAGTGCAAGTCTCAGTAAATTGCCCAAGCTGGTCTTGAACTCACTCTGTAATCTAGGCAGAGATAGAATTTCTGAGCCTTCCTTGCCTTAGCCGCCAGCATAGCTGATATTACAGGCCTCTACCACCAGGCCTGGATTATTATAATTTTTTTGAGACAGGGTCTCCCTGTAGTTCCAGTTGGCCTGGAACTCAGTATGTAGACCAGACAGCAGGAAAGACTAGCTCTTAGGGTGAGGAGTTTCTTTTCCTTCTCATGTCTCCTTCCTATTTCTTTATCCTGCCTTCATCTTATGCCCTGCCCTTGCATACAGATGTATGCTTTCACTTAAACCTTTAAATAACCCTGGAGAGTAGAGGTTGTTATTCCCCATTAACACATGAGGACACTAAGGTTCAGTGTGTTATGGTATCTGAGATCACTCGGGCAGGAGTGGCACTGCCTAGATTTGAATTCAGTTATCCCAGTTGTAAATGTAAGGGTCAATTCACTTTTTAATATATAATTTTCATATGTACAATAAGAACAATCAACTCTAAATATTTTGGGTTAATTTTCAATTCACCCCAGGTAGGGCATCAACTATGAATCAAAGTAACACTTCCATGCAATTCCAGCTAGGTGAACCAATGAGTTTATTGGACTTGCTTATGGGGTACATGCATGATAGGTTGCTTACAGAGGCATGAGTGATCCAGAAGCAAGTACATAATCAAAAAGTTCCTCTCCAACATGGGTGATGACTCATGTAAACCATACTACTGGAGTCCTGTGGTGATGGCCTTAGGGATGCTGCATTCCTGAAATTCTACCTGCAGTTGACCTTACACCTCCTATGTAGTTAGCAGGTCTCCCAAGAGCACTTGTAGCTGTGGACAAGACTAAGTTGTTGGCATCAAAATATGCTCTGCTTGGCCATTAAGTTATCAAATGTTATGTGAAGCTGGTTTTTCAGACTGTGCTTTGCCTGAGAGACTCCATTTTACAAGTGGGTTTTCACTCCCTTCTGGTGGACATGTGAATGACACCATCTGTCTGCCAGCAAAGAGTAATAAATGACTTATTCACGGGAGTAGAAAGGGTGCCACTTTATAAATCTGTTAGGGTGAATTGCAACTATAGGGCACATGGAACTATTAAATCATATTAAGGAGACCAGACCCAAGAACTTATCAGACATACCAGATCTGGGAAAGCATGTAACTACCCTCACCTGCACTCCATAAAGAGGTGGACATCTAGCACTGTGATGGCAGTAACCCTCCTAACCCTCATAACACTGACCACCCAGTGTATGTCTTTAGGGCCAATGTATAGAGGATTCCCAACTGTCCTAGGGACTTCAGCTTGGTTGGTCCTTGCTGTTGTTGTAACCTACTTGAATTGCCATCTGTTCATCCCCCTTGTTTCCCTTTCTGGACCTGCCATCCATCCCATCCATCAGCCCTTTCCTTCACCTGGACCTGGTCCTGCCCTTTTGGCTCCCATGCTTGGCCCAACTCTACATCACATCTCTGACCCTGCAATTTTATACTAAGGCCAGGAGCCAGCCGTTAGCAGCCATACCACTTCTCCAGCTTCTTCTGCAGCTTAGTTCCGTTCATTATGTTATTAATATAAAACCTTTCGCATCCCTATGGCATTCCCAACTTTGGCTTCTCAAGCTTTTGAAGGTCTTTGAAAATCCTTACCTATTTAACTCTTTGCAGACATTCTGTAACATATAGATGCAGATATGGGTATATTTATTGTGTAATATGTAATGTGATCTGAGAGTTAATACTAGAAATTAAGATTAGAATAAAAGTGCCTGTATTGGCCTCAGCAGAAGTATCATAGAAAGCAAATTGGGATTATTGAAACTGCTATACCTTGTGAATTTATTGTTATTCTATAAATTCTGATATTGTGGAAGGACAACAATATGTTTGACTGTGTTCCTGGTATAGTGCACCATGATATTATCACTGTATTCTTCTGGTTGTCATTGCCATAATTACTGGGCCAAACATTTTGGAGGTTACCATAGCACCTGTGTTCTGTGATAGTCATGCCCATGCCCAGAGATCTCCCAACAGATCATTGTTCACACTTCCCTCTTATTTCCCTATGCTTTCAAATGAAAAAAATATTTAATTTAAGTGTATGAGTATTTTGCCAGTGTGTATGTTAGTGTACTTGTATATGGAGGCCAGAAAAGGGCATAGGACCCCTGAAACTGAAGTTACAGAAGGTTGTTAGCTGTTGTGTGGGTGCCGGGAACCAAACCTGTGTCCTCTGTAACAGCAGCCAGCGTTCCTAATGCTTGAGCCATTTCTTCAGTCCTATATGCTTTCAGGTTTTTATAATGATAACAATCTTTTAAATATTTTATTGGTTACCTCTTTTCCTTTTTTATTGTTTTGAGACTATGTTCCAGGGATCCATGGAAAAGTAAGACAAGATCATAAGGGAAGGGGAGTTCATTAAAGTAAGTAATGGAAAATGTGACAGTAAAGCAGAAAAGTGTGCTATATTGGAGGAGGAAGGTGACTAATAAGACAAGGGAAAAGAGGTTGGAATGAATGGGAAGAAAATATATTGGTAGGAAGAAAATATATTGGCATATATGTATAAAACTGTAATAAGCTCACTGCTTTGTATGATAATGTTAAAAATATTTTTAGAGAGATTTTATTTAAAATAACAGATTTGGGATATAGCTCAGTGGTAGAAAACTTGCCTAGCACTATTTTGATCCCTATTTTGATCAATCTCCAGCAATAGGAAAAATACCCTTTTTGGGGGGGTGTCCCTCGAAGTCCCAGCACTAGGAAAGCTGAGGCAAGAGGATCAAACCCAGACACTGACACTGAACATGCATGATCTGCAAGGTTGATCCTGGTTAGTAATTGTATGGGAGATTTGATAGAATTCAGCATTGAGTCCATCTAATTCTGCACTTCTCATTGTGGGAAGACATTTTATTATTTCTTAAATCTTGTTACTTTCTGGAACTATTAGTGAAATCTTCTGAGTGACTATCATTAATTTTATTTTACAGCAACAAATGGCAGTGGAAAATAAATGCAAGATTTTCACCCATGTTTCTTTTCTGTGTTTTGTGTTGGGTTAGTTAATGTATGTGTTAATTTATTGGAGATATCTCTTGTCAAGATTTATCTTGATGGATGTGTAGCTTAGTTCACAGAGTGCTTGCTGAGAATGTATGAAGCCCTGGGTTCAGTTCCCAGTGCCACATAAACCAGATGTGGTGGTGAACTCTTCTAATCTCAGCACTTGGGCAGGGTGGGACAGAAGTTCACAACATAGGAAGTTTGAGGCCAGCCTGGACTACATAAGACCCTGTCACAAAATGAAACTAAATCAGACCAAACCAAAAGAAAGATCTTTCCCTTTCTTCTCACGATTTCTTGTCTGTTAGGCAGAGTTCTTTGCTTTGTCCACCTACTTTATACTCTCTTTTCTTAGTTTTTCATGATTTTTGAGACAGCATTTTGCTATTTAGGACTCACTGGTTGGCCTGATACTTGTACCACTCAGGCTGTTCTTGAACTCCTAGTTATCCTTCAGCCTCAGCTTCCCAAGTATGGCTATGCACCACAATGCCCAGCTTGCTCTAGATGCTTGTTGCTTCACTCCTTTCCCTCACTTTTCTCAGAAGTCCCAGTATATGGGAAATTTGGCAGTCTGTATATTTTAGTTGTCATATGATTAAGAAAAGCCCTTTTGGCACACTCTCTCTTCTGCCCACTGTGTAACTTCCTTATCCTCTGACCCAAGATCAAGGATGACAAGCAAGGCTTAGTTTAGCTCTGTTCATAAAGTGTCTTTCATCCTGCACTGTAAAATGCTGGACTGTCCAGAGATGACACAATAGACTCAAGGATCCCTTCTAGACACATGACAGGGAGAGTGTTTGTACCCTTTGATTCATATTTATTTTATTCTTGTCACAGTTGCCCACAGTATGATGTTTTTATTTCATTTTTTTGGGATGCTTAGGAACAGATCCTGAATTAGACTTTTGTCTGATTTCTGGTAGGACCAGCGCCAACTTCTGATTAAGATATCTGAGTATTCATTTAACCCATCTCTCAGAACGTTGAGTTGGCATGGAAGTTGTGATATGCTGTATTCTCACCCAATAGATGGCAAGCAAGAGGCTACTACCAGCAGAATCTGGGCTTGTCAATCTTCTTGTTCTTTAATCTCCATGAGTGGAGATCATAGAAACAATTTTAAGAAAATGGTTTGTTTTGGCAGAAGAAGAGCCTGAGAAAGTTCCAAAGATGGAATAAAGCATGAAGATAACATTCAGAGCAAATAAAGTCAAAAGTGTTTGTGTTGACTTACATTCTAAAAGCCAGTGCATGGCTCTGACCCTGGGGAGAGCAGAAGGAAGCCACAACCAGCTACCTTTCAAAAACTTGTATTTCAAAATTTCCAGATATTTTGGTGCTAGTGGCCACTAGCTAGAATATCTTGGAAGGGAAAATCAAGTAGTCAAGGTTTCTGAGAGCTAAGTTATGTGATAGTAATCTATAAATTATTCTGAAGTCAGCAACAAATACTTTAAAAGTGTCATAATAATAGTATTTCCTGTATACTAGATACTTTCTATATGTTATGTGCATTAACTATTATTATCTGTGTCTTATAGGTGAGGATATCGAGACTAATAGTGGTCAAATAACTTGTCCAGTGACACAAAGCTATTAAAAATACGAAATATCAATCAGATAGACCTTGAACTTTTTATTTGTTGAGTTAGTTTATCTTGGGGAGATGTGTACAATTGTGTATCCATCCCATATGAGGCATCAATGACAGAGCAGAATCCAGCTTGGGGAAGCAGTGAGTTTATTGTGGTAATTTACAGAACACAGGAGTTATTTACAGGGGTAATTGTGACCCCTGGGCAGATGCATTACCTCAAAGACCCATCAAATCCTGAATGACAACCTCGTGGAAGATAAATCATGGAATTCAGCTCCCAGTTTAGTTAACCTTGTTTCTTATATACTTCAGCATCTCAAGATCACTTGATGCTGGGGTAGGAGAGAGGAGTACTAGCTGGATGCTCTGGTGAGGAGCCTGTGGTACCCCCTCCCCCCTTTTATTATGAAGTATCAATGCCTTCATTTTCATTACTATAGATCTGGTTATTATTGAAATTATTTTCCTTGGCTACCCAGCCAAGGTGTTCTCTATTCTAAGACAGCAGTTTAGTGAACATACTATGCCTAAAGGAAAAAAGTCAAAATATAACACTAGCACACTGAACTTTGAACCCAGATTTTTGGGGTTGTTCTAGGAGCATTAGTAAAAGGATTGACAATGCAGTGAATAGTTTGGTGGGTAAATACATGTGGCAAAATTTTCATTACTTTACAACTAGCACAACAAATGAATTAGAGCTGTTCTTTGCTACCACATGAATGAATGTGACAAATACATTAAAAAGTGCTATAGGGCTAGAGAGATGGCTCAGCAGTCAAGAGCTAACAGCTAACAACCATCTATAACTCCAGTCCCTGGGCATATGACACACTCATCTGGCCTCCGTGGGCATTATACATGCAGGTGCACTTACATACATTTGAGAAAGCAATCATACATATAACATAAAAATAAATACATAAATTAAAAGTGTTACAGTGGTCTAGAGAAATGGCTCAGGGGTTAAGAGCACTGACTGTTCTTGCAAAGGACCTTGAGATCAATTCCCAGCACTCATGTTTGTGGCTCACAACCACCTGTATCCCCAGCTCCTGAGGATCCAACACCTCTTCTGGTCTTTTTGGGTACTGCACCCACAAGTGTATACATACACAGAGGCACACATAATTAAAAATAAATATTTTATTAAATGTACTTCAGAACACTGTGATATATGAATCAATTGCTATAAAGATCAAAACAAGCCAAATTAAGTGATGGAATAGAAGCCAGGATAGTGGTTACTGCAGGCTGATGGTATTAATGAAAATTAGTTGGACATAAGGGTTTATTTAAAGCTTTTTGATGGTATTTTGTATTTTCACCTGGGGGTTGATACTTTGGGTGTTTTTAGTTTATAAAAACTTATTTTTTCAGAGTTCATTTTATAATTTCAAGAAGATTTGAAAGAAACATTAATAAACAATATTGCTTTGAATCTTGTTTTATGTTAAAAATCAGTTTTGCTTGTCCACACAAGCAAACTGTGGCTGTTGGAAACTTTGCAGGTTTTGCTTCTGATTATCTTCATTCATGGGCCTTCTTCACTGTTAAGATTCTCCTTTACTTTTTTGCCTCATCTGTGAATTACCCTGGCCAGTTTGTGGTAAGACTATGGACTCTGGGGGCTGAAGAGATGGCTCAGTTGTTAAGAGCACTTCCTTCAATTCCAGAAAATCCAACTTTGGTTCCCAGCACCCACCTCAGGTGCGACCACCTGTAACTTCAACTCCAAGAGATCCAGTGCCCTCTTATGTCCTCTAAAGGCACCTGTACAGTGAATAAAGACTGTAGACACTGGAGAAAGGCTATTTGGGTTTGTATCTTAATTCTTTATCTGAGTAGCTGTTGAGCTTAGGCAAGTATATTAGTTACTCTTCTTATTGCTGTGACAATACATGCCAAAAGTAGCTTAAATAGGTGTTTATTTTTGCTCACAGTGGAGGACACTGTCCATCATGGTAGGGAGGTGCAGTGGTGGAAACATGAGGTGGCTTGGTCACATTACTTCTCAGTCAGGAAGCTATGAGAGATGAATGCTGGTTCTCAGTTCACTTCGATTTTTGTTTGTTTGTTTTTTGAATTCAGTCCTGGATACTAGCCATGGAAGGTACCACTTATAGTCATGGTGGCTTTTCCCTTCTCCGTAAAACCTTTCTTGGACAGGCCCTCAAAGATATACTTGGATATGTGTTTCTTATGATTCTAAATCTTCTATTTCTTTTTGAGACAAGGTTTCCCTGTAGCCCCAGCTGGCCAGGAACTCACTATGTAGAGCAAGCTGGCCTCAATGTCACAGAGATCCACCTGCCTCTTCCTCTCAAGTGCTGGGATTAAAGGAGTGTATCAACATGCCCAGCAAGTGTTTGCTATTCTTTCATTTCATATTTGTAAAGATGAATGAGTCTGTATATTCCTTTGTAATTGTGAGATTAATCTTTGTTTATATATTTAAGTAAAATTCTGTTAGATTTTACTGCAAGAAACTTGAGTTTTTGAACTAGGCATGGAGATACACACCTATAATCTCAATACCTGAGAGGTAGAGACAGGAAGATCGGGAGTTCAAGGCATTCTTTGTCTGCATAGGGTGTTTGGGGCTGGTCTTGGGTTACATGGGACCTTATTTCAAACAAACCAATAAAACCAAACCACAAAAAAGAGGAAACTCAAATTCTTTCAGTTTGGTATTCCATTGTGAGGTTGTCACATGAGGTCTTTAACTTTCCTTGTTTGATTGTTGTTTCCATTTTTATGTTAGTGCAAAAATATTGCTCTGAAAGTGCTTCATATATTCTCATGCACATTTGAAATGCTTTTCAGGGTATATATCTAGAAATAGAAATTCTACATTGTAGAATCTATTGCTAGATCTAGTACCAAATTGATAGCTAAGATGGTTGTACCAATTTATAGGATCAGTAACTTCCAATAGTATAAAGTAATTTAGATGAGATTCACTGTTTCAGAATGGTATGACTATAGATATAAAGTAATTTAGAAAAGTGCAAGAGAATTTGGTTTAGCAAGTGTTTACTCCTCATATATACAAGAAAGTGATGTCCTGTGCTGGACAAAACTTCTATCTAGCAAATAAAATCCACCCTTCTACTTATAGCAAGTGAGATCACATCTATGAAGTACCTGGCTAAGTGTAGACCCTGGTCAAGCCATCAACAGATGTGCTTACTTACTTAAGATCCTTTTATAAAGTTATCTATCCCTGAAACATAGGGAAGCAGCAACATATAGCCTGAAGACCAAAGTTAAAAGAGAATTTTATCCTGACTATAAAGGATACAGAATGGGCCATGATCTAGGCAAAGGTCACATCTATTTTCCATCACCTTCGCCTTCTTTCAGTAGAGCAGTAAGGAACTCTATCACAGAACAGAAAGGCAGTAACACTTTCCGTTCCTCCCTTCTATAACCAAAATGAGATGGTTATTTCTACCTTCTCCCTTCCCAGTGTCCTTTCCATTTGAACTCACTGAAGGCATTTTGTAATTCACAAGAGTGACCTTGCTCAAGTAAGTGGGGCCTACATGAACTTGTTTCTTTGTTATTAATATCTGCTGGTTTACATGTTATTGCTGAAGTAAAGGAGAGGTGGGGAGTCAAGAGCACATAGCCTTTTGAATTGGATGTTAATTTGGAGATTCTTTTTTTTTGAGGACATGTCAAATGTTCCATATATGAGTTATCTACTGGAGTAGCTTCTAGTCACAAATGGTTTGCACTCTTGAAAAGTTTCTCCAGTGACTAAGAAGTGAATTTTACATTTTATTTATATCAGTCACTGAAAATAACTACCGATGGTGTGGTAATTTGAATGAAAAATGTCCCCCAACAGCTTCATGTATTGGAATACCTGGTCCCCAGCTAGAGGTGCTGTTTGAGGACATTTTGGAAGTGCAGCTTTGCTCAAGGAAATGTGTCATTGGGGATGGGCTTTATGAGTTCATATCTGTGTCCTAGTTCTGGTTCACTCTCTCTGCTTCATGTTTGCAGTTGAATATATGATCTCCCACCTTCCTGCTCCTGCTGCCATGTCTGCTGCTTGTTGCCTTGTCTCCCTGCCATGATGGACTCTAAACTGTAAGACAGATAGACACTTTCCTCCCTTAAGTTGGTTTTGATCAGTGATTTATCATAGCAATGGAGAAGCAAACTAGAACATATGGCTAGTAGCTACCGTGTAGGTCAAATAAAATTTTAATGATTTGTAGACAGAAGAAAGTATGGCTGCTAATGTTTATTTGGTTTCTGTTATGCATCAGGCTGTGTATTTGCATTTCATTCTCACAGTATCCTGTAAAAAAGATACTATTTATTTCACCAGTGAGGAACCCAAGGCTCAGAGAGGATAAGAACTTACCTAAGGTCACACATGAAATGGAAGAGGCAGGCTTTAAACTGGTGTCTGTGTGGTCATTCCAACTTCAAAGTATATTGTCTTATCCAGAAATCCAGGAAGACGTGTTTTTTGTTTTTGTTGTTTTTACTTAGCTTGATCTTATGCACTAGAGAATCATAAAATTAAATTACTTATCACAATTAATTTGCTACTTTTCATAAACAAATGAATTTGTTGAAATCATAGTTTGTTTCCAGGGACTCTGGTAATGATTTTCTCTATTAGGTTGTCAGAAGAAACAGTAAATGGTCAGGTTCAAAGTGACTAAAAAGAGTCAGTTAGGCCAAATCACTCTTAATATAGAATTATGTCACATATTAGAGTTCTCCAAAGAACAAAACTAATAGGATATGTGTGAAGGTGTGGTCTTTGTATGATAGCTTGAGTTTACAATTTCCTTTTTACTTCACTGTGGTGTGAAATCAATAGCTACTCAGTAAAAAGTGTACATACAATTTGAATTTTACTTTTATGTAGATTGACCATATGTGGTACAATGTCCTGCTGTGAAGTCTGGCAGTGGTAATGAGCTGGAGGTTCCAGTCAGTCACCTAATCACAGGAGAAACAAGTCATACTTAGTGGTGTGCTGTGTGGCTAACCTTTTCTTTTTTTATTAATTGAGGATTGAACCTAGAGATTTGTGCATGGTAGGCAATTTCACCACCACGGAGATAAACCTCCAACATGTGAGTTTAAAAAATATGACAGGATCTTTCTCGATTGCCCAGGCTGCCATCAAACTTGTGATTTCAGCCTCCCAGGTGCTTTTATGTCAGGCATGTGCCAACATATCTGGATCTGTTCGGTAGGTATAGTCAAGGCATTAAATTTTATTTATTTATTTTTAATTTATGTGTATGAGTGTTTTGTCTGCATGTATGTAAATGTACTTTCCTTCGTTGTGCAGAGCCTTTGGAGGCCAGAAGAGGGTGTCTGATCTCTGAAGTTACAGGTGATTGTTAGCCACCGTGTGTGTTCTGGGAAACAATCCTGGGTCCTCTGCAAGAGTTTCCAGTGCTTTCAACCACTAAGCCATCTCTTCCACCCAAGTCAAAGCATTTTTGACTTAACAATATTTTCAACTTATCATGGATTTATCAGAACATAGCCCCTTTGTAAGTTCAGGAAAGTATATATATGTGTTTTGTGTGTGTGTGTGTGTGTGTGAGAGAGAGAGAGAGAGAGAGAGAGAGAGAGAGAGAGAAAGAGAGAATGAGGGAGAAAAGGAGGGAGGGATGGAGAGAGAGATTGATTTAAGACAGTCTTTGACTGGATGAGATCACACTTACTCTGCCAGGTAATCTGCTTTGCCCAAAGTGTACAGATTTAAGTGTTAATTTTGTCTACAAACTACTTTAAGACCAACTCTGGGCTAGTATGTGGTCAGATATTTGGCCAATGTGGTCTATCCAAGTTGACACATAAAATTATCCAATACCATGACAACATTTGTTGTTAAAAGCTCTAGAGACTAGGAGGTTCCATGTTTTACTCAGTGACCTCCAAGTCTTCTTCCCATAACTTTCTTAGACATTGCCTCAAGTTCATAGCTGCTATAGGACAAAATATTACATTGTCAACATCCCGTGTAGGAAGGAAAGGTTGTGTTCGTATTACCATTTTTAAGACTTTATCTAAAGAGAGAAATCTCTTCCCAAAGCTGCCAGAAGGCTTTCCTTTACATCTCTTGGGTAACAGCTGAGTTCTGGGCCAAATCTTAGGTCAATAATTGGCAAAGATAAATGGTAGTGCTAATACTCCCTTTGGCTTAGGAGACTGGCTCTCCTTTCTCTGAGAAAGATGCTGGTCTGCTTGATCTCTGAAGAAATAAGAAAGGTGAAGGCAGTTAAGGTGGCAATGAATTTTGACTGTTAATATGCACTTTTCAGGACAGAGATGATGTAATTTATCCAGGAACCTTTGAAATATAGTCAAAAGGCAGGAAAAAAAATTCTATCTTTTCCATTTTAATATACCAATTTCCGAACACACTAAATCCTGCCTTTTAAAAAGAGATTACATGAAGGCTCAGCAAATGAAAGCCACCCCTCCAAGACCTCTCAGAAAGCAGTGGGTACAGTTTGGTACAGGTCCTATATACTGACTCCTCTCATCTTACTTTTGGACCACACTTGATGACCCAACAGTTATTAAGTATATTAAGAACCTATGTGGAAGATTTCTGCCTATATAAGTAGGCTTATTATGTTTTGTAATTGTTTGAAAGTTTACTGAATTGGTTTTTACTATCCATTTATATAGAAATTCTATGTAATAGCCGAAGAGAATTTCAAACTTATTATTACAACTCCATTTTCATATGTGATAACCTACCCCTAAAGGGGCACAAATTGTTATTGGAGAACTGGAACTCAGATCACCTGGCTACTGTTCAGAAGTAATTGCACCTTCCTTTAAAGATACCCCATAATTATGGTATTTTAGATAGAGTTTTGTTCTGCATTTGCACTCAGTTCTCTTATATTCTTTTGAGAAGACTTGAAACTTCAGGTAGGGGAATACTGCTGATATAACCTTGTAGGCCCAAGTCATGGGCCTACAGACAGAATAAGTCACACCTGTTTACATCATAGTTTCCTTATCTGAACATGGTAAAAGGAGTGACCTATTGTATGTATTTTCAAAATTCTATGAGTAATATATGCAAAGACCAGAACTTTGCTATATCTTTAAACTTCCATTTTTTTAAAAAAAAGGATATATTTCTGTGTTAAATATTTGTAAGCCAAATATCTATCCAGAAAACTTAGCCAACATAATGTTTTATTTATTTGCCTATCTTTTAACCAAAGCAGATACTTATGAGTTCTGCATTTTATCTGGCAGTATTTTGTCAGTCCCAGCAAGCACAACAGTCCTGGAGAAGGTCTATCTTTTAAAGGTATACTTCCTCTGAATGAATCTCCCCAGGAAACTGAATTCTGCTTACAGAGGGGCATAGACTCCCCAAGAGAGCTGGTCAAAGATTTTGTTGTTTATGACACAGGCTCTCACTAAGTGTGCCAGGCTGGCATAGAATTCATAATCCTCCTGCATCAACCTCAGGGATGCTGGGATTACAGGCATGCATTATCACACCTGGAAAACAAGAGATGATTTTTACTTGTTTGTGAATCTTTTGTGTATTTGATCTATAATGTACTTTGTTACTTCTTTTTTAAAGCTTTATTTTTTATTTTATCTGTATGAGTACATTGCTTGCATGTATGCAACTGTGTTGTGTCATGCCTATGGAAAACAGTAGAGGACCTCTGATCCCCTGGAACTAGAGTTATGGATGGCTGTTAGTCACCATGTGGGTACTGGGAATTGAATCTGGGTCCTCTGCAAGAGTAGCCAGTTCTCTTAACTACTGAGCCATGTTTCCACCTCTATTACTTGCTTGTTATATGCTTCTTATATCCTTTGACACTTAGGGAAGAGTTATTATTACATAGTAACGTGGAGGAAAGCTTTTACGTTTTGATTTCAGCACAGATGATTGTATTCAGACGCTCATACATGCTAAGCATGTATTCTACCACACAGGTAAACCCCACCAACCAGAATTCTCTAGTCAAAGGGAAATGCTTGATGTTTTCAAAGCATTTCCTTTTCCCTCCTTGACACTCATGGAGGCTACCAAGTTTTTATTTTCATCCCTGTCATTGTCAAGCACTCAATATATGTGTTAAGTATTTACTATGGATTATCTCTTTTGACCTTCCAACAACAGTATCATGTGGGTATTACTGTTATCTTCATTTTACAGGTGAGGAAATTTAGGCCGGGCACTCAGAATTTTAAGAAAGTTTGTGTTTGACCTTTATAATAAGCTCCCGTAATGAAAGAGTAGTTGTTGATAGATGAAGTTGCTTGGTAATATGTATAATAATTTACTGTGGATTCCAAATTTCAGTCCTCTGAGACACTTGTCATGGCTCCAAAATGTTTTTATGGGAGACCCATCAAACTTCACATATTTGTTAGCTATTATGAGACTAACATGGCAAAGCACCTTTAGACTCAGTGATACATATCAGTAAACATTTATTTCCAGCTCATATGTCTATGTATTGAATGTGATGGCTCTAGTGTTTTCCTCAGATAAGTTTGATGGAGCTTGGCTCAAGCCAGGAGCTTTCTTTAGGTCTCTTACATGTGTTTGTATTCTTCAGAGTGCAGAAATCTGTAGCATATTCTTTGCATGTTGATGGCAGCCATGCATGGGTAGGTGAACAGAGACATTTGAGGTCTTTTAAAATTAGACACAAATCGCCTCTAATGTCCAGTCTTCACAAATTCAGTTGACTAAAACAAGTCATATGGGTAAGCTCAATGTCAGAACAGATATGAAATATATTCTGTCTTTAATGGAAGAAAGTGCAGTGTCACATGGCAAATACATGGATACAGGTAATGAAGAGTTTGGGGAACAATTTTCAGCTGACTATGCCCTGACTGAAAGTAGTGATGAGTTCAGACCTAGATTTTTTTTGAGGCAATGTCTCGTGTATTCCAGGCTGACTTTGAACTTATTATGTAGTTGAGGATGACATTAAAGTTCTGATTCTCTTGTCTCCGCTTAGTGATAGAATGTCAAGCATGCATGCATCATCACGCCCAGTTTATGTAGTGCAGGAAATGCAACTCAGGACCTGTTGCATACTAGTAAAACACTGAACTACATGCTGTGAAAAAATATACCCCAGAAAAATATTTTTGATGGAAACCTTGTGTTATGATGAGAAGAGGACTGATGCTGGAGGGCTGGTATTGACTCATTTCTTTTTTTGCTGCTGGGACTAGAACTCAGGATCTCATACAGGCTAGGCAAGTGCTATATCTATGAGTTATACCTCAAGTCCTTCACCTTGACTCTTACTTGTTGTTACCTTGAGCAAATCATTTTCTCTCCAGCTACTCTAACATTTAAAGTCTGTAAGATTTCTTTATTGAACTATTTTCACTTTCTATACAGGGATCCTGGAATAAGAGCATGTAGTAATCAGCACAAATTTTCTAAACTAGGTAGGAGCAGAGTCTAGACTAGAGTCTCAATATTCTTCTCATTCTAGATCTTTGTCACAGAAGAGGAAGTACTTGGAGGTTGGGGGAGGTTTCAGTTCTCCTCCCACCCTCTTGAAATTAACTGCTTTTCTGCAACTCTGCTTCCCGCATTGCAGTGCTCATCTGTTTTCCATTTCCTGAAAGGTCTAACAAAGGGAGGTAGACCAAAGTCATGCCAGGAAGGGTGGGAGTTCAAACAGAGGAAGTATGTTCTGCATGTAATGGTGTTTCATTGTTGTGTGTTTTGAGAGAAAGTTGGTAGCATTGTGATCTCCAGAAATCTTTCAAAGATGCATCTGTTGCCACTTGATATCTTGAGTTGGATTATTCCTGGAAGAAACACACTGGGCTAGCTACGAATCATGGACATCTGTAACTCTGCAGTATTATAAGCATATATGTATATTTGCTTACTTGTCAGATGTTTATAGTATACATTTTGAGGTGGGGAATTATTTAATCCTGTTTCCCAGATTAAGATCAAGGGACAAGAACAACCTAAAGTATAGGAAAGAAACACATTCTCCTGCATTCACTGTATTGTGTAGTAGGCAAAAGTGAGCAGACGAATTCTTCTAATTACTAGTTCTGTGTCATGGAGCCATTTAGCCTCTCCCAGCCTTGATTTCAACTACAAAGTGTGGGTAATTATTATATCCATATTATGAGGATTAAATGAAAGTGGATATAAAATGTGCTTGCTGCTGAAACATTAGTTCCCTTACTATGAACTACATCTATGAAAAATTTAAACTGTATACATTTTCCCTTTAACATCTGCATGTTAAGTTAAACCTTATAAGGTTTATAATTCATTGACACCTGTATGTATATTTTATTCTTGGAGTTTCTGAGAAAGAAACTTGCTGTATAGCTCAGGCTAGCCTCAAATGCACAGCCTTCCTGCTTTAGCCTCCTCACTACCATCATGCTCAGCTAGCTTAGTATTTAGTGGTCTGCAAGAACTGTTAGTACTACTTCCTTCTATGTCTGACCCAAGGAAGAAAGCAATGGGAAGTTCCCTCAGGGCGGGTTTTTTGGGGGGGCATGGATTGAGTGTGCGTGACCTTATCATGTGTTTTGGCTGTCTGGGACTACTGCATTGTGTCATTTTTATCCTTGTCAGAAACTAATGTTGAAGTCTTGGGGGGGTGTATCTCAGTGGTAGAACATAGAGTACTTGCCTAATATACACGAGTCCCTGGGTTTACTGAACCCAGGATCACTGTCACTGCTGCCACAGGGGGGAAAATATCCTGAATCTGTTGAATCCTGAATCTGATTACATTATCATTCTCAGTTTTTTAATTTATGGTGGTCGTTATTTCTAATAAGGAGCTAATCTTTTCCATAGCATTCCTGTGAAAGGGCCCTAGTATTTTGCTACATGCTAAGGTCCCATTTCCTGCTGACATAACATCACCCTACCCGTACAAAGAATGATTAATACATTGTCCCCACAGAGCTCACAGCCTTCCCTCCTTGTGCTGCATTCTGGGATTCCAGGGACTGGTGCAAGTGGGTGGAGGAGGTTATATAAGCTCACATCTTCTTCCAAGTGGGAGGAAGAGAGAGAAACAGCGTTCAGCCCCACAGCTGGACTTGTCAACTTCAGTGATCCCAACTTTATTCAGCCAGAAAAATAGAGCCTCCTCAGTACATGGGAAATTTACTGAACCATAACCAATGTCTCAAAGGTTTGGCAATTCATCTTAATTTCCTCCAGCTAGGACAGAAGGTTTCTGGCTCTTACTGCCAGGACACAGTGTTCTTTAGGCATTTGTTATGGTCCTTACTTACTCCATCCGGTGCTCATTCAGAGAAAGTTCTCTGGTGGAGCTATACAAAACTTATAACACTTTTCACCGGAAGTTGCTCTTCCCTTGGTATTCGCCTCAGTACATTAAACTAAGAAAGAAAGAATACAAAGAAAGGAAGAAAGAGAGATTCTTAAACAGCAGTTTAAGAAAAAGCAATCTCAGCCAGGCACGGTGGTCCATTTTTGTAATCCAAGCACTTGGGGGATTGAACAGGAGGATTTTCAGTTTAAGGCCAGTCTGAACTACATAGTGAGATCCTGTCTCAAAACCAAACCAATCCACCAGAGACAGAAATCTCCAGAAGTAATTTATTTTTATTTATTACAGCTTTTGTGAAGGATTGTTTTTAGCTTAATGTCAGCATTTCTTTTTAGAAGGTGGAGGAAAATTGGGTTTTTAGGGTATAATTATTTCCTTTATTGCGTTGTGGGAATCTTGAAGGCAGTTTCAATAGCCTTTCCTTCTCTGGATACCCTTAGAGCTATGCCCATGCTTGACACAAACTTATACTATATGTGCATCTTGTACAGTAATTTGTATGACTAGTGTGGGGGAATTTATACTTACAAAGCAAATATTTGGAGTAAAAGTGCACCAAGACAAACCAAAGAAACAACTCTACCCAAGTTTAACTTGGTGAACCAATGAGTTTAACTGGGGCTACCTATAGGATCACCAACAGTGATGAAGCAGTTCCTCTGTTGCAATGTTAAATATTTGGAGGTTTAAAAGGAAATGCATTTTTGAATGGAATAATAATGAACTAATTGTGGTATGCATATTGGCAATATGTAGAGGAGGAATTCATTGATTTAAGTATATGCATCAAGGTGTATTAAATATTTCTGGGTATTATAGCACAGGACTATATCCTCAGTATTCACGGCTCTAAAGCAGGAGGAGTGCCATGGGTTTGAGGCCAGCCATAGTGAAACCTTGTCCCCCACCTAGGCCCCCCAAAAAACAGTGGCTAGGAAGATGGCTGAGTGGGCAAGAGTGCTTGCTCTGCAAGCATAAGTACCTGAGTTCGATTCTCAAATACCCACACAAAAAGCTGGGCATGGCTGCTTGTGCCTGTAGCCACAGCACTGGGAGGTGGAGACAGGAATCTCCCGAGAGCTCCCTGGCCAGCCAGCCTATCCAAAACAGGGAACGTGAAGTTCAGTGGAAGGACCTATGTCAAGGCCAAAAGGCAGAATGACAGAGGAAGAGTGGCCCTGGCCCCTGCATACATGTGCATGAATCCAGGCATCCCTACTCTCATGTACACACACACACACACGCACACCATAACTAAAAGACAGAAAGCAACATTATATATTAAGTATATTAACAAGAAAGATTAAAATCTAATGTGACTTCTGAGAATGGTTGTACACACTCAGGAGGCAGAGGCAGGCAGATCTCTGTGAGAATTAAAGACAGCCTGGACTACATAGTGAGTTCCAAGTTAGCTGGGGCATCAGAGAGACCTTGATTCAAAAAGACCAAAAAGTAAAATAAAATAAAAACCACCACTACCACCACCACCAGCACCAAAACAATGTGAATGGAAATAACAGACAAGTCAAAATAACAAGACAGAAAAATAAGATTTAAGGACAGAAATAAAAAACTAAAACAATAAAATCATAAATAAAACGTGTTAGCTAAATGAGATGATTAACAAAATAAATTACTGGTAGGACTGACCAAGAACAAGAAAATACAAATAAATGATGTAGGATAAAGAATAAAGGAAGTAGAATGGAAGACAAGGCAATGAGTTTTTTAAAAAACGGGAATTTTCAAAACTATATGCTAATATATTTGAAAAAAGAGTAGAAATAAATTTCTAGAACTATGTAAGTAGAATTTGAGACAAGGAAACACTTGTGATCCTGGCACTGGGGTGGCCGATACTGGAGGGTCATGAGGTCAGCCTGAGCTTCACAGTGAATTTTAGACCAACCTTGTCTACATAAGACCATTCCTTAGAAACAAAAAACCAAAACAAGAAAAAACAACAAGAACAAAAATAAAAACATCCATCAAAACTGAACAAATGAACAAAAACCCTAATGTACAGAGAGATGCTGAGTGCACTGATAGGCATTAAAGAAGTTGAAATGAAAGTCAACTATGCTCTGACAAAAAGCAGCCCCAGTAGATGTTACCAGTGAGTTCTACAAGTGTTTTAAGGGAATAATTATTTTTTTGCCAGTATACATTATTTTCTAGGAAATAGGAAAGTAATAAAATCTGTTGTAACCATCCTTAAAAAAATATTCTAAAGAGACACACAACCTCTCTTTGGGGAGATTATTGAAATTATCTTCTCTAAGAAATTGAAACTTCCCCAGGAGAATCATGTGAGGAAAAGGAAAAGGCTGGGATCCTGGTACCAGCCATAGGAGGACCTTGTCTCCAAGAAAAAGATTTCACACAGTGCCGACAACTTGTCAGACCACCTTGTAAGAAAGATGGAAGCCCAAAGATGACTCGGCGATGGGCTTGAGTTCAGTTTGAGTATGCCTGCTTAGTTATGCACACCTTTTGCCTTCCATTTAAGCCAAACCTCATGTCAAGACCCCAAAGATTGACTTGAGGGAATCATTGAACATCTTTGTTCCTCTTCCCAATGTGGGCATATTGAATAAATCAATTTATGTACATTTTGCTTTTACCTTGTTTGTTTCACTAGCCTACTGAAAATGGGTGGCTAAGCTTAGTTTATTAGGACAGCTGGAGCCCAGGTTCTGACAATAACAACTCTAATAACACATTTAAAGAATATTTTATAATATTATAAGTTGATCATAAAAAATAAGGAAAGTATCACAATGAAAACAAAATGCCAGTTTCTCTTTTATGAGCATACATACAAAAATCTAAAATAAAATATTAGCTATCTGAATCTAACAATAATAAAAACATTCCATGAAAAACTAGTGTTTATCTCAGGCCCCCTCCTTCAAAAAATTAGCCTAAGAAATCAGGCAGTGGGATTTCCCCTTCATTGTTACTGTAAAGAAAAATCATTTATCTTAGTAAATCTAGAATTAAAGGGAAATTCCTTAGCTTAGTAATGATTATATGTTAAAAACCTAGTAAATATTATATTTAGTAGAGAAACTTTAAATATAGTCCTCTTAAGATGAGGAAGAAGACAACGGTGCCTATTTCCTTCGTATTGTTTAAACAGATTCTTTAGGGTCTGCCTGGTGCTAAAAGAATGGGATTAAGGAATGTGTAAAGATGGGAAGAAAGATATAAAATTGTCATTATTTGTAGATGATATAACCATTAACTAGAAAAAGCATTATCCGTAATCTTATCAGGCCTCATCTGGAATTTAGACAGCATGCCGAGAGTTACAGGATACATAATCATCATTAATTGTTACTTGTGTAAAGTGCTGCAAACCTATAAATTAAAAACCTATATAATACTGATGGGTGTGGTCGCACATGCATTTAGTTCCAGCACTCAGGAGGAGGAGGCAGGTGGTTCTCTGTAAGATCGAGGCCAGCCTGGTCTACATTGAGAGTTCCAGGCCAGCTGGAACTGTTGTGCCCAGGTTATAGAATCCTCTCAAAAGACCACCATGGAGGTCAAATCTGATGCAAGAACAAAGGGTCTTTATTTACAAGCTCGAGCTCGGTCCACAGTCTGACACACCGACGCAGCGGGTGATAAGACAGTGGCCCCGAGTGGAGGGTGAGGTGATGTTTTATAGGGTTAAAACAAAGAGAGGAGGGACAAGGGTTGGGATTGGTTAAGGAAGCCCACTTGTCGCGAAAAAGCATCTTACTCATATTAAGGTAACAGGGCCCATGGAATGTGCTTACCAGAGTATACTTCAAGGTCTTGTTTATGTCTCTGATTTTAGCCTTGGTCAACCTGACCAGATCTCATGTAGTCCTAAGTAGGGTGTTTTTACAAAACCGTCTGATATTTGAAGGCTATGTCCTTGCAAATGTTTAACTAGGGGGGTGGGAAAGAGTTTCTGAAGCCAGGAAGCCAAGCTTATGTGGCTGAGGCTTTTTCTAACAAGATGGAGTCAGATTTGCTGTAGCCTTCATTTTCCATTTCTGGGGGGTCCTTACAGAACTATAGGAAGACCCTATCTCAAAAAGATAAAAAATTTAGAGTACAGACATTTGATAGGAGGTTATAAGGGGGGTGTTTCAGATATGAGAAGGGATCTAAATATGATCAAAATATATTTTATGAAATTCACAAAAAGGAAAAATAACATCTAAAAAGACAAAAACAAAATGAAATAAAACAACAAAACCCCTAAAGATTGGCTTGAGATATCCTAACAAACTAGCTAGGCACTGATACTCTAAAAGTTAATTTTTCGTTTTTATCATGAATTTAGATTATAGCTTTGCATCTAAGTTTCTATCTCTGTTCTCAGATTACCTTGGCTCAAGTCTTTACTCTAAAATAATTTGAGTCCTTAATATTCTATTTTTTATTCTCTCTCTCCCTTCCCCCTTCTATCCTTCTGCCCCCTCTTTCTTTAGCCCTTTGAGAGAGAATCTTTCTACAAAGCCTAAACTGACTAGGATTTCCTATGTAGCCCAGAATGGCCTCAAATTCATCAGTCTCCTGTCTCAACCTCCTGAGTTCTGTAATTCAAGACATGGGCCACCACCTTCAGCACTTGTTATGCTACTTATAGAATATTGTTAATCTACCTTAGCCTTTGCTGTCTTATTTGCAGAACAAAGTTAATAAAAACTTACTCTGTATTCAGAAAATCACTCTTCTGTAATGTGTATAGTATTTTCCCCTCTGTAGTGGATTTGAGAGATAATTTTCATGTTTTATACCTTGATACTTCTTATTCTTTTGAACTAATTTAAAATATGTATTACTTTCATGATTTTTTTGTGTGTTTATTTTTTTTTTGAGATAGGGTCTACCTGTAGCCCTAATTCCCTATGTAGACCAGCCTGGCTCATTTCACAGAGATCCCCAAGTCTCTGCCTCCCCATTGCTGGAATTAAAGGTGTGTGGCAACATCCCTGGCTACTTTCATGACTTTTAAGATTAAAATAAGGGCAATGTAATTGCGGTGGCTCATGCTCATAATCCCAGCTCCTGGGATTGCTGTGAGATTCATGCTAGGCTAGGCTATGGCATGAACCCAAGTAATGAAGAAGGAAGGAAGGAAGGAAGGAAGGAAGGAAGGAAGGAAGGAAGGAAGGGAGGAAAGAAAATAGAGAAGAGGGGAGAGACAGTTAAGAAAAAGGGCAGGAAGGAAAGGAAGGGAGGAAAGAAGGGTTAGGAATAGAAGCAAGGAAAAGAAAGAAGAAAATGTCAAGACAACTCAAATTAGGAGAAAATACGTGCAAGTTTATTATTCAAAGACTATATGACAGATTCTTATAATTCAGTAGGATAATGCCCATTTAAAAACGGATGAAATATTTCAATTAATAGTCAATAAAAATATATATATAAGGCTGGAGGGATGGCTCGTGTTTAAGAACACATACTGCTCTTGCAGAGAACTCAAGTTCCATTCCCAGCACCTACAGCTACCTATAACTCCAGTTTCATGGGATCTGGTGCTCTTTTCAGGAATTTGCAGACATTGTACCAATGTACCCCCCCACTGTGTCACACATACACATAATTTGAAAAATGAATAGAAAAATATGTACAATACCATTCAATAAACATTCTGTAAAGTATGTATATATGTCTATATAGCATCACTATACTTCTCAGTTACTTATTAGCTCTCTGAGTGTTATTTCTCTTGATATTATATATATTTATCTCTATATTACCTGTCGATCTTTCTGTATCTGTTCATCTATATATCATTTGTTGACCATAAGCATGTGAAAAGACCTGTAAGATTATTAGGAAAATGCACATCTCAATGAGATATCACTTCATTTTCACTAGCTTGCTTAAAGTAAGTAAGTTTTGGTGAGGATGTGAAGAAATTGTTACTATCATTCATTGCTATAGGGGACATTCATTTGGGGAACATAATCTGTCAGCTCCCAAATAGGTTAAACAAAGAGCTGCATATGACCGAACAATTATACTCTTGAATGTGTGCCTAAGAATATTGAAAACATGACTACAGAAAATCTTGTTCATGAATATTCATAGCAACTTTATTCATGATAGTCATAAAAAGAAATAATCCAAATATGCATCCACTAACGAATTCAAAATGAAAATGTGTTACAGCTCTACCATCAAACAACAGAAAGGAATGGCACAGTGACACATGCAACAAGTTGACTGAACACTGCAAGCATGATAAGTATAAAATGCTAGTCACAGGGGCGAGACAGATGGCTCAGCAGTTAAGAGCACACACTGCTCTTGCAGAGAACCTGCGTTCAGTTCCCAGTACCTGCATGGCAGCTAGCAACTATCCTTAACTTCAATTCTAGGGAATCCAACACCGACCTTTGATGTCTGTGGGCATTACAAACATGAGTGCACTTACATACATGTAGGAAAACATTCATATACATTAAATAAATAATATATGCAGGCAAAATATACATATACATTAAGTAAACAAATAAAAATGCCAGTCACAATAAGTCGTAATGCAATTCAACTTATACAAAATTTGAAGAATAAGAAAACTCATGGAGATGGAAAGTAGACTGTGCCTTCTTGATGGGGGGAATAAGGGAATTGGGAATAATTGTTACTGTGTATGTGATTTCTTTTTTGGTGTGATAGGAATATTTTTTTAATTAAAAAGAAGCCACAGTTGTGAACTTCAGGAATATAGTAAGACCCTCTGAATATTACACTTTATACAAGTGAATTTTGTGTGCATTATACTTCACAGTTGTTGTTATTTAAAAAATGGAACTGTAGTAGAAGTTGGCCCACAAAACGTTATTCTATTTTTTGACTTTTCCTAAGGAGATGTGAATAATCACTCCAGAAGGGGAACTAATAACAGACCAAAGTAAGGAGTCCACCAAATTCCAACTTGGCTGAACCAATGAGTTTATTGGGGTTATTTACAGGAATAAGGGTGAGGGGTTATAGAAGAATGAGTGACTCAAAGGCATCCCCAAAATGTCTACCCTAGCCTTAGTGATGACTCCTGGAAGCTGCATCCTTGGAGCTCTCTAGGTGATGTGCAGGCAGCTCCACAGGCTAGAGAATGTCTCTAGGCAGCCTGGGTGGTCAGGAGAGCCTGTTCCCTCACAGTTGTTACTGCTCTTGTGACCTTGGCAGGGAGTTGAATCTTTTAAGTTTCAGGAATTTCCTGAGACTTGTATGATTTTTTTTATTGCTCCACTCTGAAAAGCTTTGTTTCTTCCTGAGTCTTTCAGAGGAAATTGCTACAAAACAGTTCCTAGATAAGGCATTAATTTTTATTCTTGGTTCTGTGTTTTCTTTATATGATGGACTCTTTAACTCGATTTAGCAGAGAAACAGTTTGTCTCATTTGTGCTGGGTGTAAGCATATCTTCCTCCTGTACTTTGGAATCTTCCAGAATTTCCCCCTGCAGCTGTTAATACACAGTAGAATGAGGGCCTTCCTGAGCTTTATATACTAATGTCCTCGTTATTTATGTGCCTCTTGAGTGTTATTTCTCCAAAATGTACTTGCCTATTTATAAAGTCAGGCTTTGTAACAGACATTATATTGGTAAATTGTCATGCTGCATAAACACCTTGAGAAACTGGCTCTGAAAGTGGGGTTGCCCACGCCCGGCAGCATTTTAGATTCAACGACATTTGTTTCAAAGGGTCCCCCAAGGCTCTTTATCTGGGGATGGAACAGCCTCCCAACTCTGACAGGGAGAGAAGGGAACAATCAGACAGCCAAGAATAAAAACATTGTGTCCTTGAAAATAGGTAGAAGGCAAATAACTTCCAACAGATGTTACTGTTGTCTGTCCCATGCTATAAAAGTGCCTTCAGGGGTTGGAGAGATGGTTCAGAGGTTAGGAACACCAGCTGCTCTTGCAGACAACCTGGAATCAGTTACCAGGGCCCACCTGACCGCTAACAACCAAATATGATTCCAATTCCAGGAGAAATGATGCCCACTTCTGACCTCCACAGGCGTTGCATGACATGGGTATACTTACATACATGCAGGCAATACACTCAAACATATAAAATACAGTAAAAACAATAAATAATTTTTAAAAGTGCCTTCTGTGGAAAGAGAAACAGGAAATTCATCTGTGGCTTGCTTATCCATAGATGGAAAGAAAGCTCACTTGGGAATTCCAGCTGAGTGCCTCAACTTCCCCAGTCTTGAACGCCTGATTTGATGAAGTTATGTCTATTGCTACTTGTCCTTTTGTTTGGAAGTCTCACCTAGGAGAAGACATTTTGCTGGGGATTTTGGATCTTCATTATCTTCAGACTTTCTAGTTAACTGTTTTTGTTTCTCATTCATTCCTGCTGTATGTTATGTCTGATCTCTATTAGCTTTCTGTTGCTTGCTATTTTGTTCTTTCATTCCTGATTGCTGTATACTTAATAAACATACTTATTCAAAACTGAAAGCATGACTATCATGGATATTCTCCATATAGAATAGACCTGTATATTATGTGATCTTGGATGAGTTAGTTCATCATATTTGAACTCTAACTTTCTTTTCAATATCTACTCTCCATGGTTGTGAAGACTAATGAGAAAATAGGTTAGGTCAGTCCCTTTACGGTATATGTCTCAGTTAATGCTACTTTCCTCCATGTATTTTTTTCCTTCCATTAAGAAATACTCTGGACAGTAACCAAAACACAGTAATCTGAGCTGGTGTGGCAGTACACACCTGTAACCCCAGCACTCAGAAGGCTAAGGCACGAGAAATGACAGTTGAAGGTTAGCGTGAGCTACACAAAGATTTTGTCTGAAAAAAAAAAAAAAGAACAATAATAAAAGCCAAACAGAAAATCAACAAAACAAAAACACTGGTAAAAAACATATTCCCCAAAGGCCAGCGGTCCCTCTGCTATGACATAGTTTCCTGTATCGCAATCCATTGTTTGTATAATAAACCATATATGAAATTTTTGCCTTCCATCTGTGTGCCTCTGCTGTGCCCTTTCTAGTAGCTGGCACATTGTAGGTGATCAGTGAGTAGGGGTTTCCTATGAGATGACAAACTTTTGACATGGATTTTCCAGCCTGATGCTGATTGCAGTGCCAGCATCAGTGTATGACAAATGAGCACTGTCCGTGTTTCTTTGGAAGCTGTGTGACTTACAGCTGTGTTGAGAAGCAGAGAACTTAATTGTATTTCATACCCAAGGAGAGTGAAGGCTCTGTCTTCCACCATCAGATTAACTGTTCAACACTTGCTTTCTAGGTAATTCTTCCCAGGATTCAGAAATAAATACATAAGTAACACCAAGGAATTCAATCAAAGAAGTATTCCCAGTTTCCTCTTGTCTTTGAATATTTGAGACTAGGATGTTTGAATCTATTACAGATTAACCTTTCCTGCACATGCTTAGTTCACTCTTGTATTCCTTCTTCCTTTTTAGAAAATCATATGAATAATAATCACCTGTGAAAAATATAGAATGTAAATAAAGATGTTAAGCAACAGAGGCCAGTTCTGGGTGCCATTTTGTGAGCACCAGTTTGCAGAGGCTTAAGTTCTACCAGCAGGAACTGGTTGGTATATAGATAATTTTGAGTCTATATTTGAAGAAACAAAAACTGTTATGATCAGTGTAAACCACATTTTGTGTTAGCTTAGTTTTTCTTTCCTGCACAGGAGCTGCAAGAGTTGATCACATGAAACCTGGCACTGTTGCATTCTCATTTCTGAGTCCAGAGAATTAAATGACAGACATTTAATCTGAGCCTTCTCTTCTCTGTCTAGGAGCGGAAAAAGAAATTTGAAAAGGATGGTGAAAGGTTTTACTCATTACTGGACCGGCACTTACATCTGTCATCTAAAAAGAAAGAATCTCAGCTGCAAGAGGTATGTTCACAAAGTCTATTCCGAACTTGCATTGCATACTGTACCTTAGAAATTAAAGAGACTTTGGTTATAAAGTTTTCTCCATGTCCTGGTTCAAGAGGAGCCATAAAAGCACTTGCAGTGAGAACCCCTGTTTTTATGCTAGCTAGTATCATGTTGCTTTTATTAATACAGCTCTGTAGTGTAATTTGAGATACAGAATGGTAATGCCTTCAGGCAATTCTTTTATTGTTTAGGATTGTTTTGCTTATCTTGTTTTTTTTTTTTTTTTTTCTTGTGTGTGTGCGTGTGTTTACATGTGAAATTTGAGAAGATTTTTTCAAATTCTGTGAAGAATTGTCCTGGAAATTTTAGTGCAGATTACATAGAATTTATAGAATGTTTTGGTAGATGGGCATTTTCACAACATTTATCCCATTGATCCATGAACATTGGAAGGTCTTCCCATCTTCTGCTATCTTTTTCAATTTCATTCTTCAGTGTCATAAAGTTTTTACCATACAAGTCCTTTACTTCTTCAGTTAGATTTACCCCAAGATATTTTATGGGTTTTGAGGCTATTCTGAATGTGGAGTTTCTCTGATTTCTCTCTTAGTATGTTTGATTTTGGTAGATAGGAAGGCTACTGATTTTTGTGTGTTCATTTTGTTTTGGGGGGTTTTCTTTGATATTTTAAAATTTATTTTTATGTGTGTGAGTGTTATGGTTGCATATATGTAAGTACACCAATGTTGTGCATTGCCTGTGGAGGACATAAGAGGGTGTTGGATCTCCTGAAACTTGAGCTATGGATGGTTATTTAGCCATCAAGTGGGTTCTGGGATTTGAACCCCGGTCTTGTACAAGAACAATCAGTGCTCTTAACCTGTGAGCCATCTCCTAAACACTTGTGTGTTAATTTTGTATGCTGCTACTTTGCTTAATTTGTTTATTAGATCTAGGAGTTTTCTGGTGGAATCTTTAGTGTCTTTTAGGCATAGAATCATATCAGCTGCAAATAGAGATTCTTTGACTTCTTCCTTTGAAATTTGTATCTCCTTTATGTCTTTCATTTGTTTTATTGCCCAGCTAAGATTTCAAGTCTTATATTGAACAGAAATGGAGAGATCCATTTCCTTGGTCCTAATTTTAATGGAAATTCTTTGAGTTTTCTTCATTTAGTATGATGTTGTCTGTGGGATTTTTGTATTTTCTTTAAATATGTTGAGATATGCCCCAGTATCCCTAGCGTCTCCATTATTTTTATCATGAATGGATGTTGGATTTTTTAAAGGCCTTTTCTGCATCTAATAAACTGATCATGTGGGTTCTATTCTTGAGTCTGTTTATGTGGTGAATTACATTTTCTGTTTTACATATGTTGAATAATACCTGCATCTCTGGGATGAAGCCAACTTGATTACTGTCAGGAATCTTTTTGATTAGGACTTGAGTTTTTTAGTATTACATTGAAAAATTTTCGTCTGTGTTCATCAGAGACATCGATCTATAATTTTCTTTCTTTATTGAGTCTATCTGATTTTGATATTAGAGTAGTATTGATTTCATAGAAATAATTGGGGAGTGATTTTTTTTCCTTTTATATTTTATGGAAAAAGTTGAGGAATATTAGTATCAGTTCTTCTTTGAAGGTTTGGTAGAATTGTGTGATGTATCCATTTTCTGTCTGGTTCTGGGTCCTTTTTACTCATGAGATTTTTAATTACTGCATCTATCTCATTGGTTATTATGGGTCTGTTTAAATTATTTATGTAATTTTGATTTAACTGTGGTAGACCATACATATCTAGAAAGTTACCCATTTCCTTTAGACTTTTCAGTTTAGTGGACTAGAGATTATTATTTTCTGAATTTCTTCAGTGTCTGTTGCAATGTTTCCTGTTTCATCTCTGAATTTGTTAATTTGGATCCTCTCTTTTTGTTAATTTTACTAAAGTTTTGTCAGTCTTGTTAATCATTTCAAACTATGAACTCTTTATTTCACTGATTCTTTGTATTGTTTTTTTTTCTGTTTCATTAATTTCCACCTTGATTTTATTTATCTCTTCTGGTTTACTCTTTTTAGGTATTGTTTGTTTTTAGTTTTCCAAGGCTGTCATGTACATCATTAATTTCCTTATATCTGATGTTTCTAATTTTCTTGTGTAGGTACTTGATACTATAAATTGTCCCCATAGGGCTGCCTTTATTATGTCCCAAAGGTTTTGGAATGTTGTGTTTTCATTTTTATTCAGTTCTAGTAATTTTTAAATTTCCTTCTTGATTTCCCCTTGATTCAATTTTGATTAAGTAATATGTTGTTTGGCTTCCATGTGCTTATGCATTTCCTCCAATTTTTTGTTGTTCATGTCTAGCTTTATTTCTTTGTGGTCAGATAGAATACAGGATATTTCAATTTTCATAAATTGTGACAACATGCTTTCTGTCCTAATATGTGATCAATTTGGAGAAAGTTCCATGGACTACATAGAAGAAAGTGTATTCTTTGGTGTTTTGATAGATTGTTCTGTAAATATATGTTAGGTCCATATGATATATGACATTATTCAACTTCAAATTTTATGTATTTACTTTTTTGACTGCCTGACTTGTCTTTTGATGATAGGTGATAAAGTCAACCAGTATCACAGTCTTGGAGATGATGTGTTATTTTGTATCTAATAGTTTCTTTTATGAAAATAGGTGCCCTTGTGTGTGGTGCATATATGTTAATATTCTTGGTGTGTTTTCCCTTTATTGAGTATGTAGAGACCTTCCCTATCTCTTCTGACTAGTCTTAGTTTGAAATTATTTTCTCAGATATTAGAATATCTGACACCTGCTTGTCTCTTTGTTCCATTTGCTTGGAATAACTGTTTCCTTCATTTTTCCCTAAGGTGGTGTCAATCATTGATTCCTAGGTGTGTTTCTTGGAGGCAGAAAATTGATGGAATCCTATTTTCTGATCCAACCAGTTAGTCCATGTCTTTTAATGGGGAGATGAGACCATTAGTGTTGAAGGTTATCATTAACCAATGTTTATTAATTCCTAATATGTTGGTGTTGTAATGCTGTTTTATTAGACCTCTTTTGGTTAACTGTTCTTGGGTAATTTTTAATTCTTTCTGCCTTCTTGAGAGTGTTTAACCTTCTCTTAAGATCAAATCATTTCACTGAGTATTCTCTGTAGAACTGGTTTCATGGACATAAGTTTCTTAAATTTCTTTTTATCATGAAAAGTATTTCTTTCACCTCCAGTTACAACTGCTAGTATACAACTGGGTATGGTTGTTTGGGCTAGAATTTGCATTCTTTCATGACTTGTAGGACTTGGGTCTAAGCCCTTTTGGCTTTCATCATCTCCATTGAAAAGTCAGCTGTTATTCTGATGGGCTTGTCTTTATATGTGACTTGAACTTTCTCCCAGCTTTATATTGTCTTTGCTCTGCATGTTTAGTGTTTTGACTATTATGATGTGGGGGGTTCCTTTTCTGTTTCTGTCTTGAATATTTTATGTTATTCATTCTTTCTGGTCTTTGTTATTTCACCTTTGACCTTCACATTGATGTATATTCAGGATCACTGATTTTTTTTGGCAGTGCTAGGTATCTTACTTGGGACAACTCACATTGCTAGGTGAGTGCTGTGCCTTTGAGCTATACTTAGGCCATGCCTATTCTCACTCGTTCTTTCTTCAACCTTGTCCATACTGCTGGTAAGTCCATGAAAGCATACTTCATTTCCGTTACTATCTTAGATTTCTGGTATTTCCTTTGGATCATTTCTTCAAGGTTTCACCTGCCTTCTAATATTATATATTGGATTTCATTTGTTGTTCTGTTTCTCCATTAGAACTGTTATCATCTTAATGCAAGTGTCCAAAATTCATGGTTTACAACTTCTGCCCTTTCTGAGTTGTTATCTAATGAATAATCTGTTGCTTTAGATTGTAGTTCTTATTGTTTTGCTTTTCTGGTTGAAATCCAGAAATGATGGTTGGATAAAGAAACTGAAGTAAATAGGTACATAATTTGAGGGTTCATGTTTATTTTTCCAGGGCTTAGTTTGCTTTTATTATAGTTTTCCAACTCTAAAATTTACTCTAGCACTTATGTATTGTGTTTAGAGTTCCTTACTATTTTTTTGTTTTGTTTTGTTTTGTTTAAGACAAGTTCTCCCAGTAGCCCCAGATGGCCTGGATATCACAAATATTCTCCTGCTTCTGCCCCCAGGTGCTGGGATTAAACTTGTCCACCAGCACATTTGGCCATTTTTTTCTTAAATAGGTTGTAGTTTCTCAATAAGAGCTGTTGTTCTTTCTTTTGTATTCCCTTCAGTATTGGCTAGTGTAGCACCTTTGGCTTCTGGATGTCTGTTCTGGTGAACTCTGAATCTCAGCATTTACCTTTACCTAGGCTTTGCAACAATAGTTTTTCCTACGACTTTAATTTTGTGTTCGTTGCAAAAAGAACTATTTCCCAACTTGATCAGCTTTTTTTCCTATTCTGAAAATGGGTGTGGTGACTTTCAAACTTTGTACATGTTGGACTGGAAATGGGAAACATTGGGTCAGTCTTTTTTAAATATTTTAACTTCACATTCCATCTCTATAAAATATAAAATATAGTATAATTTTCAAAAATAAAAATACCATAGATAGGATGCTTGTATGCAGCCAAATGCTTCTTAATTATAAAATCTAGTTGATTCTGTCACTAGTGATTTTCAGAAATGACCATGCCCATTTGTGACATTTGTTGCCCTTTTTCTACAGGCAGACCTCCAAGTGGACAAGGAGAGGCATAATTTCTTTGAGTCTTCTCTTGATTATGTCTATCAAATCCAGGAAGTTCAGGAGGCGAAGAAGTTCAATATTGTGGAGCCAGTAAGTTTTCTTGGTGAATATTCTAAAACTATTTTCTAAATGCCGAAGCCAATATGGAGAATATCAGTAATAAAACTCAAATCTCAAAGAATGTAAAGGATAGTCACCCCCAACTTCCGCATTTCCTGTCTGCTGCCCCAGGTTCCTGGCCTAGCTACAGTATTGCACCCACTGCATCCATAGTACCTGTGAGTTTGTTGGCTCCAGTGTTCCATTTCTGTCACACCACTCTCCTGGGCCTAGCTCATGTGATATAGTCTTCTCACTGGCTCAGCTTTATGAGTTCAACAAAACCCTGCCTTCCCTGAGAACATCTCTACACTCCCAGGTAGAACTGGGGTCTGCATCTTGGACATCAGCCAAGACAGACACACTCAAGTGTAAAATTGGCATGTTTTCTTGCTTACTACTGAATTAAAATCACCTCCTTCCCTCCAATAAAAAATCAACACTGACCTTTCTGCACATCAAATCAACTAGTAGCTACCCAGCATCCCCTGCCACTCCAAGACCATATGGAGTCTATCTTAGAACCTTAGGCTAGAAGTTGTTCCTATTGATAGCTAAAGTGAAAATATTCTTACATTCTATTTTCACATAAACACAGAGTGGCTCCCAAGATTGAACACCAAGTACCACTCAGCAGGACTACAACCTGAAATGTTGGGGTAACAGGAAACAAAGGTACAAACACCCACTCAACAAAGACCAGACACTACCTATCTATACCAAGAAACAACACCAGTGACATAATTCAAGATGCCTAGGTCTCATTGCATAAATATAAACAATCTGAATGAACAAGGCAATGTGTCTTTTCCTGAAATTAGCATTCCCATCATAAGTTTCCTGAGAAAGCCTATCTAGCTGATGCACAAGAAAATGATTTTCAAATAGAAGTTATAAATATGTACAAGGAACTCAAAATGAATAAAAGATTAAATGAAGACAGTGAAAAACAAACAGTATAATGAAATAACTAAAACAATTCAAGACATGAAATTAGAGTTTAATAAAGAAACCAAATCTTTGAAGAAAAGCCAAACTGAAATTAAACTTGAAATGAAAAACTCAGCAAGTCAGGAAAAACCTCAGAGGAAACAACCCAGGAATAGAACATGTAAGGCACCGGGAATACTGTAAAAATACCAAGCCTCTGAGCCATAGGTATAGAAGAAGAAGAAGCCCAGGTCAAAGTCACAGAAATATTTTCAACAAAATCATAGAAGAAAATTCCCCAAATTTCAGGAAAGATATACCTATCAAGGTATAAGAGGCATACAGAACACTAAAGAGATAAAACAAAACACTAAATGTGCACAACAGAGTGAAGATAGATATTGAAAGCTGCTTCCAAGAAAGATCAAGATACAAATAAAGGGAGACCTATCAGAAAAAATAGTGGATTTTTCTATGGAGACTTTGAAAGCTTGAAAGGACTATTTCCTAAAAGTAATGAAATAACAAAGATGCCAGCCCAGACCACTATATCCAACAAAGCTATCAGTTTTAAATAAGAGGAAAGGAAAAGTTTCAATGATAAAAAGAGATTTTAGAAACTTATGTTCACTATGCCAGCTCTACAGAAGATAATAGAATGAATGCTTATGCCTGAGGAGATGATTAAACATAGGCAAGAGGGCATAAGAACCAAATAAGGAATTCCAGGAAAGTTAACAAAAAGAAATTTAAGAAATATATACCACCACAACAAAATTATAGGAATTAATAAGCATCAGTTAACAATAACTCTTAATATCCATAGCCTCAATTCCTTCAATAAAAACACAGAGTAACAAATAGGATTAGAAAACAGGATCCATATGTTTGCTGTCTCCAAGATGCATTCCTCGCCATCAGTGATAGACACCATCTCAGATTAAAAAGGAAGGAAAAAGATATTCTAAGTAAAAGGAAAAAAGAAGCAAGCAGGAATAGATATTCTAATATCTGACAAAATAGACTTCAAACCTGTCAGAAGAGACTGGGAAGGGCGTTTCATACTGATTAATGAAAAATCCACCAATGGGATCTTATGATCCTAAACATATATGCACAATACCTATGAGCACCCAATTTCACAAAAGAAACACGATTAGATCTAAAACCACAGTAATAGTGGCTGACATTTATATACTACTTTCATCAGTAGACAAGTTATTAAGACAAAAACGAAATAGAGAAACCCTGGAGTCAGAGGATATCATAAGTCAAATGGATCTGACAGACATTTACAGAATATTACACCCAAACACTAATGAATACAATTTCTTCATTTCCACTAAAATCAGGAACAAAACAAGGATGTTCACTCTTTCTATTTTGGTTTAATGTCATGCTTGAAGTTTTAACCAGAGCAATAAGACAAGTGAAAGAGTTAAAGTGGATATACTTTGAAAATGAAGAAATCAGAGTAACCTTATTTGCAGATGATATGATTCTGTACATAGAAGACCCTAAAGACTCCACCAGAAAATGTTCTAATAAGCACATTCAGCACAGCAGCAGGATACAAAATTAACACACAGAAATTAATAGCCTTCCTTTATACCAACCAAGAACACAGTGAGAAAGAAACCAGGGAATCAGTCCCATTCATAGTAGCCTCATAAAATTAAAACATCTTGAACTAAGTCTAACTAACAAAATGAAAAACAATGTGTAATAAAAATTTTAAGACATTGATCGAAGAAATTTAAAGGGATACCAGAAGATGGAAAAATTCCCATGCTTATGATTCAGTAATATTGTGAAAATGGCCATCTTACCCAAGGAAATCTACAGATTCAATAAAATCCCCATTAAAATTCCAGTAAAGTTCTTCACAGAAATTGAAAAAAATAAGCAATCCTGAATAATATATGAAGAGGTCCAGGCATCACTATCCTTGATTTCAAATTATACTACAGAGATATAATAATAAAAGCAGCATGGTACTAGCGCAAAAACAGACATACTAATCAATGGAGTAGGGTTTTGAACCCAGATTGAATCCACACACAGTCTACTGATTTTTGACAAATGAACCAAAAATACTGATTGGAGAGAAGATAGAATGTTCATCAAGTGGCACTGGAAAAACTCGATAGCTACATGTAGAACAATGAAACCAGAATCCTATCTCTCCCTTTGCATCAAACTCAAGTTCAGATGAATTGAGGACCTCATCTTTAAACTTGATACCTTGAATTTGAAAGAGAAAATATTAGGAAATACAGTGAATACAGACTAGGCAAAAATCTTTACCAGCTATATCTGAAAAACAGTATCCAGAGTATAGAAATAACTTATATATCTAAGCATTAAAAATGTTGAAAAATGCTGGTGAGGATGTGGGGTAAGGGAAAATTGTATTTACTGCTGGTGGGAGTGCAAACTGGTGCAATCACTGGAAATCAGTGTGGAGTTTCCTCAAAAAACTAGAAATAGATCTACTATATGACCCAGCCATAGCACTCTTGGACATATTCACAAATGACTCTCTAGCCTTCTACAGAGATGACTGTTTATGAATTTTCATTGCTACTCTATTCACAATAGCAAGGAAATGAAAAAAGAGTAGGTGTCCATCAGCTGATAACCAGAAAGCAAAAGTATGGTATATTTACACAGTGGAGTATTTTTTGTTAAGAAAAATGAAATTAGAAATTCATAAGTAAATGAATGGAACTGGAGAAAAATCACCCTGAGTGAGGCGACCCAGACAGACAAACATTGTATGTTCTCTCTCAAAAATGGATTCTCCGCAGTTAAAGTACCCCCATTTTCCCCTTGAGATAGTTATTGAAAATCTCCCAACTAATAGGACCCCATGATCAGTTGTATATAATGCAGAATTCTACCAAACCTTCAAAGAATAACTAATGCTAGTACTCCTCCAATTATTTCATAAAATAGATAGTGAAGGAGCACTCACAAATACATTATATGAAGCCAATATTACTATAATACCAAACTAGATAAAGATGCAACTACTAAAGAAAATTATAGACCAATCTCTCTGATGAACAGAGATACAAAAATTCTCATTAAAATACTTGCAAACTAAATGCAAGAACACATCAAAACACACCATGATTAATTTGGCTTCATCCCAGTGATGCAAATAATGGTTCAACACATGAAAACCAGTAGATTTAATCCTCCACAGAAACAGACAAGACAGAAACCATATTATTATCTCATTAGATGCAGAAAAGACATTTGACATTATAAAACATACATTTATGATAAAAGTCATGGAGATTCTAGGGCTAGCACAACATAATATAGGCAGTATACTACAAACCCACAGCCAACATCATGCTAAATGTATGAAAATTGAAAACATTCTCATTAAAATCAGGAACAATACAATATAGTACTTGAAGCCTTAGCTGGGGCAGTAAGACAAATGAAGGTGATAGAGGGGCTACAAATAGGAAAGGAAGAGGTCAAAGTATCTTTATTTGCAGCTGATATGATTCTATACATAAAAACCCTGAAGACTCTATCAGAAACTCCTAGAGTTGATAAATACATTAAGTAATGTAGCAGTATATAAAATTGACACCCCCAAATCAGCAGTCTTCCTATACACCACCAACAAATATACTGAGAAAGAAATCTGGGAAATGATCTTGTTCATGATAGCCTCAAAATCAATAAAAATATCTTCAAATAAATCTAACAAAGGACTTTTACAATAGAAAACTTTAAGATATTGAAGAAAGAAATCAAAGATGATACCAGAGAGTGGAAAGACCTCCCATGCTCACTGACAAGAAAGATCAATATTGTGAAAATGACCATCCTATCAGAAGCAATCTACAAATTCAATGTAATACCCATTAAAATTCCAATAAAATTCTTCACAGAAACTGAAAAAAATCAAATTTCATATGAACACACACACGCACACACACAAACACAAAACAAAAAATGCCCCAAACCCAAGACAGCTAAAATAATCCTGAACAATAAAATAACTGCTGAGGACATTACTGTCCCTGATCTCAAATTTTACTATGTAGTTAAGAACAGTGTGGTACCAGCATAAAAACAAACACATTGTCCAGTTGAATAAAACTGAGGACCCAGATTTAAGTTCGTGCATTTACAGCCACCTGATATTTTTATAAAAGAGCCACAAATACACACTGAAGGAAAAACAGCATGTTCAACAAATGCTGCTGTTCAAATCAGGATGTAGAAGAATGAAACCGGACCTGTATCTCTCACCATGCACGAAAACACAACACCAAATGGATCAAGGACCTCAGAACAAGACTTGATACCCTGAATCAGATTGAGGAGAAAGCAAGGAATACATTGGAACTTATAGACACAGTAAAGGATTTTCTGAACAGGACTCCCATAGTGCAAACATTAAGTCCAACAATTAAAAAATGGGACCACATGAAACTTAAAAGCAATTGTACATCAAAGGACAGCATCAATCAAGTAAAGAGGCAGAATGGAAAAAGTATTTACCAGTTATAGCTCTGGCAGAGGGTTAGTATCTAGAATATACAAAGATCTCATAAACTAAACATCAAAAACCTCCAAATATCCCAGTTAATAAATGATGGGGCAAGTAGCTGAGCAGGGAGTTCCCTAAAGGTGAAACATAAATGATTGAGAAATACTTACAAAGACATTCAATATCTTTAGTCATCAGGGAAATGCAGATTAAGATTACTTTGAAATTTCATCTTACCTCACTCAGAATGGCTAGGATTCACAAAAAGCAAACAAAAACGGGGATGTAGACAAAAGGGAACTCTTATACACTGCTGGTGGCAGTGCACATGGTGTGACCACTGTGGAAATTAGGGTGGAGAGTCTTCAGAAAGCTCAAAATTGATCTACCCTATTATCCAGCCATACACTCTTGTGAAATGGCATACACGTGTAATCTTTGCACCTAGCAGGCTGAATCCGGGCAATTATGAATTTTGGGTCGGCTTGAGATACAAAGGTCTAGTCTTTCTCAAAACAAGTAAGTAAATAAATAAAAAGTACCCTAGTGGTTTAGGCAAAATATCATATTCACTTGTGTTGGTGTGATAATAGTAGAAACAATAAAGAATGACTGGTTTAAAAATATATTTAGGGACACGGTCATTCCTCTGGAGCCTGGTCAACCTACCCAGTGTCATATCCTTAAAGAAAATAGACTCTCCTTCTCACATTAGCTGTCAATTGCCAATAGTTCCTCAGCTAGAGTTGGGAGTTCTTGTACACCTTCCCTATTCATGGTAGAATTTTTTCTGGCTTGGATTTGGACAAGTCTTATGCATGCCATCACAAGCACTGAGTTCATATGTGCAAATGCCCTGTTATGTCCAGCAAGCAAAGTTTCCTTGTATTCATCTACTACCTCTTCTTCTTAGAATCTTTCTGTCCCCTTTCCTGCAATGATTCTTGAGTCTTGAGAAGAGAGCACTCTGAAGTATTACTCTCTACATGTTAAGCAGTTGTGGCTCTCTCTCTCTCTCTCTCTCTCTCCCTCCCTCCCTCCCTCCCTCCCTTCCAGAACAGCATTTGGGGAACAAAAAATTAGATCTGATAGGCCTTTAAAAATAATAGAGGACATAAAGTTAGAGATAAAGTTGGGGTGGAGATGGGGGAGGATGTATGGATATAATAAAAATAAACTATATGACATTCTCAATTAAATAAAGAAAAAGAAATACATTTTTTCAGGGCTGAGGATATAGCTCAGTATTAGAATTCTTGCTTAGCATGCACAAGGCCCATGTTTCTATATCAAGCACTTAAAAGTGATATTTTGGAGGCAAAACTAGAAATTTTTATGAATTGAAGTGAAGTACATGTGAAAGAGAAATCAGAGGTGATTCTTAATTTCTGATGTGAATGACTGATGGATGATAATTCTTTTCCTGAGATAAAGAATTTTGGGAAACAGGAATTATTATGAATATAAGTGTGAATGTATTACCCATATCTCCACTATATATAAGTCATAAATGTACATGCATGTGTAAATCTGTAGTTTTTATATATATTTAAGTGCATAGCTTGTTTATATCTGGTACATGCATGCAGATTTATATGCACTTATTTGGTTTCTGTAACAAATGGAGCAATTTCACTTTTACTATTTTCCCTTGCCAACACTAAACATTTATTTAAAATGTTTATTATTTTTTAGATGAAAAGTATTTTTACTCTTCATTTTGTTGCTCTTAGTTTACTTAGTTTTGCTACTATTAGTATTTGTTTTTTAATAGGTTTGAATTTTTAAAAATCAAATTCATTTTTTGGGAGGGTGCATGTGTGGAGGTTAGAGGGCAACTCTGTGAAGTCAGTTCTTTCCTTCTATCTTTATGTGGGTTCTGGGGATTGAACTCAGGTTTCCAGGCTTGCTTAGTAAGTACCTTTACCTGCTGGGGCACCTTGTCAGCCTTGAGTTGAATGTTTAGAACATTAAAAAGCATACTATTCATCATAAGTATGCCATCTGCAAAATGATCTACTGTTTGCCAGTAGAGAATATATAGTATCCCTTACCCAAATGTTTGGGATAGGAAGTGGTTTGAATTTTGGATTAAAAAAAATTGGAATATTTGCATATACATAATAGAATATCTTGGGAGTGTGTGCAAAGTTTAATTACAAAAGCCATTTGTATTTCATATATACCTCATATACATATCCTGAAAATAATTTTATACATTTTTTAATGTGCCTGCATTTTAGTCCCAGAAATGTCACATGAGGTCAGGTATAAAGGTTTCCAGTTGTGGCATTGTAGCTGTGCTTAGTTTTCAGATTTTCGATTCAGATTTTTGAATGAGAGATGTTCTGTATATCTAGGGAAAAGATAAGGTCCATTCCTGTAGTATCTAAATTCTGAATGGCTTTCTATGCACTCTCAAAAGGACCCACATAAATACATTATTTCCTTTCTGAAACTGCATATAGGTTAAACATTGAACCTAATATGAAAATGTTATGTGTATATCTGCTTCTGATTGTATGATTGCTCTTAACAGTGTATGGAGGAAACACGTTTCTTCCATGACTTCACGGTTCCTTTGTTTAATTAATAAGGAAATGCTGGTGATAAATTAATTTTTAAATATAATTTTTTGCCCATTTCTCTTAGGTCCTGGCTTTTCTTCATAGCCTCTTCATTTCCAACAACTTGACTGTGGAGCTTACCCAGGACTTCCTTCCATACAAACAGCAGCTCCAGCTCAGTTTACAGAATGTGAGTTGCATGTGGGTTTCTTTATCTGTCTTTCCAATCAGATTTCAGTCCCAGTGGTCTTAACTTGGGAATTACAGGTAATTGCATTGCAGCCTGTTTGTCAGAAGGAAGTCTTGTAGAGTACAAACATTTTAGTACACTGGAGTGTTCTTGTTCTTTGTGTTTCAGTGTTCCTTGTCTTTGAGGCTGTTTCTGTTCAAAACTATCCTGCCATGAACACCTTCATCTAGCCAGCATTTATTTTATTTTATTTTTAATATAAATAATATTTCATTGATTCTTTGAAAATTTCATACAATGTATTTTGATCATATTCAGATCCCCACTCTCCTCTTAGATCTACCCCAACTTATTATCCTCACGACTTTATGTCCTCTTATTATTTATTTTTATAAAAGGCCTATTGAGTCTAATTTGTGTTCCCCAAATGCTCTTGGGTGTGGGACCATCCCATGGTACCTGGTCAACCTACCCAACATCAAATCCTTAAAGAAAACTGACTCCTGCTCCCAGAAGCTATCAATTGCCAACAGTTCCTCAGCTGTTGTTGAGGCTTCTTGCCCACCTCCACACATCCGTGCTGGATATAGTGAGAATTGAGCTTGTGCAGGTCTTGTGCATGCTATCACAACTGCTGTGAATTCATAAGAGTAAATTCCCTACTCTCTGAACACTGGTTTCTTGTAGTTGTCTACCATGATTGGCTCTTACAATCTTTCTTCTCTCTTTTCTTCTCTCTTCTCTCTGTTTCTCATCCTTAGGAAGAGCAGATGTGATATAGATGTCTCATGTAGGGCCAAACACTACACAGTATATTATTTTCTGCACATTGACCAGTTTTGGGTCTTTGTGTTAATCACCATGTGCTGCAAGTATAAGTTCTTCTGGTGAGATTGAGATTAAAGCATCTATGGGTATAATAATAAGTCTTTAGGAGAAGGTGTGATACTTTGCTTATTTTGCATAATAATAGCAGCTTTCTAACATTCATAGTGCTATAAGGTGCTATGTTTGGTACCAGAAGGGAAATGTAGTCATCAATTTTGTCCAGCTCTGAACTCTTCAAGCTATAATAACCAATGGACTGACAAGATATGCCCATTGGTACAAAAGTGGCATGAATGTTATGGGAGTAATCAACCACTTTATGATTGGAGTTAAGACCCACTTCATAAGATGGAGCCTATACCTGGCGCTGTTGTCTGGGACAAGAACCTGTGGCTGGACAGGTCCCAGTTTGTAAGGAAGATAGTACTACTTCTAGCCAGGATTTCTTAACTGTTGGTCCTTTGCATGTCTCCCAGATTAGAATCCAGCTGTAGGCTTATTTAAGTATAGAACTTAAGCTAATTCCCTAAGACAGTTAAAACACACTGTGAGTTTTATTACTATGAACAACTTTATTTTCTTCCTTCTCTTATTACTTATTACTAAAGTTAAACAAATGAGTTTTAAAGGACTTGTCTATCTTCTTTTACATGCCCGTTCTTATATAGGAACATAAGCACAGTGCTTTTTAAAAATATTGGGACACACACACACACACACATGCGTGTGTGTGTGTGTGTGTCCTTGCATATATTCTTTTACTCATTTAATTTTTTAACCCACATCTGATGCCTATTTATGAAAATCATGAAAATATTTTCTGTGGAAAGCAGTGTGAAAGTATCTGGGTATACTATAATGAAGCATCAAGTTTTTTCTGTCCTGAAGGAACATATAGTTTCTTGGAGGAGAGACATAAACTCAGATATATCATAATCTCTTATGTGGCCACCAAGGGGGCAGCCAAAGGGACCTGAATGGATTATCATAGAACCTAAAAAAGACCAGGGGATTCTTGGCAGTTTCTTTACTTTTATTTTTCTCACTCTTATTTTTTTACCCTCACATGAGTGCCAAAAGCAGAGGCAACTCTGCTTTTACACTGTTACTCATTGGAACTATAACTGCATGTTTATAGAACAGTGAACCATAATAAACAGGCTAAAGTAGAACAATTTAGTAAAAATTAGTGAGTAGGATAACAGTATCACCATAGTATGCCTTCTTGGGAGATCAAAGTGTCTCCTGAGAAACTAGGGTGGTACTGGCATTCTAGAGATATCTCCCCAGCAAGTATCCTTGCATAAACTTTTTTTATGAGACACAAGGCTCTCTAGACATATGTGCTTAAGATTCAGCTTAATTTACCAAGCATAGTTTTAAAGCCATAGGAACACTATTTCACAGTCCCTTCACGCTTATGATAATTATTATAGTAGAGTCAAACCAGCATTTAAAAATATTTAATTTTAATTTTATGTTAATGAGTGTATTACCTGCATGTATTTAAATGCACTTGTGTCGTACAAAGCCTGGGGAGGTCAGAAAAGGGCGTTGGATTCCCTGGAACAGGAGTTATGGACTGTTATTAGCTGCCATTTGACTGCTGGGAACTGAACCCAGGTTCTGTGCAAGAACAGCCAGTGCTCTTAATTGCTGAGTCATCTCTCCAGCCCCATAAACCAACATTTTTAGAGAAACAGAAAATGGACCACTTGATTGTAGAATCAAACAAGCTATCACTAAGGTCTGGTGGCATTGAACTGGGCCTTGAACTATGAAACTATGGTTTTCATAGATGTTTTTTAATTTAAAAATTCTGATACATGCTTCCTTTCATGGATTGTTATTTATAGTTTTCCTATTTTTTTTCCTTTTTGCATTCATTTCTTCCTTTTGGGTCCTCTCCTTACCTAAATGTGAGAGTCCCTGTTTTCTGCTAATTTGCAAAATCCTCCTACCATCCAGTTAACCACTTGAGTCCTCTGCCATGTGTAATTTCACATATGTGAACTTACTATCAAACCTTTGCATGTGCACTCACTATTGACACATTGTCACTATTGTTGACAGTTGGGGGCAAACAGTAAGGCAGCAAACATCTTCTTCACTGACATCATGAATTTGCTGTGATAATATTATTTTTAGGACCCTTCTCCACAGCTCTCCTTATTGCAAAGTAAAGGTCAGTCTAATCTCAGAATGTTAAAGTTCTTTATTTAACATTCACTGACATCATGAATTTGCTGTGATAATATTATTTTTAGGACCCTTCTCCACAGCTCTCCTTATTGCAAAGTAAAGGTCAGTCTAATCTCAGAATGTTAAAGTTCTTTATTTACTGGGAATTTGTATTAATCTCATTGGGGAAAAAATCCTCTTAGCTGTGGCCTTTTGAGTATATTGGTATCTATATTTTTGTTTCCTTTCTAGTATATAGTACCATTAAACTCTAAAATTATTTCCTAGTCATTCTAGTCATCAGCATTTTTGCTGTTTTAGCATTTGCTGTGAGCAGAGAAATCACTGCAGTATTTCTGTGATCAATAAATAACTTATTCTTGATGATGGTAATGATGGTAATGATTATAATGATTTCTTGACAGACAAGAAATCATTTCTCCAGTACCCGAGAAGAGATGGAAGAACTTAAGAAAAGGATGAAAGAAGCTCCTCAGACGTGCAAACTTCCTGGACAGCCAACCATCGAAGGCTATCTCTATACACAAGAGAAATGTGTGTGGGCATGCAGGAATATCCGCTGGGTTCCAGGGATTCCAGGGGTTCCAGAGCTTGCTACTTCACCCTTCTGAATTCAGGAAATCCCTGTTGTTAATAATCCCAGCTAGCTACAACTCCTTGTTAGGCAGGGAGGGATTAGCAAAAATATAAAAGAAGGAAATCTGAGGTAAAAGTGATTTTATCAAATCTCTAGAGTAATTAGATCTAAATTGTCTCTGAAATTCAAAATGAGGAATATTAATTATGTACCAGTGAACTGGGGCAGAAAGGAGGTAGGGTACAAATGCTTGACTGGATAGGACTTAACATATATGACAGAATGAAAGAATTCCAGTGGGGGTGCTGGGGAGCACACATGGGGAGTCTAAATTTGATTAAGTAAGATCCATTATATGAAATTCACAAAATTCAAGAAAATATATATACATTATTTAAAAAGAAGGTAGGGGAAAGGAGGCAGAAAAATATTTATTATACCTACTATGTTCAGTACTTCGAAAAACTTGAATTATTTAATCTTCCACCTAATACTCATTTTACACTTGACACCACTGGCACTCAGACCAGATGTAAGATTAAGTTCTGCTGTGTGCTATTCCAGAACCAGTGCTCTTACCACTATGTCCCACTCCATCTGGCATCATCAGATCCTGTGTAGTGTAAGGTGGTTAGCAGCATCCATGTCTTCTCCTTGCTTTAAGTGAGTAGCACTCTCCACATATGACAATATAGTCTGAAACAAAGCTGAATTGCCCCTACCTGAGAATCTCTGCTATATGCTGTATGATGATTCTGTGCCTCAGTTTTCCAATTTGTCAAATGAGTGTCACATTGCTATTCAATTGAATGAACACTCAGTGAAATATCATTTATGCCAAGCACTGTGCAGTGCAGCTGAGGCTACAAAAAGATGATTCCCACAGTTTTTGTTCTCAAAATATCCAGTCTGATGGAGGAGATAAGAAAGTATATTAATGAAGTATGTTGAGCACTCTGGGGCATATATCGAAGGACTTTTGTGAGGAAGTGATACTTGACCTAGAACTTAAATGTGGATTGGGATTGTGACAAGTGGGCAATGGGATGGGGGAGTAAGTGAATTCCAGATGTGTGCTCCTGTATGAGTAAAGGCACAGGAGTATGGGAGAGCATCCTTTATACCTAGGTCCAGGTTTGCCAAAGACAGCCCTATTGTCTGTTTGTAATTTTTTCTTAAATATATGTTGAGTTGGCACTATAAACTATATGGTCACTTATGTGATCTTTGGGGACTGAAAATAATCCAGTGACACAGGAACACAAAGGTGAGAATATCCAAGGACGAAGCCAGAAAAGTCAGTTTTGATCACATTGTAAAGGACTTGGGAGGTAAACTAAAGTGTTTGGCGAGAGTGGGAAAGCCATGTGTAGTTTGCAATAAGGGGGATGGTATAATTAGCTATTTTAAGTAATGTTCTAGTGAAATAGTGAAGAATGGGCTGGGTAGGAGTGAATCCAGGATGGAGAAATGAGAGAAGTTTGTTGAAATGATTAATGGGAAAAAAAGCAAATTTCAATGTTGTTTCAAAAAATGTCATAAACATTCAGAAAATAAGATATTGATAAGTTCTGTAATTAGTTCATTACTAAAAAGATAAAAGAGGAAGCTGCCAACATAGACGTGTGTAGGGAATAGAAAGGACACAACCCATTGACAGTCAAATGGGAGGTTTAGCAAAGAGGAACCTGACAGGAGTTTCCAGCTTCTGGGATGCCTAGGTGTCTCCAGTCACGGGGACCATGACAGGGAAAGTGGATTTGAAGTGAACCATGAACTGTTATGAAAGCAGTTGATGAAGGTTAGCATCTCACTGAGTACAGTGGAGAGGTGACTAGGTAAGGCTGGAGCTCAGGACTTGAAGTGCAGTTTGTCTGCGAAAAATAAGGAATAGGCTTGTGGGGTCTCCTCCTTGGCGTATATAGGAGGTCTTGGGCTCATCTCTAACTCTGAACAGGAAAAAAAAACCAGTAAGTAGCTTCTGTTTTAGGGAGGTGAAGAATTCTGCTAACTCACTTTTGCCCGTCTCTGTAGGGGCTTTGGGGATATCCTGGGTAAAATATTACTGCCGGTATGAGAAAGAGACCAAGACACTCAGCATGACGCCCATGGAGCAGAAGCCAGGTGCTAAGCAGGTAGGTTCTTATGAGTACTACTTTTCGGAGCTGCATCTACATGGTTGCATCTCAGAAAAGAATAAACGTTGACTCTATCAAATAATCAACTCTGCTTCTGTCATGGAAAGCCATGATCTTATGTGCTCTTTGGCCTAAGTTTGCTTGGACCTGAGCCAAGATGAGGCTTATTGTTGCTTTTCTTTTGATTTTTGAGAAAGGTCCTTTCTCTGTGATCCAGGCTACCTTGAACTCACTCACTATGAAGCTCAGGCTTGCCTTGAACTCACAGCAAGTCTCCTGCCTCAGTGTCCTGAGTGATGGGATAGCAGTTGTATGCTACCATACTCAGTTCTTTCCATTGGACCACATGAAGATGCCTTTAATTTTCACCCTGTTTGTTATTACACCTTGGGATTAATTTTACAAAGAAAATAGTAAAAATTGTGAGTAATTATTTTAAGTAGTGACTTTTGAAAGTATTAACTTCCAAAATCCCTTTGTTGAACATGTATACTTGTTGCCTTAAGTGAGAACTGCCTTTACCCACCCACGTTCAAATATCTTGAAGCTGTCTGTGCCTCTTCCTCTGTTCTTCAAGCCTTCTTTTAGCCTCTGAATGTCAAGGTAAGTTTAAGATACTGCGAGTGTAGTTTATTCATCTGCAAGATCCTGATCTTTCCATGCATTCCCATGCATGGACATTTCTAAGGGTAAATAGTGATCGCCACACCGTTCATATTCTGAAAGTACTTCAATGTGTGTCTTACCTCCTTTCATTGTTCTCATACATGCTCTGATGTGTACCTTTTAAGCATTTACAAACAGTTGGAAGCTTTGAAATTAGTACATTAAGATCTAATTTAGGTAGGCAGGAACTTGGTATAAAATTGTACCAGTTTCTATTTGTAGTGACTTCTGTAGATAACCACTCTTGTGATATATAGTAATTACAGAGAATTGAGATTTGGCTGGACTGTTGAAAACTTGGTCTTTAACCATAGGATCTGCCATTGTACCTTGTGGGTTAAAGACAGGGTATATAACTCTAGAAAAATGTGTCAAATAGGCTTCAATAAATTCATCTTAGTCTACAGCACAGAATTTAGCCCCAGTCAGTCAGTCTGAACTCATCTGTTGTTCTGCCTGGCAAGTGCTTATGAACAATACTGGCTACAGTGTTTTGCTTTTCTTTTTATCTTTTTAGAGAATTGGTGAGGGTGAACTGTTGAGGCAGGGTTTCACGTAGCCCAGGTTGTCTTCGAACTTCCTATGTTATTAAAGATGACCTTGGGCTTTTGATCCTCCTGCCTCCATGTCCTGAGTCCTAGGATTACAAGTATGTGTCCCCCATGCCTGGTTCATGCAGTGCTGGGCATGAAACCCCGGGCTTTGTGCATGCTACTTACAACTGAGCTATTTTCTTGGCCTCTATTTCTTTTGTTTATTCTACATGAATTACTTTCCAGATTCTACACATTAACTTTCTTCTTGTAAATAGTAATATCTCTTGGGCCTTTTCCTTCTTGTCTCAAAGAACATTTTGCCAAGGACAAAATGATCAGTCACCACTTTCTTGCACTCCTAACCATATGAGAGCAAGTCTTCACTTAGTTTTCCTTTCCTTCTTCCCATTTCGTTGAGTGGCTGCTTGGAAAACTGCAATCATGTCAGCCTAAGCAATTTTAATGTGGAATCCCTTACAGAGGGGAAGAGGAATTTGGTTCCCCGTTTTCAAAGTACTGATTGGGTAGAAGTAGTTATTTGAATTTCCTCAAATTGTATTTGGAAATAATTTCGTCTTTTCAGTCCTCTGATTCAGTTCCTAATAGTAGTTCATGATTCTGAAATGTAAATAATACAAATAAGTGATGCTATAATAATTAATAATAGTAGCACTATAAAAACTACGTTTTCCCAAATGCCAGCATTGGGCACTGAGCTAGACCATGTTCCACTATGTGCCTTATTTGTTCTCCCTGAAGCACTGTGGAATAGATGTCATGAACTCAATTTGGAGACAGAGAAATTGGCTCTCTTCCTTACTGTGACAGTTACCAGTGTCCCCTAGTAGCTCAAACTGTAAGCTCTCATTTGTGCTATAATGATCAGTTTGCTACTAACCTCAGGTTTCTTCATCTTTCTCTTTAGAAATTACAGTAAAGAGAAAGTACTGGATTTGAGTCTAATAAATTGGGTTTATGGGACCAGTAAGATGGCTCACCAGGTAAGGGAATTTGCTGCCAAGTCTGAGAGTCTGAGTTCAAACTCTGGAACCCACATGGTAGAAGGAAAGAATCAACTATGCTAAGTTTTCCTCTGACTGCCGTAGCTGTTGCTGTAGCACATGTGCTACTCTCCCACACAAAATAAAGTAGAAATAAATGAAGAACTGGCTTTAAATCCTTGTTCCATGATCTACTTGCTTTTTAATCTTGAGTAAATTATTTAATTTTACTCAGGCCCAGCTTCCTTCTCAGAAAAGTTTAAGGGATGATGTTTGACCTTGTATACTTATTGAGAACTACTTACTTGGGACTAGAGATATAAAGATGAGTAAGACACCAGACTTGAGGATTTCTTAGTCAAACAAGGGAATCAGACATGAAAGCAGGATGTTTTCATAAAAGGTACAAAGTATACAGTAGATAATATGTGGGATTGAGGGAAAAGTTGTAGTGTGTTTTACAGAACAAGTAGCAGTCTACTCAGACCAAGCACACTGTGTTACTCAGGTGGAGAGAACAGTATATGAAAACTCATGGAATCATTAAAGAGCACGGTTTGTGTCTGAAATATTTTGCATCAGTGGGACACATACATTTAGTGATGCCTGGAGATGGGGTCGGAATGGTGGGTGGGGCTGCTGTACTGATGATGTCTTGGGGGTCCCTGTGCTTGGGGCCAGCCAGAGGAGACCAAAGGGTCTCCACTGAAAAGGGGTGATTAAGCGTGGAATCAAAACACACAGATTCCAGGGGGCTGAGTGAAAAACAGGCAGTGGCAATCCCCTGAAAGCTCATTTATTCAAGGAAGTGCAAGGAGTCTTATAGGTCTGGTTAGCCAATGGCCTTATGGGGTGGGATCCTGACTGCAGCCAATAGTAGTCTGTCCCCAGGTAGATCATCTCGGTACAGGTTCTTTCCAGGTGCTGGGCAGAAGCTGGTCTCACGACTAGCCAGAGCGGAGCACCACGCCCATGGGAGCCATTTCTCTATTCCTCATAGCAGGTGACCTGGCTAAGGCCCATCCTGTATTGTGCCCTACAATGATGCTGAGTGGGGAAAAGGTGACACATGCCTCTTTCTTTCACCTTGAAAGACATCCTAAGTGTTGAGATATGAAAGGCATCCTGAAGATTAATACAGGGTTGAGTTTTTATAGCAGAATAGCAAAAGAATTGGCCCAGAGGCTGAATGTGAAATGAGAGAGAATCACCAGGTAGTTAGCAAATCAATATCAAGAGCTAGGCTTATTTATATATTTACGTTAATCATTTTATTTTACTCTTTTAAATCTTGAGACAGAATCTCACTGTGTAATCTAGACTGATCTCAGGCTTGTTATCTTTTTGACTCAGGTTCCAAGTGTTGGAATTACAGGTGTGCATATAGCCCCATTCTTGAACTGGGTTTAAATCTTGGCTGATCATCTGTTTACTTTTTTTCCTCATTCAGCTTGTTTTAATGGGTCTTAAACTTCTGTGAAAGATTTTTGATCAAGTTGTTTCCCTTAAGAAGTCCTGATTTTAAAAACTAATAACTTAAAACTGCCATACACACAAAAAATGGTCCACCAAACATTTTCCTTTCCTTTTGGAGGTTTTAAGATGCTTGGTTATCCTTAACCAATCTTTTACTATTACGCTTAAATGGCCAATTGAGACAGATAGTTCTAAGACTGTTCTTCCACCATTGATTAAGACTGGGGTGGCAGGTATTAGCAATAATAATTCATTTAGCTTTCTGAGCTTTCTTGGCAGACTTGGTGACCTTGCCAGCTCCAGTAGGCTTTGATGACATCTACAGAAACTGTCTGCTTCATGTCACAAACAGCAAAACAGCCCAGAAGAGAATAATCAAAGAAGGTCTCAACATATATGGGTTGCCTGGATCCATATCAACAATAACTGCATCACCAGATTTCAAGAATTTAGGGTCAGCTGCCAGCTTCTTACCAGAATGGTGATCAATCTTTTCTTTAAGCTCAGTGAACCTACAAGCTATGTGAGCTTTGTGACAATCCAGCACATGGGCATAGCCAGCACTAAGTTGGACTGGATGGTTCAGGATAATCACTTGAGCAGTGAAGCCAGATGCTTCTATTGGTGGGTCGTTTTTTCTGTCACCAGTAACATACTACATTGAACATCTTTGACAGCTCTGATCTTTACATTGAAGCCTATCTTGTCCCCAGGAACAGCTTCACTCAAAGCCTTATGGTGCATTTCAACAGACTTTACTTGTGACATTAACTAGAGCAAGGGTAACTACCATGCCAGGTTTGAGAACACCAGTCTCCCCTCTGCCCAGAGGGACAGTACCAATACCACCAATTTTGTAGACGTCCTGGAGGGGCAGTCACAGAGGCTTGTCAGTTGGATGAGTTGGTGGGAGGATTTAGTCCAAAGCTTCCAGCAGTGTGGTTCCACTGGCACTGCCATCTTTACCAGTGACTTTCCATCCCTTGAACCTAGGCATATTAGCACTTGGCTCCAGCATGTTGTCACCATTCCAACTTGGAATTGGCTCAGATGCTACTGTGTCAGGGTTGTAGCCAATTTTCTTAATGTAGGTACTGATTTCCTTAGTTTCCTCATATCTCTTCTGGCTGTAAGGTGGCTTGGTGTAATCCATTTTGTTGACATCAACAATTAGCTGTTTTACACCCAGTGTGTAAGCGAGAAGGGCATGCTCACAGGTCTACCCATTCTTGGAGATACCAGCTTCAAATTCACCATCACCAGCAGCAACAATCAGGGCAGCACAGTTAGCCTTACATGTACCTGTAATCATATTTTTGATAAAGTCTCTCTGTGTCCCGGGGCATCAAAGATAGTAACATATTTGCTGGTCTCAAATTTCCACAGGACGATGTCAGTAGTGATACCACACTCACACTCAGTTTTAAGTTTGTCCAAGATCCAGGCATTCTTGAATGAGCTTTTTCCCATCTCAGCAGCCTCCTTCTCAAATTTTTAATGGTTTGTATGTTGGTCCCACCACATCTTTGGATCATATGACAAGTAGTGGTGGACTTGCTCAAATCTATGTGTGCAATGACAATGACATTGATGTGAGTCTTTTCCTTTCCACTTTTGACTTCAAGTTAGTAGAGCTTTTCACAACACCTGTGTTTTGATGGCAAACTCATTGTGAAAAGCCTGTTTACTTTTGACATTGTGTGAACTGGCTTTTGGCAATGGTGAATATCGAATTAGATATTATGGTACCTAGCTACAGATGAGCAGTGTTTCTGAATTTGAACTAATAGGTCAATAGTGCTATTGTTATTAAATAAATTATGAAGTTAAGACTCAGAAGGGAAATTGATTTGCCGTTGTATGACATAGCTACTAAATGGGGTAACTAAGACAACAGATTTAAGCTTCTTAGTTTAGTGCTACTTGAACTTTACCAACTTAAGTGACATTAAGCCATTTTACCTCTATGAGATTCACGTGTATTTAAGGGCTATAGTGAGGAAAGTTGGTTTAAAAGTATTACAGCTAGCCGGGCATGGAGGTGCATGTCTTTCATTTCGGCACTCAGGAAGCAAAGACAGGTGGATCTGTGGCCTGGCCTACATAGTGAGTTCCAGATCAGATGGAGCTAAAGGGAGACTTTGTCTGAAAAAAAGATAGTCATATATTAACAACTAATAAGAGCACCTTGCATAATATGTGGTTCACTGTAAATGTTAAATAAACATTATATCTCTTTCTGGTGCTACACTATCTCTGTTTAGATAATGTGGGAGAGGGAATCCATGGAGGAACAGCTACTTTTTCTGAGACCACTGTGGGTTATGGTGGATTTATTTCCCACAGGACTATGATGAGACATAGTATCCTACATGAATCAAATATCAAATGGCACTTTTACAGGTACACAAATTTGCTTATTTCTCCCAATCTTGCCCTATTTTTGGAGTGACTGCTTTTTGTGATTTTTGTTGTCCTCAAGAGTCTGAAGGTATAGTACACTAGTGTTTGCCTTTTTACCTTTCTTGCCTTTATCTGTCATTTTAATGAAAAGCTAGCCTGGAACTCACTATGTAGGCCACTGTGGCCTCAAACATACCATGATCCTCCTGCCCTTGCCTCCCAAGTACTGGAATTAGAGGCATTCACAGCCACACCTATTTGGAAGTTTCTGTGTTCCACTTCTCTCAGACATTGTAAGGATGGTTTCAGATAGCCACTTACCCAGGTGCAGCCTCCCTACCCAGGGACCTCATGAAAATTTTATTATGTATACTTAATGCCATTCAGGCAATCCATTTCTTCTGCACAGCCTTAGCTGCGTATTGAGCTTCCTATCAAATCCGTCGTGCTTTGAAATGGTACTAAGCTATTCTGGGCATATTGTCCTGGTCTTCGTCATTGATGCTTGGAGCAGGGAGAAGCCATCTGTCATCTTACCGCAAGTACTGTTTGAAGGAACAAGGTTCCAAGGGAACCTGAGGATACTGCATGAGACAGAAAAAACTTCTTTGAGTTAAAATAATCGGCTGTTATTATTTCTCTCCTATCAGGGACCCTTGGACTTAACTTTGAAGTACTGTGTGAGAAGGAAGACAGAGTCTATTGACAAGAGGTTCTGTTTTGATATAGAAACTAATGAAAGGTAAGCTGTGACACTGAATTGACAGAGTTCTCAGGTGGCAGATTCTGAGCCTGGGTGGGGTTTTTATTTTACTCTTCTGTTCTTTGTTGAATGAGAAATGAGCGAGCTTATGTAGGTCAGCATTGTCCTGGCCAGTCTGCCCTTCACAGGGGTCCCTGTTAGACTTGGTCCAAAGTTGTTTTTTCCTATACACAGTTCAGTCACCTTTGTCTCACTTGCTCTGGACAAAATAAGTCTCTCCTAGGATTTATTTTGCTGTCATATATAAAGTTTTTTTTTCCTTCCACAGTGTTGCAAAACTGACTGCCTAACCATTAACCATGGTTTTCTTTGCTAAGAATCTGTTAGTATAACATAAAAGAACAAATGGATTGACAAAAGTTTTTTAGGAAGACAGATATAAATGTATTTTTGGGGAGGTCTTTCCTTCACTTGCTATATAATGATGCAAGCTTTTCCTACTTTGAAAATGTTTATGTGAACTCAAATACTTTTTATTAAGCAAAATATTAGAGCTGTTGCTTGCAAATTCGGGGCTTCGTTTCACTGTTTTGCTCCAGTGTCTTCTTTTCCTCTTCCTGAAATTGAAAAGTTTAATTGGAGGAGAAGCTGACCTTTATGCTTTAAAATTAAAATCATTTAGCATTATTTTGGAGAAAGGCAAACTTTCTGATTGAAAGGTTGATGCAGTAGTCAGTGAAAAAGTATTCTTTCCTATGTTATTTTAATCTATTATTTCCATATATCAGGCACTGAGTGATAAAGTGTAGTAAAGTGATCAGGTTGCTAGAAAAGAACATAAAGGATAAATTATAATATAGGACAAGTCGTTAGCAACTAGGATCAAAAGGATTAGATAGACTAAGAGAGTAGGACATTTTTCCTGTCTAAGAATATGTAACTATTAGCCTATTCCCTCCATTTAAAATTGGGATATTATTATTGGACCCCCATAATTTTGGTTTGTGGATTTATGTGACTTCTTTGTTAAACATGGATGATTCCAATCAAAAGCATTGTGATAATAAACATTGTTACCAATAACCATGTGATTAATTTTTCTGATCGTATTAGGCCCTGTAGGAAGGGGAAAATGACCATGGGCTCTGACTTCTTTATATGAACCTTTAGTCTCTGGTTCTGCAGCTACAAGGTGCTTAAAAGTCATTAAAAATTCCACATCTTATTCCTATCTTAGAGTAAATTTGCCAGCTACTTGCAAATACTATCTCCAACTCAAAGCATTTGCAAAGAGTGTCTCTGAGGTGGGAGACTGGGATTACTTTATTTTTACATTTCTTGTAGAATGTGCTATGCTTGGATCATGGTAGGTAGTAAATTTGGTGGATTTTATTTTTTGCATTTTTTCTTCTTCAGAGTTTTAAGGAATTTTGAGACTAGAATCCAGAAGCTAAAGTTATAATATGTCTGTGATTTTACTTACTGTATTTTGTGCACTTTAAAAACCATTGTGTGGGCCGGGCGTGGTGGCACACACCTTTAATCCCAGCACTTGGGAGGAGGAGGCAGGCAGATCTCTGTTAGTTCAAGGTGAGCCTGGTATACATAGTGAGTTACAGGGCAGCTGGGGCTATAGGGAAACCTGCTCTCATAACAAAACAATAAAACAACCAACCAACCAAACATACAAAAAACGCCAAAAACCAAAACCAAAACAAAACAAAAAATAATTGTGTTATTGGGGCTGTAGAGATGGCTCAGTGGCTAAAAGCACTGGCTGTTCTCTCAGGACACTGGAGTTAGATTCCCAGCATCCACATGGTGGCTAACAATCATCCTAACTCCACTTCCAGGGGATCTGATGCCCTCTTCTGACATCCGTGGGCATCGTACAGCACAGATGCACTTACATACATGCAGGCAATACATTCGTACACATAAAATAAATTCCTGCTCAACCATAGTCGAATAAAATGCTTAGGCAGAGCTGAAACCCTGCTTTGTAGGACCCTACAGCCATTTCCTTTGCTATTTTATTGCATTGTCAATTCATTATCATAAGAAGAGCAAGATGCTGCAGAATACAGCAGTCAGTAGATTAATGACCAGGTGCCAACACACCTGCCTGTGTGTGGTACATTGTGACTTATGTGACAGCTCCTTTAACTAGCTAGCCCATTTGATCTAAGGAAAAGTCAACCTTCTGAGCAGGCATCACACCCTTGTACACATGCTCTCTGGAGTGACTAGCAAAGGTCTCTTAATCCCTTCTTCTTCTATTTTAGGAAGAGAGAGTAACATTTAAAAAATTAATGTTCCTACTTGTATCTGATATCATAGGCTCAAATCACACTGAGTTTGAAGAGTCTTGATAATAGCAGCAAGTGTTGTCACTTGCCCAGTACCTCCTGCATGCCAGGCCCTCTTCTCAGCCCTTTAAGTGTATAATTTCTTTTAGTCTTCACTATAGTTCATAGAGTAAGGGTTCCTATTACCTTTCACATTCACAAAGTAAGACAAAGGAGCAGAGAAAGTTAACCAAGTTAAGTTACACAGGTACCAAATGGTAGAGCCAGAATTAAAGTCCAGGTGCTTGAATCTCTAAGGAAGACTACCTTCTTAGTCACTACACTCTACCGAGTGGGTTCCATATATTCTCTGTTGGCTCCAGGTGTGCCCAGTGGGACTTCAGTGATGGCAAGCAATTTGTCTAGTCATAAAGATACTCAGTGGTGGAGCCTGGTCTAGAACTTAAGTTCTGTTCTCATTCTCTTATCCTGTCCTTAATATAGTCTTTCATTCACTTTGACTCTCTGTAGCTCTAAAGGGTCCAAATTCTTCTTAAAGAATCACTTAATTATTCTTCCAGCTTACCTATGAGTTGAAAAGAGGACCAACAACTAGGGAAGCTGAGTTCCATGAGGGTCTTCATATCTGCCCGCAGTGGTTGCTTTTTATAGCTATTGTTCATTTCTTTCTCACCTTCCTTTTAGCTTTGAGATTCAGCTAGATGACCATCACTACACTAATTACTAGACTTTCAGTCACAAGATCTATTCCAAAGGACAGGGGTTCCTTAGAGAAAAATAATTTTGAAATAATTCAGTTTCTAAATCTGGCTTTCAGTTCATTTTCTCTTAAAGGTCATTTGGCTTGCTGGGGAACGGATATTTTAATGAAGCAAGCAAGTATAACAGAATTCCCTTCATTTTCATCACTGGAATATACTTCCCAGAGTGTAGGTTTCAGCACCCCTATAGATAAAGAAGAAGAGGTCCAGAGAGGCCTATTGGTAACCCACTACCTCTGAATTCTCTTATCATTGCACTTACTTTCTGCAGTTTTGAGACAGATGTTATGGAAGTGAGGGGCAAGGTTCTCATAATGAGGAGGCTAGCCAAAAAATGCAGCGAGAGTCCTTGCCTGCGGGAGTATGGTCAGCTTTAAACTTTCAGTTTGGTTGTGGACATCTAAAAAAGTTATGATGAGTATATTAATCTAGGTATCTCTGGGTATAGGCAGTGTCTTAGTCTATCTGTGTTACTATAATACCTGAGATTGGGTAATATGTAAGCAATAGAAATTTATTTCTTATATTTTCTAGAGGTTGGAAGTCCAAGATCAAGATGCTGGCAGGTTTGGAGTTGGTTAATCTCTCCTTCCAAGATAGTGCCTTGTTTCTTCCTCCTCCAAAAAGAACAGATTTCTTATTCTTTGGAAGAGGGATAGAAAGGGATGAACCCACTCCTTCAAATGTTTTCATAAAGGTGCCATGTGGTTTAGTCAGCTCCAGAAGACTTTACTTCTTAATACTGTCACATTGGTGACTTCATTTCAATACATGAATTTTTTGGCAGCATGGAGTAGGGGCGATTTTTAGACTTAGCAAGTAGCCTATAAATAGATTGAATAAAATTTCGTCTGAATCCTTTTGATGAAGACAAGAGGCCTTGCAGAACAGTGATTAAGAATATGACTGCTGAGCTATATTGTATACATGCATGCAAATATTTAAATAAAACCCATTATTCTATACAATGAAAATCCACTACTTAAAATTATTTCCAATAGACTAAAGAAAAGAACATGGGTATTGGAGTAGGCTTCTGGAAGTAAATCCAACCCTACCATTTCTGGTGCACTACTTTGTGTAAACTTTAAATATTTCCTCTGTCACTTCTGCTGTGCTACCTTGTGTCAACTTTCTGTGCATATCTTCTCTTTGTGTGAAATTGGGGTGATGACTGTGGTGCCTACTTCATAGGCTTCCTGGATAGAAGAATGAGTGAGTACTTGTAAAAACACTTAGAGCAAAAATTTATATGTAGTCAACATTTAATAAATATGAGCTGCTGGTATTACTCCTTAGACTACTTGTCAGTCTGTATGTTGACTGATTTCTTGACAGCTAGAAATGCTTCTTGGACATCCTAGGTGGTAGAAGGAACAAAGCCATTTTCCTGGCAGGTGAATGCACCTGTGATATACATGCTCTCCCTTGACTTACAGACCAATTGACTGGACTCCAAGAGAAGGTGACATATTGTACTCGTTTGGCTGCGATACAGCAGGACTATTTTAGGTGTGCTTTCTTATGAGATGTCTTACGTTCCTCATTCATTGTCTGATCTGGGCATGCAACCCACAGAATACTCTGTTTCCAAGATTTCCCAAAGTTTCTGTTGTCCAAATTGCCCATTATTGTTCAGAATAAAAGAGTTTAAAATGGTAAAAACATGTAGGACTTCTGTCTCAATGTATTCAGTGAGACCTCTCCTAGGGAAAAGAGGACCCTTGATCACAAGATGCTTTTCTCTCAGGTGAACTTTATGATTAAGCTTGTTGTTGCTTTTTTCCTATCAGGCCAGGAACCATCACTCTGCAGGCCCTTTCAGAAGCCAATAGAAGGCTATGGATGGAAGCCATGGATGGGAAGGAGCCTGTAAGTTACCTCAGACTCTGGGGAAATCTCAGCAGTGTAGGTCAGTGTATGTGTGCCCTCTAGTGGTGCCAGTGCGGAAATGGTCATCGATTCTGCAGTTCCTAAATGTTAGAACTGGAAGGAATTGTCACTTCCACAACTCTTGTTTAATACAAACTGAGTTCTAGAGAAGATGAAAGACTTGTCTAGTATTTGTCTTGTCTAGGCTTACTTCCACAGAAGCCATAAAAACTCCTTGCTCCAGTGTTAGACTATGTATGTAGCTATGTCCACAAATTCTTTAAAAATGAAAATTAATCATTTATCATATTATAAATTGATGTGTTCATATAGAGGGATGGAACATAATCACCATGGGTATAAATCTCTATTTAGCTTAAATTTAAAATGATCTTATGTCTCTTAAGCTTCTAGCTCAGCTTGTTCTCTGTCAGATTTCAGCTGGGGGAGGAGATAGACTTGCTGTGATACTCCATTTAGATGACCATTAGGCAAGTAGACAGGTGATCCCTTAAAATGCGATTATCCCAGCTCTAGAGACAAGTCTAAGCATCTAGGAATCATTGGAAACCATTGCTCTTTGGAGTCTTTGTAGTAGGTTTTGTTTAGTGGCATATGAAATAATATGAGCTTTATGGTTTTGAAACTGCAAATATCTCATTTTGGTCCTGGTTCTGCTCTTAAATGGTTATGACTTTAGTAACCTATTTTATTTGTCCCCCAGTTTTCTTCTTAGTGAAATGGCTTTAATACTTTCTGCTGTACATACCTCCCAGAATGCTTTGAAGAATCAAGAAAAAGCTGTCCTGTGAACACTGAAGTGCTGTATTAGCTTTGAGTGATCTCCCCTGGTCTGAAGGACACCCACAAAGCTAATGGGATGCAGCAATATTTGAATAAACCTTACCTCCTTGTTCTCTTTGAGGAAAAATCTAGCCTGTAGAGGAAGTGCATTCTAGGTTTTTCTTTCTTTGTGTTCTCAGAGCTTTGGAGAATAAAGAATAATAATCAGGGCCAATAAGATGGCTCTTCAGGAAAAGGACCTTCCACCAAGACTGATGGCATGAGTTCAGTCAGGGACCCAAACTGGAAGCAGATAAGCAAACAGTGCAAGCTGTCCTCTGTCCTTCACACGTGCTGCAGCATGCACCTCTTTCTTACACACACACACACACACACACACACACACACACACACACAATATAAAAATAAAAGAGTAATTAACAGGTCTCAGACTGTGTTCGTAGTAGCTAGGTGTGTTGTTACCTTGCCACATAAAGTTGTACCTGTATAAATAGCCTGAATCTTAATTTTTAAGTATAGGTCTGAACTGAGAAGGCATCTGTTCCTCCAGATAGTCCTCAGAACTGTGCTGCTGAGTCAGTCCTCACCCACACTGTTATTCAAAACTGTTTCTCCAGCACCAATTTGGGGGAGCTACAATCTTGTATCTACCCTTCTCTTCCCAGACAATCTTGCCCTTTCATCTCTAGGGCCTAAAACATTTGATACACATGGTTTCAAGCATTGTTCTCAATTGTCATTGTTTTTCCTGAGGATGGGCTGCCTTTCAGTGGTTTGATTTGTTAATTCTCAAGCATACCCATGTTCATTCACTATCTTGGGTGGAGCAGCAAACTCAGTTTGTGTGGAATCAAGGTCTGGTGCCCAGGTTACAAGAGCGCATGCCTCAGTGAGTTTGTTTGCTGTAGTTTTTTTTGTCTATAAGGTTAATTAAAAGTCACTAGTCCAGATCCCATCCATTTTATGTCATTCATACAGCTAGGCAGGTAGCAGAAATGGGGTGAGGCTCACTTCTTAGAGCCCTGATGCCTGACCCTTCAATATCTGTGATGTTTCTCAAGGAGGATGCTAGGAGGCAATCTTCCTATTCCTTCTCCCATACTTGGTCTTCTTTTAGTTTTTTAAAGATCATAAGATATACTTGACACTTTATGTTAACATATAGGTTTGCTGCATATGGAGCCTCACCAACTTGATTGTGGCTGACTTCACAAAGCTTATTTATAAGCGACAGCAAATGCTGCTCCATGCAACTATGCCTGCAACGGAAATATTCATGGGTATATACACATATGCAGGAATTCTTTTTTTTAGAAAGGAAAGGCTATTAAATCATACTCTAACATCAGTCAAGCATGATAGGGCTTATTTCCTGAGACAAAAGTCTCCATTCTGGTCTTTTACATAGTTATTAGAGTACACATTTCGAGATGACTCTGTATAATACACCAGTCTCGTTCAGATGGACTCTTGCCTTTCCAAAGAGAAATATCCATTAACTATTTTACAAGTAATGTCAGTTACCCTGTATCCTTGGAAAACCACTTCCTTAATGCCCCAAGTTTTACCTCAGTGAATGTCTGAAGTGAGTTGGCCACAACTTCAGCTACGTAAACTATTTGAAATCCAGTAAAGTTTTCATGGACTATGTGTTCTAGGGACCTGGCAAAAGATGACCCTGTTTAGCTTACTTTATTGTTATAGCACTGGAGTCTCTACTGGTTTTCATTAAACAGAGTTTAATACTCTTTTCCTCACTTATTTGTAGTGAATCTCAATAACCAAGGCCTTTTCTATTTCTCTTCCTTTGTAGATCTACCACAGCCCTATAACAAAACAGGAAGAAAGTAAGTAATTCCAACTTCTACTGTACTGACATTATAAACTCAAATTTATATTAATGATAGCAAATGTTATTACTGATGATGTGTGTTAGTCATACAAGTCTGTATGTGAATGCCTCTGTATAAAAGTAAATACAGCCCTGTTTTAATTGTATATTGATTGAACATATACTTCATTGCTGCTTATGGTGTGAATGGTAGTGATGGTACAGAGAAGTCTATTTTCTCCTTCTTGTTCTAGAAAGATGATAGAAATTGTGTGCAATTCCACAATAACATTTCATATTTGATATTGCTCATGTTTAGGGAAGATGTAATATAATAGGGCTAAATAGTAGCATTTTGTCTTATTAGAGTTAAGACTCTAAACCTTCCCTGAGCAAGGACTCTTTCAATCTAAAAGTGATTAGGAATGAGCACCTTCAACCCCAGTTCTTTTACTGAAGTTCCTTAGTGTGACCATTGACTTTGGGTAGGAATTGTTTATTACAGTATGAGCTAACTATGATTTCCTTTCCTTAAAACAGTGGAGCTGAATGAAGTGGGGTTCAAGTTTGTTAGGAAGTGCATTAACATTATTGAGACCAAAGGTAAGATCTGAACTATCATCTTGACATTGTTTTGAGTCTGGCCACTCTGATTTTATCCTTTGCGAACTTTCTCTAACACGAGAATGGTAGTATCTATTGGTCAGGACCCATCTTCAAGATGACAACTTTTTGTAAACCTTGTATACTGGTCACAATTTATAAAATAACAGCAAATTCAAAACCAGTTACCACTATACAATTCATTATCCAAACATATATAAGTAATTTGTGTCTATCACTTTTGGAGAGAACACCCCTTCAAATGATTTATAATGCAATTTAGTGTATCTGGTGCAATGGTCTCATCCTAAATGATCAAGAATTTAGCTTCTACCACGGTATTCTTTTAATATAAATTTAATTTTAATATCGATTGAAAACTTGATGGGGCCAAAGCTAAACTCAGGTACATGTGGAACCAACATGCTTCTCCACTGACCACATGTCCTTGCTTCTTTCTGAGAGTATTTAGAATGCAGGTGCCTGTAGTATATGAGTCCTCCATCTTTCTTCTTTGAAATGCTGCTCAGCCTTTCTGAGGATCGAAAATGGCATTTTGCTTCACATTTGCCATACTCCAACCCTCTCCTCCTTTATACCACTGCCTGTGGCAACTAGAGTGTTGACATTTTTCTATCTATCTTTTAAATGCCAGCTCCTTTCCAACATGGCAGATTCTCAGTTACCTTCTGCCAGCCATTGAAGCCCATGTGTTGATTTATTATAGAATGTGTTCTCTTCTGTTCAGATTTCTTGGGGGATTGGTGCAGTCACATGGAATTTTAGGTTATTGTAGATATGGAATTTGAATTTTAGGACTGTTCTTATTTCACAGGAGAGGGCCAGAGGACTTGAAGAGAGAAAGAAGGCTCTTACTTGTGTGTGAACTAACACCAGTGTACCAGAACTTCCTTTCTGTGCCCTGGGGAAGATGAAAGATTTAACTGTGCTAACAAAGATGACCTGATTTTTTTTCCTTAGGGATCAAGACAGAAGGGTTGTACCGCACTGTGGGCAGCAACATTCAGGTTCAGAAGCTGCTGAATGCTTTTTTTGGTAACAATTTTGCATTCTTATTGGAAGTATTTATGAGACATGAATGTGAAAAAAGAGAAAAAAGACATTGTTCAAGAAAATTGCAGGACATTTTAAATTTAAATTGTGCTATTGTTCTGTTGACCATGCAGTTCTCAAACTTCTGGGCTCAAGCAATTCCTGCCTTAGCCTCCCAAGCAGCATATGTTCAGCCTCTATAATATTTTTCTGAGGTGAAACAGACACCTATTTTGTCCACTTTGAGTAAGAGACCATCTTGCAATTCAGAAATACCTGTTTTCTCTTTCCTTTCATCCTATTTGTTCCTCACACCTTTCGAAATCCAGCGTCTGCCCCCACATCTCTACTGGCGTTGCTCTGGCCCTGATTATGTGTGTACATGTTCGATCTAGTTTCTGCCTTACTTGATCTCCTGGTTGATCTGGGAACTTTCCCTTTAGTTGACTTCCATGATCCAATACTCTTCTCATTCTTCTACCATCTTGTGCTTCTCTACTGACAGTGACTCTTACTAGATATTTTCCATCTTCCTGTCTTTAAAGTTTGTCTAGGTATTTCCCAGAGTTCTATCTTGGTATCTCTTTTCTGAGGTACCTTTTATACTGAGTGATGCTTCTCTTGGATATTGGTTACATTTGCCTTTTAGCCTAATTATCTTTATTGAATATTGCCTATCATGACTTATTAAGTGTCTTATTTTTATTGACTAAAAAAGAATTCAGGTTTTTTTTTTTTTTGCAGTTACCACTTAATATAAGTGGTATTTTTTACCACTTACCACTTAAGTTTATTAGGCCAGACATATAGTATCCTTTCCTGGCTTGTTTAGACCTGCTAGTAAGATTTAACTGCTCTTGTCTTTTCATTCTTCCTGATTAGAACACAAATATTGGATGAGGTGGTGGCTCTGTGGATAAAGTACTTGCCATGAAAACATGTGAACCTGAGTTTAGATTCCCAGTTCAAAGAGTCTGTGTGTGTGTGTGTGTGTGTGTGTGTGTGTGTAAAATTACTATGTATAAACTCTGTATCTCTGTAAAATTTGTGTGCTTGTTCATGTATTGGTGTGTTGGGCCTCACCATCCATCTCATTTGATGCAGCTCTCTTCTACACTGCTACATGCAGCCAGGCTTCTTGGCCCACAATCTTTCAAGAGGCCCAACACACCAAACACGCAAGATTGTTCTCTGACCTCCACATGCAGACCATGGCGTGCATGGACCTACACTCATGCACACATGAACAAGCACAGAAGTACAGACATATGGAGTTCATACATACCCATTTTACACACACACACACACACACACACACACACACACACAGAGTCTTTGAATGAAAAATAGCCAGCATTTACTTGTGAATTCACAAGACCCCTGTGAATTCTTGGCATTGTTCAGTTTAAAGTTCCCTGACAAATTTGCGCAGCCCACGGAGTTTCACCTTAAATTTTTTCAGGTTTTGCATTCAGCAGCTGACACAAGAGGATCTTTAGACAGGCTTTTGCCATAGCTTTCTTTACATAGCTCCTTCTTCGGTACTGTGCCCTGGATATTCTTCGTTGTTGTAGTGATTATGGATGGGACCCAAGGCCTTATACATGTGTCCTATCAAAAAGGACAACTGCAGTCAATGCACTGGAATGTCTAGCTATATCAACTCCTCAGAAGTTTATTTTTGTCTTTTCAGTTGAGCAAGACTTCAGCTGGAGTTCTCTTTCGTTCTGCTAGCATCAAGAAAATGTTTTTAGATAACAAACTCTGGCGACTATACGGTTTATCTTGCTGTATCCCTTTGGTTAGTCATAGCCCTGTGCTGTTAATAACTGCAAACAGTTGCTTTATATAGATTGTCCTATTTTCTAATTGTTATGGCAAGACAGAAAATCTGGTGCCAGTTGCTCCACCATGTCTGATAGTGGAAACCCATTTATGTGGCTGACACCAGCACCTGTGTGCTCACATCTCAGAATCTCCATTCCAGACAGCATCTCTTAAGTTCTAAGCTAATGCATCTGCTACCCACTACTCTTGGGCTTCTCAAACTTATTTTGGTTCTAGCACACATGAGGTGGATGTCTGTGTAGCATATTGCCATCATCATGTCTATTTAACACTCTAGGAATGACTGAGTCAGTGAGCTGAGCTGTAAAACTCAGATAATCTCTGCATTGCCTAGGCTTTCTATCTAGATGTTTACAGGTACCTACATTTGCCATAACTAAAATTAACCTCATTAGTTTTTTCTCTGTAAGCCTGATCTTAATTTTGTGAGTGATGGTGAGGTATCTGGTAAGCTTATTTTTTATGAAGTGTCAGAGAACAAATTTTGTATGGAAAGATACAGTTTGGATACAGTACACAGTTTTCATCTATTCTGCAATACCTAGCTTTCCCCCCATAACCCCATAGTCTTGCAGACAACCCCACTGACATTTGTGGAGGCTGCAGTGTCTGGCAGTGGCAGATGTGATTTTGCATTATGGATTGCATCATTTGCACAGTCATATCAGTTTTCTTTAATAACCTTATATTCTTGACTTTAAATATCCAAGTTAACTTATTCCAGGGCAATTTACCATGCATCATGTTAGCTAAAGGACAGTTTTTCATATGTGAAAATGCTGACCACAAAGCACAGGATACTGAGTCTCTGAAAAGCTATTGAACTTAGATCAGAAGTTCAGATTTCTGCTTTTCAGTACCAATACATTCTTTTGCATTTTTGCATAACAAGTTAAAGGAAAATGCTGTGCGAGGTACCCTACTGATGTTTTTAAATAAGGGCTTTATTATAATAGGACAGAAATGGTCCTCTCAAATTTCATCCAATATTGTAGATTGTTTCACATATCAAAACAGTGGCAGGGTTGACACATCTTCTCTAATATCAGTTCCAAATATCAGTTCTCACAGGAAAATTTGAGATATTCTTTAGGAAGTTCTGGCTATAAACATTTACACATATACAAAACAATGTCAATTAACTTATTTATATTTAAAACTGGTAACCTCAGATCCTTGCCTCAAATCAAACAAATTCCAGCTCTACTGATGATCATCATTCCTTTCTTCTTTCAGTAAGTATTTGAATGCATACCAAGAGTCAGCATCTCTATTGGGACTGTGTATTAACTAGGAAACGTATGACCAGCATTTCCCACATTTGCAGGTCTTTCTTCCCACAGGAACACTGTCAGCTATGAACACAGTGTCTAAGTTTGATCTTCTTCCTTCTGAATTGCTTTCCTGTTAAGTCTTCTGAAATCTCTCAGATTTGTTTCTTTTCTCATACCACTAGAGGGCTTGTTGCCTTGGCTGCACATGAATGCATCATGATTTACCCAGGAGAAAGAATATTCCTCATCTTTCTTTACATGCATATAAATTTTCCCTCTTCTCTTTCTTTGTGTTTCATGCTCTATGCCAATCAAAAGACCACTTTAATTATTATTACTTCTTGTGGTGTTAGGGGTTAAACCTACGATTGTATGTATGATAGGCAAATACTTCACCAATGAGCTATATCTTCTGCCATTTCTAATTATTTTTCTTAACACTGATAGCTCACTGATTTCTTTCTCTGTGACTTGTACACTAACATATAACTGTGAGCTTTTGCTCTATTGCCTACTAAAGCTGTTCCTTCTACACCTGTAAGAAAATCAGTTGTTTGGGCAAATAACATATAACACAGGCTGCAAAGTCAAAGAGGAAACATTCATAAGTTGTTTGGTCAATTCTTTGAATTCCTTGTCTGCCTCGGGATTTTACAAGTTTCCCAATCACATACAGATTTTTTGCTGCCTGTGAGAGGCAGAAACTTTTCTCATGCTGGATCCATTGTGAGCCACCTTTGTGAGAAGCTAATCTGGTCTTCTCAGGGGTAATTTGATACTTTATCTAAGAATTCTGCTTCTGCTTCCTTTACCCAATTAATCTTACTAATGAGAGGTTCGCCATTCTCATTTAATCTTGACAAACATGCTGTTCTAGTAATTGTAATGCTTTTATATTGGCTGGGGCAGAAGAGTGAGATGGGGCATAAAAAACAGAGAGACTAAATCTATCTTCAGGGACTTTCATGGAGTTGAGCCTAGCTGGGAAATCATAGGCAGGAGAGAGTTGTATCCACATTCCCTTACCATGCAAGAGGTCTGCTGATCTAACTAGAAGAACATTTGTCATAGTGAATGAAAAACAACTCATTGCTAAGATTGTACTTATGCTATTTTTAACTTCATATTTAGATATTTAGATTTCTTATTTCCATATTATTCTATTAAAGAAAATATATTTCCTTTTAAGAAGTCAAGCAGAAAATCTACTACAATCATATATACAGACAAATAGAATATGAATGTATACTTAGGAATGATAGTAGACAGTTTTCTATTTCTGACTGAATGTGTATCATTTAACATTAAAGAGAAAATATTGCATTAAACCCACATATCTAGGTAAATAGATAATAAATATTTTAAACAAAGCATCTTTGAATGATATGAGCTCTTTGTTTAAAAGAAAAATACAAAGTTTCCTAGTAAAAACAGCAAAACATGTCACACACCACATCAAAAAATAGAACTTGAACTCTGTGTTAATCTGAGAGACTCTAATGTATTGAGATCTTTAATTTTAATACATATCAAAAACATATACTTCTAAAGCCAAATTCCTGCATATGTACTTGCATATATACTTTTATTATTAAGTGAATGTATTATATATCCAATAAGTTAATCATAACCATATGTATGGCCTTCCAATACATTGATTATTCTTGGATCCTTCTTAGTTTGAATTAGTACTATCAGAAGTTGAAGTAATTTATTTAAAGAATATGCAAACATGGTAGTGCCTGCCTGTAATCCCAGCCCTTGGGAAGCTGAGGCAGAAGGATACTATTTTGAGGTCAGCCATGGCTGCTGTATAGTGTGATCATGTCTTAAATCAAAAATAGAAGAAAACAAAACAAAATAAATCTTTAATGTTGCTCTTTAAAAAATATTCCCATTTTAAAATTGACTTTAAAAATTAGAAATAAAGTTTGTAGGTAAAGCATTTATTTCTTTTCTATTGTTTTCTCAAGTTCTGAACAAGTGATAGCAAATTTATGTTTGGTTCTCAGCTGATAAATATTGCTCTTTCCTAGCATTTGTGTATTTTTGTATGTGTTTGTGTGTGTGTGTGTGTGTGTGTGTGTGTGTGTGTGTATGCCTTTAGAGTCTGATTTGTGTCCTCAAAGTTCTTTCAGTGTGGGTCCATCCATGGGGCCCATCAAGAGTCACGTCCCTGTAAGACACTGTCTCTCCCCCTCCCAGCAACCATCAATTACCAAAAATTCTTTAGGTTGGCTTGGGATTTTTTTGCCTACGTCTCCATATCTATGCTGACATTTTGTCTGATTTGATCTTGCATAGGACTCATGCATGTTGTCACCATTGCTGTGAGTTCCTATGAGTAAATGATCAGCTGTCTGGAAGACTCTTGTTTTCTTGTAGCCATCCACCTCCTCTGGCTCTTGCAGTCTTTCTGCCTCCTCTTCCCCAATGACTTCTGAGCCTTGGGAGTCAGAGGCTTGAAATAGGTGTCCTATTCAGGGATAAACACTCGGTGGCTTTTTGATTTCTACATATTGGCCAATTGTGGGTTTCTGTGTTAATCACCATCTCCTGCATAAGAAAAAAAATCTCTGGTGAGAGTTAAGAGATTCATTCCTCCTAAGTGTAGAGGTTGTATCGAAGATGTGCAATTTAAGGTTAAGCATCTCAAAAACACTTATGGTCTGCATTTGACCAGTTCTGAAACTCTGTGATAGTCTCCAACTGTTGTAAAAAGAAGTTTTTTGATGATGGCTGAAAGATAACTTGTCTATAAATATGAGGATGCATATTTAGAATAAAGCAAGAAATTACATGGGTCTATGATGTGTGGCAAAAGTGGGCTTTTTCTATGACCTCTTCAACCAAGTGTGTTTGACTACGTTTACAGCACCACACATAAGTTCCCTCCCATTGGGCAGGCGTTAATTCCAATTAGACACCTGTTGATTACCCCCCCCTGCCATATAAAAGTGCCACTCTGCACCTGGACTTTATGGAAGAGGCTTCCAGGTCAGGGTCAGTTCCAGCTCCAGTGCTCTGAGTCCTATATGTAAAGTGTGGCCTGTCTTCTGCAATAAGGTCTTAAGTTCTGAAAGGCAATTAAGGTCTGTGACAATAGCCTGTCCTATTTTGGGAGTCTGTTGGACTACACTGACCAACAACTCAAAGGAAGGTTCCTCCTTCTTGGCACTGTGATTTTTGTTATATAACTTTCAGCTATACACATGCACTCATATTTATTGCATGTGTATTTTTCAGTAGGACTTTGAACAAATACATTCCTCTCTGATTTTTCATATCAACTAAGCATTATTTATCTTTCCTCTCACTCCCCTGTATAACTGTCCCTACTCCTTGCCCAGTTAAAGTCATCCCCTTTCCAACTTACCCCTTAGTAACACCTATCTCCTACTATCCCCATCTCATGCTCCTTCTTCCCCTTCTTCCCATGTTTCATTTCCATTTTCCCTGCAATATCAGTGTTGTAAGTGGCCAGTGCATGGTCACAGATGGTGGCACTATTAGTAATGATATTAAGGCCTTTCACAGATGCTTAAATTTATTAACAACACTTCATAACACATGACAAGTTACGTATCATCAGTTCATGATCACCAAACCCAGAGAGTCTATAGGGTATCAGAGGAAAACAGACTGACATGTTCATGAGCAAAGCTCGTGCTGAAGTTCCAAGATGCTGGGCCAGCGGATCCAGAGGAAGGTACAGAGGTTCCAAATGTCCTGAAGATCTTTGAGAGTGACTGACAGGCACGTCTTCCTGCCAGGTCGTCATGTGCAGACTCAGCTAAGGTTTTGGACAATCAACCATCTCCACAGTTAGAGCTACACAGTAGCCTTCAAGGCCCCTTAATGTCGATGGGTAAAATCTGCTGAGGTCTTGCTGCCGTGGTCCACTGGCAGTCTCTTTTTATGTCAGTTTAGACAGCATTGGCACCACTGATCACATATTTTAAGTGCCCACAGCTTAGCAGCTTAGGGTTCACTCATTAGCATAACTTCAAAACAACTTTTTCTGAGCCACTTTATGGTTGGATCCTTAGCATAAGAAATCAACATACATCAAGAGATAAACAAGTACAGACCAACTTTTATTTTCAACATGGCATTAGTCATGCTCCTTACAATCAGGAAGGATGGTAGTTTTTATATCAGAGGCATTTTAACTTACAAAGTAAATTTGGTTTTTGACTTATGAATGTGGCAACACCAGTACCCCATCTGATCCCTGTGGCTGGGTTTCTGATCTGGGGACAGGCTGTTAACTATGTCACCATGAATAAGGACCCAGAAAGTTGTATTAGTTTCCTATTATTTGTATACCAAATTACTGCAAATAGTGGTTTTAAAATAATACAAATTTATCTTCCCATTAAGCAGGTCAGAAGTCTAAAATCGGCCTTATGGAGCTACAATTGAGATGTAAGCAGTCCTGTATCCCCTCTGGAGAGGAAACTTTATTCCTTACCTTTTGCAGGTTCTGTATTGTGCCCACTTTTATGGGTCTTTATCTTGTTCTGGAAGCATCAGGCTAATTTTCAAGCACTATTTCTCTGATTCTCCCTCTTCTGCATTCCTCTCTCACATTAAATGGTGTATATGATTACACTGAGCCTTGCAAGATTATCAGAGAAAATTGTATCTCAAGGTCACCTGGTAATATGCTGTGATGTTCCTATGGCAACATTATAATCACCTGAACAAATAGCCTAACTCTTTTTTAATGTATATTTTTATTGAATTTTTGTGCATTTCATACAAAACGTCTTAATCGTCTTTATACCTTTTCCCTCCCCCACTGGAAACCTCCTTTAGCCCCCCCACTGGGTTTCATGCATTCTGTCATATATGTTAAGGCCTATCGAGTCAAATTAGTTTACCCAGATGTCCCTCAGTGCAAATTCATCCACTGGCATCTAGTCAACCTATGTAGAGTCTCTTCCTTAAAGAAGATTAACTCTTCCTTTCCTAGCAGTAATCAACTTCCAATAGTTCTTCAGCTTAAGGTTGGGGGCCTGCTGCCCATTTCTCCAGTTCTATACTGTTTTTTTTCCAATTGAGTTTGCATAGGTCTTTTGCATGCTTACACCATTTCTGTAAGCTCATATGAGCAAAGTCCCACGAGCCCGTAAGACTCTGTTTCCTGATGGATATGCACCTCCTCCTCTGGCTCTTAGACTCTTTCTGCTCCCTCTTTCACAATGTGCCCTGGGTAGGTGAAATTTAATATAGCAGTCCTGTCCAGGGAACTACACTCTGCAGACTTGTATTATCTACGCTTTGGCCATTTATGGCCTTTTATGTTCATTGGCCCCTGTTGCATGAGGAAACTTCATTGATGAGAGTTAAGAGATGCATTAGTATGCTCTCTACCCCTTGTTTTACTATGTTCCATGAGCCCTAGGTGTAGAGGTTCCATTGTAGATGTGTCACATAGGGTTGGGCATCTCACAGACACTTATTCTCTGTGTGTGACCAGTTGAACTCTGTAATAGTTTCTGTCTGTGCTATTGTGGGAGTCTCTTAGACAACCCTGACCAATAACTCGAAGGGAGGTTTCTCCTGTCTCACACTGTTTCTTGTTATGTAGTCTTCAGCTATACATACACACTGTACAGATATTGTATGTATAATTTTTCAGTAGGATTTTGAACTAATATATCTCCCTCTGATTTTTCACATGAGTTAAGCATTATTTATCTCTACTCTCTCTCCCTGTCTAACCCTCCCTCCTCCCTCTCCAGTTAAAGTACCCTCATTTTCCCCATTTCATCCTTCAACAAATAGCCTAACTCTTAGATTTAGTTTTAAGAGCAGCCTGAATGCAGAAGACATGCATTCCCCTAGAGATCTCTTACACTTGTAACTGTGTCCTGAGTCCCACCCCACCCATAATTTTATTCAAAATGACTTCTCTGCTCCAGTTGGGAAAGTACAAGCTTGATTCCACCCAACAGATCATCCAGCCTTTTTACTCCTAGTTCTAGAATATCTCATTCATTCAAGATTGTGCATCCTTTCCAGTATCCACTGTGTTCAGTGGAGATGGGGGTGCTGTCATGATATGTAAATTCTCAAGTATACTTGCATTCATTCATTCATTCATTCATTAATTCATTATCCTTTTGAATGGAATACCAAATTGTGGTTCTTTAGGTAGTGAGATCAGGAGACACAAGAACACATGGTTTTGCTGGACTTAAGTCATTAGTCCAGATTATGTCCATTTCTAAAAGTCATCCCCACAATATAACATACATGCTCTAAGCATTAGTTATCTTAGTTTTTTGTCAGCTATGGTATTATTACTCTGTTTTCAGCAGACCCTTTCTACTTAATTTATTGACTTCACTCCTGTGTCCTCTTTTATAACAATTAACCATATCTTTTACTATCCTAATGTTCTAATAATACTCTATCCTCAGACCAGTTTCTTTATACAACCTAATAATCTATCTGATATGGATCAAGACCTATAGCAACCAATGGACCCTCTTGGTTTTTGTTGATAATGTTTGAGTCCCAGGTGAACTATGCTTGAACACATCTTATTATTATTTCTGAGTTCGTTATGCACCAGGCACTGAGACAGGAGGTAGGGATATTGTATGAATAAAAGGCAGAAAAAAAATCACTGCTCCTCAGTGAGCTCCGAATCTTATCAGCAGTTATGTTTTACGGATAGTAGTGTTTCCTCTCAAACTAGGAACTTTTTGATCTACACTGGTGAAAACTGGGTTATTAAACCATATAGGTGAACTGTCCATAGTGGTGTATGCTTTTAATCCAAGTATTTTAGAGACTAAGGCAGCAGGATTGCAAGGTCTAGGCCAGCCTGTGCTATATATTGAGTTCCAGGCTAGCTAGGGCTACACTGTAAGGCCTTGTTTCAAAAACCAAGAACAGCAGCAACAAAAGAAAAGAAAAGAAATGATTATATAGGCAATTAGAGAAAATAAATTAATGTCTCCTTCATCAATAACAATATCCTGTTTGTTGAATAGTTATCTTTCACAGTACTGTTATGAAGCATATAAAGAGAAGATATTAACTTTGAGATAAGGTAAAACTCCATGTTTTCCTGATGTACACTCATGATGGTTAATATTGATTGTGAATTTGATAGGATCTAGAATTACCTAGGCACATCTGTGAAAGTTTTTCAGGATTGGGCCAATTCAGGTGGAAAGACCCACCCAAATAGCAGATGGTACTGTGTTGTGGACTTGGTTACTGGATTGCATGAAAAAAGAAAGTGCTCTGAGTGCTAGCATTCATTTATTTCTCTGCTTCCTGACTGTGGATACAATATGACTAGCCACCTCGGTTTCCTGGAGCATGACTTCCCCATCATGATAAACTGTATCCTCAAATTCTGAGCCCAAATAAACCCTTCCTTCCTTAAGTTGTTTTTGCCAGAGTATTTTGTCACAGCAACATGAGAAGAAAGAGTTGCATATAACATCTTCTCTGTTTGAATACCATTGGTTCTCCTTTTCTTTTGGGCCCTATTGTTTATCTTCTGCTTTGATGTAAGAAACCCTTTCTATGTTTCCTTAGTGTCATTTTACTGCTCACTTCATCCCATTCTCTGATTTTTTACTATGTATACTGCATTCCTACTATATGGTAGACGCTAGTCTTTATGGCTTCTGTGTATCTTGCTTCACCTTTATTTGTTCTGTCTTCTTATGCTTTACATATATCTTTGCTGCTTGTTTTGACCGTCATTTCACTTCCAGAAAATCCCCTCCCATTGCAGCTCTTCCAGATACAGGTAGCTTGTCAAGGTGATAAGAAATACAAGGTCACTCTTCTCTAGATCACTATGCTGTCATCTGAAAAGGTGTGTTTATAGAATTCCCAAGTAGTAAAGATATGCTCTCATATTTCTCTGTATTCTTTTACTAGTTTCCTGGATCCCTAGGAAAGAATGAATCTTTAAATTAATTAACTAATTGTGTTAGTCAGGATTCTCTAGAATCAGTAGAATGAATATATATTAAAAGGGACTTTTTAAATTGACTTACATGATTCAGTGTGAGTTGTCCAACAGTGGTTGTCTTCATACTGGAAAGTCTGAGAACCCAGCAGATTTTTGGTCTATGAGGCTGGATGCTTCAGCAGTCCTGATCTACACTGAAGGCCTGGAGAATTCCTGGAGAGCTACTGGCTTTCAGTTCATATTGGAGGCTGAAGAAAATGAAGTTTGGTGTCAGTGGAAAAAAAACGACAGTGGCAGCAACATGGTAGATGAACTCAGCAGCAAAACACAGTCAGGCAGCCAGAAAGTACAAAGTCCCTCCGATCTGGCCTGCAACTGGAGGTACCATCCACATGCAGGATGAATTTTCCTAATTGAGTTAATGTAATCAAGAAAATTCCTCACAGATATCCCCAGAAGCTTGCCAAGTTGACAACAAAGATTAATCACCACACTAAGGATATTCCCAAAGTCACAAAGCATACAACTCAGTCCTGAAGACAGCAGCATCTAGTTGTATTCCATATTCATATATGTCCTGTATATTCTGAATAGCAGTATAAGTAATTCATTGCCAGCTACCTTTAACAAAGCTCCACAGATTTTCAAGTTAAAGCAAAGCAAAAATTAGAGACCAACAGAATTTATTGATTAAAATTTTTCAACGATGGGGCTGGAGAGATGACTTAGCAATTAAGAGCTATGGCTACTCTTGTAGAGGATCCAGGTTGAAATCCCTGCACTCACATGGTGGCCCATAGTTCCATTTCCCGGAGATCCAATGCCCTCTTCTGACCCCTGTGGGCATTGCATGACACAGGTGCACATACATGCAAGCAATGTACTTATACATATAAAATTAAATGAAAGTTCTCAATGAGCCCTACCATAGTATAATTGCACATTCTAAACTGGTTTCATGGGTTGATCAATCTGTACTCCCATTCACAATTTTACATTCTATAGGATGTCTATTAATAAAATACTATAGAGTACTGTAAAGGGAATAAATTGAGATTTGAAGCATGAAGCCCACAAATAACGGGATAGATTTAGCAATTAGGATTTATTTTTAAGGTTTTCTTTTGAGACGAGGTCAGGCTGGCCTTAAACTCAGTATGTAGCCCAGACTGACTCTGAACTCACTATGTTACCTAAACTAGTCTCAGATCTGCCATCTTCCTGCTTCAGCCTATTGAGTGTGACATTACAGATGTATAACACCATGAATGACTAACAATAGGAATTAAAGTACAGCAATAAATGTTTTACTAGTATGTTTTTGCACTAGATCTTTATGAATATCTTTATGTGATGCTAAGGATGTAAGACCTACGTTCTTTTGCATACTAGGTAAGTGGTATACCACTGAGCTATACCCCTAAATCCATTGAAAGCATTGCTTGTTGTACTTACCACATATTATTGAAATTATGTTTGGATGTGTGTCTCATCCAAGAGAATTTTTTTCTCTAAAACAATAACTGTCTGTTATATGGTTGTACTTGATACTACTGTACAAATTTCCTCCCACATACTATCACAAAATATAGTTGCTGTGTATCTCTATGCATTGCATTGGCACCATCCAGCTTCACAAACTCACAAGGGAATAGCAGGTCTTAGGAGGCAAATCAGCAGTATTATCTATTACACAAAAAGCAAAAAGTTTTCAAAATCCCTAAATCCCAGGCAGAAGAGATTGCTCACTTAATGTATATGGATCAGACTAGACAAATGTAAACTATTCCCTTCCCTGTCGGAGGGCATTTCCTTTGTTCTTTTTGTTGCCTTGCTGTTCCCCTCAGTGCTGTTCCTTTGCTTGCCAGATGCATGTGTTTTCCAGTGCATGTTAGCTATTCTTACCTAGTTAGGTCAGGGCTCATTCTTCTTCAGGTATCATTCATCTTTCTGATTAATTCTCTTTAGTTCATGCTTTCATTTCCCTCTAGTGGAGCAATTAGCATCTTAGAACAAGAAAAGCTATTTTATCTATGTAGTCAGACTGTTTTGTTATGCTTCTACCATGTCTTTCCACTTTGGGGATTCCTGTTAATTACTAAAGTTATTTTAAGATATAAGGGAAGAAAATAATTTTTCTTAAAAGCCCCTAAGTTCTTAGTTAGAATGGACCCTTGTAATAAAAGACAGAGTAACAGAATAAAAAAAACCACATCAGTTTATAAATATGTATATTTCACATATACATGAGAGATGCCCAGGGAATGTGTAGTTCCCAAAGAGATGTCTTTGAGTTATAGCTCATACAGCATCTTAGTTTTTAGAGAAATGACAAAGACAAAAGGAAAGGACTTTCAGTTTTTAGGGGTAGCAGCTTGTGACAAGGCAAATAGCTGGCCAACACCAGTTAGTAAACCTTGTTCATTACTTTGGCACTGGCTCCTGGCTGAGAAGGGTCTAAAGTGGTGGTCAATCAGTGGTTAACCTTTGTTCTCTCTTTTAGAGGGACAGACCCTTTGTCTGTAAATCTGTCCTGATATTAGACAGTTGAGAAGAGGACAGGGCTTTGCTGCATTTTCTACTGCTTTCTCTCTTTTCTTGTGGAGTGCTGAGGATTGAACCCAAGGCCTCCTCAAACATGCTATGCAAGTATTCTACCACTGAGTTTGTGTTCCAGTTCCTATTTTTGAAAATTGCTTTCAGTTCTGCAGTGTTTTACATTTGGGATGGCAAAATCTGTTCTCTCTTAGAACTGTAGCTTCTAAGGCCAAGCTTCATTTCATTTTTCATGTGTGTGTATGGTATACTTGTGTGTGTGTTTGTGTGTGTGTGTGTGTGTGTGTGTGTGTGTGCGCGTGTGCAGGTGCACTTGCCTGTGCCTATATATGAAGTAGGCCAGAGGTCTACTTCAGCTATCTTCCTCTGTCATTCTCCAACTTTTAAAAATGCTTTATTTTTCATTTTACTTTATTTTCATTTATTTTATATATATACATACACACACGCGTGCACACACACACACACATATATATATGTATATATATATATATACATATATATATATATATATATATATATATATATATACACGCACACACACCACATGTGTGCAGGTGCCCAGAGAATCTAAAAAGTGTTGAGTACCTTAGAATTGGATTTAAGGCAGTTGGGAGACACTTGATGTAGGTGCTGGGAATCGAACCTAGTTCCTCTATAATTACAAGTGCTCTTAACCACTGAAGCATCTCTCCAGGCATTAGTTTTTGAGACAAGGTCACCCATGGAACCTAGAGGGCACTATTTTGGCTAAATTGACAGCTAGAGACCCCTGAGATCTGCTCCTACAAGCGCTGTGGTTACAGACACACGCTACCATGCCCAACCTTTTAGACTGCTGCTAGAGATCCAAACTTAGATCCTCATGTTAGGATAGGAAGCATGTTACCACTAAGAAATCTCCTTGGCTACCCCAACCTCAGTTAAAACAGAACACTTAATCACTTCTTTTTTGCTAACAGTTCTGTATTTTGCACTGTTTCTCTTATTGTGAATTTCCTACTGTGATATAATTATTTCTGGGTTTATCTGCCTTGCTCCACTGTGAGCATCTCAAGGAAAGAGAATATTTCTTAATTTTTATTGCAAATCATATGTATACTCATATTTGCAATTTCCTAAATTTTAATTTAATAGAATATGACTTCAGGCCATTAGTCTCTATATTACTGTCTGAAATACTTACAAAATCTTCAGATTTGTGAAAGAAACAATTATCATCAAGTTACTTGAATAATATTTAGAAATTATCCATAAGCAGAATATAAAACAAGGCATTTAAGGCAGGGCTTCTGTTTTCAACAACTCATTCCTACCAAGGGGGCCCTTAGGCCTTAGATAATCTGTTTCACAGTGTCGTATGTGTGCTGGTATCTCTGGCTACCTTTTGCACATCAACCACTTACCTTACCCCTTCTAGATTTTGAAAAGGCCAAATAATCATCCTGAAGTTTCCATTCTCTGTTCTCTGTGTCTCTCCCCATAGATACTCTGCTCTCTCTCTTTTATCATTCTCCTATTCAGAGTCTTTCTGTCCCATCTAGTCCCTTGCTCTAGGCCTCTCCATAATCCCCTAATCGTCAGGATAGGACCTGCTTAGTGTGTATTCATTCTGTTGTGTGTGGATTTACTCCCCAGAGGAGATGCTGTCATCCTATAGAAGGAAACTGACAAAGAGCTTACAAGTCAGTCCTAAGGTTCTATCAAATAGTAACCATCTACAGAATACCATCTGTTTTTCATTTTAGTGCCCACAGTGCAGCAAGTAACCTTTGTGAGTCCTCACCAGTGGCCTGGGTGCATTGCACAGCTTGACAGTTGAATTGCTTCCTACAGAGATGGACTACCTGATTTGGTGGCTGTAACCATCCAATCTCTGGTCAGGTTTCTAGACAGGGCATCTGTGACCCCCATGGATTTGTTTTCAGAATTAAGCTTTAATTGACCTTAAGATAATGATGGAAGAAGGTCACCAAATTTAGCAAGTAAAAATATAAGTCACCAAATTAAATTTAAATTCCAGATAAGCAAAATTAGGATTTACATATGCCAATAAATAGTCATCCAACTTCACTGAACATCTTAAATTCAATGGTAGTCAGTCTGCATCCATTATGTTTTCAACAACTCATTCCTACCAAGGAGGCCCCTAGGATGACTTTAATGGATACAGTCTGCAGAACTGTATGCTCATGGTAAGGGTTTTAGTATTTGGTATAACAGCAATAAGAAACCACAGAGGTGTTTTATGAATTAGATTAGCACCTTGTTATTGAATGATTCTAAGACCCACTAAAATAGAGACCTAATCAAATGAATCCAGGTTTGTTACTTAGCACAAAGGAAAGCCACTACCTTGATAATACTGTCCAAGTAACCTCTTAGAAGAGAAAATCAAAGGTTTTGGATGCATATTTATAAAGCTTTTGGAATCTGGTTTAGGTAGTGTTTTGTTGGGGCCTGCATAATTAAAATCGGACAAAGATAAGGATGCAATTTTTTTAATCAAAATTACATCAGAGCTAGTGATTTAAAACTTCAAGGGCTTTGAAGTAAAACTTTCAAGAGTAAACAGGCATTGGATAGGCTCATTTGAGAGATGTTCTGAGAAGTGACTATTCAGATGAGAACCACATGATAGTTTGTTGTTCAGATAAATGGATTTCCAGGAAATTTCTGAAACAAATTGTCTGCAACTTCTACCTCCTGGTAGGAATTTCTTGGAATAGTAATTCAAGTTAATGCACAGAATTAAATAGTAAACTCATAGTGCTAGAGAGAGTAAATTGTGTGGGTGCCTTTGGTTTCAGATTTTACTCTCTAGCACTTATTTTTCTGCCCGAGGTGCTTCTCAAGCTATTTGTCTTAATTGTAGTTTTCAGTCTCAGTAATTTTCCATGATGTCTTTAATCTAGAATTTCATAAGGTTTCTATTCATTACATAAGTCCAACTAACTTAACAAGTGTGCATGTCTATAGAACTTATTTCATTTGAACTTGAGATAATAGAATATAATGTATAGTCTGTCAGTCAATTAGCATAATAACATTTTGAAGAAATGTAGGTCATAGGTCTATCCTATGGGCAGCTTACTAGACCATCTAACTGTGCCTGTATATTAAAATTTCATATAGAATATATCCAGTTTCCATTGAGGAGTATTTTTTTAAGTTTACTTTTTGTTTATAATTGTGTTAAGGTGTATGAAAGATAAAATTCCTGAAGTCTGCAATTAGCAGTGTTAATATATTCACATTGTTTTGAAGCTGATATTCTGAGCTCTTTTCATCTTGCAAAACTTAAAATCTAAACAACTAAACAGCAATCTTCCATCTTCACTTTCCCCTGAGTCCTAGGACCTGCCAGTCTTCTTTCTGTTTCTATGAGTTTGACTACTTGATGGATGGGAGACGTCATATAAATGGAACATTCAGCATGTAACTGTGACTGGCTTATTTTACTTATATAATCTTGTCATGATTCGCCTATGTTGTAGTGTGTATCAAGAATTTTAGACCTATTTAATGTTGAATAATATTCCACTGATTGTATATACCACAGTTTGATCATTTTTGTTGGTAGACACGTAGGTTGCTTGAACCTTTTTGTTGTTATGAATAATTGATATACAAATAAGTGTCTCATCAAGACCCATGTTTTTTTTAAAATTTTGAGTGTATGAACAGAAGTGGAATTGCTGAATAATATGGCAATTCTACTTTGAGGTTTTCTTCCTCTTTTTTCTTATCCCTCCTCCTCCTCCTTCTCCTCCTTCTTTTATTTTTACATATTTTTTGAGAAACCACAGTTTTCTATAGTAGCTCAGCCATTTTGCATTTCTAATACTAGAATACAAAATTTCCAATTTCTTCATGTCTTCACCATCACCTGTCATTGTTTTTTGTTTTGGTCAGTAAGCATGCTAAAGGGTATGAAGCAGATTCTTATTGTGATTTTAATTTGCATTTCTCTAATGATTTCTTATGTCAAACATCTTTTAATGTGGTCACTAGCCATTTATTTATTGCCTTTCTTTTTTAATCTTTTCTTTGTTATTAGGGGTTTTTTTTAGAGATAACTTTTCCATATGCAGTTCATGGTGGCTTTGAATACTTAGTCTCCTACCCCAGCCTCCCAAGTTCTGGCATTGCAGACATGTGACTGTGCTCAGCTTTGTCCTATCTATATATCTTTTTTTGTGAATTATCTGTTTAAGTTTTTTTCCCAATTTTAACCAGACTTTTCTATTGTTAAGTTTTTAGTATTATTTATAGGTAATATTTACTGTTCTATAAGGTGCCTTTTGACTCCACTGATGGTAGAGGTATCTTTTGATGCACAGAAGTTTTAAATTTTGATATAAGCCACTTCGTGTTCTTAAGTTTACAATTCTTTCGTTATGCAAGAAATTGAGCCAAATCCAATGTCTATGAAGTATTTCACTTATGTCTTTTTTTAGAGATGAATAGATGTCTGTCATGTAGATCTTCAGGATAGTTTTAGTTAACTCATTCATATATTCTCTCTATCTCTCTCGTTCTAAGACAGTGTATTGTGATTTAACCCAGGCTGGCCTTGAACTTGAGGCTATCTTCTTCCAGTCTCAAGAGTGGTAGAACTACAGGCATTTGCCACCATGCCCAGCAGTCTTAATGCTCTATAATATTCAAAAATATTTGCACACCATATTTTATCTGTTTTATGTTGATGTACATTAGGATTAGATTGATTTCTAATTTGATTTTGAAGTCTTTCTCTGTAATGTGCCTTTAACCTCTAGCACTTTCTTAACAAAGACTAGTAAATTTAGTTTTGGAAGTGTATAATATACCTGTCCTGAGATAGTTTATTTTACTTTAATTTTATATACAGGGTCTCATATCCCAGGCAAACCTCAAATTCCCTTTGATTCCCTTGAACTCATGATTCTCTTGCCTTGACTTCCTCAGTCTTGAGATTATTAGGATGCACCATCACACCCAATTTATGGTGGGTATTGGACCCAGGTTTTTGTGCATGCTAAACAAGCATTTTACCAACTGAGCCCTACTTCCTTAACTGGGAAGAGAGCTCAATGCCTAATTGTGTGACGTATCACTGAATTTATACTAGAACATGCCACATGGCTCTTGTCTGACTTGTGTCTAGTGCAATCTTGCCAACATAGGCACTCAAAGAGAGCATTAACTAGATTAAAGTTCACTATGGGTGTAGCATTATGGTGAGACAGAGGTGAGGCATCATAAAATAAACTATGAAATACCAAAAAACAGTTTCCCGAGAGCACATGGGTACTGATGAGGACCATTGGTTGCAGTGGGATTGTGCTTAACCTGTAGGTAGACGTCAGTTTGATCTGTGGCCTGAGGCCTTTATTAGGGTCCAGGGCAATACCCAAACAAGTTTCCCAAAGAGAGTTCAAATTGATGGGTTTAAAGCAGGGAGCTGCAAGTTCCTGGAGACTATCAGTGGAGAAGTCTACACAGGGTGTGTGTCGGGGTAAGTGGGATGAATCAAATTTTATCCGTTATACAACAAGAAAGTGCTCATCAGGAGATAGTTGTATGAGATATATACCTGGATTACATTAGGAACTCGGAGGACATGGAGAACTGAAAGTTATATCAAAGGGGAAGTATGAGTCCTGCTTCTGGTATGAGAAAATTGAACCCTCAAAATGAATGCCAAATAAATATAAAGTTATAAGAATTCACCATAAAGATTTGAGTCTAGTGGAAATACCACTGTTTTGAGCATAGTGGTGCCCACAGGTCTGTTGATGATTTACTTAGGAGTGGAAGTTCAGGGTCACAGCACTTGCATGTGTTCAGGTTTAGAAATAATCTTTTTTGAGTTGTTTTGCATGTATTACTCATTTGAACTGTATAGTTGAATAATTTTCATTACACTTACTAAATGTTATACCCATTCTATAATTTTGATGTATAACATTTTCATAACCCTAGTGTGGATATACCATCAGTATTCAACTTTCTGTTAGTTTAAGTTTTCCTTTTCTGAATGTTCCTAAAACTGGAATCATATGATACTGGTTTCATATCTGACTTCTTTCACTTAGCATACTGCTTTCTAAAACATTAGTTATGTACCCATGCATCTGTAGTTCATTCCTTCTTGTTGATGAATGAAATTATCTTGTATGGATGTGTATCAAATTGTTTATCAGTTTATGAACATTTTTATTTCATCTAGTTTGAGACTGCTTTGAATACTGCTGTTGTAAGTGTTTGAGTTTAAGTCTTTGTGTACACATATATTTTAATTTTTTCTTGAGTAGATACCTGGGAGTGAAATTACTGGGTTAAACAGTAGATTAATTCTTTAACTCTTTGAGAATCACAAAAACATGTTCTAAAATCACAGAAGCACTGATTTCCATTTCTACCAGTGATGCATTGAGAGTCTTGTTTCTCTACATCCTCACCAAGATCTACTGTAGTTTATTTTGTATTTATTATAAACATTCAAGAGAATCTGAAGTGATATCCCACTGTGGCAGTAATTTGCAGTTCCCACATTGCTGATAGCATCATGCATTTTTCATGTGATTTTTAGTCATTTGTTTACCTTTAAAATATTTTATTTATTATTTTTAGCTTATTTTATGTGCATGAGTATATATTATGTGCATGCACGTAAGTGCTCCTGTGTCATGCAATGCCTGCAGAGGTCAGAATAGAGCATCAAATCTCTTGGAATTGGAGTTACAGAAGATTTTTAGTCTCCATGTGGGTGCTGGGAATTGAATCCTTGTCCACTGCAAGAGCAACCAGTGCTCTTAACTGCTGAGCCATCTTTCTAGTCCCCCATTTGTGTATCTTATTTGCAAAGAGTCTGATCGTTTATTTTGCCCAATTTTTTATTTTCATAAGAATTTTATCAGATAGGTATTTCTCAAATGTTTTTAACAGTTGGTTGTTGGCCCTTTTGATTTCTTAATTGTATCAGAAGTGTTAAAGTTTTCATTTATTTTTAGTTCTAATTTATCCATGTTTCCTCTTATGAATTTATACTGTCTAAGGAATCTTTGATAAATCCAAATTCTCATCAGTTATTTTTCTAATGTCTTCCTATCATTAAAAAAAAACAACACTTATAGGTTTATCATGTACCTCACTGGTGTGGTAGTGCTTGAGAGTACTTTCCTAGTATATGTGAAGCCCTAGGTGCTATCCCAAATACCAACAATGAAACAAAACAGCACAACAGAAACAGTGGCTTGAGTTTGCAGTGACAATACTTTTGCAATGAGATTATACATTGTTCCATGATAGGTTTCTCTTGAACAGTGAAGCTCCAAAGCCTGTAGGCTCTGTTCATTCTTCTGACTGCACTGACACTCCACCCAACACAAGGGGTGTGTTTTCTACACTCCCCTGGATCATGCTGCAATCAGGAAGCCAGATAGTTCTGGGTGTGCATGTAAAGAAAAAAAAAACATTTAATTACTTCAAGTATTTGATCTAAGTAGATAATATTTGTGTCTGGCATGAATTGAGGGTCACATCCTTTTTTTTTTTTTCAGGACTTGCAGAGTTTTGTAAATAATTCTAGGCAATTACTCTTAATTGCTTTTCTTTATTTTTCGAGACAGAGTCTCACTATGAAGCCCAGGCTGGTCTGGGACGCTCAATCTTCCTGCCTCAGATTCCCAAGTGCTGGTATTACATGCATATGTCACCCCAGCTGGCCCTAAATCCTTTTTTTTTTCGCATTAAAATGATTGTCTCAGTAGCATGCCATGGTCAGACTTACATTCTTTGATGACTTCCTTTGACATCTTTGGAAAGAATCAATTAAATGTAAGCAGAAGAATATATTTTTGGACTCTCATTTCTGTTTTCTTAATTTATATGGTCATCTTTACATAAATAGGTTTTAAAATCAGGAAAGGAAGGGCTGAAGAGATAGTTCAGCAGTTAAGAGCACTGGCTGCTCTTGTAGAGGACCTGGGTTTGATTTCCAGCACTCACACGACAGATAACAAATGCCTGTAACCCCAGTTCCAGGGGATCCAATGCCTTCATCTGACCTCTGAGGGCATTGCATGACATGGGTGCACTTATATGCACACAGGCAGTACACTCATAAACATTTTAAGAATTAAAATTAAAATAAAAAATCAGGAAGTGAAAATTCTCTATTTCCTAGCTTTTCAGAATTAATTTTGCTATTTTGGGTGTTTTGCATTTATATTTAATTTAATTTCTTCTTGCCAATTACTATAAAACAGCTTGTTAGAATTTTGATGGGAACTGTATTGAAAATATAAATTAATTTTTGGAAGAATGTCATCCTTATCATTTCAGTTCATGAATATGGACTATTTATCTATTTAGAACTTCTTTTATTTTCTTTTTCAAAGTCTCTTGATTTTCAGTGTACAAAATGTTTTACTCCTAATTATCTCATTCTTTAGTACATGAATTTCTATTATTTTCTTTTTCATATCATTCATTAATCATATATAGAAATACAGTTGAGCTTTTTTTCACAACAGTGCATCAAACACAGGGCTTTCAATATGCTAGGCAAGTGCTCTACCACAGAGTGAAACCTAGAAATCGATTTCTATATATTGATTCTATTTCTTATGACCTTGCTGAATTCGTTTATTAAGTCTTAAGAGTTGGTCTGTAAACATAACAGTCAGAGAAATGGTGCAGTGGTTAAGAGAACTTGATACACAAACTTGAAGACTGGAGTTTTGATCTTAGCACCCATGCAACAAACTGGGCATCCCTGCAAATGCTTATAATCAAAGCACCAAGTAGGGCAGAGGCATGAGGATAGCTAGAGCTTCCTGACTTCTGTCCTAGTCTAGAAGGTGCTAGCCTTAGGTTTTGAGAGGGGTCTGCCTCAAGGCAATGGGCACAAAATGATAGAGGGGGACACTAGCACCCTTTTCTGGCTTCTACAAATGCATCTGCACACACATTTGCATAAATGCTCATATGGGCACATATACACATTTGCACACACGCAACAAACATATAACTCGTAAAAAGAAAATGAAGCTTAATATAGGCAATTAAAAAGGCAAAAGTGGGGGCTGGAGAAATAGCTCAGCAGTTAAGAGCACTGGCTGTTGTTGCAGAACACCACGAGTTTGAATCCCAGCAACTACATGGAGGCTAAGAGCCATTTGTAACTCCAGTTACAGGGGATCTGATGCTCTCTTCTGTCTTCTGTGGGCACTGCATGACATGGTTACACTCACACATATGCAGGCATAACACTCATACACATAAAAATAAAAATAAATAAAACAAACATGTAAAAAAGGCAAATATGGACATCTTTATTTTTTCTAAACTCTTGGAAGAAATCAGTTATTCTTTCACTGTTATATCATTTATTAGGGGAGAAATTTCCTGTCTAACTCAAGGTTATTGGTATTTTTTTGTTATCACAGACAGATGTTAAATTATTTTAAATGAAGAGATGGTATTGTGATTTTGTTTTATTTTATTAATATGATTTACTGCACTATTCAGTTTTCAAATCTTAAACCACACTTGTATAACTGGATAAATCCCAGTTTGCCACTATTAATATTATGTGTTTTGGATTTGTTTCTGATATTTTACTGAGAATGCTTAAAATAAATATTGGTCTATACTTTTTCTTGTGATGCATTTTTTTCTGGCTTTTTTTTTTTTTACAATTCTGTATTTGTGGAATTAGTTGGGAAGTTGTGTGTACTCTATTCTTTAGAGTAACTTGTTGATTATTGAAATTTGTTCTTTTTTGTATGTTTGATAAAATTCATTAGTGAAATTTTCTGGGCCTGGGATTTTCTTCATGGCAAGATTTTGAATTGCTAATCAATTTTATAGGGCTATTCAAACTATGAATCTTTTTCAGTAGGTTTTAATAGTCTATGTCTTCCTAAGACCTTTCCATCTCATTTAGACCTAATTGTTCTATATCTTTTTATCATCTTCCTTTATAATACTTGAAGTTTCTTTTTAAAAATTAGTAGTATATATATATATATATATATATCTTTTAGAAATTTTTTAAAATTCATTTGCATATATGTGTTTCTGTGTGTATGCCACATGTGTGTGCGCAGGGCAAGGAGGCAAGAAGAAGGTGTCAAGTTCCCAGGAGCAGTAGTTCTAGCAGTTGTGAGACAACCACTGTATATAAGTGCTGGGAACCAAATTGTAGTCCTCTGAAAGAACAGCAAGTGCTCTTAACTGCTTAGCCATCCCTGCAGCCCCTATATTTGTATTTTTGTTCTACTATATCTTGTACTTGGATCACATTCACTCTCCACTACTTTCTTCTTTCCCCCATAACTAGCTCCCTTCCTCTTCCCAAATAGTCTTTCTTCTAGTTTCATGTCAAATATGTGTACATACAAGTTAAATTATCCCTATTTGCAGATGATATGATCATATGTTGACCCCACCAGAGAACTCTGAGATATAATAAAGACTTTCAGCAAAATTTAGGATACTAAATGAACATAAAAAATCAATATCTTTTCTATGAATCAATAATAAACACGAGGAAAAGTTAAGAAAATAATAGCACTCATTGTAGCCTCAAGCAAAATACCTAAGTTTAAACCTAACTAAGGAGATAAAAAGCCATCTAAAATGAAATTTATGAGACTTTGAATTGAAGAAAACACTAGAAGATAGACTTCCTATATCATGGATTACAAAAATTACTATGATGAAAATGTCAGTATTACAGCAAGTAATTACAAATTCAATGCTCATAAAATTTCAGTAAAAATTTCTGTGAAGAATTGCATTGACAGTTTGATGGGGATTGTGTTGAATCTGTACATTACTTTTGGTAGGATAGTTATTTTCACAATATTAATCCTACTAATCCATGAACATTGAAAGTCTTTCCATCTTCTGGTGTCTTCTTCAGTTTCTCTGGAGTCTTAAAGTTTTCATTGTACATATCTTTCACTTCCTGGGTTACATATATTTCAAGATATTTTCTGAGGCTATTTTGAATGGTGTTGTTTCCTGATTTCCTTTTCAGTATGTTTGTTGTTTGTGTGGAAGAAGGCTACTAAATTTTGCGTGTTATTTTTTCCTTCTACTTTGCTGAATGTGTTCATTATCTCTTGGGGTTTTCTGGTCTTTAGTGTCTTTTATATATAGAATCATATCATCTGCAAAGAACAACACTAATACTTTGACTTCCTTTCCTATTTATATCCCCCCTTATCTCCCGTGTTTGTAAAAATTTGCATATAAATAAATGGAGCTGGAAATAATCATTCTTAGTGAAGTAACCTAGACCAAGAAGACAAGCATTTCATGTTCTCTCTCAAATGTGGATGTCAGAGTTGAATCTTTAGACATGTATTTCAATTAGAATACCCACAGTCCAGGAAACTCATATGGAGCCATGGGAATGGGGGAAATCTTTCAATGGAGGGGAGATAGAGTGCAGGTGTTATAAAGGGGGAATCTGGAACAATGGAGCAAGAAGAATTAAGTGAGGTGAGGGATAGTGGGCAGGATAGAGGAGGGAGTAACTATCACTAAACTCCTTTGAATGTCATATGGAAACCTACTACTATAGGATCTTCCTAAAATATATACATACATAAAAAAGTTCATGAAGAGTTTCCTATAATGGGAGGGTAATGGCCCTTCTAGATACCATAGGCTATCAAAAAAAAATGCCTGCTTCCAGAATGGGTTATCAGTGTTTTTGAGTTGTTGTTCAATGAGGTCATAAACTCCCAAACATTATAGACTATTGCCATTGCTCTTGGCTATCCTACAGAACTTAGTGGTATGACCCTGTTGTTTAAGACACAATATACTTTGGTGATAGAATATAGAGAAATCAAGTTTGTACTGACCTGAAGACTTCATCCCTACTGGCTAGCTTTCATAGTGCTGAAAGTTGTTAAACATGCTATCAAAGGACAGAAGTAATCATCAGGCATCCACAGCTGTGAACAATGTGAGCTACAGTAATGACTGGCCTGGCAAAATATGCCCACTGTTGCAATAATGGCACAAGCGTGGTGTTTTGGAAGTAACTGACACTTTCTAATGGAATTTAAGGTTGACCCTACAAGGTGGAACCTATGCCTGGTACCATTATTGGGCCTAAAATCTTGTGGCTAAGTAGATCATGTTTTCCAGGGGAGAATGTACTACTGTTATTTTGCAAAAAGTACATAATATTAAATCAACTTCTTGCTATGTATGCCATTGATTAGTGTATCTGTGGTGAACAAAATGTTGCTTCCTTCAAGTTACATACTGAGTTATACACAATATAACTCATAAAACACTGCTGAAGACCAAATAGCCTTCATTCATCCCAGTAATAGTGTCAATCTCAATTATACACCGTGTCTAGATTTTAATCCATGCATTAACAGGTGTAACAGAACTCTTCTATGGTTTAGTAACTAAGTTCAATGTTTCCTTTTATTTTTCATGGCATATATATTTATAGTGGACATCATTACATTTTGATATATATGTGTATATAATATATATACAAACACAATGAATTGATAACTAAAGAAAATCATTTTATCTGTCACCTCACATAGTAATCTTTGAAAAATTCTTTTGCGGTAAGTATGACCAAAACTGACTTTCATAGTAGGTGTCCACTATCCAATATATTTAAAACTATAATTCCATTGCTATATATTAAATCTCTAGATTTAATTATCTGTGAGTACTCTATCTTTGTATTCTTTGATTTCTTTTTACTCTTTGCCCAAATCACTTCCACTTTTGGTCATTACCTTTATATTCCCTTTTTCTTTGATTTTAAATTATTTACATCAAACAAAAAGCTTCCTCATAGTAAAGAAACCAGTAAAAAATGAAAAGCCATACAATGGAATGAGGGAAAATATTTTGTACTATATACCAAATGTTAATATAGTTGATATAAGTTATAAAATAAAAGTTAATATCTTATATTTTAATATTCCAAAAATATATTGAACTTAAGTTAGCAACTTAATAGCAAAATAAAAACCAAATGTCTTGAATAAAAATGGGCAAACAATCTGAGTGGCTGTTCCTCCAAAAAGATGTTCAACAGCTATATAAAAAGGATTTCAACAGCACTAATCACCAGAGAGATGCAAATCAAATCCACTGTGAGATACTATGTCAAATCTGTTAGGATGGATGTTTTCAAGATGTAAAAAGTTTTGATAAAGATGTGGTGAAAGACCCTCAAACATTGTTAGTTAAATGTAAATTAGTACAACCATTATGGGCGGGGGGGCAGTGTAGAGGTTCCTAAAGTAATTACAAATAGAATACCATATGATCCAGAACCCAATCCCTATTCCGACCATATACCCAAAGAGAAGAAGTCATTATCTCATAAAGATGTCTATGCAGCATTACTCATAGTATCTGAAATATGGAAGCAACCTCTGTATCTATCAATGGTGACTAAATAAGTTGACATCTGTTCTGTCTATTCATTCTCTCTCTGTCCCTTCATCCCTCTTTCTATCCTTCCATCCCTCTTACCTCCCTCTCCCCTCAATATATCTATGTATATAGTTTTACTTGGCTTTATTTTTTGCATGTACTTATTTATTTGAGTGTGTCTGAACACATGGGCGCCAAATGCATGCATGTGTGGAGATAAGAAAACAAGAGAACTACTTGCAAGAATAGGTTCTCTCCTACCACTATGTGGTTTCTGGGGATTGAACTCAGGTCTTCAGTCTTGGCAGCAAGTTCTTTTACCCATAGAACTATCAACTCAGTCTTATTTAGCTTTAAAGAGTAGGAAAATACTATTTGTAACAATATGGATAAACCCAGAAGACATTGTGGTAAGTGAACGAATTCATATATAGAAAGCCAAATCGTGTATAGTCTCATTTTTCATTTTTATGTATAATTTGAAAAAGTTAATACTTTTTGATTAAATCAGGGTAATAGAAGATCCTAGGTGTAGAACTTTAAATTATGAACATACACTAGCTATAATTTGCAAAGCCATTTCTATTCTTTTGTCATTTTGGAATCAGAATCTTCAGTTGTCACAGTGTTATTTATATCTTAATTTTATTCTTTTTATGCAAGTGCTGTGTGTCTCTCAGGTTTATTTACCCATTACCAGAAAGGGCTATATTTCACTGAAGTCTGTGATTTAAGTAAATTCCTATTTTGCAAAGATTTAGGTTAAAGTGTTAGCAGATTTTAAAGAATTGATGATTTTTATCTTTGTTTAGATGTTTTAAATAACAAATGGTCATTAACATAAAAATGCACTTTATTAATTATCAGCATGTAATTTGTTTGTTCCAGTGAAATACATAGTAAATACATTTGATTATGTTATTAACTTCTTTGAAATCTAAAATAAGTTCTGTGATTCAGACGAGCCCAGTTCTTCTCTTGATTAAATAACTTAATTCTGATTCACAATATAAAACACATTCCAAGTGAGGTGTGGTTCATGCTTGTAGTCCTAGCACCTGACTGGCTAAAGCAGGAGGATCTCAAGTTAGAGGCCAGCCTAAGATCCAAAGAAAGTTCCAGGTTAGTTTGAACTATAGAGCAAGACCCTGTCACAAAACAAATAAAGACCCCAAAACCCCCCAAAGTAACTATATTCCTCAAAGTATTATGTTCTTTGTGATACTGGAAATCACTATAATTTTCTATATAATACTCCTTGCTTTTACATTTTGAAAGCATAAATTTTTAATTATATATATATATATATATATATATATATATTCCTTGGCAGTTTAAGCAATACAGTGTCCATAAAATAAAAAGACAATCCTTCTGCTATGCTCAGTCTATGTTCTGAATTTTTTCTTCAGTTTCAGCACAGACTGAGGTTGTTTGCTTTAAAAATATACATATTGACTGCTCAGTCACATTCCTTTAAGAAAGCTAATGGTAGTTCCAAATCACACAGACAGTCCTGATTAAAATCCGTGAGAATGCAGTCAGCAACTAATACGTTATTTGGATCCTTTACATGCCAAACTTCAGAGTAAATTTTTGGCAATAAAATAATTAAATGCAACAAAAAGGCATGAATGTGGAAAAGAGACCTATAGGTCGAAGGAGGGGATATCAGGTGTGAAATTTGGCATGTAAAGACCTAGATAACATATATAAGATATAAGAAATAATATAATGATCATTCATCCAAAGACTCTGCATATGATATTGAACATAATAACTGTAAAGTCCTGCATATCCCTGCCCCAGTTCATATTCCTTTCTTTTTCCTTAGTAGGTAACCAGTATGTGGAATTTGGCAGTGAACATTCCCTTACATTGTGTTTCCATTTATCTGTTTACTACAGGATGTAGTAAAGTCAATGGACACTATTCCAATCATTTTTAAACCTGTAGTCACGTGTGGCAATTATTTGTGACTCAACTGAACACAGAAATAAACATCTATCTGTTGGCTATTATGTTATTTGAATGATGTTACAGTGCAGTATTCTCCTAATATTTTCTTTTCAATTAAAAAGATCATCTAGCAATTTATCCATGCTGTGCAAAGCCCCATTTTCGTTCTTGTCACTTTGTCTTCATAAAGTGAATTAAGATGTGTTCTTTCTCGTTCATATTTTGGAAGAATTTTTGAAGGATATTTATTCATTTTTCTTGAAGTATTTGGTAAAATTCAACAAGTTACCAATTTTTAGTTAACAGTTTAAGCTCTTTGCCCATTACCAACATTTCTGAGTCAATTTCAGTAATTTGTATCTTTTTGAAAAGCAATCTGACCACTTTGTATAGATTATGTAATTTCATGTCAAATGGTTGTTCATAGGATACTATTGTAATTCTCTTGATTTCTCTAAGGTTAGTACATATAGTTCCCTTTTGCATTACTAATTTTAGTAATTTTGAATCTTCTTTCTTTTTTTGGTGAAATCACTATAGCTAAAAAATTGTCATTTAAAAAATCTTTGAGTGTTTCATGCATGATTATTGTCACTGAATTATTTCCATCCATCCCAGCCCCACTCCACATCCTCCTACGTCTCCCTACTCCCTCTCAATTCCTTATGCTCTTTTATTATCGTTATGTATACATACAGACACACAAACACACACACACACACACATATATATATATATATATATATATACATACATACATTTATAAATACCCACATATGATACACTGAGTCCATTTTGTGGCGATTGTGTGAACTTGTATTTAGGGCTGCTCAGTTGAGATCAGATAATCACTAAGGGAGTTAGTACCTGGAGAAAACAGATTCTCCATCCCTCAGCATCCATTGTTTGTCTATAGCTCTTCATCTTCAGATGGGACCCTGTGAAATTACCCGCATCCACCTTGGCATGTCAACTGGTTTTGTCATTATTCAGTATGAGTTGTTAATTTTGTTGAGCTTGTCTTGTATTTTCTATATTCCTAGGTCATCTATTGTTTTTCTGTTGTCTTTTTCTTTTTCATCTTCTCTCCTCTTGAGTTTAGGTCTAGTTTCCCCTCCTTTTTTCAGTGCTTTAAAGTGGAATGTTAGAACATTTCTTCTTTTTTATAGTATAGACATTTACCACAAAAATTTCCACTAAGCATTGTTTTAAGTTGCACAGTAGTTTTAGTTTGTTACATTTTTATTTCCATTTGTCTCAAAGGATGATCTAATTTTCATTGTAGCCTATTATTTGATCCTTTGATTTTTTTAGGAGTACATTATTCAATTTTCCTATATCTGTAATTTTCAAAATTTCCTTTTCATTGATTTCTAATTTGTTGCAAGAAATCTGAGACTATTTATGTTAACACAGTTTTTTTGCATTAGTGAATATCTTTGGTTATGTTTTGAGATGGTGTCTCATGCACTGAATATTTATAACCCTACATATGATATATTCAGAAAATGTTTCTGAGAAGTTGGTATATGCCGGTGGTATTGATTAGTGTCTTCATTTATAGTGCTATTTGAGACTTGTTTCTTTCTTTTTCAGTGTATATTTTTATTGAATTTTTGTGCATTTCATACAATACATCTTAATCATATTTACACCCCCTCTCCCAACCACACCCCCAATAGTTCCTCTCACCAGATTTCATGCATTCTGCCATATATGTTAAGGCCTATCAACTGGAATCTAGATCTAGTCAGCCTATCTGGAGTCACTCCATTAAAGAAGATCAACTCTCCCTCACCCAGCAATCATCAGCTGCCAATAGTTCCTCAGCTAGGGATGTGGCCTGATGATCCTAGTTCTGTGCCAGATTTTTGTCTGATTGAATTAGCATTGGTCTTGTGCTTGCTGTCACCACTGCTATACGTTCATATGAGCAAGTTCTTGGAAGCCTGTAAGACTCTGTTTCCTTATGATCATGCACTGACCCTGGCTCTTGCAGTCTTCCATAAAGGTCCTTGAACCATGGATGGGTGAGGTTGACTATAGGAGTCCTATCCAGGGACATGCACTCTGATGTCTCTTATTTTCTGTACTTTGTCAGTTTTGTTTCTTTCTTTATCCTTTTCCTAGTTGTTCTGTTATCTAAAGTGAGTGTTAAAGTCTGCAACAATAATAGTTGCATTATCTATTACTCCCTTCAAGCCTGTCTGATTTGCTTCTGATTTGGTGCTCTGATGTTGGGTGCATATGTATTTATAATTGTCTATTATGAATTGATTAATTTTATTATTATAAATGTTTTTCTTGATGTCTAGCAAGACGTTTTGCTCAAAGTCTAATTGTCAACATTATTATAGCTACTTCAGTTTCCCTGTGGTTGCTGCTTGCATAGTATCTTTCCATCCTTTTATATTCATTCTAATTATATCACTGAATCAAATACTTATGTCTTATAGAAAGCATATAATTGAATCTTGGGTTTTTTGTCCCTTCTAAAATTACCTTCCTTTTTATTAATTTGTTTAATAAGTTCTAATTTAATATTATTATTGATATGATTGACCTATATCTACCCCCAGAATTCCCCTTTCCAGGTTCTTATCACATGTGTTTTATTACTCTTACAGCATCCTGTTTTCATTAAAACCTATTTTCCTTCTCCCCTGGGCACATTTTTAGATTCATGACCTCTACCTATACTCACTTTCAACAAAAATGCACACATATAAAATTAGAAGTTAAGATCAGTATATGAGTTGGCACACACAGTATTCTTTCTCAGCCTGAATTACTTTACTCGGTATAGTTTTTCCAGTTCCATACAGTTACTTGTAAATTTCGTGATTTTCTTTTTCTTGACGACTAAATAAAATTCCATTGTTTTATGTACCATGTTTTCATTATATATTCATTAGTTGCTTGACATCTAGACAGATTCCATTTGAATAGAGCAACAATAAACAAGGATGTGCAGTATGTCTGTAGAAGAATGTAGAGTCCTTTGGGTATATGCCCAGGAGAGGTATAACTGGGTCATATGGCAGTTCTCTATTTAGTTTTTGAAGAACACTCCACACAGATATCCAGATGGTTAATATATGGAATATTTAAGGAACTGCAAAAATTAGACAGTAAATAAATGTTCACCAATTAATAAAAGGGCTAGGGAATTGAACAGAGACTTCATGAACAATGAAATAAAAATGGCAAATAAATATCTCAGGAATTGTTTGACATCCTCACCCATTAGGGAAATGCAAATAAAAATATTTTGTATTATATCTCACCCCAGACAGCATGGCTATCATTGAGAAAAGAGACCTTGTTTTGCCACAGTTTTTCCAGACCTCTAGCTCTTAGAATATTTTTGTCCCCTCTTCTGTGATTTTCCCTGACCTTTGCAAGGGAAGTGGATGTAGTATGATGTTTCATTTTTGACTGAGTACTCAACTTACACTTGTTCTGTGCACTTTGACTATTGTGATTCTCTATATTAACTACTACACAAAGCACAAAGACTGAGAAATGCACTAGTCCATGGGTACAGATACACATATGTATGTGAAATATTTGAATAGTTGTTACATGTACATGGCATAGAGTCAACAGGCAGACTAATAGGATCTTTTATATTGATACTCCTCACAGCAGAGCGGAGCACTAGTATCTTGTATATCTTTTTGTTTAATTTTATTTTTAAATAATATTTTTATTAGGGCTGGAGAAATGACTCATCCATTAAGAAGACTGGCTTTTCTTTCAGAGAGAGAACCTGGGTTTGCTTATAAGCACCCACATGGCAGCTAACAACTATGTGAAACCCCAGCTCGGGTTATCTGACACCCTCTTCTGGCCACCCCATGTTTGTATGCATATCATGCACTTGCATACATGCAGGCAAACACTCGTGAACATAAAATAAAAATACCTTTAAAATAATATTTTATTTAATCTTTGAAAATTTCTTACATTTATACAATGTATTTTGATTATCCTCATCAACTACTACCTTCCTCCAATTATCCCTAGTGCCCCTCACCTCATTTCCTTCTGAACTCCATGTCCCATAGATAGATAAGTGTTTAGAGGACTGTTTGAAACTATATCATTTTAGCAAAATAACACTAGTAGGCTCACCTCTAAGGCCTGTGAACTTCCGAGTCACAGGTTTTGGACCATGTTTACAGTACTAGGCATGCATGTTGTCCTGTTGAATGGACCTTAAGTCCAGTCACTATTGCACCCATGGGCAGATCTTGGCATGCTGATCGTTATTGTAGCTCAGTGTTCACAGATATATAGGACTATTGACTTATCTCCCCTTCCCCCAAGAATCCTGGATAATATCTTTTAGCAATATGAGAGCTAGTCAAGTCAGTAGACTGTAAGCTTCCATGTAAATACCAACTTGGTTTCTCCAAGTATTGGTGTCTTTAGCCAAATTTGAGTCTTACTGTCAAATTTTAGTGGTCAGACAAGAGTAATGGCAATAGCCAACATTGTTTTGGCAGTCTCTGCCCTGCCTTTGACCAGCTCCTCCAGTGTAGGTATTTCATAATTTACACTGGGCTTTTTGTTTGGCAACCTATGACCTTACCTTAACTGAACAAAGTGTATAAAAGTGTATAAAACAGTAGTTTTCCGTATGTCTTCTGCAAACAACCTCAGTGATAGTGATTCTTCCCCCACCGTACTCTGTCCTACCTTCCATCCCCTTTCCCACTTAAACTTTACTTCCACATTATTCCCCTCTTCTCCTCCAGATGATTTGTGTTCTACTATCTCTCTAGAGTTTTCTTATATGTGATGAGCTGGTTTTCTCTCAACTCTCTTCGTTTTTATATTTCAGAACTTGATAATTTTTCTGGGTTTGGATATTTATGAATATGTTATGCTTAGATTTTGTTAGTTTGCATATATGGATTAGTAGTTTTCATGAAATTTATACCTACTATTAGTTATTAAAATGTTGTCTTGCTGTCACTTTTGTCAATTCATATATGTTCGTGTACTTATATTATTGCATTGCACTTCTGTGTTGATTTTTTTTATTATTTTTCTCTTTTGTCTTACATTGCATACTCTTTATCTCTATCTTCAAGTTTGCAGATTATTTCTTCTGACTTAACTCTGTTAGTGTGTCCCTGTAGTGAATTTTTAAAATTTATTATACTTTATGTTTCTTGTTTATAGTTGCTTTGTGACCATTGTTTCAGGATTTCTCCTATATGGGCTCATTGTAGCGACCTCTTTCCTTAGATTCTCCTGGATAAAGTGCCTGGCCTGTGATTTAGAGAACTAGGAAGCTACTGACTTCCATTTAATTACATACCACAAAAATACTCATTTTAAGCAACTGAGTGTTGTGGTATCCATTTGTAATCTCAATTCTCAGGCAGCTAAGCCAAGAGGATTAATTGTTAAAATCCAGTCTGAGTTAAACAGTGAGACCCTGCCTTAAAACAAAACAAGGAAACAAAACAAACAACAAAAGTTATGTTAAAAATCCCTAACCAAAAGAAGCTGCCAAGGTGAGAAAATAGCTGAGGATGTAAAGCATTTGTCATAGAAGTGTCAGGACTGGTGTTTGGCTTACTAGTACTCATGGAAATTCCAGGCAATCATGGTGGACTGGATCAGCAAGCACTGTTTCAAGTGAGAGACCCTGTCTTTACATGTAAGATGGATAGAGATTCAGGAAGACAACTATTACCAACCTGTGATTTACATACACATTGCTCTCCCACATGCCCTTACACACATATGTACCCCATACATGCATGCACACAGACACATGTATACACACACACACACACACACACGCACACATAACTCATGTACTACCTGCTTCCTCTTTCTTCAGTGGCTTTTCTGTCTCCCATTTCCACAGATTCCATCCATATTTCCTCAAATCTCAACATAAAATTAATTTCATCACAGATAACTTCTATGCCACTATTTCAAGAACAATTCTTCATCTGCTTTTTCACCACTAAATGCATGTCATATGCTTTGCTTACTTCTTTATCCTTCCTTCTCTATCATTAGCACTCAGGCTTCACAGAAGTAAGGATTTTTGTCAGTTTTATGTATTTTGGTATTCCTAAAGGTGCCTTGCACATAGTAGACATTTTTTTGGTGTGGTTCTGGTAATGGAATCTAGGACCTCATGCATGTTTAATACATATTCTACCACTGAGTTATACCTCAGGACACCTAGTAGATGTTTAATAAATATTTTTGAAATGAATAAATGGGTTAGACTCTGATGATTTTATTTATCTAGAGACCAACACTCCCCAGTAGTGATGATGGAAATGTTCCTTAGCTGTATTTTCTAATTGCTCATGAAGCCATCAGAAACTGAAAAGATGACTAGTGTAGTTGAGAAATTACATTTTAAATATTAATTTAGATTTTAAAACTCCAAATGTAAATATGACTACTTGACAGCTTAGTTCAGAGCCATCTGCCTTGCTGTGGGAGCCTTTCAAAGCTTTTATTTATTTATTTATTTATTTATTTATTTATTTATTCCAACAAAGCCAAAATTTATTCAAAGAGGAAAGTTTTATTAGAGTTTAAAAGAAAAATCCTAGGGTAAGCAAGCTGTAAATCTCAGCAGCTGCCCAGCTGAGGAGAATGGAGAAGATAGGCAGAAGAAGTCATGCTATTTGAGTTAAGCCTGCACGGAGGTCAGCCACATGGCAGATAAGCACACACATGACAGGGAGGGGAACTATAGAGAAAAGCTAAGGAAGCCAAAAGCATTAGAAAAATCGTATGTAGTTTCTGGCCAGCATCTGAATAAAAGACAGAGAAATGAAAACGGGTAAGTTACTCAGAAAGTTGGAGAGATGCTATAGAAACTCGTAGTGGTTTGTAGAGACTGCTCAGGGGGTAGATAAGGTTTATTTTTATGTTTTATTTATATTCATTAAATTAATGTTGGCACTCCTTTTATTGCTTTTTGGGCCATTACAGAAACTCCCTCTGGTTATAATTATTATCAATAAAGAAGTCAGATTCTGAGAAATGGTTGACAAATGACAGTACATTCTGATTTCTGCTTATTTTCAGAAACAAGCATCCAGTTGTCTTCTTGTTGTTTCTTTCATATGAAATGCTTCATTAAAATATCAACTTGTGTATATCTATTCAGTTCAATAGTCTCCTGCAATCAAAGGGTGTGACACATGAGGCATATGGATGAATTTTGAAAATATTATACTAATGGAAATAAAGTAGCAACCAAAAGTTGAAGATTGGGCCAAGGATGTCTCTCAGGTGTCAATTATTTGCCTTATGTGCATGAGTCCATGGATTTGTTCCCTAGCACTCTGAAAAAGAACAAATGATGTAGGAGTATATTTAGTGGTTGTCTAGGGTAATGGGTCTTTATCTCCTCAGTTTTACTATTAATGTTTGGTCATTATCTCCTCGGTTGAAATTTGTTTGAAAAAATAGGACTGCTATTTGCCAGAGTGCACTTTCTGTAATGTGCTCCAAATAATGTTAAGACACTTTCTTTAAAGTAACTCAGTCTTTATTTATTTGCTTACTTATTTACATTTATTTATTTATTTATTTATTTATAGACATGTTTTCATTATGTACCCAGGTCCACTTCTGTTCCACTATAGTCATATTTTTTATTTATTGCCCCCTCTCCACCTGTGCTTTCCATAGTTTAACTTGATTAGCCTGGAATTTTTCTTGTTCTTCAGACCAAACAACTCTCTCTGTGTATGTGCAGGTATGTATGTGTTTTGTATGTCTGTCTGTGTATATGTGTGCAGTATGTGTACTTATACGGTAGTTACTGTAAAGAGTTTGTTTGGCTGTGACTTTCCATAGACAACCATATAGTTATAAATACAACAATGGTAGAATGATAAGTATGCATAGCTTCTGACCTTTAAGAGAAAATGTAAAGAATGATATCATTTTGCATGGCACAGTTTACTGTCTTTATATAGTTAGATGCTGCCATTTAATTTTGATACCAACACCATGTAATAACAAGATATCTGTGTAGCATATGCTCTGGGATCAGAGTGCCTGCCTTGTGTCTTGTTCCTTCCATTTTCTAGTTAGACTGCTAGTCAGTTGACTAACATGCCTGAGGTTTATTTCTCTAGAGGCAAAAGGGAGAAAATAATGTCTACTTCACATAGTTATAGTGGTAATATAGAGGATAATGCACTTACCATGGTGCTTAAGCTACAGTAAGCACTCAGTAAACATTAGCTGCCGTATCATCATCATAATTATAATTGATAATGTATTTATCTTTGTTTACAACAGTTGGTCAACTCTTATAGACCTAAAATCCTACTTTTGTAACAGCATTTTGTAGACTTCCCAAATATTATGAAATAAAAAAATTTATTATTTATACACACAAAATATAAAAAATTGATATCTTTGAAGTTGATAATATAAACAAAACTATCCAGAAGTCTAATTTATGGCTACTATATATCACGTGTCCCCATTTCACCTCTCATGTTCATTGAGTTAATAGAAGGACTCACAGAACTGAACATACACTGTATTAATGGCTGAAAGTTATAGTGGCATGACCAAAACACACAGTCAAATCAATGGGAAAAAGATACAGATGGAGTGTGGATGAATCCTTATATAAACTACCCTAAACTTTACCCTCTCATTAAAACTTACACCAGATACAACAATGAAAATGTGAGACATCTGCAATGTTTCTGCTTAGGGAAGACCTTTAGATACTCAGTATCCAGGTTTTCTATTGTAGATGGTTCACTTAAGTGCCCAAATGGCAGATTCCTGAGAAAAGAATTTGTTCTGCATAAAAACCATATTGGATGCGCATTTTAGGGACAATATGGTAAATACAAGAAGGTCCATGTTTGGGAGGATAAAGCTAGGGACATTTTGTGTGATACCTTTTGTGTTTACTGCAAAGTAACAGGTTTGCTTAGCTGGTATGAGAGAGAGAACAGGACACAGATATTAGATTTGTAGAGTAGAAAATGTCAGAAATAGCTGTTTGGGGAGCGAAAGAATGAAATCCTCAGAGATCACAGACTGGCAGTTCAGTATCCAGGGGAGATTGGTGATTATGAATTTACATATAAATTCATACCAGACAGATAATGTTGTATGACTTCTCCAAGCAGCAATCATCTGCTCCTGTATTTAACTTGGCAATGCAGCTTCACTTAGCCCAGGAACCTCTGGTATTATTATGCTTTCCTCTGGGATGCCTTACTAGCTGTTGTTAGACACGTGAGAGGTATGAATGCCCTTTCCTGAGTATGCTAGGGTCTATCCTTGCTTAGAATGATTTTACTTTCATTATAGTTTGATGCAAGATATGTTTCAACATGTCTTTCCATTACAATTGTCTCATACTTACTAAGAGAGTGATAATGCATGTCTTCTGATCAGTTCTCCTCTAGAGCAGATGTTGACAAACTGTTGTGTTTTGCCTGATCTGACAAATAAATTTTTATGTATGTTCATTTACTTATTGTCTGTGATTGCTTTCTCTTCCTCTCTCTTTTCACTTTTTGCAGTGCTAGAAATGGAACTTTGTGAGTGCTAGGTAAGGGCTCTATAACTGAGCTACATCTGCAGCTCCTTTAATTGGTCTGGCTGACCTGAAACAATCTTCCTGTGTCTCTACCTTGTAAGTGATGGGATTACAGATATACACCACTGCACCCTACAGTGGCAGAGCTGAATTGTTGCATAAAAATTGTATGGTTAGCAAAATCAAAAGTATTTATTATTTGGCCTTTTATGGAAAAAACTTGGCTAACCCCTGTCTGTAGGCAGGCATCTGAATTCTGAAGCCACAGCTATACTGGAGAATACTTGCTGCTATTCTTTCAGTTAGGTAGTGTGATGGCTATATATTTCTGATTTGTTAACTATGTCCTTAGATATAATTTAATGTACTTTTTATCCATTTGTATACATCTACATGCATATTTATCTCCCAACTATTCTCTCTCTCTCTCGCTCTCTCTCTCCCTCCCCCACATGTGTGAATGTGCATGTGTGTAGTCATCCTTTAGTATCATTGAAGGATTATCTACAGTTCCCTTATATGTACTCAAATCTATAGCTGTTTAAATCCTTTGTATAAAATAGCACAGCATTTGCGTAAATGTATGCATGCCATTCTTTATACTTTATCCATAGATTAGTTATAATGCATAGTATAGTATAGGTTCTAAGGAAATAGTACTTACACAGTTTTGATTACTAAACAATGACAAGAAAAAGTATGTACAAATTCAATATAGATGCAATTTTAATGAAAATTTCTTATGCACTGTTGATTGAATCCAGAAATGTGGAATTCATGGCTACAGAGGACTATGTATATGCATACACACTCTTAGTGAGAGAGCAAGAGAGACTCATATTTCAGTATGCTTTCTAAAAGTATGAAAAAATAACCAGAAAATATTTGAATATTAATGGACATGCACAATAATGGGTTCAACACTGAACTTGAAGATAAGAGAAGGGACTATTATTATTAGTGTTATAGGGACAATTAACACTTTGAACATAGGCTGAATTAGAATGTATCAGGTTCAAATATCAGCTTTTCTGATTTTGATGCTTTTCCTAATGTTAAATGAGAGAATGCTTATTTTTCTAAGAAATAAACAGAAATATTTAGGGAAAAGTGACTGTGATATCTAAGTTACATCATTGGAAAAAGTATTTTTCAACTTGTGTTGTCATTATACATATATTGTTTAGGCAATCATATTGTTGAGACTTCATGGGCACTACTTCCTTATCTAGAAGACACAATCTCTCAGCAAGCATCCTGGTCCTCTGGCTTTTACAGTCTTTGCCCTACCTCATCTGCAATGTTCCCTGAGCCTTTGGTGTAGGGGTTTCATAATAGATAAACCATTGGGGTTGGATACTCCAAGCACATATTCTCTGTAGTTTGAACAGTTGTGAATCTCTGCAATAGTCCCATCTGTTGCAAAAAGGAGAATCTTTGATGAGGGATCAGAGCTATACTTATCTGTGAGTACAAGTATAAGTATTTGGAATATAATTACAAATTATATTGATTTAGGAAAATGACAGTAGTAGGTTCTCAAAGTCCATGACCTTTCCAGCCACAGGCAGTTGGGTAACAGTACCAGACATGAATTCCTTCCTTCTGAGTGGGCCTTAAATTCAATTACACATCTGTTGGTATCATCAACATAAAAATGGCACTATTGCACCATTAGGTATATCTTGATAGGTCAGTGATTGTTGTGGTTCCTAGGCATTGTAGCTGGATAAGACTATTGTTTCCCTTCTCCCTGACAGCTTGCATAGCTCAATGCAATACTATCAGAGCTAGTTCTTAGGCTTCCATGTCAGTTCCAGCTAAATTCCTCTGAATCCTTGTCCATAGTATCTAGTGTCTTCAGCAATAGCGTCTTACTTTCAAGTTCTGGGAAACAATGAAGGGCAGTGGCAATAGCATATATTGTTTTGGGGGCACCTTGGACCTCGCTGCTTCTTGCATAACTACTCAAAGGAATGTATTTCCTGCCTGGCACTGGGGTCCTTTTTTAATTAGATAGATTCAGGCTTTGGGGTAAAGCATTTTCACACCATGTGATATAAACACACACACACACACACACACACACACAAACACACACATACACAGTATGCCTTTTTTGTAAGCTTATAAAATAACATGTTTTCCTCTTCATAACTCCTGTAACCCACTCTCACCCTATCTAGTGCTCCTTCTGTCTTTCTTCTCCCATGGTCACTTTTTACTTCCCTGGCTTCTGCAATTGCTTCAGGTATTCAAATCTAAAGATTCAGTGCTAAAATTTGCAAAATGGAGAAACACAGCATTTGTCTTTCTGAGTATGGGTTGTCTGAATATAATATTTTCCAGTTTTATCCATTTACCTGGAATTTCATGATTTCATTTTCCTTTGTTTACTGAACTTTTAAAATTGAATTTTTGTGTCTTTCATACAAAACATCTCAACCAGTTATAATCCCTTTTATGCCCCTTTCCTCATTGGCATGCTCTGACAGCCCCCCCCCCAGGAATTCATACACTCTGTCATTTATGTTAAGGCCTTTTGTATCAAGATAGTGTTCCTGGACATTCCTCAGTGCAAGTTCATCCACTGTGGTCTAATTAACCTATCCAGAGACCCTGCCTTTAGGAAGGTTAGGTCTTCCTCGTCCAACAATGACCAACCACCAATATTTCTTCAGCTAAGATTGGGGTCTGCTGCCCATTTCCCCAGTTCCATGCTGAGTTTTTGTCTGCTTGAGTTTGCATTGGTCTTGAGCATCCCAAAACCATTGCTGTAGGTTCATATGTACAGGATTCCAGGAACTTGTAGGATCCTATTTCCATATTGTCACATACCTCCTCCCTGGGTCTTCCAATCTTTCCGCCCCTTCTTCTGCAATGGTCCCTGAGTCCTGAGTGAACAAAATTTAATATAGGAGTCCTGCTCAGGGACCCACACTCTCCAGACTCCTAATCTATACTCTTTGACCATCTCTGACCTTTTGTGTTCTTGGTCCTCTGTTGCATGAGGGAGCTTCATTAATGAGAGTTGAGAGATTCATTAGTGTCTTCTTTACATGTTATTCTATGTTGTGTGAGCCTTAGGTGTAGAGGTTGTATTGTAGAAGTGCCACTTAGGCATGGACAGTTCACAAACAATGTCTGTGTGTGACCAGTTGTGGTACTTTGAAGTAGTCTCTGCCTGGTGCAAAAGAAGCTTCTTTGATAAGTGGTGACTGGGATACTTGACTGTAAATATAAGGATACATGTTTTGCACTTAGTTAGATTTATATAAGCCTAGGGATGTGACAGCCTTGGGAGTTTCTATGATCTATGACCTCTTCAGCCATGTGTATTTGGTTGTGATTACAGTACCACATATGAGTTTCCTTCCATTGAGTGGGCTTTAAGTCCAATTAGATCCCTGTTGATTGCCCTCAAAATAAAAGTGCCACTATTGCACCAGTGTCCTACACTGTGCCAGTAACTGATGTGATTATTTGGTCATGAAGCTAGGACTATCAATTGCAGTTCTCCTTTCGAAGCATGTATGGTACTCTCCAGAGTTATGAGAGCTAGCCTTCAGGGAAAATGGCTTCCAAGTCAGTTTCAGCTCCGTTGCTCCAAGTCCTATGTCTGAAGTATGTCCTGTCTTCAGCAATAGGGTCTTATATTCAACTTCTGGGAGGCAATCAAGGGCTGTGGCAATACCTTGTGTAAGTTTGGGAGTCTCTTGGACCACTCTGGCTAACAACTCTAAGGAAGGTTTTATAGTCTTTTCCATTTCTGTCGTGTCTCACAACTCGGGGCCAGCCCGAGTGGACTTTGGGGGGCCAGCCCGAGGGGTTGGGGGTGAGTAGACGCAGAGTCAAGCCACAGACTCCGGGAGTTGGACCAGAAGAAGCCCAAGCACGTGGCACTGCAAACTCCTTTATTGAATAGGTACACAAACTCTTATAGATCATAGATAGCCAATGATCTTATGGGGTGGGGTCTCAAATACAGCCAACAGTAACTTTGTCACCAGGTAGGCAGGTTCTTTCCAGGTGCTGGTCTCACAACTAGCCAGAGCAGAATGCCACGCCCACAGGAACTATTCCTCTATTCCTCCTAGTGGGTGGCCTTAGGCTAGGCCCACCTTACATTATGCCCAACAAGGTTTCATCTGTCTGGTACTGTTTCTTGCTATGTAACCTTCAGTTATGCACAGGGACTCAAGTAGAGATAATGTATTTAGAATTTAATGTTGTTAGACTAATATGATTTCCTCTGGTGTTTTACACTAGCTAGGCATTATTTAACTCTCCTCTTTCTCCCTGTCACATCCGCCCTCCATGCCTTCCCCAATTAAAGTGTCTCTATTTTACCCTTATCTCCTTTGATAATACCTGTCACCTAAGGACTCACCTTTCTTGAGCTCCTTCATTCCCTTTATCCCCACAGTTCCTTGTATAACAGTCTCTCCCCACTCCCACTTAAATACCTCCTTTTTATCTATTTCTGTCTTCCAGTATTCTTTACTCTCAGGTTCCTTCTTTACCTTTACCTTTCTGGATCCTTTCTATTTTCCTAGTTCCTGAAGTTACATCAGGATACATACTCACATATAAGAATTTGGTACTGGAATCCACAAATGAGGAAGAACATATGTCATTTGTTTTTCTGAGTCTGTGTTACTTCACTTAGCATAGCAGTTTCTAGTTCCATCCATTTACCTGCAAATGTCATGATTTTGTTTTTCTTTACCACTGAGTAGAACTGCATTGTGTAAATGTACCACATTTTCATTATCCACTCATCAGTTGAGGGATACTTAGGTTGCTTCCATCTCTTAGATGCTGTGAACAGAGCAGCCACAAACATGGCTGTACAAGTATCTCTGCATAGGATACATCCTTTAGGTATATGCCAAGGAGTGGTATAAGTGTGTCAAATGGTAGGTTCATTTTTAGTTTCTTTAGAGTTCTCCACTCTGCTTTTCATGGGGTTGCATGAGTTTACAATACCAGCAGCAGTAAATGAGCATTCCTCTTTCCTTGCATCCTCTCCGGCATTTGTTATTTGTTCTCTTGATCTTAGCCAGTCTGACTTAGGTAAGATGAAATCTTAAAGTGGTTTTAATTTGCATTCTTCTAATTACTAATGATGTTGAAAAATTTTAAGATATTTTTAACAATTTTTATTTCTATTTTTGAGAAACTCTGCTCAGATTCTTAACCCATCTTTTAATTGGGTCACTTGTTTTCTTGATTCTTTTTTTTGTGAGTTCTTTATATATTCTGGATTTTAAACCTGTCAGATGTGTTGCTGGTGAAGATTTTCTCCCACTATGTGGGTTTTCTCTTCATCTCCTTGGTTGTTTATTTGCTGTACAGATGATTTTTAGTTTAATGAGGTCCCTTTGCTGATTGTTGACCTTAATTCCCAACCAAATGATATCTGATTTATTAAGTTCTTTCCTACACCTATATCTTGTAGGTTACTGCCAACGTTTTCTTCTAACAGCCTCAGAGTTTCAGGCTTTACATTGAGGTCTTTGATCCATTTGGAGTTGAGTTTTGTGAAAGATGAAAGATAAGGGTCTAGTTTAATTCTTCTACAGGTGGAGATCCAGTTTTGACAGTACCATCTGCTGAAGATATTATCTTTTCTCCACTGAATATTCTTTTGCCTCTTGTCAAATATCAGGTGGCTGAAATTGCATGTACTCATGTTGAGTCTTCAGTTATATTCCATTGATCCACAGGTCTATTTTTTGTGCCAGTACCATGATATTTTTAGGACTATAGTTCTGTAATAAAATTTGAAATCTGGTATAGTAATCTCCACTGCATTGCTCTTTGTGCTCAGGGTTATTTTGGTTATCCAGAGTCTTCTGTGCTTCCATATCAATTGTAGGATTTTTTTTCTAATTCTGTGAAGAATGTCATGGGGATTTTGATTGGGATTGTATTGAATCTGTATATTGCTTTTGTTAGGATGGTCATTTTCACAATATTAATTCTTCCAATCCATGAGCATGGGATGCCCTTCCATCTTCTGGTCTTCTCCTCAATCTCTTTCTTTAAAGATTTAAATTTTTCATTATAGAGATCTTTAGTCTTTGTTCAGGTTTATTTGGAGATATTTTGGGTTTTTTTTTTGAGGCTATTGTGAATGAGAGATTTTCCATGTACTCTTTCTACAATTGCTTGTTATTGGTATATAATAAGACTACTGATTTTTGTAGATAAAATTCATAAACTGCTACTTTACTGAAAGTGTTAATCATTCTAGGAATTTTCTGGTGGAATTTTTGCATCTCTTAGGTATAATACCATCTGCAAAAAGGGATAATTTGACCTCTTCTATTCAAATTAGCACTCTTTTAATATCCTTATCCTGTCTTATTGCTTTTGCAAGAGTTTCAAGCACTATATTAAAAAAGAGTGGAGATAGTGGACAGCCTTGTCTGGTTCCTGACTTTAATGGGAATGCTTCCAGTTTTATCCATTTGGAATGATGTTGGCTGGGGTTTGTTTTATATAGCTTTAATTATATTAAGGTTTGTTCCCTGCAGTCAATTCCCTTTAGGATTAACATAGATGCATGCTGAATTTTATCAAAACCTTTTCTGCTTCTATTGCGATGGTCATATGATTTTTGTCTTTGAGTCCCTTTATATGATTTATGACATTTATTGACTTACATATATTGAAACATCCATGCATCACTAGGATAAATCTGATTTGACCATGGTGGATGATCTTTTTTATGTGTGCCTGTATGTGGTTTGTAAGTATTTTCTTGACAAATTTTACATCTATGTTTATTAAGAATATGGGTCTATACTTTCTTTATTGGTTGGATCTTTACCTGGTTTTGGTATTATAGTGATACTGACTTCATACAATGAATTTGTTTTCCTTCTCTTTTTGTCTTTTTGAATAATTTAAGTAATATTGGTTGTAGATCTCCTTTAAATGTCTGGTAGAATTTTGCTGCAAATCTATCTGGGCCTGTAATTTTTTTTAATTTGGGATGTTTTGTATTAGTTATTCCATTTCCTTGTATGTTATGGGTCTGTTTAAGCTATTGATCTCTTCTTTGTTTAGCTTTCATGATGTATATTCATCTCTTCAAGGTTTTCATATTCAATAGAATATAGTTTTTTTAACTATTCCCTTATAATGTTATGGACCTTTCTGTTGTCTGTAGTAATATTTTCCCTTTCATGTCTAATTTTGATGATTTGGAGTTGCTCTTTCTTTCTTTTGGTTAACTGGACTGAAGGTTAGTCTATCTTCTTTATCTTTTCAAAGAAACAGCTCTTGGATTCCTTGATTCTTTGTATTGTTTTCTTTCTATTTCATTAATTTCTGCTCTGAATTTTGTTATTTTGTCTACTGAGTTTAGGTTTCATTTGTCATTGCCTTTCAAGAGTCCTGAGTTGCAATGTTAAGTCATCTACTTGTGCTCTTTCTGATTTTTTAATGTAGACAGTTATAGCTATTAACTTCCCTCTTAGGACTGCCTTTAAACTGTCTCAGAGTTTTTGTTGTGTTGTACTGTCCTTTTTGTTTAGTTCTAGAAATATTTTTATTTCTTTCTTAATTTCTTCTTTGATCCATTCATCATTCAGGACTATGTTGCTTAATCTCCATGAGTTCATGTAGTTACTAGGGCTTCTTCTGGTGTTGATTTTAAGATTTATTGCATTGTTGTCTGATAGAATGTATGGAATTGTTGCAACTTTTTTTGTATTTGTTGAGTTTTTTTTGTGCCCCAGTATGTGGTCAGTTTTTGAGAAGTTCCATGGACAAAGAATAAACAGAGAGACATCTGAATTAAACAATACCATACTTCAAATGAACCAGAGTCCTCTACAGAATATTCCACCCAAGCACCAAAGAATACATATTCTATTCAGCATCCCATGGAACTTAAGGCTTCAGGTTCTCTCTTTTGGTTTTATATTTGAGATTCCTTATGGATAGACCAGCTACCCAGAAGTTTCTGCAGAGTTCAGAGTCAGACACCAATCAGATAGTCTCAGGCTTCCTTCTAAGTTCTGGGGCCCTAGTAGACAGCAAGCACAGCATAATTTTGGAAGCTCAGTAGGAAGAGGCTGGATTCAGGTGCTCTCAGACAGTCTGGAAATGTTTGGACTGTTGTCAGAGGGCTAAGGATGTTGAACCCTGAAGCCATAGGAGGGGCTTCACATGATACCAAGGTGGAGTGATGGGCACCACGCAATTTGGGAAGTTCACCATCTTGTGGCAGAGAGATTCAGGTACTCCCAGACAGTCTGGAATTATTAATTTCCTTTTTCTTTATAGCTGAATCAGGTTTATTGTGTATATGTAGCACATTTTCATAATTAATTCTTCAGTTGCTGGAAATTTGGGTTGTTTGTCTTTCCTAGATATCGTCAAAGGAGCAGCAAAAGACATGACTGAGCAATTATCTCTGTAGTAGGACACTGAGTCTTTTGGGGATATGCCAAGGAGTGATTTAATTCAGCATATTGTAGATCTATTTTAGCTTTTTCAGAATTTTCCACACTGATTTCTATAGCAGCAACATCAGGTTGCAGTCCTACCAACAGTGAATGACAGTTCACTGTTCTCAGCATCCTCATCAGCATTTGTTGTCAGTTGCTTTCTTGATCTGAGCAATTCTGACTAGAGTAAGGTGAATTTTCAAAGTAGTTTTAATTTTCATTTCCCTAATTGCTAAGGATGTTGAATAGTTTTTAAAGATAATTTTATCCATTTTTGTTTTTCTTTTAAGAGAGCTATTCTACTTTTCCCACATCACTCCTGCTCCTTCACAATGTCGTTCTTCTTCTTTTGATTATTACAGTATATAGGATATATATTGTACTGGGTCCATTTAGTGGTGCTCCTGTGTACCTGTGCTTAGGGCTGCCCATTTGGGATCATATGACCCCCTCAGGGAGCTATTCTCTAGAGAAAACTGATTGGCCCCCCATCAGCATTGTAACACTTTCTTTTGAAGTGGGACCCTGTGAAATTTCCCCCATTCACTTTGGAATGTAACCTTTTTCTTTATTATGAAGATCTTGTTAATACAGTTGAAATTCCCTATCATGTCTACAATGCATTAACTAGCAAAAGGCGTCTTCTCCCTCTGACTCTTAGAATCTTTATGCTCCTCTCTTCTGTGATGTTCCCTGAGCAGTAAAGATTTTGCATTGTAAATGTATCACTTAGGGCTGGACACCTTACATTCATTTATTCTCTGTATTTGTCCAGTGTTTGAACATTGTAATAGTCTCCATCTGTTGCAAAAAAAAAGCTTATTTGATGAATGGTGAGAGGTATACTTGTCTGTAATTATAAGGATGCATATTTAGAATACAACCAAAAATTATGCTGGTCTTGGAAAGTAGAATCTTCTCTAGGGTCTATGACCTCTCCAAGCATGTGTACTTGGCTATGTTTTTAGTAGCATGCATGAATTCTCTCCCATTGAGCAGGCCTTGAGTCCAGACAACTGTTGATTTCTCCCAAGATAGAATTGCCTTAATTGCACCAATAGATACTATTTGCTTGACTGGTCATTGTTGTGGTTCATAGTCTTTACAGCTCGTTAGAATCACGGATTTTTTTCTTCCTTGGAAGCTTGCATAGTATCTTCTGATACTATGAGTGATACTCTTCAGGGAAGATTTCCAGGTCAGTTCCAGCTCAATTGCCCTAAATCCTGTGTCCACAGTATGTTGTGATTTAAGCAATATGGTTTTACCTTCAAGTTCTGGGATGCAATACAGGGCTGTGGCAATAACCTATATTATTTTGGGAGTCTCTTAGACTCCCTTGACAACTCAAAAGGGAGATTCCTCTTTCCTGGCACCGTGATTTTGGTTATATGGCCTTCAGCTATACACATATCCTCATATATATGCTAAGTGTATTTTTCAGTAGGCTTATGAAATAATAAATTTACCTTTGGCTTTTCAAACAACTTAAGCATTATTTGTCTTTCTTTCCTCTGTCTTCCTCTGTATTGCCCTCTCTATTTCGTCCCCAGTCAAAGGGCTTTCATCCCCCACCCTCCATTTCTCCCTTGGTAGAACCTGTCTCCTACTCCTTCCCTCTCTCAAATTCCTTCTCCTGTCTCCTCATGATTCCTTTACATTTTCCTTGCTCCTGTATTTATATCAAGATATTTACACGTGTCTAAGGATTGATCCATTCATAAATTTTATTTAATCTTTTGGAAGGGGTAAGGGAGAGGTATAAATGATGTCCATATAGTACTCAGGTATGAAATTCTTCAAAAAGATAAACTTTAAATTTGAAAGAAAGGAATAACATGTGTAAGTAATAAATATTTTCACTTGAACCTTACATGACGGGCAGGGCATGCAGATATGTGCAGATAGATATTTATGTGAATCCACTTGGTGGACTTCATGTAAATCCGTCACTTGAATTGGTGTGGTTCTGAAGACTGCTGAAGAGAAGTCTGTTCATTTGTGAGTGCACAAAACTCTGTATTTAGGGAAAAGATTTTCTCCCAAGAGGAGGGAGCAGACTTAAGGTGTGAGAGTTGCAACTTGCCTCTTCTCAAAACCATCACTCTTACCATGGAGTTCATTTTTTCCTGAATCATAGTAAATGAGTGTATTTTATATCCTCAAATCCTTGTTGAGTGTTTTAACCCTTATATTTAATGACAGATGTTTTTATCTTAAGAAAAGAAATATTTTGTTGTGTGTGGTAACACATACCTATAATCATAGCACTTGGAAAATTATGACAGAAGGATCATGAGTTTGAACTTAGCCATGAGGCTCTGTCTCAAAAACAATGTGCAGAGTGGTATGTGGTAGCACATGGCTAGAGTCCCAGTGCCTCCCCACTTGGGAGGTGGAGGCAGGAGTATCAGGAATTCAAGGTCATTCTCAACTATATAGTGTGCTCCAGTCCAATCTGACATATATGAGACCCTCTCTCAAACAAAACAAATTAAAACAAAATAGATTATGTATGGTCACTTGTGCTTATGTAGTATACACAGAAAATAAAGGAAAAAGAAAATGTATAATTTTATATCTTGTTAAAATATATAGTAGGAATTCTGTATCTTCTCAACTTTTGTATAAGTTCGAAATTATATAAAAGAAAACTTTTCTCACTTTGAATTATCTATAGTATCAACTTTTGGTCTCACAGGAAGTGATTAGGATAAAAGTGCTTTAAAAGCTTCAGTTTCATAGTCATTTTTTCAAAATCATATAAACTTTTTGCTTAGCTGACTTTGTAGGCTTAATTGTATTTGTTAATCCATTTCATTAATCAATACCTGGCAAGTTCAAGTACACTCATCAGTCTATTAACTTTTCATCCACTTTAATTTTGAGTAAACAAATTCCAGTTCAAGTTGTCTTTGTATAAGTAAGCTCTTTATCTCTTCCTTTAAATCTCCCTGATGTAGGCTCAATATTGAATATTCTCTTCATGATACTGAACACACCTTTGCTGTTAAACTATTTACTTTAAATAGAAAAATACTAATATAATGATAGGTTATATTCATGTTAACTATTATTATTATTATTATGTTCAGTTCTTCAAAATAAGTACAAAAAGACTATCATACATCAATATTATATTCTTTTTAATTCAGGTAAAACTCACCTATAACCATTTTAAAATATTTGATTTGTTACTTTTATTATTATTTTATGTGTATGCGTGTTATGCCTGCATGTATGTAAGTATACCCATGTTGTGCAATGCCTTCGGAGATAAGAAGAGGGTGTTGGATCCCGTGGAACTGGAATTATTGATGTTTACTAGCCTGGGTCCTCTGCAAGAGCAGCCAGTGCTCTTAACCACTATACCATCTCTCCAGCCACCTATAACCATTTTAAAGTAAACAACTGAATGCATTCAGTGCATTCAGAATTTTGTACAACCATCATTTCTATCAAATTTCAAAACTTTTGCATTGCTTTTAAAAGGAAATGGCATTATTATTGAGTAGTTGTTTGCCTGTTCCCTTGTCCTGGGAGGTGTTCATCCTTTTTTTTGTTGTTGTTCTTGTTGTTTGTTTTTTAATTTTTGTTTTTGTTTTTATGAGACAGGGTCTCTTAGTCGGCCTGGAACTCACTATGCATTCCAGGCTGGCCTTGATCTCACAAAGATCTACCTGCCTCTGCCTCCCCACTGCTGGGATTAAAGGTGTGTGCCACCACACCTGGCTTCTTTTTTACTTTTTTCAAAAATTAATTTATTTGTGTATGTTTATATGGCATTTGTGTGTGGTATACTTGCACACTTGTGTGGGTATGCACATCCATGTGTGCACATGGAGACCAGAGGTTTTTATCTGATACCCTTCTCTATCACTCTCTGCCTTATTCCCATGAGATAAGGTCTCTCACTGAATTTGGAGGTAGACTTTCAGCCAGTGAGACCCTCCTATGTACACTGCCAACAACCCTGGGTTTACAGGTGCATGTGTCCACAGCTGGTTTTTAATATGGGGATTTGAATTCAAGACCTCATGTTGCACGGCAAACACTCTTACCTGTTTCACCATCTTCCCAAGCCCACAGTTTTCACTTCTTTAGGATATAATGAGGAATTGATTTCCAGGACTGTATGTTAATTCCATATTTAACTTTTTAAGGTTTGCTAGTATTTTTCATAGTAGTTGAACAATTTTATATGTTCACCAGCAATATCCTAGGGTCTCATTCATTTTCCCCAGATCCTTATCAATTCATAATTTTCTGGATTTTTGATTATGGCTATCTTTGGGTATATGAAATATGTTCATTTAAATTTCTCTAAGAAGTAATGTTGTTGAGCATCTTTTTATGTGCTTGTTAGTCACTGGTGTATATTTTTTGCATTATTCTCTAGTTTTTTATTTTTCCATCTTGAAGTTTAAGAGGGAGCCACATAGGAAAGTGAACAATTGTGAGAAAAATCATCTTGTAGAAAGTTCTGAACTCTCAGGTCAGTAGATTTGTACTACTGAGAACAATATACCTGGTTGTTAATTTAATGAACACTGGGCTAAACTTTAGCAAACGTCTCATTAATTAGCTTGAACCATATTCATTAGAGGCTGCCACTCAAAAGTGTAATAGCTATTTTGACTATTTTCAAGGGATTTGGAAAGGTTAACATATGAAGTGACTTTTTGTTTGTTGAGTCAGTTCTTTAAATTGTTCTTTAAATTGAAGCTGCAGGCACAAGGAGTTATTTGGTGGAGTTATCCTTGGCAGAGCGTTTAGCATACAAATCTCCACTATATTTTTGTTATTCTTCATAATAGTATTCCTGAATTTGAGGATTATGCCAAATAGCTACAGGATGTCATTATGCCTTTCATGGGTGTTAGGTACTTTTCATATGCCATTGAAAATATTCTGCTATAAAAACACTCAAATGCCTTCCAGAAATATTAAAAACTTGAATTTGTTACCGCATTCATTTAGAGATGAATATTATGTAGGTTGCAATATATTCATACTTTATTGTGATTTTAAGGGAAATTAACAAATTATATGAAGCCTATAACAGTGTCAGGTGCCCTGGGCTTTATTCATAATATATGTAGTAGATATCCCTCTTACATGGATTTATATTATCTCATTATACTGTGTAATCATTTGAGACTTTTATATTTCATAAGTAAATTCTTGAAAGTTATGATACTTCCTGAGAATAAGGTGTCCGTTACAACAATTTTGAAGTACGTATTTTACATAAGACAGTTCTAAATAAATTTAGCCCTTTTCCTTGGTTTCTTTATGAGTCAAAGTGTTTTTTTTTTCATGTTTAAACTTACTCCATTTAATTTCCGTTTTTTCTTTTCACATCCTGATCGTACTGATTGAACTCAGCTGCTGGAAAGCACTTCTTAGACTAGGCCTTTAGCTTGGCTTAGCAGGGTTGTGTTTGTTTGTTTGTTTGTTGTAAATGGATATAGGAGGTTAAGTTTCATGTCCATATGATTTCTACTAGCAATATTGGGAAAACATGACAACCCAGGTAAGCTAAAAAAATAAAACTTCAATATCCTTCCATATCGTACTGTAAGGGGTTAAGTAACTTAACCAGTATCATAAAAAAGAGTTCTAGACAGCATTAATTAACAAGGAGAACAGACCATTTTTGGTGTACAAGTCAGTTGCCAACTCTTCCCTTTTCATCTGTATTTCGTGTCTTTAAAAGTCTCTCCATGTTTCTTCATGTTCCATGGTTTGTTTTTTTTTTAAATACTTGTACTTTTTGCTGGTGTTTTGTTGTCAACTTGACACAAACTGGAGACACCTGGGAAGAAAGAACCTCAGTTTAGAAATGTCCTAGATCAGAATTTCCTGTAGGCATATCTGTGTGGGAATTGTCTTGCTTATTAGTTGATGGAGGAGGGCTTGACCCTCTGTAAGTGGCACCATCTCTAAGCAGGTGTATCTGCACTGTGTAAGAAAGCTAACTAAAAGTGAACCAGAGATAGCAAATGGATAAGCAGCAGTCCTTTTTTCTTCTTCAGTTTCTTCTTGAGTTTTTGCCATCATTGATTTTCTGCCCTGATTTCCTGAAGCGATGGAGTGTTACCTGGAAGTATAAGCCAAATAAATCTTGTCCTACCCAAGTTCCTTTTGGTCGGAGTATTTTACCACTGCAACAGAAAACAGACTAGAACAGTTGATATACAAGATAATGGGTTTCATTATACCATTTTTGTACAATATTTTACTTTGTTCACCTTCATCCTCATTACTGTCTCTTTTTCTCATTTCCTCTCTATTCCCTCCTACTGTTCTCCTTCTACGTTCATGTAGTCTTCCTTTGAGATTATGATTGTGAGAGAAAACATGTACTTTTTGTCTTTTTCCCCACTGTCTTCTCATTTCCCCAATCATTTCCTTTATGCCCCTTCCTCTCTTCAAAGAGCAAAGCATCCCTCTTCTATTTTCATGTTGTAGGGTGTGTGTGGGGGGAAGTAGGTGTGTGTGTGTAGATTCTAAGTATAAGAGAAAGCATATTTATCTAAATGTGACTTCTCTTACTTAACATGATGATCTGAAATTCCATCCATTTCCCTGCTGGTGACATAACTCCAGTCTATGGAATTGTTCTATGTTGACTTCCTTCATTTTATTGCCTTGTCTTTCATCACTAGCACTTGAATCCATAATCACTCTTTCTCCTTTTGCATTAAGTGTCTTCTGGCAATCTTCTTTAAAATCTTCGTCTTTATTCAAGCTTCAGTCATAGCCCTAAGCCTTTCTTCTTCCTTTGCCAAGAGTGGAGAGAAAAGATCTTTGTTTATCCTTACTGAGGTATGTTCCTTAAGTCCAAAGCACAGAATCGCACTTAGACAGCAAAGGAAAATAGATAATGAAAATCTGGTATGCATGGAATATAGTCAGCTCTAAAGGAAAATGGAGTTGCAAAATTTGAAGGAAAATGGATGATGTTAGAATTTATTTTAAGCAAGGTCACCCAGTCTAGCTAGGAAAGGAAACACCAACACACACACACACACACACACACACACACACACACACACACACACACACCTTCTTTCTCCTACTCAGATCCTAGCCTAAAATGTACATATATATATATATATATATATATATATATATATATATTTGTAAATAAAATCATGTGCGAATAGACTATAACATCTAGGAAGAAGATTAAGAAAGGGTAATATAAGATGATGATGAGGGATGGAATGCAAATAAAGGACACAGGAGTCATGAAAGAGGATATAAAATTATTCTTTTTCTAGTTTTAACTGTCATTTTTTTCCTTCATTTTGGCAGATATTACCCTTTTTGTAAAGGACTGAGAAAGTAAATAGGTTCTGCCTTAATATCATACGATCTCTGTTTCACCTACTTAATTCTGCTGTTGTAGTTTAAACGTATGCATGTACAATGTGTAGGCTAATTAGAGTACCTGTGCTCTAATAAAATTTTATTTACAAAACAGTTAAAGGCCTATTTTGGCTAAAGGGTAGTAATTTTCCAGCCCTGAACTTATGTAGGAAATATCAAAACATGTATAAATCTCAGAAATATAATTTGACAAAATAAATATAATTGCAGAAGGATTCATACATTTTACATTTTATCACTAATTGTATGGAGTTTAAAGCCTTGAAACGATTGTTTCTTTGTGTGTGTATGTATGTATGTATGTACACATGTGTGTGTGCCTGCATCATGGGAGTGATAAACATTGAATTCCAATAACTGTTGATACTGGTTGTATTTGAATAGGAAAGGATTGGTGCTTGGACTATATCAATTTAATTACTGTATTTCACTTCTTTATTTCTTTACAGAATGATCTGGTGGAAATATAATATAAAGATACGATTACCACATGGATGATGTTTGCTCCATTTTTGTATTTTTATCTTTGTTAAAATATTTTAAAATTAATGACCAATCAATTATAAGTCAATTAAAATGTATCTGAAAGTTGAATCTGACCCAGATGTCATCACTTTACCACCTTGTTATTTATGCAAGCAAGCATTCTATCTATGTGTTAGATCCAATAGGTTGGAGACTGTTTCACATGGATCTAGAGTCTATTAATTCATATGAAGGTGATGATGAGTGATCTGAATTTTACCAATATGTTAGCTGATTTTCATCAATATTTACTGATATATTTTTCTTTACAAAATGTTTGCATAACTTCTTGACTATATATATATTACAATTAAGTTTTTATGACCTTGCTTATATTACCTTTTTATTCCCTTGCTATTTCCTGGACTCATACACAGACTCAGCTTGTTCTGATTATATTTAATTATTTCATAATCCAGTTGACCATTTCTACTCATCATGGCAATCTTTTTGATTTTCTGCTGGCCATCTCAGCACTTGTTAGAAACCTTGGAAAGCATTATGTCTTTCTAATAAATACTGTGGTATTCCATAATCATTGTCTTTCTTATGCCAAGATCAAGACTGTCAAGCTTTTCTGCTGACCTTGAACCCAGTTAGTTGTGAGTTATGCAGTGATTCATATATTGAACCCCATGATGGTACAGTGTTGGGGTCCCTCGGTGCCTGCCAGAGTGGGACGCAGGGTCTTTGCAGACCCCGGGAGCTGGGTGAAGCATACGGAGGGCAAGCCACAGCAAACTTGTTTATTCAATGAAATGCAGGGGGTTTTATGATTTTGGTTAGCCAATTGCCCTATGGGGTGGTTCCCAAATGCGGCCAATAGTAATCTGTCTCCGGATGGGTCATCTCAGTGCAGGTTCTCTCCAGATGCTGGGTGAAGCTGGTGTGACGCCTGGCTGGAGGGGAGCTCCATGCCCACAGGAGCCACTCCCTTATTCCTCATAGCAGGTGACCTGGCTAAGGCCCACACTGCATTATGCCATTCATACACAGGAGCCACTCCCTTAATCCTCATAGCAGATGACCTGGCTAAGGCCCACCTTACATTATGCCCTACATTACAGATTTTATTTTATTGACTACATATTCTTAGCTCCTTGAAACAGTTCTTGGAAGAGAATAGCTACTTAATATGTACTGAATGAATAAATCACTAATGACATTATTCCTTTCAGAGGATATAGTTTTATTTTGATTTCTAGGGGGATGTAGCATTCATCTTAAAGCACTTTTAGGTACCATAGTGGTAAGAGAAAAACTTTCATAATTCTAAGTTTGTGATTAAGTAGCTTGGAGTTTTACTCTGGGTTCTTTCTTCCTTTAATTATAATTTGATTTTTAATTTCCCAGTGATTTTCATTTTACCTCTTCAAAAATCATCACACTTAAATCCCATCTTGTAGTTCTTTCTCATAACTGAAGCATATCTGTCCAAATATACAAACTTACTTGATATTTAATTCCCATGTTTCTGATGGTTCATTTCCATGTTAATTTTTAGTTCATAACTCTCAGTCATCACTGCTTGTTATGGTCCAACATGCCTAGTTTGTTCACTCCTCCAAAGATTAAAAAAGTGAAAGATGGAACTTTGTAACCACACTGAAATTTTCATGAAGCAAATCAATACTAAACAGTTTTGTCATGTTGTGGCTCTATCCAGGGCCATTTTCCCATGCTGTCAAATTTTAGATCTGGGGATTTTTGATTACCTCCATTGGCTGAAGATAATGGTAATTCTTGTTGACTTTTCCCTTTCAGATATTCTCAGTATGAACCTGGCAATGCTTCAGCTCCTGACCTTCCTAGTAGTCACTGTCTCTTAGCCACATTATCTCAACCATCAATGAGCTTTTCTAAAGAGCTTTCTAAAGACAAAGAAATTCAATTTCATTTCTTGTTATTTGGTATGTTTTTTTTCTGTTTTATCCCCACCCAAATACATTTGGCTCTCCACCTTTATCAGTAAACATGGATTACATATTTGCTCTAAAGCATCTCTCTGCAGCTAACTCTGAGTCCACTATCAAAATTACCATAAATAGTTATCAAATTTCAGGTTTCAAGTAATATCTGATTGAAAAACACTTGGAGAGAGCCTAGAGAGATGGATTCATGGTTAAGCTCAGGTTGGGCTGCTCACAACTCTCTGTAACTCCAGCCTCAGGGGATTTGAAATCATCTGCAGGTACCTTTACAGACATACATTTGTCCACATAATTAAAAAATAATGTAAATCTTCTTTTAAAGCAACACTTGGAGAGTTCAGAGTCATGAGACATGCCTATATTCTCTTCTTCAGGAGGTTAAGGCAGGAGAGGATTGCTATATGTTTGAAATTTTAAGTTTGAAGGCAGTCTAGGCTATACAGTGAGACCCTCTGAGAAAGCCAAAAATTAAAACCCTCAAAATGGAGTATTATCTGATTGTCCAATGATTTATGAAACCTTTTAAAACAGCTTAAATCAATTATATCTTATAACCACGAGCTTGTCCAAGTAAACATAAGCATCATATTTCATCAGTTCTTGGACTCATGCCTTCTACATTTTTACATTACTTAAATTAAGATTCATATAATAATGGATGGTGGACAGTAATACAATTGACATATAGATAGAAGTGATCCAAGTAGAACTTATAGGAAAATGTTAATTTGGCTATTTATTATGTGTCAAGCATGGTGTTTGGTCCTAAGGACAGAAAGATGAGAAGAACTAGGCCTAATCTTTATTTTCCTAACTGTATGTTCTTCTAAGATAATGTTATCTGTGATAAATGATACCAATATGGGCTAGATTTATTTTGTTCTTCCTGGGGTGTTTATATTCATCCTTTCATCTTGAGTTATTCTAGGTCAACCTCTCCCTCCTTCGTGGTTTCATCATTTATCTCTCTGAGGTGTTCTTCCTAGTGTGTAGATCTAATTCATTGTATGTATTTTTGTGAAATCAAAAAATCCAGTTTAGTAAGTTGAAATGGAGCCAGGTACATACATTTTAGTTTTTAGCTTTACTCACAGTAATTGATACAAATCCAGAGAGGCCAATACTGGGAAGATATCACTTGTCTCTTACCCAAGACTATGGGAAAATTATATCATCCCTTATAGTAAAGTTCTCATTAAGAGGTTGACATCTGGGGACTGGAGAGATGACTCAGCAGTTAAGAGCACCAGCTGCTCTTGCAGAGGACCCAGGTTTGATTCCCAGCACCGACATGGTAGCTAAGAACCGTCCTTAACACCAAATCCAGGGGATCTGACACCTTCTGATCTCTGCAGCGTTGCTCAACATGTAGGCAGCGCATACACATAAAATAAAAATAATAAGTAAAATGATATTTTAAAGAAGAGGTTAACATCTGGATAGGAGTTTATTAGTGGCCTACCTGTTTTCGTAGTGTTCTCTGCTTCGATCTAGAAAGAGCTCTCCTGGGGATAGTTATCCAGTTTGCTTTCTTTCTGTAGCAAATGTATGTTGAGGTTTGTTTTGTTGTAAGTTTAAATTAATTTTTAAGTTATACATACACAGGTATTCTTTGACTTACAATGTAAGTCAGAGAATACCAGAAGTCTACATGCATATACTAACCCTAATGTACTGAACAATATGGTTTATTAACACAGTACACTGTAGATTGTGATCAGTTTTCCTTACACTTTCAGAACTGGCTGCAAACTGTCATTGCCTAACTGCATGAAAGGCTATCATAGTGCATGACTAGCATGGGAAAGTTCAGAATTTGAAGAATGACTTATGAGGACATATGGTTTCATAATATAACAAAATAGAATACAAAGGAAAGGAAAAACTGGCAGGATCACTATAAGTCAGATACAAACTGTTTTTTGTACCAAATTCAAAAATTACATGCAGAAGTCTTCTTTCCATACTTTTCCTCTAACCAGCCACTTTTCATCCCTGGAAGGACCAAATTTTCTCTAACTCTAATTTTTCTTTCCAAAATGATTTTTTTTTATTATGGAAAACCATAAACACATACAGAAGAGAATAGTGCAGTAAACCTCTTTGCATCCATAATTATCCTTTAGCAATTATCAAGAAACGGCAGGCCTACTTCCTTTCTGTTTTATCCATTAGGTCAATTTCAAATGTTTTATTAGCATATATTAATAGTACAAAATATTGGTTTTATCGTGACATTTTCATAAATGCATGTAATGTACTTTGATTATATTTAATCACTCTTATACCCCTCTCTTCCATTCCCCAACCTCTTCCCTAATTGTTCTCTTTCTACTTTAATGTCTATTTTTTCATAGATTCCCCATATGAAAGGAAATATGTTATCACTGTGTTTCTGAGTCTGGCTTATATTGCTTTTATATAGCGATGTTCAGGTTCATTATTATTGTTGCAAAATATTATTCCACTCTTTATGGAATTTTATTCCATTTTTGTTATCTGTTCACCTGTTGATAGGCATCTAGTTTGAGGTCCCGTAAGTAATCCCCCCTCTTTGTGATGAGGATTGCTTTGGCTCTCTGGGGTCTTTTGTGTTTCCTTATGAATTTTATGATTGTCTATTTCTGTGCAGAATGTCATGGGGGTTTTGGTTGGGATGACATCTAATTTGTAAATTTCTTTTGGTGAGATGCCATTTGTACTATATGGATTCTACCAACATATAAGCATGTGTGGGCCTTCCATCTCTCTGTGTCTTCCTCAATCTGTTTCTTCAAAGGTTTAGAGTATTTCTTGAGTAAGTTTTTGATGTCTTTGGTTAAGTTTATCCCTTCACATTTTTGAGGCTATTTTGAAAAGAAGTATTCCCTTGAACTGTTTCTTAGATTGCTTGTAATTTGTATATAGAAAGGCTACTGATTTTTGTAGATTGATCTGCCACTCTGCTGAAAGTGCCAATCATTTCTACAAGTTTTCTGTTGGAATTTTTGGGCTCTCTTATGTGTATTATCATACCATCTGCAAATAAGGATAATTTAACCTCTTCTTTTCTACTTAATACCCCCTAATTTCCTTATCTTTGCTTATTGCTCTAGATAGAATTTAAAGCACTGTCCTGAAAGGAGTTGGGAGAGTGGACAGCCTTGTCTGGTTCCTGATTTAAATGAGAATGTTTCAAGATATTTTTTACATTTAGAAAGATATTTGTTATGAATTTGTTTTATATGGCCTTAATTATGCTGAGGCATATTCACTGCAGTCCAATTCCCACTAGAACTTTTATTATTAGTGTATGTGACCTTCTTTATCTCATCTTGTTTAATTTTAATTGAAAATCTATTTTCTTAGGTATTAGAATTGCAAAACCTGTTTGCTTTTTGGGAAATCTGTTTGGAATTGTTTTTTTCCTATCCTTTCACTCTAAGGTGGTGCCTGTCCTTGAAAGTCAGATGAGTCTTGTAGACAAGAAAAGATGGATTTTATTTCTTAATGCCTTCATCTGTGTCTATTGGCTGGGGAGTTGAGGTCTTTATATTTAAAATTATTATTGAAAAATGTGTGTTGATTACTGTCGTTTTAATTTCTCTTTATGTTCTTGGTCTTATTTTGTTGTTCCATAATTATGCCTTCATTGTTTTATTTTTGTGGCCTCTTGGGTGTGATTATTACTTTCTTCAGTCCCTGTATTGTTTAGAGTATTCTCTGTCGGGCTGATTTTATGGATGGGAAGTCTTTCATCCTATTCATGTTATGGAATATTTTTCTTTCCCCTTCGAGTATGATAGACAGTTTTGCTGGTTAAAGTATTCTGGGTTGGCATCTATGATCATTTAGAACTTGTAATATTATACCATACACTCTTCTGGCTTTTATACTTTGCATTGAAAAGTCAGTTGTAATTCTGATGGATTTTCCTTTGTATGTGACTTGTTTTTTTTCTTGTAGGTTTTGGTATTATTTTGTATCTGCACAGGTAGCTCCTGAATGCTTCCAAGTTTAGAACTCACCATTTTGTTGGCTTGATTTTCATTTTTTTATGGGGAGAGGATGGGTGCTGAAGACTGAAGTACAGCCGTGCACTTGCTAGGCAATGTTGGTTTTTCTTTTTTACCACTTTACATATTTCACTCTACTCCCTTGTTTGTATCTTTTATATAGAGAAATCATTGTAATTCTTACCATTTGTTCTTTATAGGTAAGTTGTTTCCTTCCTCTGGCCCCTTTCAAGATTTTTCCTTTGTCAGCGACTTTTTTCAAGTGAATATGCTACCCTTTAGTACGTGTATTTCCTTGCTGTTTCCCAAGATTCCTGCATTTGTAATTTTGGATTTATTATTTGTTTTAGAAAATTCTTAGTCACTTGTTTTTTCTTCTCTCTCTCTCTCTCTCTTTCTTTCTCTCTCTCTCTCTCTCTCTCTCTCTCTCTCTCTCTCTCTCTCTCTCTCTCCCAGCACTAGGAACACTCCATCACTGAGCTGTATCCAAAACCCTTCTCTCTATCTTTCCTTTTTATATTTCATCTCTTTCTGGCAAGTCTCATCACATATATCTTATCCCTTTCAAGTTTTTCCCACAACTTCAGATACTGTTTTGCCTTTTTTTTCATTGTTTTTCCGTGCATTTCAGTTTTAGAAGGGTATATTAGCATTCCTTTAGACTCATTGCTTTTTCCCCTAACTGTGCCCAGTTCCTGAAGGCATTCTTCCTTCCTATTAGAGTGGATTTTTTAGCATTTACTTTGTATACTTAGAGTCTCTGTCTCTCTTCTGTTCTGTTCTCCTCATCTCTTCCTTTATGTGGTGCACTTTTGTCTGTTATAGCCATTAACACATTAATTTTAGCTATTTCAAATTAATGAGTTGATAATTCCAAACTTTAATATCAGAGTCTGGTCCTTATGAAAACATATGCTGTATGTCTTCAAACTGTATGCTTGTTGCAAGCCAGACATGACATTATTTGTAAGAGGCCTGAGGTACATATACCTTTAGTGTGAAGTTTTATGTTTTTCTCTTTCCTTTTATCTTTGGGTTTCCAACGAGACTTAGTGACTTGTTCTGCTCTTTTAGTCAAAGTGGGTCCTCTTATTGTACAGAAACCTTGCTGATATGGTGGTGAGGTGTCAGATGAGAAGGGAGTGTTCCATAAGTCCTATGACTCTTTGTCTTCTAGTACACTGTACCCTGGGCCTGTGACCTTTCCAAGTGCTTCTCAGTTTTATATGTGAGAGAGTTGAGTGCTTTCCTCTTCTACCTAGCTCTATCAGTGGTAAAACTAGTTGGTTAGGATAAAATGATTTCTCTTAGGAGCAAAAAGCTCTGGACATACGTTTACTTTTATTCCATTGGTCAGCAGCATGGATGCAGTAGGGATGAAGGAGATTTTTTTTTCTCTCAGATCTCTACTCTGGGAAACTGATAGAATGCTCAAAATAAAACTAAAGAAAAAAAAAAAAACAATAACAATGAAACATGTGGGCTCCTCATGGGATTGGGCCAGTCAGTGGTTTTTAACTCTGTAATTCATATATATTAGGTCCTAACAATTTTCTCATTTACAAATTCAATTTTCCTATGCTGGTACTGGTTACTATGGAGTTTTCTGCTCTTGAGCTTCTGCTCCAAAGTTTTGACTCTGTAATAGCCTTTTAGTCTCCAAAGTTTTGGTAACATCAGTTTGCTTCATGAGCTCAGTACTTTGGTGAATCTACAGAGTTTGTTTTCAGTTTGTTTAGCCTTTCTCCCCCTGGCCCCCGACATACGGTGCCTTGAAGAGACAGTTTCTATGTTTCTTACACAGTAGACCAGAATGCAAGAGAATTCTTTGAAACCCGAAAGTCTCTTTCTGTACCATTTTGATCTCTTGAAAACTTTTTATAGTGAATAACTTTTCATTAATATGCCTTATTTTTAAAAAGAAAATAAAAGGTAAAATCTGCTGGAAGATTAACTATTCTTGTTTAATTTTTTCATAGATCCAAAATGTCCAGGAGACGTTGATTTTCATAATAGTGACTGGGATATTAAGACAATCACTAGCTCCTTGAAATTCTACCTCAGGTATGCCTTATATTAACTGGGATTTTGCTTTTCATGATTGATGAAATCTCTCTGGATAGAGATTAGAGTTGATGTAGTCCTAGTTTTATGAATGCAGATAGGAGTGCTCAGTAAAAGAGCAGAGTAAAGAGAATTTGTGTTGAAGAAGTAGGTGTATCAGAAGATGGTGTTTGAGATACAAGGTCTCACCATGTAGCCCAGGCTGGCCTGGGACTTATGATACTAACCTCTTGCATCAGCTTCCTGAATATTAAAATTATAGGCATTGCTATTCCCCTCAGGTCCTGAAAACATTTTCTTTAGCTGAGAATTTGAACATAGAAAGAAAGAACATTAATTATTGAAAATGAATTATTTAAAAATATCATGCTTTGAGGATACAGCTCAGTAAGATTCTTTTTTTTAAGAATGTACACAAGCCTATATTCAATCCTCAGTAAAAATATTCTTTAAACAATGTAAGAAGATTGCCAAGCTTCACAGATAGAGTTGATGTCATAATGAGTTTACTAGGAAAATCATGAGTTATGATTGCATATTTTAGTGTGTAGCAACGATTTTAAAACCTGAAGCTGAGTTTGAGGAGAGAGGGACAGTGAGAGAGGGAGGAACAGAGAAAAGGAGGGAGGAAGGAAGGGAGGGAGATATAGGGAAAAAGTGAGAGAGAGACAGAGGCAGAGACAAAAGTAGCATGTCATGCTACCATGATTTAATTCATATAATGTAAATAAGAATCAAACAAGAAAATATAATGTTGGTGGTAAATGATGTGACAACAATAATAAAAAAATTAACTTACCAGAAAAAATTGGGAATGCACAGTGCTGATAAAATTATTGATCTCTTGCTGGGATAAATATATATTATTTGGAAGGTGTTTGATTTCATTTATATATATATATATATACTTATTTTTATAGATGCATTCATTTTTTACCATTATTTATGCCATATAATATGCACCATAGTTACATGCTCGTGTGTGTTCTTTTCAAATTTTGTGATCTTTCAGCATTAAGATAGATATTTAAACTCCCAACTATATCATTAATTCAAACAGTTGAGTCATGATATTGCTCTTAAATGACTTTCTATCATACAATCATTTTTATGTAGTTCTAGCTTTATATAAACATGAATGTCCTTTCCAGAGACATTTATCCTGTATATGCCAAAGAAAGGAACTGCTGTTTGAGGGTTTATTCTGTCCTAGGAAGTGTGTTAGTTGCTTATGTTTACATTGATATTTTTAATACCAATAACTGTGTATCACGGGTGGTACAATACTCCTTTTACAGATGAGGAAATTGAGATACTGCCTTCCCCAATAAAGTAATGTCCATGTAATGGCTAGCAGTTTTTGCTCCTAAATGCATGATTTACAAGGCTATTGTTCCTAGAGTGCCTTCTTTCCATAACTCATAATTTTAGGGCTATGGCTGCCTTGGGATTGCTTAGGTAATTTAGTAAATACAATATATTAATCTGATATGAGTACTTTCAAAAGACTTGTGGTAATGAGCATAGCAAGGTAGTAAGTGATGCTGTATCCTCCTTGAAATATTTTCAAAGATGTATTTCAAAGGACTCTCCAATTTAAATCATTTCTGTGTATCTCATGCTGTAATCAGCAGTGTGGTTCTCTTTAGAGATGGGAAGATAAAGCCTAAATCTATGAGTTTTCAATACCTTTAGTAGGAGTTTTACATTGGTGGGAGTACAATATGCACCAAACAGTTTTCACTATTTACAGATTTCTTTAAATTTAATTTTTAGAAAAGGAAGGGTTTATTTTGGTTCATGGTTTAAGAAACAATGCAATTAATTCGTCATGGTAGGGAAGGGACAGCAGCAGGAGCATGAGGTGACTGGTCACATTGTGTTTGTGATCAGGATATGAAACGTATTTTTAAATTGTTTATGTAGTGATTAATATCATGGAAAGAAGGTAGGAATGGTGCTGTGAAAGAGTTTGAAGGCGGACTCCACTGGTTATGTACGGTAGTGAGGGCCATCATCTGGTTTGTGTGAATAGATAGAATAGGAACTGATTAAGAATAAAGTGGACATGTTTGACCAGGGTGACATTTGTATTGGTTGAGAACTGTTTATTAAGAAATTTGAAGCAGGGCCCTTTTTGGTATAAGTGGCAGAGGTGGAAATCATCATGCGCCAATGATGCTTAAAGTCGCAAGAACACATACCCCTTGCTCCAGGAGAGATGACCAACTGACAGCTATACAAGATCTTCTGACAATTTTTTTTTGTCTCACAGTATATACAAGTGAAATAGAATTGAACAGATGGTCAATTATCAAAGTGTATATAGTTCAAATCAAATATTTATTTTCCATCTGCATGGGAAAATGGTCAGTTAGGACTCCAGTGAATCCACATATTAGTTTTTAGTAGTAACGATTGCTGGTGTTTATATAAAAAGAAAGGTACTGTCATGAAAATCCAGGTTGAATATGTGACTCATTTAATATGAAAGCAGTCGGATTCATTTTCCCTTTCTGCCTCTATAGATATTTGAGTTTACAAGCCTTCCAGTATAGTAAAAAGAGAAAGGGGCCATGGCAAATTTCCAGGGTAGAAAGCCCAGAAAAGGGATTGCCAAGAATGGCCAAAGTGATTAAAAGAAAAAACCAAATCCAGTGATGCAGCAACACTGACAAGATAAGTCTCGAGGAAGCTTGGTAACTGCTTCAAACGCCACAAAGAAGTCAAGGTGCAGAATGACAGTTGTCATTTGTGTGCAGCATTAAAAGTCACTGATAAAGTTGGTAAAAGCAGCTTCAGTGGTGCATGGGGTGAGTCAGATGGTAATGGGTTAAAGAGTAATCTAGAGGACTCGGGTCTAAGGAGTAGCGATGGCACATACTGCATTACTTTCTACAGAAACCTGACTAGAAAGGGATACAAAAATCTCATTAAACAATCTTGTTCAACTGCCTCTGTTACCTATATGGTCAGTGATTCCCCAAGTTGTAGTTGAAGCCTAGAACTCATCACTTAGTTTCAGTCCTGCTGCCCCTTAAAGGATCAATGGAAAGATCAAATAGGAGAACAAATACAAAAGTGCTTTGGAAATTCTTCGGACCCATCAAGTTTAACGGGTTCATGGTTACATTTATTTTGGAACTTGGCAGGAGTGATACGCATTTCCTTTTACTTTGGGGAACTAATTTGAGACCTTGCTAGAAGCTTCAGTCTATATCCCTGCAGAACTCTTAAGCTTGGATCCCTCTGGTAAAGCTTCTATGAAAACAGAAATGTATGTAATCATATTAAGCTGTGGGACCTTACTGGTTTTAGAACTGAGAATCCAAGTTCTGGTTCATTTTCCTTCCTAAGAACATATGGTCTTCATTCATTTTACTTCAGGAATCTTTCGGAACCTGTCATGACCTATAAGCTTCACAAAGAGCTTGTCTCTGCTGCCAGTAAGTATTGATTGATACCATTAGTTAAATTAGTTATTGTCCTGGTTTCTTAGTAAGGTTTATGTTAATAGTCTAGAAAAACTGCTTGAGAGTAAAAGCCCAAAACATATACCCAGATTTTGCCCACTACAAAATGAGAGTATTTCTGCTTTCTAATTTTAGAGGTAGATGATACTTTAAAAAAAAATCAGTGTTAGTTGCACGGGTTTGAGAAAATTGACTAACTCGAGACATGTAGTGTATGCTTCTGGCCTTTCTCAGTGATTATCATAGGAAGGTAGCAACATGTGCCTTAGGACCTCACAGAAAGTGGGAGAGAAAAGGTTTCCAGCTAGAGGCTTTACTTGGGATCTTAGAGACAACCTGCTGAGACTGCAATTCTGCTTCCCCTGAGACTGTTCTGCTTCTCTACTCCCTCTTCTCCTCCTACTCCTTCCCTTTCTAATTTCTCCAGCCTTCTAGACCTATATTTTTCTTTTCCTTTTAATCTGTTTCTTTGCCTTTTCTATTTTTTTCTCTGTTGTTCTTTTATTGTCATTGTGTCTGTGCCTGTTATCTTCTCTTCATCTTTCTACTCTTCCTGTGTCTTCATTTTCTCTCTCTCTATCTCCCCCTCCCCCACCTCCATGTGAGAGTTTCCAAACCAGGAGCCTAGAAAGTCTGATCACCTAATCTCTGTGTTCTCTCGGACAGAATCTGACAACCTGGATTACCGTCTGGGAGCTATTCACTCCCTAGTATATAAGCTACCAGAAAAGAATCGGGAAATGCTGGAAATTCTGATAAGACACTTGGTCAAGTAAGTAATTTCTGGGGTTTCAGGAAGAGTTCCTGTTGGAGAGGTGGGTCATGTGGAAAGACTTCAGAAAAACTGCTTTTGAATTTAGTGAGTCCTAGCTACCAACATTTTCCTGGACCAGCTGAGTATCCTATGAAGAAAGTCATTTTTGCCTTCACCCTTGTCTGTATCTTTCTAGAGTCATTAGGCCCAAGGACTGTCTTAACTGGAGGGTGGCAATCAGGTAGTGTGTACCAGACCTGGACTTTAATATCAGATAAGCTTACTTTTGAAAGCCCGCTCTACAATTTATTAGCTGTCTAATCTTAGACCTGGCTCCCTGAACTTCTTTGTGCTCATCTTACAATGAGAATAGTGATCACTATGAAGCAGAAGTGTGGTGGATTCAAATGAAATTTAAAAAGGAAGGAAGGAAGGAAGGAAGGGAGGGAGGGAAGAAGGGAGGGAGGAATATATTCTTTCACACACGTTAAGCCCCATCCAATTATTCATTTGTACTCAGATGTTCTTCGGTACAAGTTCATCCACTGGGGTCTATTCAGCCTATTAGAATCACAAGAAGATTGTGTCATTTATTTTCTTGTTTATTTGTGTTTTCAGTTCTTTATATATTCTGGATATTAATCTTCTGTTGAATGTGTAGCTGATAATCTCCCCTCAGTGGATTTCCTCTTCATTTCCTTGGTTTGTTTCTTTTCCTGTACAGAAGCTTTTAGGGGGCTAGAGAGATGGCTCAGCTGTTAAGGGCACTGGCTGTTCTTAAGAGGACCGGGGTTGAGTTCCCATCACCCACATGATGACTGACAATCATCGTCTTTACCTCCAGTTCTAGGGATCCAATGTCTGTGGGCATTGTAAGACATGGGGTGACTTACATGCATGCAAGTAATACAGTCGTAACCATGAAAATGATGATAAAATATAATATTATAAAATGAAACTTTTTAGTTTAATGAGGTCCCATTTGTCGATTATTAGCCTTAATGCCTGGGCAACTGATATCCATTTAGATAGTGGTTCCCTATACCTATATCTTGTAGGATACTACCTATGTGTTTGTCTATGAGTTTCAGTTTCAGGTTTAATATTGAAGTCTTTGATGCATTTGTAGTTGACTTTTGTGAGTGACTCTAGATAGGCTGGCTACATTCCATTGGATGAACTTGCACTGAGGGATATCTGGGTACAAAGGCTTGACTCAGGAATCCTGAATTTATGAGAGAATGCATGAAATCCGTTGGGGGCGGCTATTGGGTGGCACAAATGGGGGAAGAGATCTAAATATGATTAAAATTTATTGCATGAAATGCATAAAAATTCAATAAAATATACATTAAAAATAAAAATAGTAACATCAAATTTTTTGCATACTTCATCATACACGTATATTTATATATTTTTCACTCTTCCGCCTCTACTCTCAGTCTCTTCCTCTTTGATTTTAAACATATGTGAAAATTTTGCCATCCATGTTGGCATGTCAACTAGTGTTATCATTATACAGTTCTTGTTAGGCAACCATATTGTTGAGATTTTATAGGAGTGTTATTCAGTAGTTTTATTAGCAGTGATATAAATAAGACCTAAAATACATACCCATACATATTTCACAAGGGAGGAGAAAAAATGTAATTATATTAATTTTATCGGAAGCTAAGATGTATAAGAAAAAAGAGATCTGGGCACAAAAACAAAGACAAAGCTAAAATTTCTGTAATATTAAAGTTAAAAGGGAATGTCTATGAATTCATGATTTAGGACAGAACAGAAGTGCCTGTTCACTGCGCCAGCCATTAGATGATTCTACTTAAAAACCAGGGCTGTATCCAAATTGCATTCCCATTTCAAAGGAGCCATGGAGGCATATAGAAAAATGGCTGTTCCAAGTGTGGGGCAAGGAAACACAAATCACAAATGCATGATGAGCATCAAATAAATTATACTGCAAAGAAAGGAGCCTGCTGCAAAGGTCTGAATCCAATGACATTTTGGGGAATTTGAACACCCATATTTTCTAACAACACATTGAATAAGAAGAAATTCATGGGGGACTTGGTAAAGAAATAAAAGGTCTTTATTATAGAAGAATAGCAACTAATATGTGTGGAAGGAGTGATAGAAAAAAAGTATAGCTTGTAACTATACTACCCTGATTTAAACACTCGTCAAAACCAAGAATAATATTGAGGGACAGGATTTGTATCATTTCAACGTATTGTTCACAGACTACTAATTAGAAATGGACAGTGTAGATCTTTACAATGAAACTCTGTGACAGTTACTGCATTAAGTAATTGCTTGAGGTTAACATCACCAATAATGGTACAAACTGACCCTGTATGTCTCCTAATTTTATAGCATGAGAAGTATAATGCACAAATTATAAATGTATGTGGTAAAATGTTTAACCAGATTCAAATTAAGCCTCTGTGGTGTACAGGAATTAAAAGGTTATAAAAATAGAGAATGCTTTACATTCTGTGAAATGGATGGTTTGGATTTATCCAAAAAGCCAGTATCTTGGGAAAAGGAGGTAGGGATCTTAAAAAACAAATTCATTACATCAAATTTTATTTGATTCACATGTGAAAACTCAGCTAAAAGACTTTGACACTTGAGAAACTACTCTAGTACAGGCTAGATATTAGGTGGTATGAAATTATGATAAATTTCCTAATTTGTGAAAACTGTACTGTAGTTTAGTAGGAAAATTTGCTTTGTTTTTGAATATACATGTTGGTTCTTTAGGATTGAAGCAGTTTACTTTCAGATACTTCAGAAAGAATAGACAAAGTAGATGTGGCAAAATGTTCATTATTGAAGCTAGATTAGACTGAATGTCCACAGTACTCATCTTTGTCTTTCATTACTATGACAGAACACCTAAGCAACACAACCTAAAGGAGGAGATACTAATTTGGCTCACAGCTCAGATCTATCAGTACATCATGGTAGAATGGGGGTGTGTGCATGGAAGAACACTTCACATCATGGTGACAGGAAGCAGAGAGGGAGACAGAGACACAGAGAGAGACAGAGACACAGAGAGACACACAGAGAGAATGCCTGCTCTGGTGGGCTTTCTCTAATTCCCCCCTTTATTCCATGCACACCCTCAGGTCTGTGATATGCTGCAACCCATATTAAGAGCATGTTCTCTCCCCTTTAGTTAATATTTTATGAAAATAACCTCACAGAAAGCCCTAGAAGCAACTTCTATTATTTTCCCATGTACTTCTTGCTCAAATCAGTTGATATTCAAAATTATTCATCATGGTATCACTCTTCCAAATTTTTTATATGTTTCAAAACCTCTATAACTTAAAGTTATAGAAACCGTAAATTAAATATTAGAATTAGGCTGGATATAGTGGCACACGCCTTTAATCCGAGCACTCAGAAGCAGAGACAGGTGGATCTCTGTGAGATCAAGCCCATCATGGTCTCCATATCGAGTTCCAGTCAAGCTGGGTCTCCAGACAGGCTTTGTCTCAGAAAAATAGGGTTGTTTCTATTTAGAAAACTTACATAGCCAAAAAAGAAAAATCATATGCTTTCAAAATGTATATAATTACCCTGCCTGCCAACTGTTGCTTTCATAGTGTATATGATGATTAGATCTAGCCTTTATAATGTTTTCCTGCTCCTTACCAGTTTTCTTGGTTAATGACTGACATAAATGAATAGAGTGGAGCTGCCAGTTATTCAGGTCTTTTCTTCCGTGCCTGTAGTTTCCATTATTGAGAGATAGGAGATAATTAGTGATCGCCTCTCCAGCAATCTCACAACTAACCAAGTACTATAATGGAAAGCAAATGTCACACCTAATGATTCTACTATTCATTTCTGTGTTTATCACTAAGACACAAAGAAAGTTGTGCAATCCATTCTTTAAATTCAATTAAGTCCAATTTTTCTGTGCTTTTAGATGCTTTGACAACATTTTTTATGAGCTTTGCTTGAGATAGGTGAGAAAATATGTGATAATTGGAGTCAGGCTACAAAGTTCTATGATCCAATGTGGAATGTAAGACTCCTTCACAGTCTTGGGCTTGGGCTGGCATTCTAAATGTTCAAGGCTATTAGAGCGACTAGATTCTTTTTATTTTTGTAATAATACTTTTGCAATTTCAAAAACAGTATTGTATGTTGTAGGAATTAGAAAATACAGAAAAGCAAAACACAAAAACCCAATATTTAAAAAATATTTCTCTAATTGTTTTTCTTTTATGTAAATGAGTGTATCGCCTGCATGTATGTAATTGCACCTGTGTCTTGCAGTACCCACAGAAGTCAGAATAGGGCTTTGGATTCCCTGGAACTGGCGTTAAGGACGATTGATAGCTGCCATGTGGGTGCTGGTAACTGAAGCTGGATCCTCTACAAGTGTAGACAGTGCTCTTAACCACTGAGCCATCTCTCCAGCCTCAAGCCCCAACCTTTCTTATTCCTAGCACTGATTCTAAATCTTTTTGTGCATGTGTGTTTCTGTATAGATAAACATATTTGCATTTTACTCCTTTATTGCTTGGAAATTTCAAACATGTATATAGGATATCATGATCAAATCTACTCCTTATTCCCTTTTGCCAATTTTCATTTCCAACTTCATTTGTCATTTTTATTGAATTTTTGTGATTTACATACAATATAATTTGGTGGTATTTAGATCCCTTCCCCCATAGGCACCTCCCTTCACTCTCCTACTCCCTGCCCAATTCAATGTACCTTTTATTTTCAAGCCAATAAATCCACTTAGTGCTTTGTGTGTGTGCCTGAGTTTCAGACCATCTATCGGAGCATGGGTAACCTCTCATGTGCTCCGGCCCTGAAGAAGACTGCCTCTTCCTCCCCTAGAATCATTAGAATCATCAGCTGTCAATAGGTCTTCAGCTCGGAGATAGTACTTTATGACTATGTCCACCTTCCATGTTGGGATTTTATTGGGGTGGGGGTTGATCTTTGGCATGTCATGTGCATGCTGTCACAACTGCAAAGAGTTCATATGTGCACTTACCCTGTTGTGTCTGGAGCACACTGTTTCACTGTAGTTATCCACTGCCTCTAATTTTTCGGATGATTCCTCAGCCTTGGGAGGAGGGGTATGATATAGATGTCCTATTTAGGATGATCTTGAATGTAGCTGATAATGACTCTGGTCGGTCTGCAATCTTTTATTCTCTGCACATTGACTAGTTGTGGGTCTCTGCTAGTTGCCATCTATTGTCAAAAGAAGCTTCTCTGATGAAGGTTGGGAAATGCACTAATAAGGTACACTGATAATTCATTAGGAACTGTTTTAATTCTATGTTCATTTAGTAGAATAATAGTAGTAGATTCTCCCCTAGGGCCTATGAACTGCCGAGCCACAAGTTTTTGGCATCAGTAATGGGATCAGACATGGGTTCTATCTTGTAGAGTGGGTCTTAAATCCAATCAGAATGTGGTTAGTTAGTCCCATAGTATTTGTGTCCCTGTTGTATCAGTGGTCAGTGTTGCCAGACTGGTCATTGTTGTAGCTTGCAGGGTTTACAGCTGGGTAAGATTGATGATAACTTTATGTCTATATTTTTAATTATGAGATTATGGTGTTCTTCAGCTTAACAATTTTTTTGTCAGTTTCAGGTAGGGTAGGACAATCTCGAATGTAGCTGATACTAGTTCTGAACTCCTGATCCTCTTGTGTCCACCCCCCCACACTTTCTGAGATTAAGATGTGTATCACATTGCTTGACCTCTTCAGTTTACCTTATTTTACAATTTCTACCTTTTCTGACTATTTTAACAGTTTCCTAGTTAACTTTCAAAAGTGCTCTTTATAGGTCTTTTTCTATCATCCAATATGGCACCACATATTCTGTCTCTCATGTCATTAATTTACCTTTATTTTAATTCTTTAATTCCCTCCTCTTTTAGGACACTGATTTATCAATAAGACAATACCATTTATCCTGCATATTATTATTTGCAAGTGTTTGTTTGTTAGAAACAATGTCCCATTATACAGGCCAGGTTGGCAGCAAACAAATGATCCTCCTGACTCTGCCTCCTGAGTGCTGGGGTTATAGGCGAGCATCAACATGCCTGGTTCCTACCTACTACTTTTATTGATTTTCTTCATTGTCTTATTTTCAGTCTTCTCCCTTATTATCTGTATTTCTTATAAAATATAGGTCATCTCTAAAGGCTGAATGAATTCAAGTTAACTGATTTTTAGGTAAGATTAACCATAGGTGATATTATATACCTTATGTTCCATCACATCTGAAGATTGGTTGATCCACCTCATGGATATTGACATCATCCTGTGATATATTCTCCTATGTACTTTTATAAGGCTGTGTCTGTATTTTATTCACAGCCACTCTCTATGTCTTCAACACATCTGGGAGTAATAGATCATTTATTTACCATCTGTCATACTATTAACTAGGCCATCAGTGTTGAAGATTGTGTTAGCAAACTTTTATTGTAGTCCTTTGGCTTCTTGTTAGTCTTTTTCAATATAAATTAGTCATTCTTACAGTATATATGTATAGATTCATGATTAGAATAATGCAGTTATAAATGTACTAGAATACACGTGCAAACTAATGAATGCATATACCAAATTCCATCATCAGTTTTGAGGGTACTTTTTATTTGCATATCTTAGAATCAGTGGTTTCTTAAAATTACTGTTGCTTGACAGTTTTGATGTAATTATCATAGTCTCTGTAAACATTATAGCACAAACTTGGCAATAGCTGCTCTTACTTTAGACATTTCAGTTGAATTATGATAATTTTTCAGTTTATATTTAATGTGTCTTCAAAAATATTATATAATGATTTGATGGTGAAATTATTTTTCTTTCTTATTGCTACATGAAATAAAGTCATGGCTTAAAGTGGTTGCACTGATGAAGTTTAGGACATTACACTATGGTGAACTGTATTAAATAAATTACAGATATTATAATACCAGTAGAGGAAGCCAAAGCCATTTATCCTTTAAAGAGGGTACCATTCTTGGAGACATGAGTGCTCACATTAGGTACCAGCTCTCTCTTGTTATTGGTTTTACTACTTGGTTATTGTTATTGGTTATTTATTTTTGAAGAAATTTATATCATGCAAGACTTCTAGTATGTGTATACAAATTTGAAATAAAGGAAACAGCATAAGGAACTCTTGTGTCCATCACCCAGATTCAGTGATTATGAACACATATTATTTCATCTATAGCCCTGATTTCCAAATGCCTGCTCTATTATTTTGCAATAAATCTGAGACAGTATGTTAACTTCATTCATAAATATTTCATTTTTTGAAAGATAAGAGTTCTTGTACATACAAGTACAATAAAATTATGGTATCTGAAAGGAAATTGATTAATTATAATGTCAAACTGTCTGTGTTCAAATTTCTAATGGTCTCAGGTACATCATTTCTTTCATTAAATGAGGATCCAAATTGAATATATGTATGGTATTCTGATGAAATAATTTTCAATCCTCCTTTAATTTCCAATAGAACTTGGTAGATATTTCCATAAAGGGTCAGAGAATACATACTTTATGCATTGCTAACTTTATGAACTATATCACAAATACAAAATTTTATAATTGTAGCTCAGAATCAGCCATTTATTCATGTATTTAAATGAATACAAAACCTGTGTTCCAATAAAACTTGGTTTATAAAAATAAATTGTAGCTACATTGGTTTGACTGCTTGATCTGTTGTTTCTCAGAATTTGTTATATATCAGAATCACCTATAATGTTGTAAAGAACACAGATACCTAGACTTGATGTAGCCTGCCATAAGACTTTATATTTTTCACCATATACCCAATGTTTAGGTTTCCTCGGCAGTTTTCTTTTTTCTTGTGATGTGTTAAAATTTCCATAGTTGTGTACAAATTTTGCTATTTTTGTGTGTGGGGGGGTGTTCGTGTGTAGTGGGGAAGATAAATACATGTAATAGAAGATTCAGAAGACACATAATGTGTCCCTGTCTGTTCCCCATTGTTTTCAAGGGCAAAAATCATTGCCTGGCAGACTAAAATGCCCTTTAGATCACCTAATAACTTTTTCACCTTGCACATGACAGAATAGATTCTTAGGAATGGGAAAAGATAGGCGCATAGCCACACAGTACATTAATAACAGAATCAGAAATATGATTGGAAGTAGCCTCTTTAGGAGTCAGAGTACATAGAGTTCTTAGAAACACTGAACTTACAACTGGATGTGACCATCTAGTTCATATAGTCTCCCATCTTCTGCCAGGTGTCTTTCTAAATCAGAACTCTCATTCAAATGAGCAGCTTGTGGGTGATATTCAGACCATAAGTACATTATTATCCCTCTTAACTACTTTGAAAATAAATGGTTTGGCTCCAACAATTTAAAATTCAAACATCTCACATTAAAATCTAGATTTCAAGAAATGAGATGATTTAGCCATACCAAGCCTTGTGTACTTATGTGGCTATATCAGCCAGAGTTGAGTAGTGGTTCTTTCCTTTGAAGTGACCCAAGTTGCCCACTTGCCACAGACTGCAGTATTCTCAAGTATTTTAACAAATACTATATTATGGTTAGATTAGAGGTGGTGAAGATCATTTCTTAAAACTAGAAATAACATTGGATGGTACAATGATGCTTTAGAGAATGTGTGAGGGTCTGAATGGATTAGCCACTTCTTCCAGGCCCATATTCTTTATTTAACTTACCTCTTTGTTCCTCTATGAATTTCTGATTTAAACTATCAAGTGACTTACTATCTCCTATACAGGAAAGTATAATTTCCCTTGAATACTTGTTCCTTTATTTTTATTAGTTAAATTAGCCTTTTCACTTTCATAAATGTATATAATATATTCTAGTAACTCTCTCCTCTAGCCTCTTTTTGTCTCTCTCATTCCTGTCATCCACATCTCCTCCTACCAGTGTCTTTTTCAGATTCATGACTTTTGGTTTTGTTTTATGACTTGTTTAGCTTAACCAGAGCCATCTGTGTGAACAGTGAATTGGGACTATCCTTTGGAATTTGGTGTGAACACCAGTGGGTACACAGCAGATGGCAATGACTCCTCTCCTTGAATTGATCAGTAGCATATTTTTCTACAGTAAGTGCTGGAGCTCCTGAGCTCCTCCTCCGTCATACCTGACTGGTGACAGGCTTATTCTTATGCAGGCCCAGTGCAGATATCTGAAGTTGCTGTGTTTGTGGTTGCTGTGATTGCAATGGTTTTGTCTTGCCCAGAAGATGGCATTCATGGCCCTTCTCTCTGTCTTCCAGCTCTTAAATTCTTTCTAGTCTTTCTTCCACAATGTTCACTGAGCTGACTTAGAAGGGATGCTAAGCTCTCTACTGTCTCTTATCCTCAACATCTCGTACAACCAAGGGTCTCTATTTACTCCTGTCCCTTGGAAAGAGAAGCCTCTCTGATTAAGAATCAGAGCAGTATGTGTCTATGAATATAATTATTTAGAAAGCAGTTTGATCTTATGTTAATTTAGGAAAGCACTTTTGTTTTTATACTGAAGTTATAACCATTTTCTCTAGTCTCTATGGATTCATTATTGATATTCCTTTACTGGCAGATTCTACTGCAAACTCCTACAGAATTTGCAGTTCACTATTCTTTTGGGTTTCATTCATCTTATTAACTTATGTCACTTAATGATTTTCAAAATGTGCGGTGCTGCAGTGAGATACCAGCTCAACCTCGTTAGAATGACTATAATAATAATTTAAATAAAAAAGCTACAAATATTGGCTAGAATTCAAGAGTGGCAGGGAAACCTGACACATTTTTGTGTGAATATAAATTAACACAACTCCACAGAAATCAGCATGGAATTCCTCCCACCTAAAAATCCCTAAAAGTAGATGAATGATCTGTTTCAGCCATCTCACTTACTTCTTCATATGGGAAAGGAAGGGAAATCAATATATAAAATAGATACCAACATGCCCTTCTTTATTATAATACTTTTCATAATACTTGAGATATGATATTAGCCTAGGGGCTTATCAAGAAATGAATAAAGAAAGAAAATAGGAGCATATCTTATCAATAAAAAAGAATGAAATCCTGTCAAGAGCATCAAAATGAAAAGTGCTGGAAATCACAGTCAGTGAAATAATCCAGACACAGAAAGACAAGGCCCTCACATACACTCTTATATGTTGAAACTAAAAAAAGATAATCTGCATGCAGGATAGTGCTTTCTAGAAACTGGCAAGGGTGCTAGGAAGAAAGACGAAGATGAAAAGAAGGAAATAAGGGTAATAGATGTAATCGATGCACAATTGATGCATGTATGGAGATAGCACAGGGACTAGCAATAAGTTTTACAATTAATATATGTTAGTAATTGTAAAAGTTTTAAAAAGTAATCTGAAAAGAATAGAAAGGTGGCTAGCAATATGGTGATGGGACAAAGCCTCTTAAACAAATTCTTGAGGGCTGGAGGAATGGCTCTAAAGTTAAGAATGTTCTTGCAGAGGGCTAGAGATTGGTTCCTGGCTCTCCCATGGCCACTCATAACAAACTGTCACTCCAGTTCTAAGGCATCCAACAACTTCTTTGAGCTCTATCAGTTTTAAAAGATGTATGTTTCAGTTTTTCCACCCCCCTCTTTTGAAATGGTCCCTGAGCCCTTGGTTCATTGCTCTCTGTTGCATGAGGGAGCTTCATTGATAACGGGTGAGAGATGCATTCGTATTCTCTCTACCCCTTGTTCCACTGATGTTCCATGAGTTTTAGGTGTAGAGATTCCATTGCAGATCTGTCACTTAGGGTTGGGCATTTCACAGACATTTAATTTCTGTGTGACCAGTTGTGGAACTCTATAATAGTCTCTATTTGTTGTAAAAGAAGCTTCTTTGGTGACTGCCATATTGTCTATAATATAAGGATCCATATTTAGTACATAATAGGAAATTACATTTGTCTATGGATGTGATAGCCTTGGGATTTTCTCTAAGATCTACGACATCTCCACCCATGTGTGTTTGGCTGTGTTTACAGTACCACATATGACCATACAGAAGTAGAGTCTTATAGGCTCCTGCAACCTTGCTCATATGAAGTTACTTACAGCAATAGTGAAAGCATACACAAGACCGATGCAAACTTAAGCAGACAAAAACCCCGTATAGATGTGTGGAAAAGGGCAGCAGGCCCCAATCTTGGCAGAAGAACTATTGTCAGCTGATCAATGTTGGGTGTAGAGGAGTTGATTTTCTTTAATGGAGTGATTGTAGATGGTCTGATTAGACTCCAGTGGATGAACTTCCACTGAGGGACATCTGGGGACAATATCTTGACTCCATAGGCCTTAACATAAATGACAGAATGCATGAAATCCAGTGAGGAGGGTATGGGAGAGTGCTGATGGGGAAGGGGATATAAAGGTGATTAATATATATATATATATGTATATATATATGATAACTAAATTTTAAAAAGATGTACATTAAAAATGTCACACATGTAAAAATGTATAGGGTTTGGAGCGTAGGTCAGTGATAGAGACTTTATGTGGCGTGCATGAGATCTTGGGGTCTATCCTTTGTACTGTGAAAAGACTATAGTAAGAGGAGCGATACCATGTGCAAAGAAATCTCCTAGACTTTCCCTAGAAGGCCAAGAGGGAAGAAGGTCCTAAATAGTATAGCAGGAACCTCTTTCAGAAACAGAATGGAGCTCAGCTTAAGTCTCCCAGGGAAGCTTCTGTTTTTCAGGAGAAACTAGAGGAGCGGAAGGACGATGCAGTGAGACATCGGTTAGACTTCATACCTGTCTTGTCGTGCATCTCCAAACTCTGACATTATTAAGTGCTTTACCTTGGGTGCTTCAGCCCTTCCTGACTAAATTGCTCCACTTTTTGCAGTTGTGAAGATTCAGTGAACTGCTGAGGCACTGAACAAACCTCAGCCCTTTTCAAAGCTCACAAAAGGAGACGAGTGTTCTTGCTGAGTCACTAGTGGTTTAGCCATTCCGGATCACTTGGTGGCAGCATGGAGATACTTTTCCATTTTAATAACTGAACAAATTCTGTCACTAAGGAATAAAGGTTAACTGCAGAGGCACTTAAACTGTTGAAAGGGACTGATCAGCAGCCAGCAATATCAAAGGCCTGAGTGTTGGCAGCTCATTACCATCTGAATGGCACCCAGCCTTTGTTAGGGGCTTAAGAGACTTTATTGAGATTGGTCTAAGGAGTCTGTGCCCTTCAATTACCCACTTAATGTCAAGAACTTGCGTGTTGATGGGTCAGTCTTTCAGGAGCCTTTGCTTGGGCAGGTTTGGGGCATTAGCGTTTGGAGTGGGCAGCTGGCCTGCCCCTTGTTCTAACCTTTCCACCCCCACAGCCAAACTGGCCAAAAGGCTTTGTGCCTTTCACTTGCCTACCTCTAGTAGTTTAAAAGAGCATTAGTGAAGTTCAGTTCCTTTAAAAATAATTAATTAGTACCTGCTGTGTGCCAAGAACACACTTGGAAGCTGTTTACTACCCAGTAGAAGCAGCAGATGATTAAACAGAAAATTGCAATGCATTCTTCTTGCCAGTAGTATCCATTAAGATGAGGACAGTGAGCTGTGGTTGCCTGCCTAGTAGGAGATAGATGTCACCTAAAGTGAGCCTCTGGAAACTACTAGGAATTCTTCAGATATGGGGAAAGGAACATTCAAGGGAGAGGGATTGACATGAGAGAAAGAAGATCTCTCTGAAACAACAATGATATGGCCAGAAAACCCTAATCTAAGCAGTTTGATGTAACATGTTGAAGGTTAGCAATACCTAGGAGGCTCCTAGAGAGATAAGAACAACAGGTATTCGAGGGTAATGGTCCCATGCTGAAGCAGTGTCACACTATTCTCTCCTACTCTCAAGTAGATGTGATTTATACAAGTGGGAAAACTGAAGCTCAGAGAAGTTAGAGAGGGTGAGTGACAGTGTTGGGACTGAAAACCCAGATGAGCTTCAGAACCTAGGCTATGCATAGATATTAGAAACAAGGGGCAGGGCTGGAGAGATGGCTCAATGGTTAAGAGCACTGGCTTCTCTTGCAGAGGACCCAAGTTTGATTCCCAGCATCCACATGGTGGCTAACAAACCGTCTAACTCCAGTTCCAGGGGAATCCAATGTCCTCCTCTGACATCGGCAGGCATTGTAGGACATGGGTGCAGGCAAAACAGAGGATTAGTTACAGAAGGGTGCTTAACCTTTTAAAGAGCTCTCTTCTGTGAGTGACAGGTAGCTGCTAGTAGGAGTGACTGGGATCTGACAATCAGATAACAGGACCTATTACAACTCACTGACTATGATTCCAGGATGATCCCTTTCCTTTTTTATCTTACAAAATGAAAATGAGCAAGGTGATCACCTATAGGATCCCTACTTTCCTTTGATTTATATATCCTTTCTTATCCTTACTTTGCTTAATTTTCAGTTCTTTCAGATTTTTGCTTCTGAAAAAGGGGAGGGAAAGGGGCTGGATTCCTGACTAGAAATGACTGGTAAACAGTCTTTCCATGTGCTTTGCTCCTTTAAAAAAAAAAAGGCAATTAGTGGTGGTAGCAGAGCCCTATACTCTTGAGCTGTATCCTTCATCCATTTTGCTGTTCTTTAGGCCTGCTGTTCTCCTTGCCTTGCATGCACTCTGTCTTCCTGCCTCTCCACATCCTGTCCTGTCTTCACACCCTGTCTCCTAACACTTTCAAGGTGCTAACTCAGTTCCTTATTTCTCACTTTGACTCCTAATCATATACTATTGTGTGTTGATTGCTAATTATTTCCATTCTAGTTTTTTTTTCCACATATGCTTTTAACCTCTCCCTTCCTTCTACTTTTTGGCTTCTCTTAGGTTCTTTAGCACCTAGCATCATCTTGGTTACTAAGGGAAGTAGTTACTGAAACAAACTAGTTTCGTCATTTTCTTTCTCTTCTGGCAGTGTGTGTGAGCACAGCAAAGAAAATCTTATGACGCCTTCCAATATGGGGGTGATCTTTGGGCCCACCCTGATGAGAGCTCAAGAGGACACTGTGGCTGCTATGATGAACATCAAATTTCAGAACATTGTGGTGGAAATCCTGATTGAACACTTTGGCAAGGTAATAATTTTCTATCCTTAATATCTTCCCTTCAAAGAAGTGACTTCTGTCTCATGTGCCTTCTAACTTGTCTGTCTCCCTCCTTTACATTCCTTCCTTTCTTCCTTCATTACTTCCCTCCTCTCTCCCTCCCTCCTTTCCTTATTTTTTAAACTCAGGGTCATTCTATATTACCTTGACTGGCCTGGTACTCCATTATGTAACTCAAATTGGCCTAGAACTTGTAATCCTCCTGATTTAGCCTCCAGACTACTAGAATTACAAGCATATGTCACCACACCCAGCTGTGTGTTTTCCTTTTTGGTTCAAATTGACACTGAAAAGAAAGTCCATTGTGATAACGATTGTCTTTTAAAGATCTATGGATTGAAACTATAGCCTTGTGCATGTTAGGCAAATAGTTTACCATTGGTCTATACCCCAGCCTTATTTTACATTGTATGTAGAGACAGGGTCTTACTAAATTGTGTAATCTAGCCTTGAATTCATTCTATAACCCAGACATGCCTTGAAGTTATAATTTTTCTGTTTCAGCCTCCCAGGTACCTGGGATCATAGGTTTGCACCACTAAGCTTGGCCAGAATCACATTTAACAGTAAATCTAGCACAATTGGTATCTCATACATTTAGCAACTGTTGCTTGAGCATATACTGTTTTACTATTAATCATCATGGTAAATACTGGGAATATTAAAGAAGAAACAGCCAATGTCTGGTTTTAAGAAGTTAACCATGTAGCATGGAGATAGAGATGTAAGCAGAGGAAATGATGGGAGTGAAGTTTACATATGCACAATGGAACTATGGAGTAGAAGTGATATATCTCCTTTTATTACCAAATCCATGACTGATATCCCTGAACCAAATAACAGATTAACAAGAAAAAAAGAAATAAATTGATAAAAGTTTTATATGACTTGAGAGCATTTTAACATGAAACTCCCTCAAAAAAGTGAACTTGTACAGTTTTTATGCTAAGTTTGGTGAAGAAGTAGACATTTCTGGAGAAAAGTGATTCTAGAACAAAAGGGCCTGATATACTAGAGGCAGGTGAGTTGGCTAGTTTAGATACTTTTGGCATTTTTGTACCTTTGAGGATAGAAATGTTTGTTTTCTTCAGGTACCTCTGGAATTTAAGTTACATGATTTACATGACCTACTTTAGAAAAAGTTCAGAAACTTTGTGGCCTGCTTCAGGGAATAGGAGCAGTAGAAAGTCTGAGAACCTTTAGTTTTGATGTTTCTTCAAATGTCAGTGTCCCATATTTCAGAATAGTAAGTGAAGTGTTGAGTTCCATCGATAGCATAAATAAGTCAATATATTTACTTTAAATCACATCTCTTTCCAAAATGTTTTAAGGTAGCTCATTTGATATGGTGTATAATTTACCAGGTAGTATACATTAGACTTGAGTCAAATGAATAAAGCAAAACAAGGGGAGGCAGAAAAACCAACCCAGTGATGTGGTTAGAGCAAGAAATGCTTATTAACAAGTCTTGTGTACTTGCCACAGGTATCTTCCATTTGTAAAAGCTTTTAGCAGACGGTGCACTCCTTGGTACACTTTATTCAGGATGAACCTTATTTGGACTGTGGACTCTGTTGTAGTCTGTGCCTAGCCACAGTTCTAGCTTGGCTACTTTATAGCTACATTGGGTAGGATACTGACTGAGCTGATGAGTCCCTGCACACAAATATACCAGGGCTCCAACACAAGAGATGTTTATTTATTCATTGTAAATCACTCCATCAAGGAAGGTCAGAGTTGGTGAGGTGACTTGACATAATCAGGATTCATTGCTCTTCCTTTCTTGTTGCTCTGACAACCCTAACATTCTGCTTTCATCCCCATCGTCATTTATCTTCTATATTCTATCTGTTGAAAAGTATGAAAGACAGAAGTAGATATGAAAATCTTTCCTTTAAAGTTAAAACTTGGAAGTTACATATAAATTTTCTTTACATGCCATTTTCCAGGATTTAATCTAGCAATGACAAGTGGTGAGAGAGACAGAAAAGAACAGTTTTTGTTTGTGTCTTGGTTGTTTGAGGCAGGATCTTGATACTTAGGCTCTTGACACCTTCCCTGTGCTGGAATTACAGGCATGTGCCGCTATGCTTTCCTGGGAGATGTGAATATACATCTGTTCTGCTCACTCCAGATAGGGAATCAATGACAGATCAAAGGATACCACCAAAGCCAGTTTGGTGAACCAATGAGTTTTAATGTGGTTACTTACAGGAGCAGAAATGACTCCAAGACAGCTATATCACCCAAAGCCTATCCCAGCATCCTTGACAGCTCATGAAAGCAGGAAGCCTGGAATGCACTACATAACATCTAGGGAGCTCAACATGTTAAAGAATATCTTCTCCAGCTACCTCATTCAGTGGTTAAGTTTCTTGTAGGCAACTGTGTTGGTCTGCTTCTCCATGCAGTTTAGCTGATCTGTCTCTTCCTGGTAGCTTGGCTGATCTGAGAGTTACTCATTAGTTCTTACTGCTTATATCTACTTAGAAAGTGCAAGGGTGGGGGTGGGGAGGTCTAGTGAATCTGGTCAGTTTCAGGCCCTTCCTGAAGCTATTGAGTTGTTTTCTTTCTGAGTTTAATGAGCTTCCCTGTGGGATGTAATGTTTGTCCTCAACTTAGAACATCTTGTGTCTTAGGGAGCTTCCCTTCTGGATGGAATGTCTTATCTCTGAGAAGATTACTCAAAGACACTGACTCAGGAAGGTACAGTCTTTATTTGGTCCAGCATATTTTCAGCTAAGACTTAGAGAAAGGAAGACTATATGCCAGGGAAAAGCTAGTATTCTCTGCCATATTATCTGTATTAAACAAGTTTCATAAATTTTCTGATAGTTATATTTTTCACAAAAATTCAAAGATAATTATAAACATGTATGTGATAACCACATGCCCAAAGTTACCAATATCAAAAGTGGTAGAACAAGGTAATGGATGCCAAAATGCAGTTAGATAGAAATGATATATATATACATATAAAACATTTTTCTAATACCTGAAAGGGAGGAATTTGTGAGCTCCTGTCACAAAGAAATAATAAATACTTAGTAAGATGAAAATACTAATTAACTTGATTTGATTGTTATATACTATATATGTATTGAGTTATAATATTGTACCCCATAAATGTATAAAACTATTATATATCAATTAAAAAGTTTTAGCTAGAGTTTTCTTGGTTAAGAGTCAAAGTGTTTTATCCCTGTGTGCTGCTGCATTAGTTGTAATGATATAGTGACAATTTTACAGGGCACTTTGGATTTATCAAGAAGGGATAATTGTAAAGAAGTGCATAGGACTTCTATTAGGTACTCCATTAATCTAGGTTCTCCAGAGAGGCAGAACCAATAGGATATGTATATAGATGCTTAAGAGGGGTTTTACTAGGGGAGCTGGCTCACATGTTTATGGTAGTAGAGAAGTAACATAGGCACCTGTGGGCTAGAGACCCTAGGGAACCAGTGACATGCCTCAGCCCAATTTAAGGGGCTTCAAAACCAGGGAAGCTGATAGTGTAACTGCTCTTAGGTAGAAAGTCATCCAAAGATAAGTGGACCTAGAGACCTAATGTCCAAGGCAGCAGAACAAAATTCTGTCTCAGAAATTGGTCTTCTGTATTTCTGTGGCCCCAACTAATCAGATGGGTTCTACTCACGTTAAAGGTAGATCTTCCTTATTACAACTATTTAGACTCATATGCTAACCTCTTCTCATAACATCTCAGTCCCACTCCCAGTAACTGCTCTAGCCATTTCTTAATCCAGTCAGACAGGCACTTTAAAATTATGCACCAGAGCAGAGATTCCAAAGGTGAACAAAAAGAGAAATATGGAAAAAAACAATTTCAAGAATATGGCCCAGTATGAACAAATGCCTAAAGCCTAAAACTGTATTATTGGACCATGAAATCGAATTAGGAGCAGCAGGACAGGACATTGGAGGCAGATGGGATCAAGACCCCCAAACACTAGACTGCCCATTTGGTTATTTTGGAATGTATGAATTGTTTCCTTCCCCGTGGTAGGAAAACATTGCTTAAGAATATATTAGTACTAGAATCAGACCTGTATTCAAGAGGCTATATTTGGGCTGTAGTATGAAGGCAGATGAGAGAGAGAAAGAGAGAGAGAGAGAGAGAGAGAGAGAGAGGAAAATATAATCTGAGAATGAAAGTATTGTAGTCTGAGTTGAAACAGTAGGAAGAGGAACAGGAAGGCAAAATTAGGAGGAGTTGAGTTAGTGATTGGAAATGAGAGATATAAGAGGGAAGGTTTCTGATTCCTAGATATCTATCTTGGTAAGTGGATGCAGCATCCTTCTTAATGTAAGGAACATAGAATGAATGGCAAAGTATTAAGGAGATGAAGAAAAGGCCATTTGGTGGCAGGTTATATTTGAAAATTTTGAAGGTATGTGGAGTATTTGATTATATGAATTTAAAGCTGGGGTCAATATACTTTTTCTTAAGTGATCACACAATAAACATTTTAGACTTGGAGGCCACAGAGGTGTGTCACAAGTGGCCAATGCTGGTTTTGTAGTAAGGAAGCAAGCACAGATAGTATATAAACAGAAGTGGTCATGTTGTACTACAACTGCTTATGAAACAGGCAATAGCCCAGTGGCCTATAATTAACTCAACCCTGGCCTAAAACCTAGATGTAATTTTTTGATGAGTTGATTTGTTCTTCCAGCACAACATATGTGTCCACTACTGTATATCAAGTGTTACTTTAGGCACTGGTGGTAGGAAAATATATAAAGAGAAGAAAATGGGTTCAAAGAGATAATACAAAAGTAGTAAGGCCATAGAATCCACTGGGAAATTTTTGACTTTGTCCCGTTCATGATAGAAGATGGGTTTTCAGCAGGGGAGCAACATGATTTGATTTATTTTTCATAGGAATACTATATCTTGTATGTGAAAATTAACTGTAGTGGACAGAAGTAGGGAGGCTTATTAAGAGTCTAGTTTAGAAGTGATTATACCTTGGATGTAGGTGGCAGCCACAGAGATGGTAAAACTGGTCAAATCAGAAATATACATATACATATTTAGATATGATATTTTTATTAATTCCTAGAGATGTATTTTATTCCTGTTTACCTCCCCTCTAAATAGAGTTTAAAAGGTAAACCTAGCAGAAGCTACTGACAAATCATCTGTGAATTATGGGTGACACAGAGAAAATTCCTCAGCACATCTCAGCTCTTTTAAATTTTTTTATAAATCTGATCAGTTGGAAGGATTAAGTTGCCTTGTATTAAAATGGATAGAGCCAAGGGAGGAGCAGTTTGAAAGAGGAGAGCAGGGTGCAGCTTGAGACATGTTCAGTGAACTATACATATGACACACCAGAGGTCAGTGAAGGGAGAAGAGGATAAGAAAAGTACAGTTGGCCTTCAATAGCATAAAGGTGGCAGCGGCAACCATGTGAGTAGAGAGTGCTCTTGCCTAAGGAATACTTAGAGCAGAAGAATGTTGTACCAAGGATTGAAATCTAGAGTGTCAATCTTTGAAGAACCAATAGAAGAAACCACAAAACAGTTGGAAAATAAATGGGTACTGGCAGGAGAACCCATAGGTCAGGACTAGTAGATTCCTGGAGAAGAACATACAAATTTTAGGAAAGAGTGAACAAAGAAATCTCATGTAGGATAGCACTGAAAAGTATCTATTGTTCTCAATATTTTCTAATTAAAAAAATAAAAGCAATGCATGCACACAGTAAAAATTCCAAACTATATAGAGTGAGAAACAACTTTTACCTGTGCCAACATTTACTTCTAATCTTCATTTGAATAGTTTCTTTTTAAAAGTATTTTATTTTTATGAATGTATTGCCGCACGTGTGTAAGTGCATCCATGTCATTCAGTGCCCTCGGAGGTCAGAAGAAGGTGTCAGATCATCTCTCCAACCCCCATTTGAATAAAAGATGAAAAAAGGACACAGATTCACATACACATGCATGATTACATATATATATATATATATATATATAATTATGAGATTTTTGTAAGAGAAGCTGAACTTTTGTATTTGATGAAAGCACATCTCACATCACTAGGGTAGCAAAAAAAGGATGCCATGACAACTGGTTAGCTATTTGGACAAGGGGAAAATTAAAGCCGTACCACACACCATACCTAAAAATAAACTCCAAATGGAGCACAGACCTAAATGTAAAACTGGAAACTACATGTTTACTAGAAGAAAACATGGATGAACTGGACTTACTGTAAAGAAAGGCTTTCTTATTATACTGTAATATTGTCACAATAGAATAAATAAGAATTGATTAATTGGTTTACATAAAAATAAAAATATTTACATGGCCAAAACACCATCAGAAACTCAAAAAGATAATCAAAATGGGAGAAAATTTTTGCAACACATATCAAAGGTTTATAGTCCTAACATACAAAGAGCTCTTACAAATAGAAGGAAGATCAGACTAAAACTCTAAAGTGAAAGGGGAGAGTAGATGAACAAATGAGTCATAAGGAAGACACAGTTCTTAAACATAAGACACTATTCAATGTCATTTAAAATGGCACAAATGTAAGTTAAACTAACATTGAGTTCATTAATTTTCACCTAATGGATTTGTAAAAATTACAAAAATACGACGATATATTTTAGTGGTGATACAAGAGCAAGAGAGGAATTTTCTTTGGAAATGGAAATTGATAGGATCATAATGGAGGTAAATTGGCAATAACAAGCAAAATTACAAATGAACTGAACTTTGGCATTGACATTCTACTTTCAGGAATCTTCCCTGAAGATACTCTTGCAACAATAGAAAAATAAATAAATAAATAAATATGAATAAATAAATAAAATGCAGGTACAGTGTTTTTAGGAACAATTTTTCAGTTTTTCAATGGGTTAAGTATGCAATTACCATATGACCCAATGGCAATTAAAGTCTTATCTGTGTACCTAAGGAAAATAAAAATAGACTTAAACAAAGACTATTTTATATATTCATAATACCACTAATCATAATGGTCAAAACATAGAAATGGCCCAAATATCCATCAACTAAATAATAAGTAAGCAAATATGCAATAGAATAGTATCCATCTAGTAAAAGGGATATACTGGAATGTGTTATGATATGAATGAATCTTGAAAACTTTGTACTTAGCAAAAGAAGATGGACATCAGACCTAACAGACTATATATTGTAGGACTATGTTTATATGAAAATATCTAGAATAGGAAAATCCACAGAGATGGAAAGCAAACTTGTGGATTCTAAGATACTGGAGAATGGAAAAATGGGGGTGACTACTTTAAGGGTATGGAATTTCCTTTTGGGTTGAAGAGGAATTTCTCATACCAAATAACCTTGATTGCATAAGATTATGGGTATACTTAATTGTGCATTGATAAATCAATAAGATGGTAAAATTTATGTGTATTTTACCAAAAATATTTTGTGTTGTTTTAATTGTAAAATACCTAAATGTTTTTACATAGGGGAATGGTTGAATTAACTAGTACATTCACATGATGCCCCTGAAAAAGAAAAAAAATGAGAAAGGACAGTGGCTTCCAGACAACTGAAATAGACATACTCTCCCTATTCCTCAACTGAGTCTAGCTAAAACTACAGACATTATTCATAAAAACAACTGAAGAAGTTTCTGAAATATGGACAAAAGCTGGCAGACTGGCTAGGGACTTTGGGAATGGAGAAATGATACCGCTATGAATCATTTGAATTACATTTTTTGCCCAATAATTCAAAACTGCTTATTGTAGACAATGAAATCCTTAAAATGCCAATGACTGCTGATCAAAATTCTCATAAAAGCTTGCTGTCTCTAGTCATGGGTCCTTGAGAGGGGTAGCCAAGCAACCCACGGGTATTTTAGATGATAACCTCTGTACTGTAGCCAAACATTGCAGAAAATATCATAACCCTACTCCCACCTCTGCTAGTGAAGGCCAAGTTCAGGTCTGAATTTTTATCTTTGGCAGCCTGTGGCAAGGCATCTGCACTCCCTGTTGGCATGGTGTCAGCAGAGGCCATGTGGGAAGCTGGAGTTGTGTTGCTACCTGGTACACATGAAACACCGTCCCCTAGTCCTCACGGTGTCGGTGAAGACCATGTGAGGTGTCTGCAGTCACATGCCCATTTAGCATTGGAGTAGGACCAGAAGAGGTCTGAAGTTTTACCGTCACAAAGTAGTAACAAAGTTTCTATACAGCAGTGATAGTTGGGATCATATGAGAACAATAAAGAGACATCCCTGGCCCTCAAGCCTGGGTAGTTTGGCAGGGCCTTCCTTTCCACTTGGATGCCAAGTGAACACTAAGATGAAAGCCTAGTAGAAGTGAGATAGAACTCCTTCTCCCCCGTGGTGGCACTGCTGGAGCAAGCCCGTTCTCAAAGGAGAGTTATGTAAGATGCCAGCTCTCCTAATATTCCAAATTTATGAATTTTAGTTGAAAATAATTTGTCAAGCCAAGAATCTGATTGATCTCAACAAGAATGAGAAAATGCCATCAATAGACAGCAACAGAATGACAGAGATGTTATCTGACAAAATATTTAAAGCAACAACCACAAAAATTAATAAACTATTAAGAATACATTTGAGAGAAATGTAGAATAGTTAAATGCTGGAAAAGAACAGGAATACAAAGAACCAAATACACCAGTTGTGGTGGTGCACAGCTATAATTCCAGCATTTCTGAGGCAGAGGCAGGGAGGTTTTAAGTTCAAGACAATAGTTAGACCGTATCTCAATACAATAATAAAAACAAACCAGAAAACAAAGAAGATGAAGAGGACACCAACAGTAACAGCAACAAAAACTAAATGAATATTCCAGAACCGAAAGATACAGCAGTAAATAAATCCAGAATAAAAGGTGGTGAATGGTCTTAGCTCTCCTCTGTAGAGAACAGAGGAAAGAATCAGTGAACTTGACAAGAAAACAGAATTTATGTAACCTTATTTACCAGAAGCTGAGAGAATAGTTGGTAGTATACTTGCTCCAAAGAATAGCTACAGGAAGTTTTCTGAACAAAAAAAGGAGAGAAAAGGAAGGAATTTTGGACTGGCGAGATGGCATGATGTAATGGCTCAGACGGTAAAAGTAATTGCTATTAAGCCTGAGAACCGAAGTTCCATTACTGGGACCCACGTAATGGAAGAAGACAATCAACAACCCTAGCTTGTCCTTTGACCTCCAGACACTTAGGCTGTGGCATGGGTGCATCATATACATATATATGCACACACAATAAATAAACAAATAGATAGATAAATAAATAAATAATAAAAGGAGAGAATCTTGAAATGCGCAACAGGCAGCAGAATTATGAGTAAAATCAATACATTTTCCTTCTCTTGAGTTTCTCAATTATGGTTACAATTATGAATCCAGATGAACTATTTTAAAGCATGTACTATAAAAGTGGCAAGAGTAGAAAGATCAAAGGGGAAGTTTTGTATGGTTTGGCTAAATAGGTAAAATGTCAAAATAAGTAGCCTGTGATATGTTGTATAACATCTAAAGCAAATACTAAGAAATTTAGAAGTAGAAAGCTTGGCTAGCATGTGCAAAATGCTGCATTTGAGCCTTAAGGTACCCGCCATAACTAAAGGAGACATCATAATCCTAAGGTGTACACACCATAAACAAATTTCAAAATCTGTGACATAAAATTTTGTATTAGCCATATCTCTATGATATCAAAACAGAAAAATAGATATTATAGGAATCAAACAATAGATGAACATTCTTCCTGCACGTAGATGCAAAAATCCATATTAGCAAAAATTTGGTTTTGTGTTTTGATTTTAAATGAATCAGTTATTCACTATTTTAATAAACTAAAGAAACAAAATCATATATGTATGTAGAACACTAATTTTGAAAAGTAGAATACAAACTAAGACTGTGTGCAGTATTTTCATCTTTGTTTAAGAAATGGTAAAAATAAATCCTATGAGTAATATATTAATGTTGAAATGCTTTCCCCTCAAAACTGAGAGCAAGGCAAGGACACATTCACCACTATGGTTCAGCACAGTAATAGAATTTCTACTCATATAAGTGGTAAAGAAAAGAAATAAAACATTCTATGTAAGTATGTTTTCCCTTTCAAAATATAACAAAATACCTGGGTCTACAAATTGTCTATAGAAAAGAGGAGCTCACAGTTCTGGGGGCTCAAGAGCCTGATGCCATGTTTGATGATATGTTTAGCTCTGATGATGGACTGTTGACCACATCACAGGTAAAAAGAAAAAAAAGTTACAAGGAATTTATTTTTAAAAAAAAACTCCACAAACTTCCATGAACTAATTAGGGAATCATCAAGCTTATAGGAGGCAAGAACAATATGAAAATCCAATAGCAGTGTATCTAAGGGACACAGTGAAACAAAAATACAGTATTATTTGCAGTCACTAAAAACAAAGGAAATTCTTGAGTATTATGCCTAACAAATCATTTGTTGGTGTTACATGCTAAAATCTACAGTATGCTGACAAGGAAAATTACAGAAAATATAGGTAAATTAATAGGCACAGTGTGCTCGTTGAGTAGAATTCTCATCACAGTAAACATAGAATTGCTTTCCAAAGTGATTTATATGTTTAAGACAGTATCAAAATTCTGCCAAATATTTTTCTGTAGGTAGAGACAGGATTATAATGTTAAATAGGAAAATATATAAAGGCAGCTGTAAAAGCTAACATCATTTAGAAAACAAACTGTGAGGTATTATTAATATCAATGCTTATGGTATTTAATAACCAAGACAATATGTAATTGGCAGATGAATAGACACAGCTCAGTGGAACAGACTGAAGCATGCACAGATAGGGGACTGGAGAGATGGCTCAGCAGTTAAGAGCACTGACTGCTTTTGCAGAGGACCCGGGTTCAATTACCACCACCCACATGGCGGCTAGCAAGCATCTGTAACTCCAGTTCCAGGGGATCTGACACCCTCTTCCGACTTCCTTGGGCTTTGCACAGTACAGGTGCACGTGCCTACATGTAGGCAATACACTCATACACATAAAAAATAAAAATAATAAGATACATTTTTAAAAGAGTACAAAAATCATCCTACAAAGTTTGAATAAGTGTTTTTCACAAAAGTACATAAGTGACCAAAGGTGCAGCTCAGTGAAAAAGCACTTATCTTGCATTCCTCAGGCCCCAGGTTCAGTCTCCCAGTAGTATTGCAAATAAATAAATAAATAAAGTAGGATAGGCTTTTCAGTAAATGGTGCTGTAGTAGTTTCAAATATATTGGTAATGAAAATGAACCTCAACTTAAATCTGATAGCACCTACAAAATTTAACTCAAAATGAACTATACAAGAGAAATAAAATTAAAAAGAATCAAAAAATGGATTATTCAGGTGTATGCAAACTTTACAAGATAGCATAGAAGAAAAATTTCAGATCCTGGAGCTTATTAAAGAGTTCTTAGACCTGATGCTCAAAATATAATCCAGAAAGAAAAAAATAAGTAGATGGATTTTACCATTTAAAATTTAAAACTTATACTAAATTACCCTGTTAATAATATAAGAATACGAGCTACCAAGTTGCAAAGGATTTACACCTCTTAAAAGTCAACCACAAAATTCAAACAGTTGAATTATGAAAGTGGGTAAAGTATATGAACAGAATGTACAGATGGCAAATAGATACATTTTTTAAATGTTTTAAATGTTTTAAATGTTCAAGATAACTAGCCATCAAGGAAATGCAAATTAGGAGCAGAATGAATCTCACTACATACTTATCAGAACAGCCAAAATAAAAAAAAATAGTGAAAATTTCAAGTAGTGACAAAAGGTTCACAGAAACTTAATCTTTCATGTACTTTCAGTGGGAATATAAAGTGTGATGCCTCTGAAAAAGTTATGCCATTCTTTGAAAAAAATAACTAAGCCTGTACTTTCTGTGGAATCCCATCTCGTGTCCTCCTTGGCAGTTGTCAGAGAGAAATGAAAGCTTTTGTCCATGTGAAACATCTAGAGGGATTGTAATTTATCCATAATACTCTTATGATATGCCAGACATTGTTAGAGTCATTTTACCCTTAAGTTCACATAAGGAGACTCCAAAAAAAAAAAATCCAAGGTATAGTAAGTAACTTGCCCAGGGTAACAGAATGAACAAGCCTGGGAATTCCGATTTGACATTAGTTCAGATCTACATTAGGCCACCCCCTGGTCTTTTCTGAGTTTTTGAAAATGAGTGACTAAAGTGGACATAATGGTCACTAGAGATCCAAAGGTCAACTAAGTTTTAGAAAAGAGTTGCTGAAGGGTCATGCACACATTGAATACATTAGAAGATATGCTAATTCTGATATTTGGTAGTCAAATCATGGATGTGGTATGCTTGGGTGAGGAGTTTGATCTGATCATGTATGCAGAAGGGAACCACAGAAGTGCTTCACTATATCCTGACTTACTGCACTTTAAATGGTTTTACTCATTTGTAAATTGATAGAGGAATGATTCTGGCATTTAGTCTGTTATTAGTCAAAGCAAGTTTTTTCTTTTTGTTTTTATTATAAAAATTTTTAAGAGAAAAGGCCAAGTTCAATTTTACCAAAGATACCTGCTTTATAAAAGTGATTTTTTTGGTCAAGATCCCAAACTATGTTCTGTAGCATTGTGTGAAGAGCAAGTGTTGGCTTTCTTATTCCCAGGATCTGGTAGAAGGTCATGTCTACTAACCAGTGCTCAGTGATACAGTGAAGTTGTCACGCCTTACTAACCTGTAAATATGTGTTAAGTGATCACAGTTCTGACCTTTGTGTGATACCGAAGATGTACTCTGGCTATTCTTTCAAACAGCGGCATGGCAACCGAGGATCCTTTCTGATTTATAAATTTACTTCATGTAAAGCATTCTACTTGAAGATAGAAAATGAACTTCCAGTTGACCACACATTTATCAAATTGCCTTTTTTGAAAAAGAGAAAAATGATGAGTGTGAGATTGTTCCAGAAATTATGGACCTGATGTAGGTGTAACTGCATCGAATAGTTGTGGGGATTAAAAGGGATAATATATGTGAGAGCTGAGGCTGCTCTACAAGTACTAGGGATTATATGTTCCTGCCAGGTTGTTCAGTTAATGGAATATGATTTTTCAGATGACATATATTATAATTTCAGTAATATTTTTTTCCATTTATGCTTGCTCCTTAATAGAAAAGGCTCAAACACATTGGTTTTAAGTTTCTCTCTCAGCCTCTCTTTTAACAGTATCCAGAATCTGTAAATAAAACTTAAATCCATCAAGTGGATTGATACTTAAAGGAGCTTGTTCCTAGATCTGTCTTAACATTGATTTTAAGAAATAATTTGAATCATTTCTAAATTTCAATGTTGGATAGCTTGTAAGTTATGGAGGAAGTTCTACCCCCTACACTAATCCCTAGACCAGCACTATCAATTACTCTGAAGCACTCAGTCTTTCTAGCACATGGAGCAGTGTTTATCAGGGTGCCAGAACCTGATACTGATGGCTTGAGATACAGAGGTAATTTGAACTGACAGAGGAAGGTTGATTTTTGTTTCCTGAACATTTTGTTTTATGGAGCTGCTGAGAATTACAAGGGAAAGAGAGAGGTCAGACATGAATGTGGTTGTTAGTGATTTAGTTTTGAGGACAAAATGTTATTTCCCTTAAGGTGATGAAACATGGATTGGATCCATTTGAATATCAGAACTAGAAAGCAACACTAAAGATATTCTTGCCTAGGTGCTTGATTTTCCATAAAGCCTCTCTTTGCAGGTTGCAGTGGCAATGACACATGTGCATTGCCCCAGCCTCATTCCCACTCTTCTATTCTTTTGAAGCTCCGTAGCACACTCCTACAGTCCCTCATAGCTACTTTAGAACAAAGGTCAGGAACAAGCCTTAAACCTTTACCTTTTATCTCACTTGTGCTTTGAAAACACATCTTGTCAGCCAGACAATCAGGTTTTAGCCAGTTTTCTCTTTTATTGCTCCTGAGTCCACTGTAACCTCCTCAGACTAAGACTTACGTTCAGTGAACCTGGAATCAAGCTATATGCGTAGTGTAGGACACTGTACTGTTATGTTAGCCTGTCTCATCTTTATTCCTACTCTGAACTGATGGGTATTATTGGTTTTCTAGATTAAGGACTAGAGATACTGAGTATGTTAAGGGGCAAAAACTCAGAAAAATCCAGATCTGTCCGGTTAAAGCTGCGTGTCAGAAAATGGAGACTTTTTCTCATGTGAAATACTAGCAGCAGTCAGTGGTCGGTTGTGCTGGCTTTTCATCACTGGGATTGACTTAGCTTTAAGTTCTCACCTCACTGTCATTCTCTGTATTTCCAGTACTTTTACTTTTGTTATTTTTTTTTTAGTGTCAAGGAATTGAAGCCATGGCCGCCAAACTGTTCTATCACTGTGCTATAACTCCAGTCCGTTCTTTCCCTTTTACTGGGTGGGTAGGTGCTCTTAAATGACTCAAGATATTGTTTCATTGGCTAAGTATAGTGTTCTGTGAGAGAAATTATGCTCAAAATAATTAAGAAACTTACTACTAGTATATGTCAAAATGGATTTTATTGTCTCTAAAGAAGCATAATTAGAAGCCATGGTTGAAAGAGCTGGAAAACAGAATGGTGCAGTCCTTGTTGCAGACTTAGATGATTGAGGGCAGTTCTTCCTGTAAACTAGCCAGGGAAAGCTGGATTGTTCTCAGTACAAAGTTTGTGGGAACTCAAATACTGCCTATGTTCCCAAATGTCCAAATAGGAACCCATCCAGGAAAAAAAACTCAGCAATGTTGTAGCAACGTGACGGATTTGAGGAGGCAAACAAGAGTCTCTTTTAAGAAACAACTCTGATTTATGTATTTTTCAGACACCTAATCTAACAACCCAGAGGACATAGACCCAATCCTGATAATGTTCTTTATTTCTGAAATGTGGCTCCAGTGAATTTGAGTCTGCCACCAGAGGGCAGCAAGAGAACATGTGTGTTTCTACTTCTCTCATGTGGAGTGAGAGATGACACGATATGGTGCCCCCCACCCACATAAATGCACAAGTACATAGAGACACCGATAAATTTCTAATGTAAACTTATATAAATATTAATTATATTTTTCTAGAAGACTTCTCTTTTATAATTTAATTTTAAAATGTATATCTTCATCAATTATTATACACACGTGCATGTATATGTACAAAGTATGCATATAGAGAGAGTGAAAGAATCTAATTAAGCCAGGTCTCTGCTTCATTGCATTTAATCTCTGAAATGATAATGCTAAGTTAAAAGTTATTAAAAATAACATTTTTATTATTTTTTACATGTTAGGACATTTTCAGAATCTAATATGTAGTTAGCTGGGAATTTGGCAAACATTATCAAATGAATCTTTGGAAAAATAGCTTTTAAAATATAATATTATGATCAAAGTCTAACCTGAAGAAAATTATCTTATTAAGATTGAGAAATTTCAGATGTGTTCATTAGTCATAGTGAATCTTTGAAAACACGGTTTTGAGTTTTCAACCTTGGCTAAATTGAGGTCTTCACGTTTTCTAGAAGCCAAGTTCTCTTGGTCTCTGGAGCAATGTCAAGACTTATTGGAGGTGAATAAGCATGGCTAAACCCAATGAGGTGGGATGTGAAATACAAAACGTATTTACATCTTGCCCCCAATGATCAGAGATCTGAAATGTTCATTATGACTCACTTTTTCGGTTCTGATCATCCTAAGAGTCTGCTTGAAGATTCAGCAAAAGGTGACACCAGCCTCTCTTTCCACCCCACCACCCAGATGTTACTACAACAATGATTGCAACAGTAAAAACAACAGATGGCATTTATTGAGGACTTGCTATGTGCTAAATATTTGATATTTAAATAGCTTGTGGAGTCCTTACAACAACTTTATGAGGTATTCTCCCATTTTACTTATGGGTAAACTGAGACATAGAAAGTTTAAGTTTGTTATGGGTTATCAAAATCATGTATCTGTTTTTCTTTTCGTAAATTTCTAGTTCGTCTGTTTAGGGGGAGGGACAGACAGAAAGAAAGACAAACAGACATAGAGTAGAGAATCCAATGCTTTAGATTTATTTATTTGTTTGTTTGTTATTTTTGCTTTTTCAATGCTAGAGATGGAACTCAGGGCCTCGAACATGCTACTGAAGCATTCTACAATTGAGACGTTTCCATCCCTTGAGAATTTAAAATGATTTCCAAGCTCACAGAAACCATTTGTATCAATGGAAAATGACCATTTCGTAACATTTGTTTATGTCTCTGCCATGTGCTTTGGAGTACTCTGAAGTCTCAGGTTTGAATACCAGAGTCTAGACGATATGGTAAGACTAGTCAATAAGCTAGAGAAGCAGGTGGGTGTACTCTGGCAGTGAGACTTGGAACATCCTGAGTTTCTGCAATCAGGCAGTAGTGCCAATTGGAGTTTCAGTGACTGGAAATGAGTGGAGGAGCACTGAGAGATTGGGTGGTTTATTTGTTTTCTCTGAGATTTTGAGATCGGTGTCTGGGTTACTGATAATTCTTTGAATTAAGACAAGGAACCCAGAAAATGTCCAAGCTATGTCTGTAGGCATTCTCCAGTGACATGAATGTGTTGCAAAGAATGGAAAAATAACTTAAGAAGCAGATCGTTCTTGAGTTTAATCCTTATGCTAGCCTTTTCCAGCTGGGTGGTCTTGAGCAAGTCAGTTTATCTGCCTGAGCCATGTTTGCCTCGTTTTAAAAAGTAGACTAAAGATTAGCTCTACCTTACTGAGTTATTGGGAAAATTCACTGTGATAAAGGTGTCAGGTACTCACTATACTGTATATTGCCCACCTCTATACCCTGTACTATATCCATTTTACAGTATTGACAGGAAATGAACTTGAACTTAGTTGTGTCATTCTTCTATAATCCTTTTAACTTGCTGTCTCTTAAGTTATCGTAAAAATAAGCTTGTCTTAGAGGTCCTTCGACCATTATTTACTTATGTTTGCCTGTGATAAAGAAGATCTTTATTTCCACAGTCTAAATAATCTGATGTTGTTCTAAAAAGAACGCTCTATTTGAAATCTACCAGACAATTCTTAGTAGAAAACACCCAGTCACTGATGCCAAGTAGAGACATTCTTAGCAGGATGTGACTTCATTCTCTCATTTTCTTGGTATTCTCATCCTGAAGCAACCAACCAGGGAAATGGATAAACAGAGCATGGATTACAGACTTAGTATATATAATCAGTGGAAGGCTATAACTGTTTCCTATTAGAACAGATACTGTACTTTAAAGGAAAAAGGTACTGTACTGGATCATAGAACTCCAACTCCGACTCTAATTGCAATTCTATCTTCTATGAGCTTTGGAGACTTGAGCAAATTACATCTCCTTTTTGGATATTAGTTTTCCCATAAATACAATGTATTGGTAGGACTAAACAGGATTCTACAATGTTATATCTAAAAGCAAAAAAAAAACCCAAAACCTTAAAGCTATGTGTTGCTGATTCAAAAGACAGTCTTAATGACAGCCCTCTTTAAAAAAATTGGCTCTTGGTTATAGCAGACGTGACATTTTCAAAGTTCTGTACATATTCCAAGCAAACTTGGTGACACACTTGATGTTTAAAGTGGTTTGTGCCAAATGCTAAGAGCTCATTATTTTTGACCCCGTTGCCACCTTTATTTCTAATGTAGTTCAAAATACAGTTTTTGCAAATATAACCAGACCCCAGAAAGCTCAACATAGCGTCAGCCAGAGTGTAAATGGAAACTTGGTGGAAAGCTGGGATTCATCAGGGCCAAGTATTATAGCTTTGATTTATAGAAAGGCAATGGTGTTTTTTGTAAAATCTGATATTTGCAACCCTGAAGCAGCATCTGGGGTGAATCTGGATAGTTGCTCAGCTCTGTTAAGATTTCTAAGAGTTGAGTCTGACGTCTGAGCCTTTGACAAATTTGGAAATGACTATCTTATGCTATACACCTAAAGACATAGCAGAGAAGAATGTAGAAGAGGATTATTATGTCACAAATTTAGGAAAGTAGTACATAAACCCCCTTCCCAGTGAAGAAAATCCATTTCAAACCCTGCCTCAAAGCCCAAATGTTATTACCTGGATTTAGTCGTCAGAACCCTTCAGAAGGGGAATGACTGGGAGTTGAACACTTGACTCCAACCCCAGCCATTATCTATCAGAATGTAATAACATTCTTTGAATATTGAGTTCTCTTCACCTAGGCCTTTAGAGTTCAACTTATTGAACATTTCACAAGGCCCTATATATTTTTAACTAGTTTGCAGAGAGAAATCAGTTAGTCCTGCAGTTTCTGAAGTGTGGGTGTGTGGGAAAACAAGTTCTTTCTGACCCTGTTCCCGTTCAAAGAATCATTTGTTAAGATTTAAATGTTTTCTTCTATGTTATATAGTAGAAAAAGAGTTAACCTTGAAGTCAGACACATCTGAGTTCATAACATAGCCTTGCTACTTATTATCAGGTGACCTTGAACAATACACACTCTTCATTCCCAGCCAAGCCCTTGGCCTCAAATTCCCTCTCCAGCCTTCTTTCCAAGTTGATCTAGTCTGTCTGTTAGTTAAAAATATCTATGTAATGTTTCAGCTACATAAGACACCCTAGTGTCCAGAGGAGATAAAATGAGGACCAGTACCCTGTCAAGTTCGAGAGATAATTTCTTCATCTATCTTTTATATATCTAATTATTCTCTCCTCTTTTAATACTGTTAAAGGAGTAGGTAGAGAGAAAAGTTCTGTGCTGACCATAATCTTGTACTTAACCACCTATGTGTTTCAAATTGATGTTGCCTTTGGAGAGAAAAGAAATTGGGAAGATTCACTAAGTGACCCGATGCATGTAATGCATAGAACTGTGCCTGACACATAAACACAAATAGGAGGTGCCCATGAAAGCAAACTCTGACCCATGGTTTGTTTGACCTTGTGAAAAGATTGTGCTTTCAAGACTATATTTTAGTCACTTTTCTGAGTCAACAGCTAGAACCACTGTTTCAATCTTCTATTACTGCTGTCACTTTCCTTTTCCAATGATAGCTGGAGATGTACCATGTAGTATTTGGCCCTGTGGGAAAGCCATATACTCTGTGAGTTTCAGGTTTGCCTCTCGTATTTTCGTAAGGTAAATTGTCCTTTATTACATCGAGTTTAGACTAAATCCTTCCGTGGATAGTCAAGAAATCAGTGGGGAAAGTTAAACAGAGCAGGCTGGGTTTCTTTTCTGTGCCTCTCCAATTCCCTTTTCATCTATAAAAGTTTTCTCATTAAAATTGGGCTGCCAACAGTAAATCAAGAGATCTTGGGCTCTTGATTACAGAAACTAATAAAGTATGCTCTTAATAATAAAAGAGAGTTCTGGGACTCATCCTCTCTTTCCGTACCCATCTCTTAAGAGAAAGAATGGAGTTTCCCCCAAGTTTTCTTTCCCAAGTCCACAAGTTGTCTATACTTTATAGTCCTGTTTTCAAGGTTCTAATGATAATCATTCACTCAATAAACATTTACTAAATTCATATTATATAACAGGGAAAATTTTAGACACTGGGAATATTCTTGTAAACAAAAGCAAAGCCTTTTAAATGAGTCTTATACGCTTCTGGGGAGATACCATTGATAAACAGATGTATTTATCAGGTGATGGTAAGCACTCTAAAGAAAAATAAAGCAAGTTAAAGGGTTGATATTTGTATAAGATAGTGCAAGAAGGCCTCTGACAATTTAGACAGAGATCTGAATAGAGGAAGTGTATGAGCCATGGTAGATATCTTAGGGAAGAGCAGTTCTATGAATAGTGAAAACCAATGACAAAAGCCCTGAGGTAGAAATATGCTTGGCATGTGAACAGTAAAAGGACTATAGTGACTGCAGTGGAATGAGGAAAAGGGCCATTTGCCTCATTTCTCTTCTAAAAGGAAACAGAGGAACACATAGGCTGAAACTTACCATTAAATAGAAATGTAAACAAGGCATAGCGGTATACACTTGGAATTCCAGCACTCAGGAGGCTGAGACAGGAAAATTGCTATAAGCTCAAAGACATCCTGGGCTCCATATAATGTGTTCCAGGCCAGACTGAACTACAGAATGGGACCCTGTCTCCAAAAATAAACAAAGAAAACAATGAAAAAGATACAGGAAGTGAGGTCTTTGGAGGGCCCACAGAATAGAAAGAGGTAAATCGCCAAAATTTCCACATTTAAAGTTTTGGCTCCATGTTTTACATCTGCAGGCCAGCTTTGGGAAGGATGTTGCAATTCATGATGACTGCAGGGTTATGTAGGCCACAATTTTAATTTCAGAGTGGTCATACAATAAGAATTATTTGTCCCTTCTTTTATAGACATCTTTCATTTAAACAGAATGCATTTTTAAATATAACATTTTAAATGAAATTTTGTGCGTTTCATAAATATACTTCAATCACATTTTGACATTCTTCCTATCTGCACCTTCACAGTCCCCCCACCGGACTTCATGCATAAGAAAAATACAATTTAAAGCTTACCTGTTACTTACTCTGAGCCCTGCCTACTGTTTTATATTGGCGAAATAGGTCTCTCAGTTAACTTGAAGGAACTTCGTTAAAAAAGCAGGCTTTAAGGAAGTACTTTTGTCAAGGAGAAGTGGACAGTTTCTGTAACTAGGGTGGGATAAAAGGTCATTTAATCTGGCAGAGACCTTGAAAAGCTGTTGAATCATTGTCTCCTGATCTGTATACCTCAGAATCATTCCAGCTACTCCCATTTCACTTATCTTTTCCTCTGAGTGTATGTGTTTCTCTCTGCTACTGTCTTTCTCCAAGTAAACATGGTTTGAAGTTCTTTTTAGTGTTGATTATACTTCTAATAGTTACCATATATTGGGTGCTTGACATGGTTCAGTCTAGGTTCTCTCCATGCATAATCTCATATCAAACCCAGGGTTGTATAGGTAGTAAGTACCAAAGCCTCAACACAACTAAGCCTGGCTGCAATCAAATACCTTGTATTATGGCAAGGTGAATTCTATTATAACTTATTATGTGTTAACAGGTCTGGTAACCAAGATTCATCTATTCATTGCAAAAGCTGTCACTGAACTGGAGCCTCTTGCCTGGTGCACTATTAGGATCCAACTTTTACATAAGAATAAGACTAAAATCTGTGATGTCAGGAAAGTCATAGAACTGCCTGGAAAAATTTGAACAAACTAATACTTGGAATGTAATGCATTAACTATTGTGATGAAGATGTGTTCTGGATTCTATAGAACATGGAGAAGTGGTGGTGGTTCTTAGTCTTTTCCTGTTCCTCCTCCTCTGTTTTTCATTATTTTTACCTTTGGTGAAATATGAGGGTACATAGTCCAGGCTGGCCTGAACTCTTGATTCCCCTGCCTCAGTCTTTTAAATACTGGGACCACAGTTGTACATTACCACACCTGACCATAGAAGTTCTCTTATAGTGGTTAATGCATAAGGGGAGTCCTGAAAATAAGAATGGATTAATTGAGGTGCTAGTAAACTGCCCATCTTAAAGTCTCCCATAAGAGGAGACTGCAAATTCAGTGCTTAAGTAACACAAAAATTCATTCTTGTCTTGTGTAGAAGTGTAGAGGTAACGGTTCAAGATTGGTAAGACACCTCTCCAACCTTACCACTTGGCTTCAGTCTAGATCCTAGATAGTGTTCCATTTGTCTCTATTTGACACCCAGAGAGAAAGAGAAAAGAGATAGAAAGGAACATATATAGTTTCTATACAAAAGGCAATCCAAAATATTGTATACATCATGTCTACTTATTGTTTAGAATATAATTCAGTGGCCTTACCTCACAACAAGGGAGGCCAAGACACGAAGGTGTGGGTACTCAGTGAAAACTCAGTGACTTCTATTAATAGAAAGGAAAGGGAGGATAGTTTCAGGAATGAGCAAATGAGCCTCTACTATAGGGGAAGACATGGTCTTCTAGGTGTAAGATACCTGAATACATACAGGAACGAGAGATGGAAGAGCTGATGAATGGTAAGAAGCCAAAGAATGAAACAACTAAGAGCGTAGAGAGCTATCGCATGGTTGCAGTATGAAATGGAGGGAGGAATACAGGGAAATAAGGATGAGAGATTGTGAGTAGTGACCAGATTAAATGTTTTTGATTTATTTATTTATTTGTATTTTATGTGTATGAATGTTTTGCCTGCATGCGTTTAAGTGCACCATGTGAGTATGTTGCTCACAGAGACCAAAAGAGGGCGTTAAATCTCATAGATCTGGAGTTACTGTTATTAGCTGCCATTTGGGTGCTGGGAACCAAACCTGGGCCCCCTACAATAGCAGACTGTGCTCTTAAATGCTGAACCATCTTTCCAGCCTGTGTGGTCAGATTTTAAAGTATCTCATGGTAACTAAGGAATGTGAACTTTGACCTCATGCAATGAGGATTCAAGGAGAGAATTGCACGGTGAGCTTTGAGTGAGAAAGATCATCTTAATACACCATAAATAGATTCATGAACGGAGTGACTGGAGGCAGAAGGAACAATTAACAGAATGTGTAGTCATCAGAAAGAGACATGAAACTCTGAGCAAAGGCACTGGCTGTGAACAGAAGGGAGAGATCAAAGAGATATAAGTTAGTCTAATTGATAGAACTTGGTGACTAATTGGATGTGGAATGGAAAAGGGGGAAGGTATTAGAATAGTAATGTACAGATGTCTAGCTTTAGCATTAGCATTGTTTTAGGTAATAAATTGTAAGTGAAGAATTGAGTGAGATAATTCTAAAAATGTGGACACTGAGATGCTTCTGAATTGTCTATAGTATCACTGAGCAACTAATTAGAAACATTGATACAGAAAAAGAATAGACAAGTCTGTAAATACAGGCAGTGAGAATGAATGGAACTGCCAGGAAGCAATGAATTTACATACAAGAGATCATAAGACCGCTGAAAACTAAATCCTGGAAAGGGAAAAGAAATGGAAACATATTGTTAGAGAAGGATTAGGCAATTGTGACAAATGCTGAAGAAAAATCAAAGTGAGAATTTAAAAGTATCCTTTGGATCTGGCAAATAAGTTAGTGGCAATTATTGTAAAAATGGTTAAAGAGGAAGGGTGTGGGCATGGACCAGGTTCTTCCCAGAGCTCAAACTGGGAAGTAAAGATGAAAATGAGTGTGGTATCAGGGGAGGTTAGTCCAGATTATAGAGAAGTCAGTGAGTTTGAATGCTGCAGAGAAACAGTGGTCTCTAGAAGGGACAGATGAAGAGCCAGGAACAGATCAGATGGGACTGAGGGCAGAAGTAGAGATACTCTACTGAGAGAGAAAGTGAGGATTAGGTAAAGTGAGCTCATGAGTTCATGCCAATTAATTTGTCATAAGTAGACAGGAAGTTGAAGTTTCTTTCTAAGGATTTCTTTTTTTTCTGAAGTGTGGGACAGGGCCATTTGACAGGGAGTAGCCTATGATCGAGTGTGTTAGGAATGCTTGGCAGCAATGACATCTAACTGAGAAAATGGTGACAATAGATGGTGAGATTTTCTCTACGAATAATACTTACTTTTCAGTGCTACCTGATAGATAGATGGATGGAGGGATGAAGGGATGGGGAGAGAGAGAGAATGGTACTGAAAAACACTAAGTATATCTTCTGTTTCATTACCGCATTCAACTTTTTCAAAATATGTTCAGAAAGTCACTTCAGTGTAAAAAATTTTCTGGCATCCCATCCACATTTAATAATTCTTTGCCATTCCTATTCAGTTTTGAATTTTTCAACCCTGACTCTATTTTAGCAGTTTAGGCCTTTGTTGTGATGATTGTCCTGTGCATTGTTTGAGTAGCGTGTTTAACAGCACCCCTGGCTTTTCACCACTACATGCCATCTCACCTCCCACAGTTGTGAAAATGAAATATTCCCAAAGGCATCATGAAGTATGTCCTGAGAGACAATTAACCAGTTAAGTTCTCTTCTTAAAATGGGCTCTAGAAAGAGAATATGGGAATTTATGATAGAAAAGTACTTGCATATGCCTATCACTTGATCATTATGATTGTTTTTAAAAATAGACATAATCTCTTTTAGTAGATTGGTATATTGAGGCTCAGAGAAGCCTCATAAGATGACACAAGAAACAAATGATACACCTGAGATTTTAATTCAGGCATGTTAGACTCCTAAGATATATTAGCATTTTTACTCAATAAGAAGCCTAGAAGTAATGAGAAACAAAGGGATATTTAAAGCTTTGATTGCTCCAGATATGGTTAAAACAAATCACTCTTCTAAAAAAAGCATATAAAGCCGACTTTCATCCATTTCTTTACTGGTTCAGTGTAATGTGTTAGTTTAATTGACTAAATGTGGTCTGTTCTTTTAGTATGCATCGTACTGTCACCTATGAAGTTGTTGCATTTGTATGTTCATAAGCCATTTATTTTCTGGTTTTAGCAGGTAGCTTAATTCTTACTGATTGACATTTGTTCATTATTATGTATGTTGAAATATTTCCCTTAATTTACCTTAAGATGTATCAATAGCGTCTTTGTCAAGCTGTATTGTTTTCTGTAATAGCTTCCATTTCTGTTTTGCTTAAGAGAGCATAATCGGATTAGTTTTGAAAATATTTTATTTATTTTTATTTTGTATGTATGAATGTATTGTCTTCATGTTGATAGGTGCACCACATGGAGATCAGAAGAGAGTGTCAGAAACCCTGCAAGTGGATTTATGAATATTTGCTAGCTGCCATGTAGGGTCTGGTAATCCAACCCAGGTCCTCTGTAAGAGCAGCATGTGCTCTTAACCACTGAGACATCATTCCAGCCCCATAAGTGAATTAGTTTTAAGGCTTATACTAGAACTCTAATTTAGAGATTGAACTATTATATCTCATACCACACACAAATTATAAGAGAATATGTTATCTAAACCTTAAAAAAAGAAATGAATAAATAGAAAAATATGGCAAAACCTTTAGTGATCTTAATAGAGGGATAAGCTAAGTTAAAAAACACTCAAGGATATTGATGGGAGAATAAAATGTCTTCTCACACAGCTTTACAGAAGTATGCAAATATAATTTATAAAAAATAATTTACATGTACATGTATGACTTTTTTAAGTTTTCACATGTCCATATGGTCTCTGAAACCCTCAGCATATTCGAGAGAATTAGCATATTTGTCTCTTGCAATGCTTCTGGTCTCTTTGAATTCTCTCCCCTCTTTTTCCTTCTACCTTGTCCGTGCCTGAGGAAGCCACTGATTAACTTCTGTCAATACATGTTCATTTACATTTTCCAAAATTTTGTATAATTGGAATCATGTAACATTGCTGATATTCCCTCGCCCTGGAATTCTTTTATTCACCATAATTATCCTGAGATTTATCATATCGTTTCATAGGGGTAGAATTCTCCAATTAGACTATTTGGGCCAGAGATTTCTTCTGTGGGATTTCTTATACTATATATGAATATTTTCAACAGTTAAAGACCATCTAGATTACCTGTTTCATTGAACCATGTTCTTTTACTGCCTTCTGCCACTATAACACTTTTTGTGGTGCTGCAGATTTGATCCAGGGCCTTGCACATGATAGGGCTGCATTGTAACTCTGAGCTACATCCCCCGCCCCCACTGCACCTTTTTTGCACTTTAAAAAAATTATTTGTTTTAATTTTTTAATTGGATTTTTATGGATTTCATGTAGAACATCTCAATCTTAAGCATCTTTATACTCCTTTCCCCAACGGCACTCTCTCATAGCCCCCCCACTGGAATTTATACATTCTGTCATTCGGGTTAAGGCCTATCATGTCAAGTTAGTGTCCTTGGACATACCTCAGTGCAAGTTCATCTACTGAGCTCTAGTCAACCTATCTAGAGTTCCTTCCTTTAGGAAGATCAAGTCTTTCTCATCCAGTAGTAATAATTTGCCAATATTTTTCATCTAAGATTGTGGTCTGCTGTTCAATTCCCCAGTTCTGTTCTGGGTTTTTGTCTGCTTGACTTTGCATAGGTCTTGGACATGCTGACACCATTGCTGTAGGCTCATATGAGCAGGGTCTCAGGAACTTGTAAGACTTTATTTCATATGGTCATGCACCTCCTCTCTGGCTCTTACAATCTTTCCACCCTATCTTCTGCAATGGTCCATGAGTCCTGGGTGAGTGAAATTTAATATAGGAGTACTGTCCAAGGACTAGCATTCTTCAGACTCTTAATCTCTGTGCTTTGACCATTTGTAACCATTTTATGGTCCTGGCCCTCTGTTGCATGAGGGCGCTTCACTGATGAGAATTGAGAAATTCATTAATGTCCTCTTTACTTCTTGTTCTATGTTCTGTGAGCATTATGTATAGAGGTTGCATTCCTCGCCCTGGAATTCTTTTATTCACTATAATTATCCTGAGTAGGCTTTAGTCAAATTAGGTAGCTGTTGATTGCCCCCAAGATAAAAGTGTCACTATTGCACCAGTGTCATTTGCTGTGCTGGTCACTGACATGGTTATTTGGTCTTGAAGCTGATGTTGGGCCATTGATTTGTGTTCTCCCTTAGCAGCTTGCATAGTGCTCTCCAAAGCCATGAGAGTTAGCCTCCAGGGAAAGTGATTTCCAGGTCAGTTCCAACTCCATTGCTCCAGATCCTGTGTTTGAATTATGTTCTGTCTTCAGCAATTGGGTCTTACCTCCAGGTTCTGGGAGTAAATCAAGGACTGTGGCAATAACCTGTGTAATTTTGGGAGTCTCTTGAACTAACCTGGGCGACAACTCAAAGCAAGGTATTTCATGTCTGGAAGTGGTTTTTTGTTGTTGTTGTTGTTATGTAGCCTTCAGCTATACATATGGACTCAGATAGAGGTTGCATGTTAAGTTGTAGGACTAATATGATTCCCTCTGTTTTTTTGACACTAGCTAGGCATTATTTGTATGTCACCCCTCTCTTACTTCCTGTCTAACCCTACCTCCATGCCTTCCCCACTAAAGTGTCCCCATTTCTCCCTTGATAATACCAGTTTCTTCTGATGCAATCTCTCTGGAGCTTCTTCTTTCCCTTTATGCCCAAAGTGCTTGTATAACTCTCTCTCTCTGCCTCCCATTTACAAATACCCCCATTTTATCCATTTCTCCCTTAGTAAAACCTGTTTTTCTTCTGTTCTTCTCTCTCAGGTTCCTTCTTTCCTTTTACCTCCCTGGATCCTTTCCATTATCCTGGTTCCTACAATTACATCAGTATACATTCTTGTATATAAGTATTTGGTGCTAGGCTCCTCATAGAAGGGAGAACATATTTCGTTTGTTTTTCTGAGTCTGTGTTACTTCACTTAGTAAAACAATTTCTAGTTCCATCCATTAACCTGCAGATTTCATGAGTTCATCTTTCTTTAATACTGAGTAGAACTTCATTGTGTAAATATACCACATTTTCATTATCCACTCATCAGTTGATGGACATTTAGGTTGCCTCTGTCTCTTAGCTATTGTGAAAAAGAGCAGCCACAAACATGCTTGTACAAGTATCTCTGTAATAGGATGTGTCCTTTGGGTATATGCCAAGGAGTGCTATAATCTGGTCAAATGGAAGGTTCATTTTTAGTTTTTAAGAGTTCTCCACACCGCTTTCCAGTGGCGTTACGTGAGTTTACAATCCCACCAGCAGTAAGTGAGCAGTCCTCTTTGTCCACATCCTCTCCAGCATTTGGTATCATTTGTTATCTTCATCATAGTCAGCCTGACTGGGTTAATATTAAATCTTAAAATGGTTGTAATTTGCAAATCCCTAAATACTAACGATATTGAACATTTTAAAATATGTTTCTCACCATCTTTATTTCTTCTTTTGAGAACTTTCTGTTCAGATCTTCAAGCCCATCTTTTAATTGGGTCACTTGTTTTTTGATTCTTTGTTTTATGAGTTCTTTATATATTCTGGATGTTAAACCTCTGTCAGATGTGTCACTTGTGAAGATTTTCTCCCATTCTGTGTGTTTTCTTTTCATTTACTTCATTGTTTCTTTCACTGTACAGAAGTTTTTTATTTTAATGCAGCCAAACTTGTTGATTCTTGTCCTTAATTTCTGAGGAACTATTGTCCAACTTAGAAAGTCTTGTCCTACATAATCTCTGATTTTGTTGGTTTGGAGTTGCTCTTTCTTTTGATTAACTAGGCTGAAGGTCTGTCTATCTTCTTTGTCTTTTCAAAGATACAGCTCTTAGATTCTTTGATTCTTTGTATTGTTTTCTTTGTATTTCATTAATTTCTTCTCTGATTTTTGTTATTTCTTCTTGTCTGATAGGTTTGGGTTTCATTTGTTGTTGTGTTTCAAAAGACTTGAGTTGCAGTGTTAATTCATTTTCTTGTACTCTTTCTGAAATTTTTAATGTCAGCACTTAGAGCTTTAAACTTTCCTCTTAGGGCCGCTTTTAATATGTCCCAGATGTTTTGTTGTGTTATGTTGTCCTTTTCCTTTAATTCCGGGAATAATTTTATTTCTTTCTTAATCTCTCATTTGACCTATTCATCATTCAGGAGTGTGTTGTTTAATCTCTATAAGTTTGCGTAGTTACTAGGGGTTCTTCTAGGGTTGATTTTAAGCTTTATGGCATTGTGATCTGTTAAAATGCATGGAATTATTTCAATTTTCTGTGTTTGTTGACGGATTTTTTTTGTGTCCCAGTTTGTGGTTACTTTTGGAGAAAGTTCCATTGAGTGCTTGGGTGGACTATTTGGTAGCTGTCCATTAGGCCCATTTAATGTATGGCATTGCTTAATTCAGATGTCTCTCTGTTTTTTATTTGTCAGTTTCACCTGTTTAATGGAGACAGTTGGGTACTGAAATACCCTGCTCTTTAGTGAGTTGGGACTAATCTGAATCTTTAAAGTCCCATAGTACTGTTTTTATGAAGTTGGGTGCACCAGTGTTTGGTGTATGTTTATGATTATAATAACATCTTGGTTAATTGTTCATTTGATCAGAATGAAGTGACTCTTTTTATCTCTTCTGATTAGTTTTAGTTTGAAGTTTATTTTGTCAGATATTAGAATGGAAAGTCCTGCTTTTTTCTTAATGGCATTTGCTTGGAATATTTTTTCCATCTTTTCATCTTAAGGCAGTGCCTGCCCTTGAAGGTGAGATGGGCTTCTTGCAGACAACAAAAAGATGGATTTTGTTTCTTAATCCATTCAACTAGTCTGTGTCTTTTAACTGGGGAACTCATTCCACTGATATTTAAAGTTATTATTGAAAGAAGTGTATTGATTACCATCATTTTAATTTCTGTTTGCATATTCCATTCCTGTTTTTAAAATTTTTCATAATCTTTGCTTGTGTGGTCCAAATCTTCAAGTTTATTGTCCAGTCTTGATATTCTGTTTTCCATTCCATTGGTTCTATTGGTGAGGCTTTCTCCTGTTGTTTCTAATTGGCTTATGGAATGTTTCACTTCCTTCTGCATTTCAACCTGAGTTTTCGTCAATATTTCTATTTGTTTTATAAGTTCAGTCAGAAGTCTATCCCTATCTTCTTTTAGTTCTATGATTTGTTTGTTTGTGTGTTCTTTAAATTCGTTGAATTCTTCAGTCATGTTTATTATCATTCTTTTAAATTCTGTGCCGTTGGTTATCTCTAAGGGGTTCTCTATAGGATTGGCAGTGTTTGGTAGGGATGCATTATTTGAGTTTTTCATATTACTAGTTTTTCATTGTGACTTGGGCATGTAAATTTCTTTTGTTGTTCATTATTCTGGTATGAGACTCAAGCCTTCATTAGTCAAGTTGAAATCTGATTCTGTTTGTATACTTGATGTGCACTGTTTTTTTTTTCTTATTGAGCATGAGAAGCTAGTTGGTCTAGGCTTCAGGTTCTCTCTTTTGATTTTATGTCAAGACCAGATGGCTTTAGTCCAGCTACTCAGGAGTTCCTGAAGGGCTCCAAATAAGGTGAGAATCAGATGCTCTCAGTTTTCCTCCTAAAGTCTAGGCTCCTCTAGCCAGCAGGCACAGCACAGTTTGGGAAGCCTGCTAGGCAGAGCCTGGATTCAGGCATTCTCAGGCTGTCTGCAAAGGTCTGGGCCCCTACTAAAGGGCAGGGAAGGCTAGTCCTTCAGCAGTGGGAGTGTCTGCAGATGGGCCCAATTATGGGATTGGGAACAGCAGGATTTCAACAGTTCAGCACTACTCAGAGCTAAGAGGGGTAGTCCAGCGATCTGGGGCTGCTAAGAGAAAAAGCAGGCCTGCCCCAAAGTTAGAAGGAGAACAGGATGTGGAGTCAAGGAGATTGGAATTGCTCTGGCTGTAGGGGAGTCAATGTACAGTGGGCAGGATCGGACTTACCAGGGAAGAAGACTGATCCTGGAAATCCAAGGTAAGTTGGATGTGAGGACAGCCAGGGTAGAAGCCTCATCTCAGCAGTTCAAAGGCAAATTGGGGGTGAAAACAGCCTGTGGTAGCTTTAACAAACTAGACTGAAAATCTGAGCTGATCTGAGTACAGGGGATCAGGATGCAGTGGGCAGGTCTGGACTGAGAGGGTGTCTCAGAGGTCTGGGGTGCTGAGATCAAAAGCATACCTGTGCCCAAGACTAGAAGGATAACAGGGTGTGGGGTAGGGTAGATTAGAGCTGCTCAGGCTGTAGAGGAATAAAGGCACAGTCCTTTTTTACATTTTTGCCATTCATGTTGACACTTCCACCAAATCCTTCCCAATGTGATATGTTAAGTCATTTCAAACTTTGACCATTGTGATAAATGTATAGTAGTGTTTCGTTGTAGTTTTAATATGCATTTCCCTGATGACCTAATAATTCAGAACCTCTTTTCATTTCAACCATCCCATTGTCTCCTTTGATAAAATATCTATTCTTAATGTGTTGCCTAGTTTTAAAGTTGCATATTTATATTATTTTAAAATGTTATTTCTATTATTTGATCACGTATTGCATTACAACGTATTGTGACCATATTCAGGCCTCTTCCCTATTTCTGCACCCATTGTACTGAACCCCCCTTACTTTATGTCCTCTATAATTAATTTTCTTTTATAAAGGCCTTTTGAGTCTAATTTTGTTCCCAAATGGTCCTGGATGTGAGTCCATTCCTAGGAGTCTGGTGAACCTACCAGGTGTCACTACACACTTAAAGAAAACTGACTCTCTCTACCTGAACAGACATCAATTGACAGTAGCTCCTCAGGGAGCAGTGAGGAGTCATGCCCACCTCCATCTCTATAATGGAATTTTTGTCTAGCTTGAGCGTGCACAGGTTTTGTGCATGCTCTCACAAGAGCTGTGGGTTAATATATGCAAGTACCCTATGGTGTCCAGACAACACAGTGTCCTTGTATTAATTTACCACCTTTGGATCTTACAATGTTTCTGCCCCCTCTTCTGCAATGACTCCTGGGAGGAAGGGTGTAATATAGGTGTGCTTAATAGGGTTGAGAACTCTGAAGTCTATTACTCTCTGCATGTTGACCAATTGTGGGGCTCTGTGTTAATTGCCATCTGGTTCAAGAAGAAGCTTCTCAGGTGAGAGTTGAGAGTTACATTGATCTATAGGTATTACTATAAGTCATTATGAATCATTTCAATACTATGTCCATTTAGCAGAATAATAGTGCTGGGTTCTCCACTACAGCTTATGACCTGTCTAAACATAAGTTCTGGGTCCTGATAACAGTGCCAGTTGTAGGCTGCATCTTTTGAAGCAGGCTTAAAATCCAGTCAGAATGAAGTTGTTATTATCATACTGTTTGTGCTCCTATTACACCAGTGGGCATATACTTCCAGGTTAGTCATTATTGTAGCTCATATAATTCCCAACTGGGTAAGGTTAATGATTAATTTTCTCATGCAGTAGCATTCTAGTACTATGAAATCCAGATAGTAGAGATGAAACTTCGAGGTCAGTACCAGCTTAAATTCTCTTTGATCTACAAGTCATGTATGTTAGTCTTACCATTAAGTTCTGGGAAGTAACCAAAAGCAATGGCAATAGCTGATAGAGTTTGAGGGTCTATGGAAACCCATGATCAGGAACTCCAAAAGGAGATTCTATTCTTGGCATTCACCTTTTTATTTATTTGATAGCCTATACTATCTGGAAGGGCAAGTGGAACCCTGATATAGGGTAACTACTTTTAAACTCTTTTAAATTACTTTTTCAAAAGGCCTTTAGTGTTAGTCAACCTCCCCTTTCTCTCATTGTCTGCCATACTCTCTCATTCCCCACCCCATTTAACCCAACCTATTCCATTATTCCCCTTTCATGATTTTGTCTCTCCTCCCAATAACTCCCCTGTGGACCCTTGTCAATTTCCTGACTTCTATCAATTTTTTCAGTTGAAGCACTTCTATCTAAATATTCAAAGCTAACATGCACTTATAAAATATGCAACATTTGTTTTTTGGGGATCTGAGTTCACTTAGGATAATTGTTTCCAGTTTCATCTATTTACCTGTGAATTTCATAATTTATTTTTCCTAATACCTGAAAAATATTCATTCTGCAGATATACCATACTTTTACTATCTCTTCATCAGTTGATGGACATCTATGTTGTTTTCATTTCCTGGCTATTGTGAATAGGACAACAATGAACATGGATGAGTAGGAATGTCTATAGTAGGATATAGAGTCCTATGGGTATACGCCCAAGTATGATGTATCTGGATTGCGTGGTAGATCTATTTTTATCCTTTTAAGGAACCTTCACACTGATTTCCATAATGACTGTACCAGTTTGTACTCCCACCAGAGGTGAACAAATGTTCCCATTTCACCACATCCCTTGCCAGGATTTGCCATACTTTGTCTTTTGAATTTTAGCCATTCTGACTGGGGTACTATGAAATACCAAAGCAGTTTTAATTAGCATTTTCCTGATGGCTAAAAATGTTGAACATTAAAAAATATTTCTCAGTCATTTGTATTTCATCATTTGAGAACTATTTATTTGCTCCAATTTTAAAAAACTTTGATCTATCATTCTTATTGTATGTGTATTGCCTTCATGTATGTAAATGCACCCACATTGTGCATGCCATGCCCATGGGGGTCAGAAGACGGCATCAGATCCCTTGGAACTGGAGTCATGGGTGGTTGTTAGCTGCCATATGTGGGTTTTGGGACTTGAACTCAGGTCCTCTGCAAGAACAACCAGTGCAAACGCTGAGCCATATCTCCAACCATATTTGCCCCAATTTTAATTGGATTATTGTTTTTGGTTTTGCTTTTGAATTTTTTGGGGGGGGGATAGAAAAGGGTTTATTTGGCTTATGACTCACAATTCATCATCTAGGAAAATCAAGACAGGAACTCAAGACAGAGTTCTTGAAGGCAGAGGCTGTGAAAGAATGCTGCTTACTGACTTGCTCCTCTGGTCTGTGCTCATCCTACTTTCTTTTGTTTTTCATTTTTTAAAATTAAATATCAGAATATCTCAATCAATCTTAATCATCTTTACACCACCTTCCCCACGAGCATACTCCCATATCCCCCCAACTGGAATCCATACATTCTTTCATCTGTGTTAAGGCCTATTGTGTCAAGTTAGCGTGCCCAAATGTTCCTCAGTGCAGGTTCATCCATTGAGGTCTAGTCAGTCTATCCAGACTCCCTCACATTAGGAAGATAAGCTCAGCCTCACCCTTCAGTAATCAGCTGCCAATATTTCTTCAGCAAAGATTGGGATCTGCTGCCCACTTCCCCAGTTCAATGCTGAGTTTTTGCCTGCTTCAGTTTGCATGGATCTTGAGCATGCTTACACCATTGCTCATATGAGCATTGTTCATATGAGCATGATCCCAGGAGCTTGTAGGATTCTATTTCCATATAGTCACGTACTTCATAGTACACATAGGTACTTCATACCCACATAGGATTCTATTTCCATATAGTCACTGGCTCTTACAATCTTTCTGCCCCCTCTTCCACAATGGCCCCTGAGCCCTGGGTGAATGAAACAATATAAGAATATAAGAGTCCTGTCCAGGGAACCCGCACTCTTCAGATTCCTAATCTCCATTCTTTGCCCATTTGTGACCTTTTGTGTTACTGGCCCCTCTGTTGCATGAGGGAACTATTTTTCGGGTGTTCAGTTTTTGTTGTTGTTTTTTGCATATATTCTAGATACTAACCCTCTGTCAGATGTATAGCTGGTAAATAATTTTTTCCATTTTCTAAGCTGCCTCCTCACTTGAATGATGATGTCCTTTTCTGTATAGAAGCTTTTTAGTTCCATGAAGTCCCTTTTGCTACGTTGTTTTCAATATATGAGCAATCAGAAGCTTGTTAAGAAAGCCCCTTCCTGTACCTGTCAGTTTTAGTGTATTGCCTACTTTCTCCTCTATCACATTCAAAGTATCAGGTCATATGTTGAGGTCCTCGATCCATTAGTGTTAAATTTTGTGGAGTGGGAGAGATAGGGATTTAGTTTCATTCTTCTACATATAGCTAATGTAGTTCAACTAGCACCTTTTGTTGAGCATGCTACCATTTCTCCAATGTGTGTTTTTGACCCCTTTGTCAAATATCATGATGGTGGTTATAAGGGGGTGGATTTACATCTGGGTCCTAACTTCTATTCCACTGATCAAAGTCTTTTTAAAATGCCAGCACCATGTTGTCTGTATTTTTATAAATCTGAGTATAATTTGAAATCAGGCATGGTGATTCCTCCAGTTCTTTTTTAATTCAGGATCTTCTTATTGAGTTTGGGGAAGTTTTTGAGACAGGATCCCCCTGAAGGCCCAGATGGTCTGGAGCTTTCTCTATAAGCCAGGCTGGCCTCAGTCTCACAAAGACACACCTGGCTCTGACTCCATAGTGCTGGAATTAAAGGCATACACCACGTGGTTTGGGGAGTTCTTTCTTTCTTTTTAAAAATATTACTAAAAAATATTTTGGTAATTATTTTTATTTGACAGTATGAATGTGTTACTTGCATGTATGTAGGTGCACCCATGTCCTGCGATGCCTGCAGAGGTCAGAATAGGCCATCAGATTCTCAGGAATTGGAGTTAGAGATGATTGTTAGCCACTATGTTGGTGCTGGGAATTGCACCTGGGTCCTCTGCAAGAGCAATCAGTGCCTTTAACCACTGAACCATCTCTCCAGTCCCTGTTTTATTTTTGTTTTAAACTCACCCTGTGGTATGTATTTCTTTCTCATAGCTAGGTCTTCTAGAGAAGCGCATATTTTTAATCTTGATTAAATCCAGATCAACATTTGTTTGTAAATCATTTTTTCATTTTATTAATGTTTTCTTTTATATTCATATCTAAGAAATTTTTGTCCTTTCTAAAGTCACAAAGATTTTTTAACTAGAAATTCATAATTTAGCCTATAGGTTTGAGTCCAGAAACATTTATTTTATTTTTCATTTTTACATATGAAATATGATGTGGATCGTTATTCTTTTTTCATAATCATTGTTATTTTGCAATTGCTGCTGATCTTTCTGTACTGAATTGTCTTTGTGAAAAGAATCCAATCATCTGTCTATGGGTTGGTCTATTTTTGGAAGATCTTTTATGTTCCACTGATCTGTTAGTCCATCTTGGCACCAATGCCAATACTACATTATCATGATTATTATAGCTATATAATAAAGCATCAAATTAAGTAATATCAAACCTCCATCTCAGTTTTTCTTTGAAAGTATTATTTTGGCTAAGTCACTTTCTCATATAAATTTTTGAGTGAGCTTGTTAATTTCTACCAAAAAAGCTTACTGTTATTGGGACTGTATGCAATCCAAAGTGTTTTCAAATTTGTATTAACTAGATCAACTACCTCCTCTCTGGTAAGCTCTTAAGTCCTTGCCTTTTCCCCCTCTACTAAAGGGATGCTGCTGGGTTCCCCTTCATGCATGGTTGTCTGCACAATTCTTTGTAGTTTGCAAGTTTAATATACATCATTAAGCTTGCCTTGTTTACCTTTTCATCTCCTGATCCACTAACTTTCATTGCTATCTTCTCAATGGCTGAGAAACCATTTGTGCATGTGTTTTTATGTGGTTTCCTCTTTTTATGTCTTTGTTTCAGACTGAAGGAAAACTAGTCCCTATTGCCCTATCTCAGACAGAGGAAATAGTTGCAATGATCTTTCAGGGGATTATTTGGCCTTGTATATTTTACTTTAAAATGTGCTTGATTTTTGAGCCAGCAAGTCAGGGTACTCTTATTGGTGTCAGAGACATAGCAATGAACATGATAGACATGCTTAAAATCTAGTGAAGCCATTATGGAAATCAGTGCAGTCATTATGGGAGTCAGTGTAGAAGTTTCTCCAAAAACTAGAAAAAAAAAAACAAAAAACAAACAACTATGTGACCCACCTAATAAAATTCCTGGCCAGATAACCAAAGAACTCTGTATACTACATAGGTGGAACTTGCACACTTTTTTTTTTAAATTGCTGGTTTATTTACAAACAGATAATGAAAATATGGCATATTAACTGAGGTTACCCAGATTCACAAAGACAAACACCACAAACGCTCATATGGAAATCCTAGTTTCAATTTTTTTTATATATGTACGCTTATGTAGGAGTCTGTGTAGATGGCAGGAAACTAAAAAGAGGACCATGACAGAGAAAACAGAGGCTTAAGGTAAACGGACAAGGAGGAACTCGTGTGAGATGAAAGTGAAAGGAGGAATATTGGATGTGGAAGGGTTTAAGTGGGCGTAAGGTGGGAAGAGACATAGGGAGAGGAGGAGGGGAGGGGTCAACCAAAACTGTGTATATATGAAAACTCCATAAGGAAACATGCTGTATCATAAAAATAATAAAATAACAAGTTAGGAGACAGGTAACAAATTAAGTGAAAATGAATGCTTTACTAGAGAGTGATAAGAAGTGCTAAAGAGCCAACAATAACACAACAAAAGAAGTCGAAGAAGACATAAATAGGAAATGTTGGGTAGAGGAAGGTAAGCCAACGCTAAGACCCATTAACCTGGAAGACTATCATGAGAAATATATGCTCACTAGACTCCTGAAAAATTGAAAGAACAAGCTATATGGCTATTTGGAGAGAAGGCCAAGCTCTCCCTATACCAGAAACAGTCAGTGGGAAGGTCCTGGAATGTGTGAGGTACAGGAAAGGAAGTCTGTAATAACTATTGCAGAACCAGAGCAGTACCAGAGTACCAGTGCTCACAGAATGCTAGCTTAGAACTTTCAGACAGTACCGATAGCAACATCAGAGGTTTGACCTAGAATTATGGGCCCCAGTGCTCATCTATGTGCTGCTGTTTTGTATTTTCCCTTTCCTTTACCCACGTGTTGAAGAAGATATGCTTTGGCTTGTGACTGCTCATGTGTTGTTCCTGTTCATTTTCCCACTTGTATTCTGACCTGCCACATGTTTCCAATCATATACTTTTCATAGTGACCCTGGCCTGAGAGGCTCTTGGACTCTGATATTTCTCTTTGTGCTAATTATTGGGGTAGACACTGTTATTCTCACTGGCCGGACAGTGATCTCATTTCTTCCTAATAATCATGTGTGTGTCATCTCAAAGTCTGTGTACTCAAGATCATTTTCCTCAGAGAGAAGAAAATCCTTCGATGTCTAAGAAATTCTTACTGAAATTCATATGTGAAATTGTAATCACAGCTCGTTACCCTCCTCCAGTTCCTCTTCTGTATAACTTCCAAATCACTTTGGTTTCACCTCTCAATTTTATTTTACTTCTATTTTTTGAATAGATAATGTGCCATAGTATGACATTTTAAATAACAAAATATCAGAGAATGGAAAGAAAATTTTCTTCCCTCTATTCTCCAGCCTTGAGACAAATAACATGACTAGATCCTTGTCCTTTCAGAACTACTGAGTTCGTATGTGTACGTGGGCATGTTCAGTCGCTGTCTGCTTCCCACCCCCATCCACACAAACCACCTTGACAACTTTTTTTACTTCATTCTTACCACACTCTGTTAGGTAGGTGTTATACTCCTGACAAACAAGGGAGCTTGCTGAGGCTTAGAGAAGGGAAGTATGTTACCTGAAGTCTTTCAGATAAGTAGAAAATCCGGGACTGATATTGGGTTTTGTCTGTATTCTTTTCTTCACACTGGGGGACCAGTTCTGAATATTGATCATGGTAGATGTCAGAACACATGCTGGTGCTTACAGGGAGTAAGAAAATCCCCTTAGTTTCTTTCATCATTTCAGTATTCATATGACAGACCGAATACAGTACTGATAGGCATCAAAGAGCATCTTGTCTAATTGTTTCCTGGTTATCTCCCTTCCCTCTCTACAGATTTATTTAGGTCCACCTGAGGACAGTGTTATGCCTCCAGTTCCTCCACCTCGAGTGACAGCAAGAAGGCACAAACCAATTACGATTTCTAAGCGTTTACTTCGAGAAAGGACGGTTTTTTATACTTCTTCCCTGGATGAAATTGAAGGTCAGTAGTTAGCTTCCATGTGATGATTAGAAAGAAGGAAAATATTGCCAGGCAGAAATGGAGGTGTGGCCATTTTCTCCATATAAAGTAGAATTTTAAAAATACTTTTGATCTATTTTTTTATGTATATGAGCATTATGCCTGCATGTATGTAAGTGCACCCATGCCATGCAATGTCTGAGGAGGATAGAAGAGGATGTTGGATACCCTGGAACTGGAGTTACAGATGGTTGTTAACCATCATGCGGGTGCTTGGATTCGGAATTGGGTCTTCTGCAGGAACAGTCAGTGCTCCTAACTGCTGAGCCATATCTCCAGCCCCTTCTTTAGTTTTTGATTTTTTTTTCTTAAATGAAGTCAAGAGACACAATGTTTATAGTTTGTGTCCTAGGAGGGAATTTGATTATTGGCAAATGATAGGGCAAGGAGGCTACATGATTCCTTGCAAGGCCAATAACAGATCTAAGATATTCTTAGATAGGTGCCTCTACTCCATTGAAATATGTGAGCCAGGTGCTTGCTAATGTTCTGAGATTTTAATTCAAATATAGTTACCGTGGATTGAATAATTACTATGTTCCAGTCAGTATGCTAGAGGCAAACTGAAATTATGACACATTTTCTTGACCTCATGGAACTTATAGGATAGAATGAGATGTAGGTATGTGAATGAATAAACATCATCCAGTAGAATAATTTCTGGTGAAGAGACCGTACCCATTCTATGTGAGCTTTAGTTCCCTTCTTCTCTGCCGAGACTACTTTATCAAATTTACCAATAATCTCCATGTGGCCAAACTAATCACTCCACTGTTCTTGTGGGTTGGTGAGCAGTGTTTGACAGTTAACTCTTTTTTCTTTCTGGAAGCACTGAACTTAGGTTTCAAGACATTCAACTCTGCATCTGTCTCACCCTCTTCTGTTGGTTTTCCTTCTCTTCCCAACTTTGGCATGTTGGAATATCCCAAAGGACTCAGCCTTCTTCTCTAGGTGATTTTATGACACAATCTCTTTAAGTATCTTGTGTGGAAATATTATTTAAAGTTGTAGTTGATTTTCTAATTTCTTTCTACATGGTCTCCCGTTTATAGTTATTTCAAGGTCTCTGCTCAGCTGTTCTCCATGGATTAACTCAAGAGCACTTCAAAATCAAAATTCAAAATGAACAAAACAGAGGATTTTTTAAAATTTAATTTTATGTTTTGGTAGTGGGGATGATGCTGGGGCTAGAGCCCATGACTTTGTGTATGCTAAGCAAGCCCTCTATCACTAAGCCACACCTTCAGCCCAAAACACAGTTCTTGATTCCCTATTGCTTCTTACACTACTCCTGTTGTGATCTCTTCTTCTGAGCAACCAGCAGTCCCAGTCACCTAGCTACTGAGGTCAAGAAATTTGGACTCCTTGACAACTCTGTTCCTTTCCCCCTCACATCAGATGTATCAGCAATTCCTGTCAGCTGTGCCTGCACATTACATGGTAAATCCTCATCCCCATTGGGACCACACAGGCTTAGGCTCTGCCATCTCTTCCGTGCTGTCCTTGCTGGCCTACTTGGCCCCTTCTAATTCATTCTCCACAGTATCCAGTAAGTTGCCTATCCTTTCAAAAATATAAAACTGGTCACCTCATGTCCTTTGCTCCAAACTTTCAGTGACCCCTCTTTGTGTTTAGAATAAAATTTGCATTTTATGCTGTATTCAGTGACCCTTGCTTATCGATTTGACCTTCATTTATGCACCATGTGGCTTTGCTGTCCCTTTCGCTCTCTCTGCTCTAATCTCACAGAACTTGTTATTCCTTACGGGTATCAATTTTCCAAATGCTGTCCCCTCATACAGACCTTTTATTGAACACTCTAAAAAATTTTCCAGTCACTTCCTATCCCTTTGTAATATTTTTTTAAATTCCTGTCACATGTTACTACTTATTGACTACTTCCCCATTAGGATGTTAGATCTGTTTTTATCACCAGCCCTTAGATCTGTTCCTGCTATATATCGCATATGCTTAGAACACATGTAGAGAGTGAATGAATGGATGGATTAAGAGTAATAAAGAAAAAGAGATTACTTTACTTAAGAGATCACTTCCATTGGGGGGGGTGATTGAAGGCAGCATTAAATGCTTTTTTTCTGTTGTTCCATAATCATATTTTCTGAAATAAATTTATTTACAATTTTCTTAAATATAAAATTTATACCAGAAGAAACTTTAAAAAATATTTTTGTATTTATTTATTTTATTTTGTGTATATGGGTGTTTTGTCTGTAAGTTTGCAAGTGCACCATGTGTGTGTAATGCCTGCAGAGGTCACAAGATGGCATTAGATCCCCTGGAACTGGAGTTTTGGATGGTTGTTAGCCACTATGTGGGTGTTGGGAACTGAACCCAGGTCTTTTATGAGAGTAGCCAGTGTTCTTAACTACTGGGCCATCTCTCCAGCCCCAGCAGAAACTTCTTAGACACCCAGCAGAAATTTCTTGGACACATTATCTCCAACGCCAACACAGAACTTGCTGCATAGTAAGTACTCAGTTAACGAGTGTAATAAATAAATGGAATGTCAGTAGACCTAAGGTCTAATTTCATGTTGGCCACTAAGCCTGTTGAGTAACTTGAGTAACCCTCCTCTGGTTCTCAATTTGCCCCTCTCTATTGTAGGCTTTATGCCAAATCTCCAATGAGATTTACCAGTATACACATTTAAAACTTGTTATAAGCTGATCATTGGTAGGCCTTAAAGTCCACTCTTTTAAACTGTAAAGCTCCGTAAAATATATTTTGTGCAACCATATTATTCCAAAGTAGTTGCATGACCCTAAAAAGAAAACTTCCGATCCTTTCTTTTCCCCAGCCTCTGGTGATTACTAATCTACTTTCTGTCCCTAAAGACCTCACTATTCTGAACATGTCATGTAAATGGAATCATTCACTTTGGAGTCTTTTATGGCTAGCAAATTATTTCACATATTTAGGTTCATCCATACTGGAGTATATAAGCTTTCTATTTCCAAATAATATTCCAGTCTATGAATATCCATTTCAGAGTGGATGGACACAAGATGAATTCATGTTTTAGTCATTATGAATAATGCTGTTATGGTTATTCAGTCTATTGGATGAACGTCTGGCTTCAGTCTTCTTGAGTATATTGCTGAGTCATATGTTTACCCTGTAGTTAAACCTCTGCAGAAGGAGCATGCTATTTTCCAAAGCAGGTGTGCCATGCCATTTTACTTTCTCACCTGCAATGAATGAGGGGTCTAATTTCTCTATATCCTGATTAATGCTTGCCATAGTCTGAACTTTTCCTTATGGACATCTTACATAGGTCTGAGCCTTTAATTTCATTAATATTCAATATTTCTGTATGAGGTAGGTATGTTAAGCCTCATTTTATAGTGACATTATTAGAGACTTGGAAACAATGAGAAATTTGTCCAATTAACACACTGCTACCAAATTGCAAAGCAGTAACTTACACCCATCCATGTTGTCCCAAAGCCCATTTTCCTAATATGTGTAATGTTGTACTTCTTATAACATGCCTCAACACCATTCTGAGAAGCAACCAGTCTTTCTACTCAGTACTTTTCTTTAGCAGTAGTGTCTCATTATCTGATCCCCCAATTTAGATTCTCTTTGTAAGTAGCATTTTAGTGAATCTTCCCCCACCAAAGCCCTGGTCATTCTACATCTGTTTGTTTGTTTATTTATTTATTTATTTATTTATTTATTTATTTTTGAGACAAGGTCTTGCTATGTGTCCTAGGATGGAATTGAATTTGGGATCCTTTTTCAACAATCTCCCATCACTCATTCTCGTATCCAGTCTCCTGAACTTCAGTTTCTCTCATCTAACCTGATTTTCATAATGAATCTAAGCAGATATTCTAGAAATATGTATTTGACAATGCTGCCTTTCCACCTACTACTGTTCGTTTTCTTGGTTTTGGTTTTTGTGAACTGCAGGTTAAGTTCATGTTCCTAAAGTTAACATTCAGGCCTTTGTAATATAGCACCAAGCTATCTTAATCCTCATAGCTATTCAAATATTTCACTGCAAATGCTCAAGCCAAACTAAACTTATTTGATTTAAAAAAAATCATTTTTGGACAAACCTCTGGGTTATTCTTTGTCTGAATAATTTTGATTCACCTATACCTTTTAGCCATTCCCCAACCAGATTTCAACACGTAGCTCTAAATGACGGATTCTTTTTAAAGTAAAACAATAAGTATAATAATTATACCTAAATGAAATTAAAATTCCTCATCATTAATTTTCTGTTCAAATTCTCCTATTATTTCATTTTAAAAGTCCATTGGATCCAAATAAGGTCTGTGTGTTACAGTTGGTTGGAATATCTCTCATATCTCATCCAGCAAGACAGAACTTCTGTTCTTAACTACTGAATTCTAATCTAGCTTTATTTGCATCTTTATCTTCATTATCTCTTTTTTTTTTGGTCCTGGGGATAGAACCCAAGGCCTCACATATTCACATATTCTATGCATATGCTCTCTCACTGAGCTATATCCCCAGGCCCAGTTTTCCTATTATTAAGGAAGGTAACAATTTCAATACAAGTAGATATTATTAATCCTGGGTATTCATTGACTATATCTGTGGGCTCTGTGTATAACTTAAAATTAGTTTGCAAATTTTAATTGTATATGTGTAGGCTGAGTCTTCTAGGAAAAATTGTTTTTTCATGGTTTCGGAAGCTTTAAGTAAGATTCAGAATTATTGAAATTGTGTTCAAATGGTCAAAAGAAATTAAAAACCACAAAGGCTAGAGTATGCATGTAAAGTGATGTCTTTACATGGATGGAGAAGGAAATGAAATTCTATTAGGTTTATTAACTTGAAATTTGAGAAACTTAAGAAATTGCTTTTGGGAAAAACACTTGAGAATTAACTGATGAATTTATTTAGGAAGAATAAATTATGCAATTGACTGGGGACGTAAATTGCATATATCCTTGAATAACACATCTTTGTTTACTGTGGTTTATGGATTGAGGTGGCACAAGTCATATGAAAATCTTGAATTCACTCCTCCTTCTTTGAGTGAGACCTGTGACTCTATATGAATTGAAGAGGATGGAGACTGTTCTTGTGGCATGTAGTCAGTCTGTGCTATAATAATAACATATTTTCTAAATTAAATATGTATGCATTAAATCAAGGTGGTTTTGATGGTCGTCACTAATCTTCCCTCTTTGTACCAACTTTTCCCAGATGATATCCAGCATCAAACTCCCAATGGTACTATCGCTAGCAGCCTGGATCCTCCCAAGCTACCACAATACCTCAAACTACCCATGCAGAGAAGTGGGGAAGCTGACCCTGGGAGGAAGTCCCCAAGCAGGCCTGTTTCTGACTGTCAGTTGGAACCCTGCCCCGAGGTGGACGTTGGAAAGTTGGTGTCTAGGTTACAGGATGGAGGGACCAAGGCCACTCCAAAGGCCAGCAATGGACCTGTACCAGTTTCTGGACCCACAAAGACCCCCTCTTTCCATATAAAGAGACCAGCTCCCCGACCTCTGGCTCACCACAAAGAAGGTAAGTTTTTGTGATTCTTATGGGAACCAGAATTAAACCAAACTACTTAACCTTAAAATCTTCCCTTTCCTGCTGTAGATTTTTGCCCTCAGTATTCCCCCTTCCACTTTATTGTCTTCCCAACCCCATCCATTTAGAGCACCATTTTTCCAATCACATAGGCCCCTTTCTAGTTTCCTGATCTTTATCCATATTCACTGCCACCTGGATAGTCATATTTACAGTTAGAGGCTGAGATGTGCAATGTGTGATAGAGAATATAGTGTCTTTCTGTTCCTAGTTTACCTTACTTAAAGTGATGTTTTATAGTTCCATCTGTTTTTTCTGCAAATTTCATTTTTGTTTATGACAGAGTAGAATCCCATTTTGTGAAGGTACCACATTTTGATTATCCATTCATTTGTTGATGCACATCCAGACAGATTCCATTTCCTTCCTATTGAAAATAGAGCTACAATCAGCATTGACGTGAAGTTTATTTGTGACAGGATAAAGAGTCCTTTGCGTTTATACCCAGGAGTTGTATAGATGGGTAAAATGAAAGTTTTACTCTTTGTTTTTTGAGGCATTTCCGCACTGATTTCCATACTGGAAATGCTTCCACCAGCAGTTTAATAATTGATGCACTTTCCCTACAACCTCAACAGCACTTTTTGTTACTTACTTTCTCAATAGTGGCCATTCTCACTGTGGTGAGATGGAATCTCAGAATAGTTTTAGTTTGCATTTCTCTGATGACAAGAGATGGTGAACATATTTTAAAAATATTTATTGACCATTTGTAACTCTTCCTTTGAAAAGTGCCTGTTCAACTCAATAGCTCATTTGCTGATTGGTAGCTTTGAATCGGTGTTTAATTTTTGCAGATGTTTTAATATATTCTAGGTATTAACCTATTGTCTGTTGTGTTGCCGACAAAGATTTTGTTCCCATTAGGTAGGCTGTTTATTCTTTTGATATTTTCTTTTGCTACGTAGAAGCTTTTTAATTTCATGTGGTCCCATTTGTCAATTCTTGGATTGCTCCCTTTGCTTTTGTATTCTTTTCGAAATTTGTTGTATGTAACTTTGTCCTGCAGTGTATCTCCTATGATTCAATATTTTTCACTTTAAAATTAAGTTCTGTGATCAATTTTGAACACTGTGTGTGTGTGTGTGTGTGTGCATGTGCCTGTGTGTGTGTGCTCAACACAGTGTGAGAAATTTTGAGTGAATTTCATTCTTCTGCAATTGGATATCAAGTTTTGCCAGCACTGTTTGTTGAAAAGACTGTGTTTTTTTCCAGTATGTGTTTTGGACAGCTGTGCAAAGTTATCACTGGATCTTCTGTTATGTTCCATTGGTTTACATATCCTTTTTTGTGGCAGTACCATGTCATTATTTCTTATTATATTTTGTTGATTATTTTAACTTTCTGCGTATGAGTGTTTTCCTTGCATGTATGTAAGTGCACCCATGTTGCGGAATGCCCACAGAGGTCAGAAGAAGGCATAGGACACTCTGGAACTGGCGTTATAGATAGCTGTTAGCCATCATGTGGGTGCTGGGAATCAAACTGAGGTCTTCTGCAAGAGCAACTAGTGTTTGTAACCACTGAATCATCTCTCCAGCCCCCAGTACCATACTGTTTTCATCACTATGGGTCTGTAATATAGTTTGAGGTAAGGACATGTGACATCACTGGACATGACTTCACTAGGTGTATTCTTTCTGCTTAGGGTTGCTTTTGCTATCTATGGTATTTTGTGTTTCCATATGAATTTTAGAATTGTTTTTTCTATCTCTGTGTGTCTCACTATGTAGTCTATGCTATCCTTATACATTTGGCCCTTCTGCCTCAGCCTCCTGAATACTGGGATATCTCTAGTCTTGCTTTCCTGTTTACCAACACACTGTGCTAGAACACAGGTGAGAAAAATAAAGTATTGAGCAGAGAACACAGAAACAGGATAGTAGTAAAATAGCAGGAATGAAGTTAGTGTGGAGTCTGTGCCATGATGCCTTACACCTTTGCTGGAATAGCTTCGTAGCTTTCTTTCTATAGAAAGTGAGAGGGGAAGAAAGAGAAAGAGATGGAGAGGGATGGAAGGAGGAAGAGAGAAACACAGAGAGAATAAGCTCAAGGGTTATATAATACTAAGTTAAGGGAAAATGCCTTTTGTCCAGGTCAACAGAGGAAAAAAATATCTCTATTTTCTTGTGGCACAGAACAACTTTAATCTTACCCCATGCTGACAAGCATTGTTTTAGAGAACAGTTTAGGAAATGCTGTTTTGTGGGGCGGCCAGCGCGTTTTCTAAAGAAGAAATTGATTTTATTAATTCTGTTGTTTGATTGTTTAATATATTTGTATGTACACATTATTTTCCATCTTTGCATGTTGGTATTCATATCTGTAAAATGGGAGAAAAGATCACATACAAATATATTTTAGGATTAAAAGGAATAACAAATAAAATACATGGCTCATGATCAACAGTTGAAATATGTTATTAATTCTCTTCCTCTGCTACATCCTTCTTCCCTACAATTTGCCTCTTTTAGACAAGAAAAGCTAGACTTATGTGAAGATTGTTGCTTCAGTTTGGAAGTCATATATTGGCTATCACATTAATTGAGTAAAATGTTGAATAACTGCACTTATACCTTCATGGTAAAATTTGTTCTGCCTCTTGCCAAGCTTTGAGATCAACCAGACCCTATCAGCTCCCCACATATAGTAACTTTTGGTGTTCTATGTCAATTCTTCTCCACCATCTTTAGACACAGAATTTAATCTTGGTGTCTTCCTCTCTGCTGCTTCCCTCACACTCCTGCCCCTTGGGATGCTGGCAGTAGGTGCTTTGAACCACTGGTATCAGTTAATGTAAGTAACAATTTCACTTGTGCAGCACCAGCCAGACTTTCTTGGTTTGAGTTGAAGCACCACTGGACTTTGCTTTTTGCCCATTTTTGGTGAGTAACAGGCTGATGTAATTCGGTTTTTCTCAACATCCCTGGCTTCCAGCCTTGGCTATAGAAAGCAGAACTGGGATAGGTTAGGAGATGGTTAAGACTGGCCAAATCTTTGGTATAGTTCCCTCTATAAATGTACACATCCTATCTCCTACCTCTGCCTCTCTTCCACCCTATTTTAGCTGTTGCTCTGTGGTAGATTCCTAGACACCAGAACAATTATCAGGTGAGCAGTTGCTACAAAGAGTTCTTCCCTGATCCATAGCTCATAGTTAGCCTTGAGTGCTTGCAAGAAGCCTGAATGTCAGCATCAGGAAAGAGAGTTGTCACTTCAGCTGAGCCAGTGTACACCATACAACTCTTGTTCTTTTTCAGTTTTCTTGTTGAGGATAGTTCATCCCTTCAGTGATCTAAATGTGCCTATGTCCTGTTCCTTTTCCATCTTTACCCCTTTTACTGGAAGTAAGCAATTAAGTGGATTTTGAAACACTCCACATTTTTTTCATCAGAAGTTAAAAATAGCAAAAGCATGACACATGTTAAATTGCTGACTTCCATGACAACTCTGCATTGTTTGATGCAACTCTGCATTGATCTATTGTTTGATGATGAAATTTTATTCCAGACAGAGACCTGGACATTCTCACTTCTTCTATTGTATGCCATCATTGTGATAAGTATGTGAAGTGGGTTTTATCCTATCTGTCTTAAAGAATAAAAAACTATGACTGTGACATGAAATAACTTGCCCCAAGTCCCTCAGGTTGTACAGTGATGAGCTGGAGCTGGAGATTAGTATTCCTAGGTCCCAGCCTAGGATGCTTTACAGTACATTCTTATTTTGGCACTGCTTTAGTCACCTTTCAATTTTCTACCAGGAACTGACTTTTAGGGTATGCAAAATTATATAAGCCTCCTTTGCCTTCATTTGATGGTATTTGCTTTTCAATTAATCTTTTAGATTAGCATACAGAGTAATGGGTTTCATTGTGGCATCTTCATATGTACATGTAGTTATACTTTACTCCTCTTTATTCCCCTCCCACACTGCCCTTCCCTCTGCCTTGTCCATATCTATCCAGTTCCCTTTCTTCTCCCAGTCAGTCCTCCCTTCTGCTTTCCTGCCACATGTATTCCAGCCCCTCCTCTATTTCCCACCTCCCTTAAAGTCTCTTTCTCCCTTTTTATCCCTCTCTAGTTTCCTGACTGATATAAACACATAGGAAATATACACGTATGCATTTTTAAGTCTAGGTTTGATATGTATGGGGAAATGGGCAGTATGTCTTCAGTGTTACTGCCTCTTATCTGTTCTCACTTCGCAAAAGACAGGTGTGCAAGTTCTACAGAGGAATTGAAGACTTTCCTTGGGGGAATCAAGAAGAAAAAGGCTAAATGCCATTTTTCTTACATGCATTTGTTTATTTATTTTGACTTAGTATTCCTCAACGGAAGAGGCAAAGGTGAAAGGCCATGGTAGTTCTGCCTTCTCACGGTTTATGGCGATGCTGCCACATAAGCAGCCAATCCCAGTCCAGTGTGATCCACTGGCGTAGCAAGAGCCTTCCATAAGAACATGGCATAAGAAGTCCTTCATTCTTCCTGAGGTATTGAGATTAAAGTGTGGGCCATGCCACCCATGGGGGCCCTAAAACATGCAGGTTTAGCAGCTCTGCTTAACTCCATTCTTCTATCTCAAGAGAAAAGACTGTCTTGTGGTAAACTCCTGGAATGGGAGGAAGGATACTTGCAAGATCTTCCTCAGTAACAGAGCCATCAATTCTCCACTGAGGTGACTAATACTATAAGTGGCATTTATATCTGCTCTAAAAGTATTAGGAACAGACTTGCTCCTGTAGTAATGGGTGTTGCTGGCCTTTATCCACATTTTCTTGTTTGAACTTATTAGGCTTTAGTAATCTACTATTTGGTTTTTATTCTCTTCCTTTTCTGGAGTCTAATCCAAATTGTTCCATAAGGATAATTAATGGCTAAGAGAAAATGAAGCATGAGCGTGAAGGGGTGTCATAGAAAACAAGAGATCATTCTAGAAGATCATTCTAGAATATACTGGAGAGGAAGCTGTAAGAAGAAATAACTTCCTCCTGCTCTGTATCCTCGGTATAGATATAGGTGAGCATAAGGAAAGGTGGAAGAAAGTTGCTTGAATTCAAAGACTGATGACTATTGTGTCCCTGAAATCTCCAAATGCTAAGATTTTTGGTTACTATCACACAGGGAGGAAAGAAATTTGATTGGAGAGGGCAATGAAATTTGAGCAAAACCTACTTTTGGACCAAGAGTCAAAATAAAGGGAAAAGATTACGATTTTGTGGAAAGACCCTAAACTCTAAAGTATCGCAGATAGGAGTTTTAATCTTGGTTCTTCTTTTCCTAGCTGTGGGACTTCAGGTAAATCATAACCTTTCTGAGACTTAGTTTCCTCATCTGTGTAAGAGAATCAAAACTATGCCAACTGTATTGCTACAATAAGGAAAAATTACATGTGTGTAATGAAGTGTGCTTAATGGAAGTGTACATAAGTAGAAGCAGTTGTTTGGCTTTGATAGCAGGCTGTCGTGGAGTTGTAGTTAGGTCAGCTTTAATTTGAGCCTGATTCCCCCCACTATGAGTATGAAATATCACCTCCATTACAGACAAGGTGTGTGTGCATGCACGCGTACTCGCGCATGTGTGTGTGTGTGTGTGTGTGTGTGAGAGAGAGAGAGAGAGAGAGAGAGAGAGAGAGAGAGAGAGAGAGGTTTAAGTTAGGTGAGGTCCACATAGAAGAGACTTAAGAAGTAGCAGACTTACAAGATGCAGATGTCTGCTATTCTGCGTTTTGCAGAACCTTGGAGAAGCCTCAAGCCTGATTTGCAGATTGAAGAAAATGGCTCAGAAGGACATTTTCTACCTTCAACCTGTCTATAACTGTGACAAACATCCAGAAAGAAAGAAGCATTGTTGAGGGAAGGGCAAGAAAGGAGTCTTGGTTCTTCTTCTTGATCTAACTCAAGTCCTGTGGAGCCTTCTGAAAATCCTGCTCCAGGGCTCCCTGCCTTACTTCACTTCTTTGAGCACCCAAGTTTGGCCATCTAGTGTGAGTCCTGAGTCACAGTACTCTCCCTTCCAATGTCTATGTCTTCTCATCCCAACTCAGCTTTAAGATGGAAAGGGGGATTCTGTCGGAAAATTTTTATGAATTCCTTTTTGGGCGCAAGTGACCTCACAAAACTCCAAAAATATTGAATATTTCATTTTAGTTTTCAGAATAGCCATGCAGCTTGTGAGTATGATGTTCTATGTGTGACACACATCCCAAATGGAGACCTAAAAAGGGAAAGCTTTCTTCATTGTCCTTCTAAAACACTAAACTGCATTTTTCTTTACTCAATAAATATTTGTTGAATATCTGGTGGTTACATGCAGAGCAATTTATTCCAATCTCTGGGGAATACAGAGATGAATCCCACCTGGATCTTGATCTCCAGTTGCTCCCATTCTAATAGAGGAACAGCCTGAAAACAACGAGCCAAAGTACAAGATTCAAAGTACAAGACAATCAGTGCCTTAAGAGCTACAGAAAGGAACTTGGAGCATCTTAAGCTTCCTAAGAGACATGGCACTTAAGCTGATGCAAATTTGGGCATGTGGGAATAGGTTAAAGAGCATCTTGGAAAGATGATTTATTGTAAGACATGCACATGGAACAATAAATAATAATGTTTGTCTGGAAAAGAATATGTGAAGAAGACTGGTGAAAATTGGATCATCAAGTGGAGCTGAAGCCAAGTGGAAGAGGGTACTGAATGCCAGGTTAAACATTTTGGGTGTTTTCTTCAGGCAACAGGGAGCCATGAAATCTAAGTCTATTTTTTAAATTTTACTGATTTTTATTTTATATGTATGTGTGTACTGCCAGCATGCATGTGCACCTATGTCATGCACTGCCAGCAGAGGACAGTAGAGAGCGTCGAATCCCCCTGCAACTTGAGTTACAGATAGTTGCTAGCCACCATGTGGGTTCTGGGTTTTGAACCTGTGTCTTCTGCAAGAACAGCCAGTGCTCTTAACTACTGAGCCATCTTTCCAGCCAGCCCCTTAAATCTATTTTTTGAGAGGGAAGATGAACGAGAAAGAAAGGTGGGGGGAGTGAAAGAAATTGAGGCTTCCAGAACATTCCAATAACAGCATACAAAAGTCAGGTGAGAAAGATAGAAGTTTACAGTTTGATATCATAGGCTGATTCATCTGCAAAAGAGGCCAATCTTCATGTTATACTGATGGAAAAATGATCAACTGAGTTACACAAGTTATTTGTAGTGTTAAGATTAGATCCAGGTTTCTTGACTCCTGGTTATACAGCTCTTCTCTCCAGGCCTTGCCAGCTTGACATTGTGGCTTAACTGTGACTGAGACAAATTAGAGGCAAGAAAGAACAACATCCGGGTCTTACAGCTAAGAAAACTCTTTGTTACTACTTAAAAGCTTGACTTGTGATGAATCATAAAGTTGGAGTTGCACACAAAGGACCTAAACAGACAATTAATAGTGCTTGCATCCCAGGCTGTATGTAGGTTGATGTCCATTTGGATGTGGTTGTAAAGGGAATGAATGGGACTCTTACTTGGGAAATGATATCTGGTGCACTAATCAAGAGAAATAGGCCCTAGGTTCGTCATGATTTCAGGTTGAAATATTTTCTGGGTTTGAAAGTGTGTTGTATCTTTCCTGCCTGATTCTCCTCTCCAATAACTAGTAGAAATGGGATAACACTGTAATCTTTAGTCATCTTTGGTAAGCTACTGGCAAGGTCTTGAAGAAAAGACAAAAGTGGTTTAAGCTTAAATAAACCCTTTAGATATATGGATTCAATGTAATTTTTTATTTTTACCTTAAATAACTTGTAGGAAGAAATGAATATCAAGGTCTAGTACCGACCATTAAGTAGATATCAATATTTATTCATGACAGAATCCGTGAAATCCTGTAGGTGGGCTATGGGGGGTACACATAGGGGAGGGCTATAAATATGATTAATATCTATTGTATGAAATGAACAAAAATTCAATAAAGTACACATTGAAAACATATCTACTAATGTATGGTTAGACATGTCTTTTTCAATATTGTCTTCATTTGGCTATGAGTGCTTTGTATGGACTTTCTGTTTTTATTTTTGCTACCATTTGTTAAGATCGTTTCACTCTGTACCCTAGACTGACCCGGAGCTTACTATGTAACTCAAGGTTGCCTTGAATTGGTAGAAATCCTTCTGCCCTAGCTTGCCAAATGCTGGAATTATAGATGTGAGCTACCATAACTGTCTTTATGGATTTTTTAACACTTGATATTATTTCACAAACATATTTTTATCTTGACCTTGTCCAGATTCTTGTCAGTTTGTATGTTTTATATATTGGTTAATTGCTTGTAGGAATTAAACTGTGGGCTTAGCTTTTATGGTTGAGTCTGACTTTTTGCTAATATGTGTTCTTATGCCAATTGGTTTTTCTTATTTTTCCTCTTGAATGAATTTCTTTGAGCTTTTTCTTCAAAGTTGAATTACTGAATAAACAAGTATGAGTTATTGCCTACATGTGAGTTTATATTTCATCCAGACTGTTCTAGAATGCTTGATGGGCATCTAGATGAACAAGTGCAGTTTACAGTGCCACCAGCAGTGTGTGAGCACATCTGTTCCACCCTAACCCTGCCGGAACCATCTCATAAAGTCTATTCATTTATTCTTTTCTGACTAACCTGAAAAAGGACCTGGATTTTTTTCTTATTTTTAGACACAGTCTCCTTATAAACCCAGCTGGTCTGAAATTCGCTATGTAGACTAGGATAATCTTGATCTCACAGAGATCTACCTGCCTCTGCCACCTAAGTACTGGGATTAAAGGTGTTCACCACCATGTCCAGTTTGGATCTTTTTAGAAAATATTTATTTTATTTTTAATTATGTATATGGGGTTATGTGCATATAAGTGCAGATCCCCTGGAGGTGGAGTTACAGGTGGCTGTGAGCCTCCTGACATGAGTGCTGGGAACTGAACTTGGGTCCTCTGTAAGATCAGCAAGTACTCTTAGACTCCAATCCATCTCTTCAGCCTCAGGACTTGGATGTTAGTGGTGATGAATTTATCAAATTCAAATTCATCATCACACATTTGCCAAATACCTGCTGTAGGTTTGGCAGTATACTAAATATTCTAGTACCTAACTTAATCCTCTCAAATTCTATAGGATAATGTGTTGCTACTTTGACTCTATAAAATGGAAGAAACTCATATTTAGGAAATTATGTGACAAACTTAAGGTTCTACAGTCAAGATGTAAATGCAGTCTTTCTAAAGGACAACTGCCAGAAAAATTATAAAACCAAAAGAAAAAGTTGTTGGTGGCTAAGAATAAATGGGGACCAAAGAAAGTGGCCCAGGCAACCCCAACTTGGGGGTATTAGTCATGAATAGTGTTCTATTTGGCTGACTATTTAAGTCCCTGCTGTTTTCTCTTCCAGGGGATGCTGACAGTTTTAGCAAAGTGCGGCCTCCAGGAGAAAAGCAAACAATCATCCGTCCCCCAGTGAGGCCCCCTGACCCTCCCTGCAGGGCAGCTACTCCACAAAAGCCAGAACCAAAGCCAGATGTTGTAGCTGGCAATGCGGGGGAAATCCCATCATCTGTGTAAGTAGGGTTATTCTTCATCTTCACCTAAGGTCTGTCCTAGGCAGTAGGAATGCTTTCAGAATCACCTCTGGCTGTTCTGTGTGTGCAGCACACAACTCTGGAACATCATTCCCTACATAATTTGGGGAGTAACTCAAGCCAGTTTTGTGTGGAATATTCTACTCAATACCCAATGTTGAGCTACTTTTCCCTAAAGAAGATGATTTTGTGAACGTCTGCTATAAAGACTCATTTTTCTTAGCTGCCCTAATCTCTCAGGAATAGAAAAATCAGTGTCTCTCATTTTTGATCTAGAACATTTTCCTTTATTTTTGTGTTATTGCTCCTGTTCTTAAAGTAATTTAATACATTTTTTTCATTGTACTTGTGCTTAGGGTTTCTTCCTTCCTTTAAAATTTTTAAAATTTTTAAATCTTTCAAAATTACTAAGGTCCTCTAGTGAGCCTTTCATAGGGCAGGAGTTGAGCTGACATGTGGCGGGCCTTCTGGTGGCTGGGCAGTAAGCCAGGGAGCCAGGGAAGTAGTAGAACCCAGAAACCAGCTTTGCTTGCCAGACTAGCTGGCTTTTCCTCCACCAGTGACCTGGTCTCCTCTCAGCATCTTGCCTTGTGATCTCCCTATCTCTTGTGCCTCTTACTTTCCATAATTGTTAAACTGAGAAAGAACAAAGCCTCCACAACTTCCACTAATTTGCAGACAAAATACTCCCAAACTTCTCTTTGAAACCAAAGATTGGTTTAATTTATTTTTACTGAGAAGTCTGAAAGAACTATAAACTTTGGCCATTCTGGATCAACAGGGAGCAAAGAGTCTCATCTGTAGCCTTGGGGTACATATGGCCTCTGGGCCACTTCACATTCTGATATTTGGGTTTCTTCCAAATACTTGGGCCTTCCCTGTACATGTACGGCCTGGCATTGGTGGACCATCTTGTACAGAGTCTTCTGTCTTTTCTATTGGCCCTTGGCTCTCATGTGTATTACAGAGCAATTCATGGGAACTGTTTGGCTTCTGTTTGCAGGGTGGCATCCAGGACCAGGTTCTTTGAAACAGCCTCTCGGAAAACTGGAAGGTAAGTTCACAGGTGACAGAAGAGAAACAAAGTTACATTTGTGAGTGAATGCATCAGGAGCATCTCACTGGTTTTGCCATTGCTTTCTGTTTTCCTTTTCTCTATAGCTGCCTCCTCCCTCTCTCCTCCCTCTCTTTCTCTCCTAATTATTGTCAAGCATCTTTATTTCTCACCTGTATCTCCATCTTGCATTTCTTCTCACTTGTGTCTGTATCATCCTGTTACTTTCACTTTTTGTGTTTCTCTTCCTATATTTCTGTTTCTCTTCGTCACGCTTTCTATCTTTTTCTTAACTTGTATTTCCCTGTATCAGTTTTCTTTTTTCTTCATCATTATTGCACTTATTTTTTCTGCTCCTTTTTCTTACAAACATGTAAACACATATAACACACACTTACACTTACAGACGCGCGCACACACACACACACACACACACACGCACACAACTGGCCTGGAAAAACCCAATGAAGGTGTTCTACATTGATTTCCATTGATGTGATAAAACACTGATCAAAAGTAAGTTGGGAAAGAAAGGATTGCTTTCATTTTACTCCTCCAAGCGACAGCGCCATCACTGAGGGAAGCCAAGACAGGAATTTAGGCAGGACAGGAACCTGGAGGAAGAAGCTGAAGTAGAGACCATCGAGGAATGCTGCTTACTGACTTGCTCCTCTGGCCCATGCTTTGCCTGCTTTCTTATACAATACATGACCAACTGCCCAGCGCAGAGGGTCGAGGGACAGTGGGATGGACCATTGCACATCACTCAACAATCAAGAAAATGTGTCATTGGCCCACGGGCCCATCCAATATAGTAAATTCCCCAACTGAGGTTTCCTCTTCCCAGGTGTGTCAAGTTGATAACAAGCTACCTAGCACAGTGATCTTTTTTGTTGTTATTTCGCTTATACAGTTTCCATAATGTAAATGGTCAATTGTCAAAGACATGTAGAATGTAACATTCCATTTTCTATAGTCTCAGAGTAAGTATGGCTCCTATTTCAAAGGTAAACAGTTGGCTTAATAAATGATTATCAAACTAGCTCCACACCTAAGTCTCTGGGAAAACTTAAGAGACAAAACCCAGAAATTCCTGGCTTCTACTATAGACTCACTAGAAACAAATCTTTATAGTGGGACATAAGAATGTATTTGCCCTCCCTCTCTCCCTCCTTGCTCTTTTTCCTCCCTCCCATCCTTCCTTCCATTTGTTTTTAAAATCTCGCAAATTGTAGTACAGACTGTTCAAGCCTTGGGCATTTAGGAGCATTTGGACAAGGGTGTTTTCTGTCAGTTTGTTTCATATAGCTAATCAGGGAGTTTGTGCTTCCTAACAGGTACTAGGAGCAGATTCTTCTAAGTGGACATTTGAAAGCAGACCAATGCATCTTTACCAGCAGTTCATCTGGGATAGCTTTAACATCCTCTTATCAAAAATGTAGGATCCAGTTCACCAAGATGTGATTTTGCAATAGTCAAGTAACCCTAGTACAGCTTGGCAGCCATGGGTAACTGTAGGTTCAGTCAAATTCTGTTTAGACAATAATTTATCATTTATTCTTCTATGACAGATCAAAGTGAGATCAAGTCCCACATTTATTTTACCAGTAGCAGAGGGATAAAAGGTTTTGTATCTGGGGGCATAGTTAAGTGCTAAAGCTCTTGTACAGCATGCTTGAGGCCTTGTGTTTTTTGTAAAAGAGAGGAGAGGGAGAGGAGAGGAGAGGACAGGGAGAGGGAGAGGGAGAGGAAGAGGGGAGGGGAGGAAGAGGGGAGGGGAGGGAGAGGGGAGGGAGAGGGAGAGGGAAGGGGAGGGGAGGGAGAGGGAGAGGGGAGGGAGAGGGAAGGGAGGGAGAGGGAGAAGGAGAGGGGAGGGGAGGGGAGGGAGAGGGACAGGAAGAGGGGAGGAGAGGAGAGGGGGGGGGGAGAGGGGAGGGGAGGGAGAGGGAGAGGAGAGGAGAGGGGAGGGGAGGGGACGCAGAGGAGAGGGGAGAGGGGAGAAGAGGGAGAGGAGAGGAGAGGGGAGGGAGAGGAGAGGGGAGGAGAGGAGAGGAGAGAGGAGGGGAGGGGTGGGGAGGGGAGGGGGGAAGAGAGGAGAGCAGAGGAGAGGAGAGGAGAGGAGAGGAGAGGAGAGGAGAGGAGAGGAAGAAGAGATTTTTAATAAAGTTCTCTATGACCAACACTACTTCCTGGCAGTCATTCCTTTTTCCATAGGATAAATCATTTATCATTTGAGAAATAAATACAGAGGAAACTGAATGAAGTAAACTGGAATGAACAGAATGAATTGGGTATATTTGAGAGAAATCTTAATTTTAGTTAAGGTAATATATGAGCTGGGGCTTGAAAGATAAACAGAAATGCACTGAAAAAAGTGGGAGATTGGTCTGAATGTTTGGACAGGGCATAAAGTTATCAAGAAGGGAATATTGAAGAGATGTGAACAAGTCTAGTATAATCCTTAGGGTAGGCAGACTTCCAATAGGAAAATTATAGCTAAAGTGATGTTGAGAGCATGGAAAATTTTGCAACATTACCATTGGACTGGACTTTGTCAGCCGACACACAGAAGAGTTAGACCAACCACAAATCCAGGAGGCCTTGGCTACAGCAGTCACTTCAGACTATATTCCTCTATCTGATTTTTATCCAGGCTTCTAGAACATTCTAGAATTAATCCCATTCTCTGTCTTAAGATTCCATCTTGGAAAGAATATAGATAAGACACCTGCTTTACTTTATGCCATGAACTTCCATATTGGCTACCTTAATCAGAAGCCACATAGGAAAAAAAAAAAAACCTTCAGCCTTGAATTCACCACTTTCATCAGTGCATTCACACATTGACCACTGAGGAAGATACCTATCCTAGTCATGTAGAAAATCTCTTTTGTAGGCTGTTGCCAATCTCTTCTCTCATTTCAAATCAAAATGCTGAACTGTCTAAACATTGCCCTGCCCTTTCCGTAGCCTGACATTTCGATGACATCTGTCCCTCATTTCCTTTCTCTCTTCAACAATTAAAAAAGAAAAACTCAAAGGATAAAAGTAGAGATTTTTCAGGAAAGATGGGAGAAGACAGCATTTCACAAGGCAGGAAAGCTTACACAGTATGGCTTTAGAGGTGACTATTGTCTACTTTGTCTAGAATGTGGGAATGAAAGGAGGAAAGCTTAGGTGAAGGTGAGACTGGGAAAATGAATTGGAGCTAGATTGCAAAGGTCTTGTATGACATATTAAGGTGTTTGCTCTTTGTACTGTAGTCTACTGGGGGCAGGGCATGGAAGATGTGTGTCAGTGCACATTCTGAGCTGGCTGAGTTGTAAAAAGATAACTCTAGTGGTAAAGACTGGAAAGAAGGAAACAAATCATGCTGGGAAGAATTGGTGAAAGTCCTGATCTAATGTAGTGCTGTGGGAATGGAATAGAAGGGACAAATTTAATATCAGCTCAGTCAGACCCTGCTGAATTTTCAAGTATGGGACATTGTAGAAGTACTGAGAAGAAATGTAACTTGTATAGTGCAATGATTAGTCATAAATGAACAGGTTTTGTGAAAAGCTTGCTGTGCTCAGTTTTAGACAGCGAATTTGAAGGCAGTGTGAGACATCTATGTAGACATGCCCAGTGAGAAACTGAAACTTAGATTAGTTGTCAGGGTGGGACCTCTATAGATTTAGGAGTAGAACTATTAAATATAGCCACTGTATTACAGAACCCTAGTGTGGAACATCCAAATATATTTCATTATGAATAGTAACATTTTGGAGGAAAGTTTCCACTATTTGGTGGTAATTGAAACCATGAATGAAAGAAGATAATTTACATATTAGGTACAAAACAGTTTCAGCAGATGAGAACAATAGAAGGTTGAGGATACAGCTGTGCAGACCATCTGTAGTGAAGGATGCTCTGATCATATTGGGGGACTTATTATTCATGATTGTCGCTTTCCCTCAGTTATTCCCATGTAAGACTAATTTAGGACTGACCTAAGCACATCAACAGGCTCAGCACGGATGGTTTGATCTTCAAGATAAAGGAAGACTCATCCTTTTCATGGTGCTTCTCCTGCCTTCTTGTCCTTTTCACCATTAGTAGTAATTACAGAATGTAAACTGTGGTCTTGGACCAACTTCTCTGTGATAGCCTGGTACTCAAAGGATTGTTTTGGCACCTGAAAGGTGGCTTCATGGCTACAATATTAGATCTCTAAACCTCCTCAACCTATAAGCATGAAACCAGATACTAAAATATATCTGGGCACAATATATCCTCATAATCAAGTGACTTTCTGGCATTAGCCTGAAAGTGTTGCCCATTTCTTTGGTTTACCTTTTGGTCCTGATTTCAAGGGTTTTATTGAACTATCTTTCTTTTGCCCACAGTTCTCAAGGCAGACTTCCGGGAGATGAGTGTTGAGACCACAGGTATGTTATTTCTACCCCTGATTACACAACCTTGTTCAAATGGGCCTTCTCCAGGAGACTTACATTTTTGAGGACTAGATTACCACATAGGTCCAGACTCCCAAATTATACCTTAGTTTACTACCCTAAAATTGCTTATCTTTTAAATTTATTTCAATTCTAAAATTTTGTGTAATTTTAAGTCCTTTTCCTCTTACCTGTTTTTCTCTCTCAGGCAAATTATTTTTAGAATGCTTCTCAATCAAATTCATTAGGAATCCCAAGCTTGGATGGTTTAGAGAAGCCCATTTTCTTTCTGAATTTAAATCCTATTTGTAAAATGAAAAGTTAGGACATTGTGGCTCTATCCTTTTAGTCTGTAAGGAAGCCAGTAGCCTTCTTTTGGGTATCATAACAGGTACCAAAGTGTCTGTAGAGGGACTTAATTTCAAGTCTTAGTCCTTTATACTTGTGTTGTGTAAAGGACTTTCATATCCATGATATCATAGATCCACATCACATGCCAGAAATAAGAAGGATACTTCATGTTCTAACTTAACAAACAGAAACTGAAGTTCAGTGTGGATAAGTGACTTGCTAAGGTCACAGGAGTCTTAGGGGTCAGGGAAATGTCTTTCTCTACGTAGGAGTTTTGATTGCTTGGTTATCAGATCTCTGGCATGACATGAACCAGTATATACACATTATTGAGATCCAAGTATCGAGAGCTTGGCTTTCCATGTGTTCCTTAGCCTTCCTTTTCTTCCTGTCACTGCCAGTCCTCCGTGGTTTAAGGATAGATAAGCTTCTCCTTATCAGCTCTAAAAATGAAGCCCTGGTCAAAGGAAGTAGGATCATAAATGCAGTGGCCACGATGCAAAGGAATGGGGCGGCAGTATCAGAAGTTTTAGTATCAGACCTTTGCTTTCCCATGCAGATAGATTTTCAGGGAGTTAGAGGTGAGGTCAAAGGCACAGTCTCCAGCCCTAATTATACCACTGTCTTAGGCTTATTTCATGGGCTTTGAAGTATAAAGTCCTTTTTTTCAGATTAGTTACCAGGTACATAAGTACCAAGAGAGGCCCCACTGCTCAGTGCCTGTTAAATGCTTAACCAGGCCTAGCTAATTCCTTATTTTCTTCTTTACTTTTTAGGATTTAAAGGCTTTGGCCTTGGAGGACCCTTTCCAGGTTGTGAATGGGTCTATTTCAAACCCTTGTGAGCTGAGTCAGTCGTGCTGAAGAATAGCTCCTTTCTGGCCGTGCACCTTCAGTCTCTGGGAAGCTATAAGCTAAGGGGCACATGTCCTAGACATACGATTATTTTTCCTTTGTATTCTGTCTTCATCCCCTCAGAAACTGTGTTGTGAGCAACTCCTAGGACACTGAATGACCAGACTCCTTCAAGCTCCAAACTCAACTGAAGTGAAAATACCCACTGACATGAGATGAAGAGGGGAACTTAGTTTTCCACTCTTCTCTGAACTTCTTGTTTCCTCAGAGGTCATCGAATTCTGAAGGATTGCAGCTAAAGATCAACCTTAGAGGTCTTACCTATATCCAAAAGGCACTTGAACTGGGACCATTGTTTACCTAGATTGGTGGGGAGTAAGGATGTTAGCTGAATATAGGAGAATGCTGTCATGTCTATTTCTGAAGATATGCACACTGACTCACACCAGGTTGGCACCCCGGCCACATAGTATGTTACCACATCCATATCAGGTTGACACCCTGGCCACATGGTATGTTACCACAATCCTGTGGGATCAGATAGCATGAGTGATTCCCACACAGTGTTCTTGCCCAACATGAACTTAGGAAGGCGACCTTCCTGTTCTTGTCTACAGACTGAGGATAAATCTGCCAAGCATGTTGTGCATGTTAAAGCCTAGGTCAATTTGGATTATTTCTTCCTCCTGTTTTCAAATCTGATCAATTCCTTTTCCCCAATCAACAAACAAAACAAAAGTTGAAAACATTTATTTTAAAAGGGTCAAATGCTAGAAAAAAAATGTTAGGATGGACTGAGTCCAAGGAGTTCTTGTTGCATCATATTTGCCTCTGGTTGACATGTTCTTTTATTTACTGAAAAAAAAACAAGCAAAAAAATGAGATGTCAAACAAGTACCTATGGATTCTTCAACTCCATGATGCCCCCTGAGATGGCATACATAATTCCATGATGATAATGCCTTTGTTGAGCAGATGGGTTTATAACATTCTACTGAATTTCAAATGGGCCTGTGACCTAATAAAGGTTAAGAACCACAGCCCTTGAGATGAAAGAGTCTTTAACAGTCCACAAAGGATTGAATTAGAAGGAACTTTCGAAAGCATTTATACTAATAGCTGAGTTTACATGCAAAGCGAGTTAGTGACCACAAGAGGACAAGATCCCAGGTCCCTGGTCTCCTACATAAGGTTTTTTGTATTTTTTAGTACACCACATTTATCTAGAAAGGAGCCTTGTATGTCATGGCTTTGATGGCCATTTGGGAGTTTACTGAATTTTATCCTCTTTCTTGCGTCACACTTATTTGCCACCAAGTAAAAAACTTCAATATATAAGCTCTTGGTCCCCTTCATTTACTGTCTGAGTCATTGAAAGTGCACTAAAGCAGTGCAGCAGGTCAGAAATGTGACATAGACATTTCTGAACACTGTTAGTCAGAGTGGCAGTGCTTCTGTTTCCGTGCAGTTGCCAGGATCATAGGCTCTGAGTCTTGCCAGCCTCTCATTGATCTCTGTTCTCAGAGCTCTATCCTCTCTGCTAGGTCCTGTTAACTGAACTGAAAAGCAAACATATGTGCATATTTTGGCTACACCCGTGGACCAGTAGGGCTTTGGTACCTTTGAAGATTTTAAAGACATTATATGAATCTGGTTTTCTTGAAGGAAAATACTACAGTCACCAATATGAGGATTAAATATTTTTGAGAGGTAGGGAAACTGTAATCCCAATGGAAGAGGTATTTAGAAACTTTACACTGAGATTACCGAGTTACGTGGGACATAGATGAAAACTTAGCTGGGATAGATGGGACCAGCAGTCTTGTTGGAGGCCAGGGAGCCGTGGCAGGGTTATTGTACCTCTGCACAAGAATGAAACTCAATACCTCCATTTGACAGTCTGCTCTAAAGAACAAAACTTTCTGTGATGAAGCATGCTGTCATGGAATGATATTATCTTGGCTTATACTTGATGCTTTCAGAAGAGGTTATGAGACAAGGCAGTGATATGAATGGCAGTGGTGGGAAATTAGCCACACGCTTTCGCAGGTATATAATAGAACTGTTAAGTCTGAAATTGGCAGTCTCAACAAAGGTGATAAGACTTGTTAAACACTCACTACATGCTAGATACTCCAAATACACTATTTCATTTGTTCTTACAACAAACATGCAAGTACTCATTTTCTTTTGCAGATTAAGAAATTACGGCCCAGTTCCCTTATTGGTTCTACTACAGAAACATCACAAATAACAGAAATGTGACCGGATTCCAAGCCTGTCTGATTCTGTACCATATGCAATTTTCCCTTCATAACACTGAGGTTGGTGTTTAACCAGAGGCCACATTGCCAGAGCTGAATTGACTCTTGACTCCTGTGTGACTAGCAAATGTTTTGAACTTGTTTGGTGGTTCTAGCAGGGGAATGCAGCTACTTGTATGCCTTTGACTGAAGACCAGTCCTCCTCTATCAGTGAAGGTTGTCCTCTTTGGCTGTGTGTGCAGCTTCAGGAAGGGTGCATGTGGAGGTGTTAGGGAGAAAGGGAACACCCACCAGCCCAGCCAGATCACTCAAATCAAGCCTGGAGATCAGTGGGGTGACATAGACTACATCCAGATCACACTTGCAGCTCCTAACAAATATTAAAAGGAAAGCATTTGAGGGAGGGAGGGGGTTAAAGTCTACTTCACAAGGGAGTAAAACTTGGACAAAAGCTAATACAAAATTTGATTTTCATTTTACTTTCAGTTTATCTATTTGGTAATGTGTTTTAAAAGATCATCTAATGTAGCTTGGGGAATGAAGAATTCTCTTTGTTATATTTGGTAGGTGTGAATCCCTTGCCTTAGTCATTTTTCAAAGGGAAAACATCCTTCTAAGTATCCCTGTGGTTTACCAGTACTTCACCAAGGTTGAAACACATATAATTTCATCCAGAATACTCATGACATCTGCACCTGCAGTTTGGTAAAAAGGTCTCTGTGCCTCCATGGTACTTGATGCTGTGGGGCCACATAGCTGCAAAGTTTTTCTGTAGTGATAAGCAAAAATCAAGAGGTAGTTTAGTAAAAGAAATTTCATTGAATTTTTTATGTGGAAGTTTATGAAAAAGAGATGTTGGGAAGTATCCTTTCACTGAAGAGCAGAACTACCCATCAATTTAAATAGTAAAATGGTGTCATGTAAAGTACTTCTGAAATAATGAGCCATTACAGGAAGTATCGTTCCCTTTTCAAGATGTTCCTTTATTCTCTAGTAACTACAAAAGGAAAGTAGAGAAAGTAGTTCTGCAACGCCTAAAAGAATTGCTTCTGACATATCACAAAGCCTTGACATATTACAAGCCTAGAAAAAGCTTTGGAAGAAATAACTACAAAACCAGAGAGAAGCAAAATAACTTGAGAAGATATTTTTAATGAATAAAAGCCTCCATTTTCATGGGGAAACGTGGCATTTCATGCCAACGATATTAACAGAAGGCTTAAACATTTTCCTATGTGCTCTGTGTGTGTGAAATTAGAAAATGAGATCCTGGGACTCTCTTATGTGAGTTTCAATAAACTATGCAGACTCTCTTGTATCAATAGCCTCCATCTGCAGTCCTCATCATGGAAATATTCTTTGAGCATATCAGGAATGAAGATCCATCCACTATCTACCACTTAGGCTGTTTTCTACAAATCTAAAACTACATGGGCACAGAATATTATTGGACCTAGGAGTCTTAATCTACTTTCCACTCTTCCTTTTAAACATACTTTATTATTTTTATGTGTATTTGTGTATTGCCTTCACGTACCCATGTTGTGCAGTCCCCGCAGAGGTCAAAGGAGGTCATCAGATACCCTGGAATTGGAGTTACAGATGGTTGTTAGCCATCTGGGTGCTAGGAACCAAACCCGGGTCCTCTACAAGAGTAGTCATTGCTCTTAACCATTGAGCCATCTCTCTAGCCCCATTCTTTCTACTTTTAACACAAGTTTGTTATTGTTTCAGGCCTCAGAACATCATTAAGTGGTAGCTAGCTATTCTCTCTTACAGATGAGAAAACTTGTTGCACAGGGAGATGAAAAATTGTCGATGCTCAGACACTAATAACAGATAAAAATTCAGGATTAGAAACTACAGATGGCTTTTCATTTATCACACTGTGCCAAAGTAGTAGTGAAAATGAATCCAAATGCAAATGGGGAAGATGCTTGGAAATAGGATTAATGAAAACATCTGCAAATCTTGCTAATCATCTGCCTCAGCATTGCCATTACCTGGAAGCTAGTTAGAAACGCAGATTCTTGGGATCTACTCTAGATATCTGGAATAAAAGCCTGCATTTTAGCTAGATTACCTGAGAGATTCCTAAGTGTATTAAAATTTTGAGAAGTACTGCATTAGCCTGATTGGATATATTGGGAGTTCGTAGCTGCCAGCTTCTTGGATTGCTTTGCACTTGGGTGTACACTTCAGTGACAAGTGAATAAAAATATCTGTCTCAAAGAACAGTGAAACCAGTTTGGGGAATGAACGGACTGAATGTTACTTGACTGTCAGACTGCACAATGGAGGCAGTAGAAAGACATGGGGCCTTTGGAAAGAGCTCTTTTAAGGAGCTCTATGGTCCAGTCTCACCATTGTCACTTCCTCTCTGAGATGGTATGCAAGTATCTCAGGTTGTCTACATTTAACTCGCACAGTCACAAAGATCCTTTTCCACTTTGACATCCATAATCATATTGTAGCTAAAGCTTTCCTTCTATGATTTCAAAAAATTTCCCTTCCTAGCAGTTTCAGGGAAATGGGGATGGCTTAGTGGTGTTAGGATGTGCTTAGAAACAAAAGAGGGAAATTCCCCATTCCTACCATCTGCTACTCATTTCTCCAAGTTAAGTTTAACGTCCATTATTTGAAAACCACTGCTTACAAGTTAGCTTCCTAGAGATAAATAAATAAATTCAGAGACAAAAAGGGACTTCTTTAAGGCCATACACCATAGCCAAGGGCAGAAATCAGGTGTTCATAGTACCAGCATAGGGGGCTTTCCAGCTTACTTTCTTGGGTGATCTGTTCTCCAGAATCTAAGCACCTGCTTCCAACAGTAGGACACGCAGCAGAAGACTGCTACACTTGCCATCTGGCAGTTCTCATCAAACATTCACAGGAACTGTTCCATTTGAGCTCACATAGCTGTTTACCTAATCATAGCAGGGCTGATTATTCCCATTTTGTTGAGATATAGGGAAAAGAGTGGGCCTTTGGTTGTCCAATTCCTCCTATGCTTTACTTCTTCTGTAGGGAAGGGGCAACAGTTCTGCACACCCATAGCTTTCCTCCTGGGAAATGTCTGAGCTCCAATTCAATTGCTTCAAAACAAGACTGGTTCTTTTTCCTTTTGGAGCATAAAACAGTTGTATGACTTGAAATTTTACAAAGCACTCTTAGATTTCTTAAATTATTTTGTCCTCACAACATCACTTTGCAAAGACAAAGTATTGTGTCTTATTTGACAGAGAGACATGTTGAAATATAGCAGCAACATTGCACTAGTCTTCTATGGCTACTGTAACAAATCAGGACAAAATTAGCATGTTAAAACACGATCCACATAGTTTCTTTAGGTCAGAAGTTTTCCAATAGAATGACTGAATTTTTTGAGTGGTTGTCATCTGAGGCTCAGGGTTCCTTTCTGAGTTCACAGTTGGTAACAGAATTCAGTGTCTTCTGAAGGGACTGATGTCTTCATGTTTTTGAAATACTGCTTTCTTCGTCTTTAAGCCATCTGCTTCTCTGCTTTTTCCTTCTTCTTTTGCATCTTTGCATTATTTAGGGTTCACCCAAAAATAATTACTGAGTCCACCAACCCAAAATGTTCCCTATCTTAATGTCAACAGCAAACTTAATTGCATCTTCAGTATCTCTTTTCTAATGTAATCACAGTCTTGAGGATTAAGGTATGATATTTCTTGGGAGCTCTAATGGATTCTTACAGAGTATAAAATAGCTACCTACAAAATCTATGCCTTTTGGTAGGAAGACACATGGTTGTTAATACCTTCATCCTGGAGAAGAATATAACAACTACTTACAAGTTGCCGTTTATATGGGCAACCCCATGAGCTACTTAGAATCCCCAGAGCTGCTCAATCTCTTCCATCTCTCAAATACACATAGAACAACTCAGCAGCACACCAAAGAAAGGGTAGCAGAAATCCACTGGGGACTTCTAGAGAGTATCTTGATCATGGTAAGTGGTCCCTTAACTATTTTTACTATGTCTAGGTCCTGGAGGAGAAGTGAATGTGTGTGTGTGTGTGTGTTTGTGTGTGTGTGTGTGTGTGTGTGTGTGTGTGTGAGACACTGGAAATAAGCAACTTTGTTTTGGTCAGGTTTAGAAGTTTCAGCTGTGATCATTTGGCCCCATTGCTTTAAGCTGAACATCATTGGAGGAGCACATGGCAGAGTCAAGTCATTTAAGTCATTGTCAGGCAGTAAAATAGAACAGAAGAGGAAGAAGCTGATGTCTTTCTCCTTCAAGTGTATACCCTCAGTGATATGGACACCTCCTACTAGGCCCTACCTCCCCAAAGGTCCACCACTTCCCAATCATGCCACAGTGGGGGTCTAGCCTTTAATATATGGGCCTTTGGAGGATATTCCAGATCCACACAGCAGTTCATACTCAAGTTCTATTAATTTATCTGAGGCTCTATAAAGTCTGAAATCCCAGGCCATCAAAACCTCTGCCAAAATGTCACGTGGAAGTAAAACTGAAAAAAGATTTTCCCAGCTCTGAGAGTAGCCTTCTTTCTCTATGCTGACTCTTTCCACTAGTGTTGTTAATCCTAGAGTTATTCCTCTGGTTTCTGTTTCCTCAGTGACTGCACTCTAGATCACAAAATACTGGAAGGTGCCGTCCTACTATACTTTCCAGACCCATTTTGATGTGAGATGGGGGGCATGGCCAGCCCGAGTCCTGCTTGTCCCTCATCTCTTCCTTACACTTACTACTATTCTGTGAGAACCAGATACCCTCTTTCTTCTGAACATGAGATCTCTCAAAATGATTACGTTCCTCCATTATTCCCGAATCTTCTTTTGTAGATCCTGTCAGTCAAGCCCTGGATTCTAACTCTCCACTTCCAGAAGTAATACATGAGTAACATATGAGAGAGAGAGAGAGAGAGAGAGAGAGAGAGAGAGAGAGAGAGAGAGAGAGAATAGAGAGAATACTCAATATGTAGCTATTAATCTTTTCCTTCATTTTTCATGTTCCTGGGGATTCCCCTGGTTAAGAGTATGGAAGCCTCTGGGGTACCTGAAACTATACAAAGTTTTCCATAACTGAAAATTCCCATAATACCTGTATTAGGTGCTGTGATAAAATATTTGAAGAAAAGCAACACTTGAAGTGTTTGATTTGGCTCACAGCTTGAGGGCACAGTCTATTATGATGGGAACATCATAGTGGCAGGATTTGACACAGCTAATTAAATCATGTCTGCAGTCAGGAATCAGGGAGTGATGGTGCAGGTGCAAAAATTTCTTTCTCATTTTCACCCAGTCTAAGACCTTAGTCCATGGGGCAGTGTTGACCACATTTATGGTGGGTTTTCCTACCTCAATCCATTGTAAAAACTCCCTCATAGACACACCCAAATACTTATATCCTAGGTGATTCAGTCAATACTATCACAATAACCAAAGTCTCCCCAACCAAATGTTGAACTGGTGATTGGCAAAGAAATTTTTCTATGATGTACCATGCTGCAGAAGTTGGAGCATGGTGGTAAGCACATGTTTAGTGCCTGAAGCAAGGTTGAGGATGAGGAAATTACAGGATACCTTTGACCTGGTGTGATTTGGAAAAGATGCTCCAATTTCAAGATATCTAATGGCCATCCACTAGAAAACTGTAAATACATATACCATTCTGAGAAATCCAAGAGACACCCCTAGAAGTGACTATCACAATGGCATTCATAATTCCTGGGATGGTGCCTGAAGAGCATCTATGACAGAAAATCCTTTTCCTGTGTAACTTGGTGAAGAATTATAAAGCCCTAGTTAGTGGAGAGAAGGTGCTTTGAATTTATAATTCAAATAAAAATGTTATTAATATTTTCAACTCTCTGGAAAGTTTAGAATGCTAATTGTTAGTTGACAGAAAATATTAGACAATGATAGAGGTAACAACTATCTCCTAGGCACTTTTACACTGAACTTCTCATTTAATGCTCATAGTATCCCTAGGAAATGTAGTGTTATATATGAGGAAATTGAGGTTTTGAAAGGTTAAATAGCTTATTTCAGACTACACAAATATTATTTGGTGGTGCTGATATTTGACCTTAATTGTCTCTAATATCAAAAAATCATGCTTTTTCTTTACTTTTCTGTGTTAGTTCTCTAGAACCAGTAAGAGGTTTTTCAGAGGGGATAAGACAATGAAAGAGCCAGGAAGAGAGGAAAGGAGAGATAAATAAGGGAGGAAGGGAAAGAGGAAGAAGGAAGGGAGAAAGAGAGGAAGAGAGAGATGAGAGAAAAATTGGAGAAAGAAAGGTGAGAGGAAAAAAGAGAGAGAGAGGGGGCCATGCTTGCACACTCTGGCAGGTCACCTAACCTCTCCAGCCTTAGTTTCTTCACTTGTAACAAAGAGGTGATGACAGGTGCCCCTAGTTGTAGTGAGAAATCAATAGGATGAGTTCAAAGTTTCTTCTGTCTTCATGTTCCTGAAACTTGATATCAACTGTGATTCAATATCTCAGACCATTTTCAAAATATGTCTAATGAATGACAGTGTTTAGTAAGCATTGTCCGGGACTGTGGGTGGAAGCATTCATGTCGACTGGATCACCACATGTCTATTAGAGTATTATATTGAAGTGGCATTTCTGAAAATAGCAGGTCTATCAGAATTAATTAGCCAAATGGTTCTTTCTTTACACAGTCATTGGAAGACATGGTCAGCAGAAGATACATTTGAAAGAAAGGATGACATTGTCTCAAAACAGAAAACCTCACTCATATCTTTGCATGGACTACTAAAGGAACCCTCTAGCCACAAATCTGTTGCCATCACCTTTCTTTAAAGAACAGGCCACCAGGCTTAAGTTGAGATGCCTGCTTACCCTACAGATTTTTTGGAATCCTAGGGCTGAACAATAACTTAAATTGTCATCTACACTGTTTCATAATCTGAGTGTATTAGTTACTGTTAGCATTTGTGTCAAAATACCATACAAAAAGAAGGAAGGAAGTTTTTTTGTGGTTTTTCTTCATTCTTACTGTTTTGTTTGTTTATTGTCTCTGTTTTTTTGTTTCTGTCTACTATCTTTTATAGCAAAGAAGTCATGTTGACCAGAGTGTGCAGTAGCTGATCATATTACATCTCCAGTCAGGAAGAAGGTGATAACAAATGTTGGTTTTTGGATCCTTTCTCCTTTTAGTTCAGGTTCTCCGCCCATGGGATGGTATACTCACATTCAGGGTGGATATTCCTCAATTAAATCTTTGTTTTTTTTAAAAAAAAAACATGGACACATTCAGAGCTGTGTTTCCATGGTGATTCAGAATCCAGTCAAGTTGACAATGAACATTAACCACTCTACTGGCTACAGTGTCACATTGACCATCTAGATTTAGATGGAAATGGGTTCAAATCCATTCAAATGATCAGGCGGGCATGTTATTCTTCCCTGACCTTTAGTTTTATTTGCTTGTTTTTGCACTACAGGGGATTGAAACTAAAACCTCACATGTGACAAGTAAGTTCTCTACCTTAACTGAAATGTATCCCTATGCCTTTTTAATTTTCTTAAACTTTTCAGACAGGGTTTCACCAAGTTTCCCAGGCTGACAGTGAGCTAGTGTTTAGCCTCTTGAATAGCTGGGATAATAGACTTGTTCCATCGGGCCCAGCAGCATTAATGTATTTTTTCTAACTTGGGAAATTCAGATGAATGCATTGTCTTGTTCAATGGTTGTGGAAGATTTAATAACACAATGAAGGAAGAATATTGCCCCATAGAAAAGATTCAATAAATGGGAGCTACTAATTCTGGCACTGAGTATGCATTTGATCAACACACTTTCCGTAGGTTTCTATTGTCAATAAAATTGTTCTGTGGTGGCCCCTCAAGCACTACCTACACACAGTTTGTCATATAAAGTGCCATATAAGACTCTTGGTATGTAGCCCCTATTTTATCTCCTTTTTGTTCTTCTTCACCTCTACTGGTGGTGTATATTCATTCACCTTACATTCTGTGAAAAAAATAGACTCATGGATGATTTCACTCATATTTATAAGAGTTGTTGGTAAAAATATCAGCAACTTCCAGGCATTTGGACAAAGTTAATATAGCAAGAGATGGTGAAACACTTATGACCTATGTGTAGCAGGAAGCCATTAAATTTTGCCTTTGAATGGTAGAAGCATGGATCATTCTTATCAGATCCCTAAAGGCGCTGTACTCAGGGAATATTCCAGTCAGCACAGTTATAAGTACCAAAGTGGAGGAGAGTTGGAAAACCAAAATTTCTCCTCTCACTCTTGTTCTGTTGATGCCTCCTATTAGTGCCCATACCAGCCAGAAGCCAGTAGATAACAATCTCTAATTGACACAGTCCACAATGTCAGATTCCTGGGACACAGAGCATTGAAAACTTCAGCAGAGAATGGAGCTAGAGGCAGAAATGATAGCCACAGAATACACAACATGCTGTTTATTTTCTACCACCACCTTTTCCATGTGATTTCCTTTGCATGTCTGTGAGGAAAACATAAATATTATCTAAGAAAGCCTCCATATCATTAGTCACTGCTTCTCAAGTGATACTCATTTCACCGTTGATGATATAAAGTTGTAACTCTCGTATTTCTTCTTTTTTTCTCAAGAGGTCCATGAATTTCTCAGGAGAAGGGTCCTAATTTTATCTAACTGTGTTCCAGTCTCTGGCTCACATGCAGTCAATAAAGTGGGAACTGATCACTGAAAGGTCTCAGATGCTAGTTCAAGAGGAACACTGGGGGTAAGGGTCATATTAGAAGAGTTATTAATGTCACGAACAGGAAGAGATAAATAATAGCATACTGAGGGGCTCTGAGAAGAACGAAAGCCTCAGCACTAGAGACAGACTGTGTGGTGGCGGCCCTGAAGGGAGGAATCCGAATCCAAAAGAAACATTCAGGATCCTTTCCTATAACTCTCTCAAGAAGAGGTAGCTCTCTGAAGAAAGAGGTTATTTCACAGCCTGAGCCTGACTGCAGGCTCTCAGCAGGAGGCAGGGAACAGCTTAGGAAGCAGCGTGTCTGGCCACCAATGGCCCCTTTGATGTAAACTCACTTCCCCAGGCAAGAAATCCTGACACCTTGGGTTCTGTTAGCTAGAGATTCACAGACAAAGTTCTCCATAGGACGCCTATCAGCATCTGTGAGAAGGAAAGGGCCCCTGCAGGTATTCTGGCCTGAGCAGCAGTGTGGTTTGGATTCTGACATTGCATTCTTAAAATCACCAGTACCTGAAAGGCTTTGCTGTGGAAGAGCAAAGACATCTAGACAGCAAGGTAATTTTCATCAACACTGTCTGGTCCCTGCCTCTTTCCTAGCCAGTCAGATGCTATGGTAAATGTGATCCCCTTTAGGGCTAACTTCATTCAGAGGCTTCACAGAAATTATCTTTTGGCATTTACCAAAAGCTTTTAAAACCATTTTCCCCCCAAAGGAAAATCCAAGTATCTACTATTTGACAAATTAGAGGAAAAGCAAAATGCTTTGAAACAGAAAGCTATATTTTCAACCAATTCTTGAATGTTGCTTTAGGCCTTGCTTGGAGTACTTGTCCCCCAAATAAAGGCAGTGGGAATAGCGATTTGCAGTGACTATAAAACATTAGCTCAAGTAGGTCTCTTCAGATGGGAGCAGCACTCTTTAGATGGCCTCTAGAGCACCTACAAACTGTTTAGCCATTCCATTTAAGGATAACAACTGTCAAGAAGTAGACTAGAAATTATCATTTGAAAAAGGAAAAAGGACAATGTATCTCCCATAAGCTGCTTTCTTCTACTATCAATATATGCAAAGACTGTTAGGTTGCCTTCCTACCAAGTCAAGGTCAAGAATTACTTTCTCCAAACCTCAAAACCATTCCAACTCAGAATTTTTTTTTCAGTACGCAGAACTGAACTGAAGTCTCTGCATATATAATATTCCTCCACTGAGCCACATTGTCTACCCCTAGAACTTTATTTTTCATAGTTCACATGAAACTATACCCCCTTGTTGCCAGTACCTCTCACACTTTGAGTTTTTGCCATAGCTTTTATAGAGTGAGAATGTAGGGAATTTAGGTGCTAGCTCTGTTGATTATTTCCTGTCTAATTTAGTAGAAACCATTTATTTCTGGAACCCATGCTTCTTCATTTGCAAAAATTAGGATAATAGTGATTATGAACTCAACCTCACAAATTGCACTGGAGAGAAAGTGATCAGTTAAATCTACTGAGCAGAAAGGCAGGTTTTTGAAAAAAACATGGTGTTCAAATTTGTCTAGATATATTAGACATAGACACATGGGTGAGTACATCAGCCAGGGTTCTCTAGAAGAACAGAAACCACCAAATGACTGTATATTACAAAAAGAATTAGATTGACTTAGAGGGAATGAGCTGTGTAGTTCAACGATGGTTGTCTCATCCTGGAGAGGCTGAGAACCTGAGCTATTCCATACAAAAGGTTGATGCCTCAGCAGTCATATTCTGGCACCAAAGGCCTGGAGAGCCACTAGGCTTCAAGTCATGTTCGGAAGCTAAAGAGGCTGTGTTCTGATGTCAGCAAAGGGTGGCAGCAGCAAAGTGGTAACAGCACGATGAGAAGGCAAGTAGACAAAAAGCTGACATTTTCCACTCAGACCTCCTCATACCTGAGCCTCCAAGGTCTTTTTCCTTCAGTTATTCCTTCCAGGAGATATTTTTCAGATCTGCTCAGGAACATTTTCTTAGTTGATCCTAGAACTGGTCAAGTTGACAAAAATTAATCATCATAGTGGGTATGGAAGATTGAAAAGGCAGAAAATTACCTGATATAGAGTCTGCTGATGCAGGAATATTGGGGTGACTTTGAGAGCGATGGAGCCTTTCTCAGCTCTGTTATGCTTAGCTTGAGAGGCTAAGATCCTGAAACTCAGAGGCCACCAAGCGAGAGGCTTTGGGTACTTCTCTTGCAAATACAAAGAATGAAATTCATTGACCACAGAGGATGAGTTTTAGAAAGGAGTATTTTATTAAAGGGAGCTTAAGATAAAGCAGAGCTCCTGTACAGTGTGTGTGTGGGGGGGGGTGGGAATCCCCAGGAATGGGATACCACTGAATCTCATTACTCAGGGGGTAAGGATTTAGAGAAGGGAGAAAGAGAGAAGGAGATGAACTGGTCAGCCAAGTTCTCATTCCAGGTATCCCGGTCCCTCGAGGTCTGAATCTCATCCTTAGCGTGTCTTCAGGAAAAGGGATGTAATAAGTCCAGTAAAAACAGAGATAAGGAAAAGAACAGACCTCCTTATTGGCATCCCTAACTTCTAGCAATGGAACCAGAGACATCTTTCGATTAGATAAGTATTGGCATCTCTAGCCTCATATACAGTCAGAACCAAGGGAATTTCCAGATCTCATTCAAGAAAGAAACAGGTAATTTTTCTTTTGGGGTCTTTACCCTAAACTGCCAAGCCAATTTCTAACTCTTGTTCTCATCACAGCTACATGTAAGATTCATAGAGGGGAAGGACAAGACATCAGACTTAGAAAAATAAGCTTTAAGCCTCTCTGTGAATGGTCCTGAATGCTTATAGATCATTAAACTTCATATCCAAAAGGATGATGTGACTGTTACAGAGGAACTAACATCCCATGTTTTGATCTCAGAAGTGCTTTACACCTAAAAAAATTTGAGGACCTCCAAGAGCCATTATTTCTGTGACTTATAAAAGTTGGTTCTCACCATATTGCTCATTAAAACAAAAATTAAAACATTAATTCATCTAAAATATTCATATACTTTAAGAAGCTTTTATAGTGGTAGGTTTCCATATGACTTTTCTAAAGGCCTTTAGTGTTATTTATCATTCTCTAGACTCGCTCCTCTGCCTTGTCCTCCCATTCTCCTCCACCACATTTCATCCCTTCTACTCCATTAGTCCCCTTTCTCCCTTTATATCACTAATTCTATCTTCTCTCCCATGAAGTACTCCCACCCAGACAGTCTACTAGTTTCCTGACTTCTGTAGATTTTCCAGTTGAATGAAATACACATATATAAAAACTCAAAGCTAGCATCCACTTATGAGAGAGAATATTTGACATGTGTCTTTCTGTGTCCGGGTTGCCTCATTTATGGTGATTATATCCATTTATATGCAAATTTCTTAATTTTGTTTTTCTTGGCAGCTGTATAATATTCCATTGTGTAAACATACCATATTTTCATTATCCATTCATCAGTTGGTAGACATCTAGGTTGCTTCAATTTCCTGGTTATTGAATAGAGCAGCAATCAGCATGGATGAACAGGTGTTTCTGTAGGAGGATATAGAATCCTTTGGGCATATATCCAAGAGTGATACGGCTGGATCATGTGGTAGATCTATTTCCAGCTTTCTGAGGAATCTCCACACTGATTTACACAGCAGCTGAACTAGTTTGCACTCCCACTAGCATTGGATAAGAGTTTCCCTTCCCGCAGATCCCTGCCAGCATTGGTCCTTCTTTCTTTTATCTTAGCTATTCTGAATGGGGTAAGATGAAATATCAAAAATCTCAAAACTGTTTTAATCTGCATTTCCCTGGTGACTATAGTATAGATCTAAAGACTTTTCCCCATTCTGTAGGTTGCCTCTTCATTCAAGTGATAGTGTCCTCTGCTAGACAGATTTTTTAGTTTCATGAAGTCCCACTTGTTAACCATTGAATTTAATGCGTATACTAGAAGAGTCTTGCTCAGAAAAGTCCTTTCCTGTGCCTATTATGTTACAGTGTATTCCCTACTTTCTTCTCTATCAGATTCAAGCTATCAGATGTTATGCTGAGTTCCTTGATTCACTGAGTATTATGCATGGTGAGAGAGAGATATGTTTTCATTCTACATGTAGCTGTCCAGATTGACCAAGACCATTTGTTGACATTGCCCCTTCTAGACACCATAGCCTAGCAAAGAAAAAGCCCAATGCCAAGAGTGGACTCCTTCTTTTAAAACTGTTGACTAGGGGTCCCATAGACCCTTGAACAATACTAGTCATTGCCCCTATTCTTGGTTACCAACAAGAACTTGATCATAAGACCTTATTGCCAAAGACATTACAAGAGTTCTAAAACCAATAAGGAGATATCACATTGGTGCTGACTTGAAAGCTTCATTTCTATTGGCTAGATTTCACAGTGCTGGAAGGTGCTATGCATGTTACCAGAAGAGACAAGTGGTTATCAATCTTTCCAAGCCCTGAATCCTGTGAGGAACAACTATCTGGCAAGATATGCCCATGCTGTAATAGTGACTTGAATGTTGTGGGAGTAACCAACCATTTTCTGATTGGATTTAAAGTCTGCTTCACAAGACAGAGCCCATACCTGATACTCATATCAGGCCTAGGAACCTGTAGCTAAACTGGTCACAGGACACAGGTCATAGGTGAAAGCCTACTATTATTCTGCTAAATAAACATAATATTGAGATGACTCCTAATGTCTTATTGTTATATCCATGGATGAATGCATTTCCCAACTATCACCAGATAAGCTTCCTCATACAGCAGATGATGATTAACAGAGAGTTCCACAACTGGCCAACATGCAGAGAATAAGAAACTGCAGAATGCTTATCCCTGAATAGGATACCTGTATCAGACTTCTGCCTCCCAAGGCTCAGGGATCATTGGGGAAAAATGGTGGAAATACTTTAAGAGCTAGAAGTGGTTAATGCGTATTAAAAATTAGAGGTTTCCTAAAAACTGGGTAGTTGTTCATATAAACTCATAGCAACTGTGACTGCATGCAAAAGTCCACGTAAGCTCAAGCCAAACAAAATACCAGTAGAGAAGTGGCTAAGGAACCCCAACCCTAGCTGAGGAACTACTGGCAACTGATAGCTGCTGGAAAGGAGTCAGTCTTCTTTAAGGGTGTGACTCTGAGTAGGTTAACCAGACACTGGTAGATGTCTGAAAATTCATTTGGGGGAATGGATTTGACATATTAGACCCTGAATATAGCGAAGAGTAGTAAGGGTACAGATAGATGAGGGAGTCTAAATATTATCAAAATAAATTCACAACATTTCAATCTAAAATATTTAAAAATAATTCTAATACAGTAATTAAATGATACTAAAATCTATTTGTTAAGGCAAACAACCATAGTTTCCAAAACAAAATTGAAAAGGGAATGATATAATTTTTACATCTTTCAAAGCCCTTTGTTGTCTGTCTTAATTAATAGAAAATACCTGTTTCCTGTGGTTGTTTTTGCTTCATTTTGTTTTGGCACGTATTTTTGTTTGAAGAAATGGAATACCTGGTATGTGTATAATACTCAAGACCATATCCAAACAATTATAATTTCTTGAAAGTTATCTGCATTGTAGAAATGGAAACTATGCTAATGAACTTGTAATAGTCTGTTGCATTTAAATCCATTTGTCTGTCTTATAGTTTGAATGAATCTTGCTAACCAATTCATGCATTCATTGAGCATGCTTTACTGTTCATGGTTTAGTAGCATCATGAATTTATCATTTGGAAAATATTTGGCTACCAAATCATGTAGCCTCTGTATGTACATTCAGTATAAAACATTTTTTAGAGTTGTGTGTTAATGTCATTGTCCTGGTTAACTTCACTTATCAACTTGACACATCTGGGATGAGGGAACAACAGTTAAGGGATGGTCTTCATCAGACTGGCTTGTGGACTTATCTGTGGGCATTTTTTAAATTGTTGGTTGATGTAGGAGGGCCCAGCCCACTATAGATGGTGCTATCCCTGAGCATGTGGGCCTGAGCTGTTTAAGAAAAGAAACTGAGCAAGCCAGGGGGAATAAGCTAGCAGGCAGCATTCCTCTGTGGTGTGTGCTTTAGTTCCTGCCTTCACGCTCCTGCCCTGAGTTCCTACATTGACTTCCCTTGGATATAGAAGATCAGTTAAAAGAGTAAGATGAAATAAAGCATTGTGGTTTTGTCAGAGTGTTTTGTCACAACCCTAGAAAGCTAACTAGAAAAATCCCCATTAATCTCACCATGACAATTAGCATATAACCTTTTGAACTTATTTCAATTTTTAAGCTAATACACATTTACTAAAATTCTAATTTGGGGGGGGATATATATATATATAATTGGTAACAAATATTTTCAGTTGTTTTCCTTAATGAGACAAGCTCATATCATTATCATTTATTTATAAGAAGTTATTTGTCAGCCAGGCATGGAGGTGCACACCTTTAATCACAGAATTTGGGAGGCAGAGGCCAGTGGATATCTGTGAGATCAAGGCCAGCATGGTCTATATAGTGACTTCTGGGAAAAATTGTGGATACAGGAAGACCCTGTCTCAATAAAAGAAAGGAAATTGTCCATCAAATACTCAAGTGTGAACAAATGTAGTTCACCTGATATTTACTGTCATTTCAGAAAAGCTCTAGTTCAATCACAAGTACCTTCACTTTTAACATGCATCAACTTTACTGTATAGCAGTTATTTATTTTATGAACATTCTCCCTTTTGTCCAAGTATTAGTTGTGTACTCATTGGCTGACATTTTACAAAATTAATAAATTTACTACTAAATCAAGAACATTTTTCACATAGTTTTTTTGTTCTTTGAGAATTTCATACATGCATACAATGTCTTTTGATCATATTCACCTCCCCCCACTCCTCTCCCTAACTCTTCTAGCCTCTCCAACCCCTAAATCCCTGTCCCAACTTCTTGTCCTCTTCACTTTTTAATAACTCACTGAGTCCAATTAGTGCTACCCATAAACATGAGGGTGTGTGGCCACCCTCTGGAGAATGGTCAACCTACCAGGAGCCACACCCTTAAAGAAAACAGACTCTCCCTTTCTCAGAAGCCAACAGCTATCAATAGATTCTCAACTAGGTGTGGAGCTCATGAGCCTCAGGCCACACTAGAATGTTGACTGGCCTGATCTTGAGCAGGACTTGTATAGGCAACTACAGCTGCAGTAAGATCTTGAGTGCAGTGGTCCTGTCATATCTAGAAGACACTGTATCACCCAAGTCCTGTTCTTCATCTGGCTCAGTCTTTCTGCTCCTTCCATGGTCTTCCCTAAGTCCTAGTGGTAGGAAATATGATATAATATCCTATTTATGGTTGAGCACTCCATAGGCCCTTACTCTGTCCATTTTGACCAGTTGTCATATTCTGTGTTAACCACCATAAAGGTCATTCTTAAGTGAAACTGACATTTTTTCTGTGAGTGGTAATGAGGAATTACTGTAGTTTTCTTACAAAGTACCATCTAGATTCTTACCTTGATTCATACTAAAATTCCAGGAACTTTACTTGTCATTGTTTTTGTATTACCAATGAAAATGTTAACACATATACAAAGGTCAATGCTATCTTAATATTATTAGTATAGTTTTGGCATTATGATTCTCTGAAAGCCCCTCAGAGACTCCAAGGAGATCATGATACCTTTGAAACTGCTGACATACAAATGTTTTGAAGAAAATGATGAGTGGAGAAAGAAAGACCAATTTGGAAATGGTCAAAAATAATACTGAGGAGAAATAATGAAAATTTGAAATAAAGCAATCCCCATATACATAGGGTTACAGGTTTTTGATATGAAAAATGATTAAAATATTCCTTAACTGAACCTTGGTTCTTCTGTTGCATTTTCAGTCACTCCTTGTAAACTGAACAAATCTCTGCAGGATTATTAATACAAATTGTTTTTCTGCCAATAATTCCTTTCTTGTGTCATGCCAACTCTAGCTCCTTTAAATTTTTCACCTATACATAGCCACGCTTTTTGGGAGAGATGATACCGTTTGAATTAGAAATGTCCTCACAGGCTCCAAGTATTTGAATACTTGGTCCCTAGTTGGTGGCCCTGTTTGGAGTGAGTCATGGAAACTTTAGGAGGTGTGGCCATGCTGGAGCTAGAGTAAGTATGTCATTGGTGGTGGGATTTGGTAGTTCATGGCCATGCCCCACTTCCAGTCTGTTCTCTCTGTTTCCTGCAAGTGCTTCATGATGTGACTGTTCAGCTTTCTGCTCTGGCTGCCTTTGCTATTATGCTTCCAGGCCATGATGGATTTTTGACCCTCTGGAACAATGAGCCAAGTAATACTTCTACCTATAAGGTATTTTGGTGCTTTATCACAGCAATAAAAATGTAGCTAATACAGTTGGATGAACTCAGTATCTTAAACTCCTTATCTCTCTCACATGCTTCCACCCACCTCAATATGGCTTGCACTTTCACCATTTGACAAAAATTACTCTTGTCAAGATTATCAAGCACCAATTATACCTTCCAAATATTTCCATTCTGCCACATTTTACCCACTGACCAAAACTTTCTTGTAATTCTTCCCATTACAATACCTTAGTTTTCATCTGGTTTCTTCATTATTTTTCTTATTTTTGTCTACTGATTCTTTTCCTTTTTTCTAATTTCTAATATTCTGGACATTTCTTAGAGCTAAGTACTGGGCTCGTTTAATCTCTTGTATAAAAAGTATGCCCCTGGACTTCATATACATCCATGGCTCAAAAAAAAAAAAAACATGTTTTAGCCAAAACCTCTGAAGTCTCTCTCTTTCTCTCTAGTCCATTCCTATCTTCTGAGCTCCATGTCTACTATTCCAGTTATCTAACTGATCTCTGTATTGCATTGTGTCCCTGACACCTCAAATTTTGTGTGTTCAAAACTGGATTCTTAACTTGCTCCTTTTTTCACAGTCTAAGTCTGCTCTTCTTTTACCTTCATCTCAGTAAGTGATCATTTCCTTCACTTAATGCTCATATCATGATCTTCAGGCATGGAGCCTCATGGAGTCTCAGTAGCTAAGACTGTTCCCTACTCTTCCAGAGGACCCAGGTTCACATTCCAGCACCCATGTCAGATTGCTCACAACTACCTGTAACTCCAGCTCCAGGGGATCAGATGCTTTCTTTTGGCTTCTGCAGGCACTCATACCTATGGCATACACTCACACAGACAAACACATATGAACATTAAAAAAGATTCTTGGGCATTATTTAACTCTCTGTCTGAGTCATCTTTGTTATTGGTCAGCAAGCCTTGCCAGTTTTATATACAAAATGTAGCCTGAATTTGTGCACTTAGTCCTTCACCAATGGCCATCAATTAAGCCTATCTTCCTGACCTCCTTACAACATTGCATATGCTGGTTTCAAATGTGTGATCCTCGTGCATCAGTGCTGTGATTACAGAGCTATGCCATCACTTGAACCTGGACTACTTTAATAGTCTCCTAATCCCCCATATCCTCTCATCACATCCTGTAATGAATTCACCACACGGCAGTCAGAATGATCAAATGAGAAAGCTATCATGAAGCCATTTTGCTTAAATAGTCTAGGGATTCCCACTGCATTTGAAACCATAGATCCTTTAAATATACAAGGTTCTGTGTTCTCTCCTACTACAACTTCTCCAGCCCTATCTGGCAACATGTCCCTTATGTTCCTACTCCTCCAGCTACATTAACCTTCTTCTTTGTCCTCGGACAGCTTGGAATTTTTTCCTTCTTTATTTCTTTTGTATTGATCCCGTCTTCTCTTTCTGTTCTTAGCTAAATATTAGCTGTTTAGAGAATCTTTTCTGGAGCCCCCAAACTAAACAAGGCAATTTCTTTGTTGCAATTAATCACACTTTTCTTTATTTAATAGTACTTGTCATAAATTGTAATGGTTGTCATCAATAATAGTATTTTCCTTTTTTATTCAGACAAGGTCTTGTCATGTAGGCCAGGCTGATCTTTAACTCAATATTTAACCCAGGCTGCCTTTGAGTTTGCAGTCTTTCTGCCTCAGCCTTCCAAGTGCCTGCTGGGATCCTAAATGCAAACCACCATTCCTAGCATATTTTTATTTTTGTTGTTGTTTATTTAGCATGTTTCTCCAAAATTCTATGTGGAATAGTCTAAACACCAATTGAGATGACATTTCAATGTATATTCTCTAGATCCTGTGGGTGAATGTGCTTATTATAGAATTCTACTATCATCACTTTCTCATTCTACAGACAATCCTGTCTCCGATTATATATTATTTCTTCGCTCTCACGACTGCCAAGAAATTTTCAACTGGAACAAGACATTCACAATGACTTTGGATTTCAGAAATGCTAATTCACTACCTCAGTTACAAGACAGATGATCAGAACCCTTGGGTTTTGAAAATTCAGCAACCAGAGCTTCAATAACTTTGTGTGATTCCAAAACCATACTCTTTTAGCATTTTCATCACTATGAAGGTAATTAAATCCAATATAGTATGTTGTCCTGAATTACTTACTAATGAGTAGGCCAAACATCTTTGTCTTTGTAGGTAGTACCTGGATGTACCTGGATGCAGACTACTTGCAGTTTCTTTTTATTATCATGTGTCTACATCTTCCAAATTTCACAGAATGAATACTTTTATACAAATAGCACTCAAATCTAGAGACAGTACCTCAGAAGGCACACTTCAAATAACTATATAAACCTACAGAGGAAAATTTTATCCCCAGTTGTAAAATCATAGAGTTCTTTGGCTTAAGTTTGTGGTTTATATAAATGTAATCCCAATCTAACTATTGTTTGTTATCTAGGTTCTTTTGCTTAATCTAGGTTTGTGGTTTTTGCCCACATTCTTCAAATGGTTATACTTGGTTCAGTTCTATGGCTATTTAGTATTGCACCACAATTTAATTATCTAATCCATTCTGCAGTTGGTGACCATTAAGTGGTCCAGACATTGGCAACTGTGCATTTTACTGCTATGGACATATATTTATATCCCTTGTAATGAACATGTTTGGATTTCTGATGAGTGTGTACCTAGGAATGGAAATGCAGAGTCTTTGTTTATGCATAGAGTCAGGCTTAGTGGATGCTGCTAAGCATCATTCAAAAGTGGTTGCCTATTTTGTGTGTTTTTTTCATTTCTACCAGTAGTGTTTGAGAGTTTCTGCTCTAAATTCTCACAAGCATGTGAAATATTTGCATCTTTTTGTTAACCATTCTAAAGTTTGTAAGCAATTAAAAAGTTTTCCATCTGTTTTTACCCATGTTTATCAGGGAGATTAGGTTATAATTTTCTTTTGTATTATGTTCCTGTCCAGTTTTGATACAAGGGTAATGCCTGTTTCCTAAAATGAAATAGATATAATTACTTTCCTATATATTTATGGAATAATTTGGGAAGTATCAGTGTTAGCTCTTGTTAAAAGTTTGGTAAGATTCACCTGTGAATCTCTCTGGGCCTGGGTTTTTCTTAAAAAGGGAGACTTTTATTAATGTTTCAATTTCATTGCCTCGGAGATCTGCCTAAATAGCTTGTATCTTCTTGGTGTAAGCTGAGTAGATCATATGTGTATAGGAATTTATTCATGTATCCTAGATTTTCCAACTTATTTGAATATAGGTTTTCAAAGTGTGCTTTAATTATCAGTTGTAATGTCTTACTGTTTGTCTCCAGTTTTATTAGATTTAGGTCTACTCTTTCTTCTGCTTAGTTTGACTAAGTGTTTGATGATTTTCCCTTTTCAGTGTATTAGCTATTTGTTTCATTGACCATATTCTTTTTGGTTTTATTCTAACAATTATTTTGAGTATCTATAATATTTCTATCCATCTTCTGGTACTGGATTTGTCTTGTTCTTTTGTCCCTAAAACCCTTGAAATATAACATTAAATTGTTTAGATGAGGTTTCTCAAAAGTTTTAATGTAGGCATTTATTGCTTTAAATTGTCCACCTGGAACAATTTTGGCTCTATCTCACAGGTTCTGTTATGTTGCATTTTCATTTTCATGCAATTACATAAGTTTAAAATTTTTACCACATGATTTCTTTGATAATTCAGTTACATTTCAACAATTTCAATCAATGAATTTGAATATTTTCTATATTTTATCATGATATTCATTTCCATTTTTATTCTAATGTGATTCAATAGAAGAAATTATTTTAATTTTCTTATTTCTGTTACAACTTTGTATTTTAAAATTATTTTTCTTTATTATATATTAAAATTTGTCTTATCAAGTTTTATTTTCATTTAGCTTCTGTATTTTTATGACTTTTGGAGAACTCTTTTCTTCACTCATATATCTATATGTGTCTGTGTGTCTACACACATTGCCCATTGATATGCACATACATACCATTTATTTTATTTTTTAATATTTTATTTATTATTTTTATTATATGTGTATGAGTATATTGCCTACATGTATGTAAATGCATCTATGTTGTGGACCGCTCTCGGAAGTCAGAAGAGAGCATCATATTCCTTGGAACTGGAGATTCAGATGGTTGTTTCCTAATTCTGAACTGAACCCGGGTCTTCTGCAAGAGCAACCAGTGCTCTTAACCACTGAGTCATCTCTCCAACTCCCCTTTTCTTTTTAAATTAATTTTTATCACTCTTTAAAAATTCCATAAATTCATTTTTATCATATTCACAAACCACTTTCCCATGTCTTTCCAGGTCTTTCACCTATTCCCTACCAATCTTACATTTTGTCCTCATTTTAAAAAAATCCCATCGAACTCAGTTTGTGCTACCCATGTATTCTTGGCTACGGGGCCATCCACTGGAGCATGATAAACCTACCAATGGCCAAAACCCTAAAGAAAATCGACTCTTAGTCTCCCAGAAACTATCAGTCGTCCAAATCTACTCAGCTAGGGGTAGGACAGCATGTCCACCTCCCCTTTCCATGCTGGAATTTTGTCTGGATTGAGCAGCCACAGGCTTTTTGCATGCTGTCACAACAACTGTGAGATCATAGGTACACCTGCCCTGTTGTTTTGAGAAAGTACTATATCCTTGTAGTCATCTTACAGTCTTTCTGTTCTGCAATGACCCCTGAGAGTTGGAAGGAGAGGTAATGTGCTGCTGTCTCATTTAAGGGTGAGCATTCTGCAGTCTCTTATTCACTGCACTTTAAGCAATTGTAGTTCTCTGTATTAATTACAATCCGTTTCTAAAAGAAACTTCTTTGATAAAGGTAAGAAGATTCACTGATGTATGGCTATAACAGTAACTCATTAGGAGTTGGTTTAATACCATATCCACTTAGCACAATAACAGCAGTAGTTAGTATACAAGTCTTACCAGGAGATACACGCTATAGTCTCTTAGTCTCTACTACTTTGGTGGAGCAGAAAGATTGTAAGAGCCAGGGGTGGTTCAGGACCACAAGAAAACAGAGACTTCCAATATGAAGTGCACAAAAATTCATTAAAAATATATTGAAAAAAGTAGTAGTAGTTAATCCCATAGGGCCTTGGGGCCATTCAAACCACAGCTTCTTGGGTTCCATGTTGTGGAGGGTTCTTACAGCCAATCACAAAGTGGCTTGTTACTATTATGACATTCATGCCACTATTGTACCAGTGGACATAGCTTGCCAATCCAATTGTTATTGTAAGTCACAATGTTCATAGCTGGGTAGATGCATGATTACTTTTCTCCTCTGGTAGCATCCACAGCACCTAACGGCACTATGAAAACAAACCAATAGGGATGAAGCATGTAGGTACACACTAGCTTGATTTCTCTGTATTCTGACTCAAGTATGTGGTTTCATCAACAACACAGTTTTACTGTCAAGTTTTGGAGGGTAAGCAGAACATTGGCAATATCCTGCACTATTTTGGAATCTATGAGACCTCACTGGCTGACAACTGCAAGACAGGTAACCCATTTATGGCAGTGGTTTTTTATTTTTCTGTCTATGGTATCTAGGAAGGGTATTGTTGGCCAGTTATAGGAAAACTCTAATATATATATATATATATATATATATATATATATATATATGGAATGTTCTATAGTAATAAGTTTCCATATGACTCTTTCAAAGATTTAGTGTTTGTTTCTTATATTTGTATTTACTGCTCTACTCTTTCCTTTTGTCCCTCATCCCATTTAACCCTTCCTATTTCATTATTTACTTTTTGCTCCTTTTTAAAAATATTTTCTTGGTTTAAGAATTTCATAGAACGTACGTTGATAATGTTCAGACCCCACCCTCTCCACTCCCACCTTACTACCCTCCTATTTTGATGCCCTCTATTATCATTTCTATTTTTAAAAAATCTAACCAGTCTAATCAGTGTTTCCTAAATGCTCTTGGGTGTGGGTCTATCCACTGGCATCTGGTCATCCTACCAGGACTCACAGGAGTAAAGAAAACTGACTTTCCATCTCCCAGCATCTGGTACCAGTAGATCCTCAGCTTGGACTGGAGCTTCCTGCCCACCTCTACTATCAATGCTGAAATTCTGTTGGGCTTGGGTTTACACAGGTCTGTGCATGCTGTCAGAAGGTGCTGTGGGTTCATATGTGCAACTACACTGTGTTGTTCAGACAACATAGTTTCCTTGTATTCATCTACTATCTATCTCTAACTATTGCAATCTTTCTGTCACCTATTTTACAATGATCCCTGAGCCTTTGGAGGAAAGGTTGTGATATATGTGTCCCATTTAATGTTCAACAATGTTCTCTACATGTTGATCAATTGTGGGTCTCTTTGTTAATCACCATAGGTTACAAGAAGATTACCTGGTGAGATGCATTAATATATGGGTATATCAATGTCATCATAAGTTTGTTTAGTACTACGTCTATTTAGCAGAATGACAGTAGAAGGTACTACCCTATGGGGTGAGACCTCTCTAGTCACAGGTTATTTGTCATAATAACAGTGTCAAGTTTTGACTCCATTTGTGAATCAGGCCTGAAATCCAATTAGGTGTTTGGTAACTCCCATAACATTTGTGTCACTATTGCATAAATGGAAATACTTTGCTAAGCCAATTGTTTTCATATATGACAAAGGGCTAGCAGGTAGATGGATAAAATGGGTAAAAATAACCTTAAATGAGGTAATCCAGACCCAGACAAATATCAAATGTTCCTTTTAGAAGTGGAGGCTAGCTTTGAATCTTTAGATAAGTGTGTTTCAATTGATAACTCCTAAGAGGTCAGGAAACTAGTTAGTGGCCATCAGGGTGGCTCATGGGAGGGGAGATAGAATTCAGTGATATAAATGAGAAAGGGGAATAATGGACAGGGCATGTATAATGGATTTGGAAATGGGAGATTAAGTCAGGAAAAGGTATAAGAGGAGGGATAACCAACATTAATGGCCTTTTTGAAAGAATCATATGGAAACCTATATAGAAGTTCTGTCAATATGTATACATACAATATAAAAAGAGTTTAAATATAGTTACCCTATAAAAGGGGCTCAGTGACCCTCAGAGACACCATAAGCTAGAGACCCTGCTCAAATGACCTTACAGCAATGGTTTTGTCATACTCAAGACCCATGAAAACTCAGGCAGACACACAAAAAAACCCTAGCATGGAACTGTGGAAATGGGTAGCAGTCCCAAACCTTTACTTCAGAAATATGGCAACTGATTACTGTTGGGTGAGGATGAGCTGGTCTTCCTAAAGAGAGGAACTCTGGGTAGGCTGACTAGACCTCAGTGGATGAACCTGCACAGAGGTCATTTGGGGACACTAACTTGAAACAATGGACCTTAACACAGATGAAAGAATGTCTAGATTCCAGTTGGGGGCTATGGGGGGGTGCCCATGGGAAAAGGGGTGTAGTGATGATTAAGACTGATAGAAATATTCTGTATGAAACACACGATGATTCAGTCAAAAAAATTAAAACAAACAAAGCAACAAACAGCCCCTGAAACTGCTAGAAGAAAACATAGGCAATACCCTACAAGATATAGATGTAGGGAAGGGCTTTCTAAATCAGATATCAGTTGCTTCAACAATCAACAAGTGGGACCTCAGTAAGCTACAAAACTTCAGTATAGCAAAAGAAACAACAATGGAAGTGAAGAGGAAACATATTGAGTTGGAGAAAATCATCACCTATTACACATCCTACAGAGTGATAATATCCAGAATATCAAAGCATACATGCCTAATTTTTAATTTATTTTCATTTTCCTGATGTTTATTTTGGGTCACCGTATATTCTAGACATTAACAATCTGTCAGAGGTATAGCTGGTAAAGACGTTTTCCTATTCTTTAGGCTGTCTCTTCACTCAGATTTTAGTGTCTTTTACTTTACAGAAGCTTTTTAGTTTCATGTGGCCCCATTTGTCAGTTATTTGTCTTAAAGACTGTGTTGGATCCTGTTGAGAAAGTCATTTCCTGTGATAAAAAGTGTAAATTACATTCTTTCTCCTGTATCAGATTCAGGGCATGAAGTTTTATGCTGAGGTACTTCATCTATTTGAAGTTAAGTCTTCTTCAGGGTGAGATTAAGAATTTAGTTTCATTCTACATGTAGCTGTCTAGTTTGATCAGCACCATCTGTTGAAGAAACTTTCTATTTTATATATATATATATACATATATATATATATATTTGACTTCTTTATGAAAAATCAGATGGCTGCAGGTGTGTTGATTAAAATCTGCATCCTCAGATCTATTTTGTTGATTACTGTGTTTTTATAGCACTACCATGCTATTTTTATTATGATAACTCTGTAGTATAATTTGGAAGCTTGAATGGTAATACCTCCAACATTTTTTTTGCTTGTTCAAAATTGTTTTGACTATTTTGGTTCTTTTGTGTTTCCATAGGAAATTTAAGACTACGTTTTCAGCTTCTATGAAGAATTTCATTGGAAGTTTGATGAGGATTGTGTTGAATTTGTAGATTGCTTTTGGTAGGATGGCCATTTTCACAATATAAAATCTTACCCATCTATGAGCATGAAAGTTCTTTCCATCTTCTGTTATTTTCTTCAGTTTCTTAACTTTTTGAATGTATCAGTCTTTATCTTCCTTTGTTACATTTATTCCAAGGTACTTTACTATGTTATTTTTGAGGCTATTTTTCCCTGATTTCTTTTTCACTATATTTATTGTTTATATATAGAAAAGCTCCTGATTTTTGCATGTTGATTTTATGTCCTGCCACTTTGCTGAATGCATTTATCAGTTCTTGGAATTTTCTGGTGGAATCTTTTTCTTGTATGTTGGGAGCCATTTCATCTGCAAATAAAGGTAATTTGACTTCCTCATTTCCGATTTTTATCCGCTTTATCTCCTTCAGTTGTCTAATTGCTCTAGTTAAGAATTCAAACACTATCTTCAACAGGGATGGGGAGAGTGAACATCCTTGTCCTGTCCCTGTGTTTATTGGAAATGCTTTGAAATTTCTCCAGTTAGCATATGTTTGCCGTGGGTTTATTGTGGACTACTTTTATCATGTTGAGATATGTATCCTCTATCCTTAGATTGTCCATTAAGTTGATAATGAAGGGAAGTTGGATTTTATCAAAGGCTTTTTCTGCATCTAATGAAAGAATCATTTGGTTTCTGTCCTTGTCAATTTATGTGGTAGATTGCAGTTATGAATTTATGTATGTCGAACTACTCCCTTACCTCTGGAATGAAGCCAACTTGATTCTGGCACAGAATATTTTTTATATGTGCCTGAATTGAATTTGTTGAGAATGTTTGGCCATTATGTTCATCAGAGATTGTTGTATAATTCATTTTTCTCTTGGGTCTTTGTCTGTTTTTGTTATCACAGTAATACTGACTTTGTAAATGAAATTTTGAAGTGTTCCCCTCTTTTCAATTTTACAGAATACTTTGAGGAGTATTGGTGTTACTTTTTCTTTGAAGGTCTGGTAAAAGTCTACACTGAGTCCATCTGGCCCTGTACTTTATTTTTAAATTAGAGAGCATTTTCACTACTGCTTCTGTGTCAATGGTTGTTGTATGTATATTTAAATTATTTATGATTTATATGAAAATTATTTCACCTTGATTTAACTTTGGTAGAGTATATATGTGTAGATAGTCTAGTTTAGAGTAATATAGATTTTAATGTCTGTCCTTATGCTTCTCTGAATGTTCTCAGTGTCATTGTCATATTTCTCTTCAATTTTTTTTATATTATGTGTATGAGTATATTGCCTGTAAGTGCACCTGTGCCATGCAATGCCTGCAGAGGTCACAAGAGGGCATCAGATCTCCTGGAACTGGAGTTAAAGACAGTTGTTAGCCTCCATGTATGCAGGCAATACACATAAAATAATACACTAATACAATAATACAATACACTAATACACATAAAATAAAAATAAGAAATAAAGCATTTTTAAAAAAGAGAAAGTTCCTTCAGCTGACGAGAAGAAAATGTATTCTCTAGTATTTGTGTGTAATGTACTATAGCTGTCTCACAGATCCACTTGAGTTATAATGTCATTTAATTCCAGAGTTTCTTAACTTAGTTTTGTCTGATGACCTGTGTATTGGAGAGGGAGATTTACTGAAGTCATCCACTGTCACTCTGTTGAGGTTAATATGCAGTTTTAGATCAAATAGCTTTCTTTAAGTAGTTGGATGCCACTGTATTTGGTGTATAAAGGTTTAGAATTGTAGTAACCTTTTGGTGTCTTAATTTAGTTTGCAGGAAGTGTTGCTCCTTATATGTTCTGATTAGTTTACGTTTGAAGTCTCTTTTGACAGATATTAAAATAGCTATGCTTGTTTGTTTCTTGGTTGCATTTGCTTGGTATATCTTTTTCTATCTTTTTATCTGAAGGTACTGTCTATCTTTAATGGTGAGATTTATTCCATGGAGGCAAGAAAACATTAGATCCTGTTTCTAATCCAATCTGTTATTCTTTATCTTTTTATTGGGAATTAAGGCCATTAATATTGAGAGCTATTATTTTTATTTAAAAATTTTTATGTGTATTCATGTTTTACCTGCATGTAAGTGCACCACGTGTACAGTGCCTACGGAGGCCAGAAAAGAATGTCAGATACTGAGGAACTGTAGTTACAGATATTTGCCACAATATTGGCACCAAACTAAAGTGCTCAGGAAGAGCAATAATTCCTGTTATTTGGTTTCCGTGGTGTTGCTTTCTTTTAATTAGCGGTTCTGGGGTTGTTTATTCATTCTCTGCTCTCTCTTTGGTGTGCTTAACCCCTTCTTCTGACCCTAAAGTTTCCATTGCTGTTGATGTCCACATTTATTCCATTGTGATTTGACAGAATGCAAAATATTTCAGTTTTCCTATATTCTTGAGTCTTACTTTGTGTACTAATATGTAATTAATTTCATAAAAAATTTCATGGGTTGCTGAGAGTATGTGGGTTTTGTGCATGCGTGCATGTGTGTTGTGTGTGTGTGTGTGTGTGTGTGTGTGTTTGGGTGAGATGGTCTATGGATATCTATTAGGTCCATTTGATTTATGATATCATTGTTTAATTTTTTTACAGATGACCTCTTACTTGGTGAGAACAAGATATTGAAGTCAGTCATTATCAGTGTGTTGGAGTCAATTTCTGTTTTGATATCTAATAATATTTCTTATAAAATGGGGTACACCCTGTGTCACATGTGTATGTTTAAGATTATAATATCCTTTTGGTGAATTTTTATTTTAATGAGTATGAAATTCCCCTATCTCTCTTTTTACTAATTTTGGTTTGAACTCTCTTTTGTTAGATACTAAAGTAGTTGAGCCTGTATATTTCTTGTTTCCATCTGCTTGGAATCAGTTTTACATTCTTTTACACTAGGTATCTATCTTTGATGGTGAGGTTTGTTTCTTGGAGGCAGCACAAACATGTATCCTGTTCTCTAATCTAGTCTGTTTGTCTGTGTCTTCTTTTTCTCTTGCCTTAATCATAAAAATTTATTTTAAAAGAACTTTTTGATAGACATTTATTAAAACTGAAAACAAATGAATGTACTGAGTTAACTTTCCGTGATTAAACTCTGACCAAAAGCTCCTTAGGTAGGAAATTTTATTTCATCTTACAAATCCCAGGTCACAATTCATCACTGATCAAGTCATGGAAGAAACTCAATGCCGAACATTGGAGAGAGGAACTGAAGCAGAGACCATAGAGAAACACTGCTTACTGGCTTGCTTTTCTCTGGCTTGTTCACTTACCCTCTAGTCCCACTGCCCAGGTAGCACTGTCTCTAGTGCTATACCAATTACCAGTTATGAAAATACCTCACAGACATGGCCACAGTCCAATTCAATGAAAGCAATTCTTCAACTGAAGTTCTTCTTTTCAGGTGTCTCTAGTTTGTGTCAAGTTGACAAAAACTAACCAGCACACATAACAATGAGATGAATGTGCATGAAGAAATAAATCTTGGCTGAATATGTAGTACTGAGGGATGTAATCAGCTTCAACATTTTTCAGAGCTAATAGAAAATTTTAACTGCTTTTATGGATTCTTCAAGTATTTCATACATTGTATTTTGATCATATTCAGACCCTCCCTTACTTTCTCCCCTACAACTACTATCTCTATTTCATGACCTTTATTATCATTTTTTCTTTTTAAAGTTTTTTGGGTCTAATTTGTGTTTCTTGGTTGTATGTATGTCTTTTCTACTCTGATCAGTCTAACAGGCATTATTTTCCTAAAGAAAACTGACTCCCCTCCCTCCCATCAGCTACCAAATGCCAATAGATCTTCAGCTAGGGATGGGACTTCCTGTCCACTTCTCCGACCTATGAAAAGTTTTTTTCTGACTTTGGCTTTCACGGGTTTTGCCATGCTTCCACAAATGCCATGGGTTCATTTGTGCATCTACCCTATGTTCTCCATATGACACAGTTTTCTTCTATTCATCTACCTCCACTGGCTCTTACAATATTTCTGTCCCCTCTTTCACAATGATCTCTGAGCCCTGAGAGCAGAGAATGAGATACAGGTTTTACATTTAGGGTTGAGCACTTTTCAGTTTCTTATTCTCTGTGTGTTGACCAGCTGCAGGACTCTGTGTTAATAGTCATATCCTGCAAGAATAAGCTTCTGGTGAAGGTTGAGAGATGCACCAATCTGTGGGAACAACATATAAACCATTAGTAAATTTAATGTTATGAATATTTAGCAGAATAATAGTAGTATGTTCTCCCCTATGGCCTGAGACCTGTCTAGCCACAGGATCTGGGCCCTGATAACAGTATCAGGTATGGACTTCACCATGTGAAATGTGTCTTAAATCCAATAAGAAGGTGGTTGGTTATTCCCATAACACTTATACCACTATCGTACCAGAGGGCATATTTTACCAGCTCAGTAATTATTTCAGCTCATAACACTCACAGCTGGAAAAGGTTAATGATTAACTTTCTTTACCAATAGCATGAATAGCACATCCTATTACAGTGAAAGCTAACCAGCAGAGATGAAATTCCAAGGTAAGTACCATCGTGTTTTTTATTTGTTCTAGGACTCAGATATATAATGTTTTATTAGGGGAACAGAGTTATTATTCAAAGATTTTTTTTTATTAATCTCTACCATTTTGCTGACTTTTTAAAATGATTTCACAGATCTCTTTTCATTACATGTCCTGACATTGTTTATGTGTTCCCTGTGACCTCTTGGCTGTGTTTATCCTTCTTCTCAGATGCTTTTATCATGGAAAAAATTGATTTCTCCTTCAATTTTATTAGATATGTTTGTTGGGCATAATATTCTGGGTAGCTTTTGTGGTCTTTTGAATAAGTAAATATTATAATGGGTCCGCTTTCAGAAGTGACTTGACATTTCTCCATTGCAGCTTTAAAAATCCCTTCTTTATTCTGTATTTTAACTATGATATATCATGTCTATTTGGTGTTGTGTAGGCCTTTTGTTCCTGAGTCAGCATCTTTTTTTCTCTTTGGTAAGTTATGTTCTATGACTTTACTGAAGATATTTTCTATGCTTGAACTGTGCTATTCCTTTCTTTCTATGCCTATCATATGTTCTGCCTTTTCATTGTATCCTCAGACTTTCCTGTGTTCTCTTCATTTTTTATATTTTTCATTGGCCATTACTATAAGTTCCTTATGATCATGCACCATCTCTGGCTCTTACAATCTTTTGATCCCCTCTTTTACAATGGTCCCTGAACTGGGGATAGGAAAGGTTTTATTAGGAGTCCTATCCAGGGACACATGCTCGCTGCAGTCTTTTATTCTATTCACTTTGTTCAGTTGTGTGCTTCTGTATGCTTCATACTCTGCTACATGTGGAAACTTCACTAATGAGAGTTGAGAGATGCATTAGTATTCTCTACCTCCTGTTCCACTGTGTTCCATGAACCTTGAAGTCTACTAACCACAACAATGATCAGCACAAAAGACTATAACAGTGCAGTAGCAGCACTTTTATCTTGAGGGTAATCAACAGCTATCTAATTGGACTTATAGCCTTTCAATGGGATGAAACTTATGTATGGCACTGAAAACACAGCTCAATACACATGCCTGGAGAGGACATAGATTCTAAAGAAAATGCTATCTCTGTCATATCCCTAGACAAATGTAATTTCTTACTGTATATCTTAAATATGGACCCTTATATTTACAGACAAGCATAACATATACCATTTATCAAAGAATCTCCTTTTGCAACATATGGAGACCGTTATAGAGTTCCTCAACTGATCACAAACAGAGAATAAGGGTCTGAGAAATGCTCAGCCCTAAGTGACACATCTACATTTCTTGTGGAAAATAGTTTTTTAGTTTTTTAAAAATACAATCTGATAAACCATGTCTTTTGTTTGAAGGAATAAGACCATTAACTTTCAAAGTTATTGACAGGCGTATATTAATTCTTGTCATTTTTGTAATGTTTTCTACATTCCTATTCTTCATTTTCTTATCTTACATCCTCCTTTAGCATCAGTGACTCTTTTCTCTGATTGCATGCAAATGTTTATTGCACTTTTCAGTGTGTTAAGTCCTTCTATGTAGTATACATGTAGTGGTAGTCATATATTTCTTGAATTTTTTATTATGGAAAATTTTCTTTTTCCTTCATTTGTAAAGGATAGTTTTGCCAGTAAAACAATAATCTAGATTAACAGTTATCTTTCAGAAATTTAAATACAATTGTTCCTTCTTTCCTAGCATTTTGAGTTTCCCTTGAGAATACTATTGTTATTTTGATGGATTTTCCCTTTACATGTGATTTCGCCCTTATAACTTTTAATTTTATGTATATCTAATATTTCTTTATTCTGTATATTTAATGTTTTAACTGTAATATGACAGGATGGCTTATTAATTTGGGTTTTTTTTTAGTTGTTTGTTGATTGGTTTTTGACAGGGTCTCCTTAGTCATAAACAGACTGAAAGTCATGATGTGAACCCAGTGGCCTCAATCTCACCGACATTCACCTGCCTCTGCCTCCCCTGAGTGCTTGGGATTGAAGGCACGTTCCATCATGACCAGCATATGTATAGATTCTTATCTATTTTTTTTCTGTTTGACATTCTAAATGTCTCCTATATCTAGATGGCCATCAATTTCCCTAGTTTGGGGAAATTTTAGACTGTGACTTCATATAATATATTGTCTATGCCTTTGCTTATACTTCTCTTTCTTATGTGGTTATGCTTTATAAATTTGGTCCCTTAATGGTGTCTCATACATTTCAAATGTTCTGTTCATATTCTTTTTATTATACCTTTATTGTTTGAATATTCTAATTCATATAACTTGTCTACAGTTCCAGATCTTCTGTTTCACACTTGATCTGATCTCTTGGTGACACATTCTACTGAGTTTTTTATTTGACTTACTGAGGTTTTCATTTCCAAAATTTAAAATTTTTATTTTTTAAATTTCTTTATCGAATCCCTTATAACACACCATATCAACTTACTGAATTCATCCAACAGTTTATTTGAATTCTCTTTGAAATTATTAGCTAGTCTAAGATTTTATTCTCATTTAATCCCTTCCTATGGAACTTATAATTTGAGGAGTCATTTTCTTGATTTTTAAAATATTTTTTGTATTTTTGCATTGGAATTTCTACAATTTGGATTAAGTCATTAACTAGATTTTTTAATCACCTGCATTCTTTCAATCGAAACATTTCCAATATTCAAGGGATACTAGGCTTCCTTAGAGTCAAGGGGTAGTTTCTCTCCTCTGGACTGGGTATAGCATTAGTACCTTAGGGTACAACAGTCCCAGTGACACTGTGATGGTAGAATACTACTTTCAGAAGCAGTCACAACTAATAGATAAGTCTGATAGGAAAATACAATAATAGCCAATTACTAAAAGTTATAACTTAAATTCTGGGTACGCATGGCAGGAGGCACCCAGAACAGAAAGCTGAGAGCAGTCACAGGAAGGAGAGGGACAAACTGCAAGTGCAATGAGGCAACAGACTCTCAAACCCACCCCTGGTGACCTGCTTCATCCAGTAATACCACACCTTCCAAAGGTTTCATGACCTTCCCCAAACAGTACATTAACTGACCAAGTGTTCAAAAACTTGTAACTTATGGCGAACATTTTCATTCAAACCACCTCAGAGTTATTCATAATTAGGATAAGATTAATTATACTGGGGGCTGTGGAGATGTTTCAGCAATTAAGAGCACTGGATGCTCTTGCAGAGGACCTGGGTTTGATTTCCAGCACCTACATGATGGCTAACAGCTGTCCCTAACTCCAGTTCATAGGGAATTTAACACCTTCTAATCTCCTCAGTCATTACATGACAGGAATGTGCTTACACACATGCGAGCAATATACTCATACACATAAAAAATAATAATAAAATATTTTAAAAGATCAATTATATTGAGTTAAAACACATCATATCATAGATGACATTTCTTACTGGATAATATTTAATTCAAATGGGTTGTAAGAATTAGGAATGAATCAACATGAAGGGATGTCATTCTTAAACACTGATTTCTAGCAAGGACTTTATAAAGAAATTCGTAGAAGTTAATGGTTGGTTTTTGTTAATTTGCAACATCCAAATGGAATTAATGAACATGCAGGGAAAAGAGCTTCATAGGAGATATATATTTTGTAATTGTTCACAACTTTATAGTTGCCAAAGCTCAAAACACAAAGGAAATGCTTCAGTGGAAGTATATATAGAATCTTATGTATCTCTAAAGCTGTAGAGTGAACTGAGAAGGGAAGTGAGTGAAGGAGTCTAAAAAATCAAAAGAGACTTAAGAAAGAGTAGATGCATGCACAGTTAGAAGGGTAGAGGACAGCCCTCAATACTATGATAGACTAGGAATGGAGTGAAGGGGATTAATATGAGAAAAGCCACTGGACTGTACAATCCCATGATCATTTTGAGTAGTGTGTGTTGGAAAAGAAAGCATATTCTAGACCCTTTTTTCAACAAATATTCATTGTATTATGTGATATTCATTTTTATCCAAAAGTTCATAAGATACAAATTTGAACTTAAACATACTATGTTTAATGCATCTTCTAGTTAGTAAGAATGCCCACTATTGAAAGATAGGGTGTGATACAAAAAAGCAAATCTAGAAAGAAGCTACTACAGGATTGGGGATTTGTTGGGTGCTTTGGCAAGGGCTGAAGGAATTAGGGGTTTCTTCCAGATCAGATGTCTCGAGAAAGTAGGGGCAATTTTATGACCGTATTTCAGTCTGTACTTAGATGAAGTTACAAATACTCTTACTTTGTTTCATTTTATTGTGATCTTAGAGTAACCTTGTCTGAGGTTGTATTCCTTGAGATTGTTTATGCCCAATGGGAGAACAAAATGGCCTGGTTATGACGTCAGAGAAGTTTTAAATAATCTTGATGTCTACCCATGATGCCAGATCAGTACCGAATATCAGATGCTGATTATTTTTCTCAGTTTCCCATTATGGCCAAAGACACACAAATCAGGCTGTAAGACATTAATGCATAACATCTAAATTTTCACCACTGCCAATATTTGTTAATCTCAGAAGAGTGTCTTTTGGATGTCTTCTATCACTGAACCACAAGTAAGCATCTCATTATAGGATGAACTTTTGGATCATCAGACATGACTTTGGCTGTTTACTATCATTTAAGAGTCTGAACAAGTTATATCAGACACCTTTAACACAGTAAGTTGTCAGAAGAATCTTTTAGTCCCTAGTAATCATTGAAGCCAGTGTCCTAGATTGTGAAATCCAGGCAGTAGAAGTACTTTCCAGAATTCAGCAGGGCCTGTTTTGGACAGCCAGGTGATTTTTCTTTTTGCTTAGTTACAGACTGTTCTACTTGTTCTTAGTATTTATATAGATGCAGCAAAAAGTGCTTGCTACAATATGAACTTTCTCTCTTTGCTGCTTAATAGGAAATCAAGCCTATACAGTTGTCCATGATAATCTAGTTAATGAATTTAGACCAGTTTCTTGGCTTCCAAAGAAGAATACTAGCAGTTCATGAATTCTACTATAGTTGGAGATAAGTTGTAAACTGTCTTTTCTAGTTATACTAGTACTATTGTGTAAATTACAGCCAACATAAGAAAATAATTATCCTTCTTGGAAGCTTTCTATAATTATCAATGCTTCTTTGTTTCGGAGGCTTCTTTGCTTTAAGGAAATATTTACTAAAGGTGTGGTAGTTTTAGATATCTGGAAATTGCTAATAATTACTCCTAATATATGGAATACATTAGTGTTCACTACCTAAGGATAAACCTAATGTTCATATAAGGAATAATGCCCCGGTGGACCATGATTTGTATTGTGATCATACGTGTCATTTATTATAATAGGAGTGAATTAATTTTACTTCAGTTGTCAACAGATGTCTTCAGTTCTATCAAACAGTTTCTGTAAAGCAAGTTTACATGCTTTAAAATGTAAACTCTAATAGTTAGGCTAGTCCCAGTATGTGTGCCTATTTCTGATTGACTAGACATTGCTGGTAGAATTGTGATAACCCCAATATTGGATGTGCTGGATAGCTTTAGTATCAACTTGACACACCTGGGTTGAGGTTGCCTCAACTGGGAATTGCCTCCATTGGACTGGCCTGTGGCCATGTCTGTTTGGTACTTTCTTGAGTGAGGTGGGAGGGCCCAGCCCACTGTGGGCAGTGCCACCCCTACGCAGGTTGTTGTCTGTTGTATAAGAAAGCAGGCTGAGCATGGGCCAGGGGAGCAAGCCAGTAAGCAGCATTCCTCCACACCCTGTGCTCAAGCTCCTGCCTTCAGATTCTTGCCCTGATTTCTTACCTTGGGCTGCCTTAGTGACGAACTGTGTGATCCAGGAGATGTAAGCCATATAAACCCTTTCCTCCCCAAGATGGTATTGGTCACAGTATTTTGTCACAGAAATTGAAGACCTGGGAGGTAAAGGTTTAATATTTATAAGACTTAAGGTTAAGTATTAGTGAGGTGAGAGAAACTTAAGTACCAGAAAGAAACTATTAATTAGGAATTTATCTTTTGAAATAATTAAAAGAACAGTTCTCAAGTTTTTGTCAGGAGATTCAGATAAGTAGTGACAGGTGTAAATGCCTATTGGATTCACAGCAGTATTTATGCTGTGTGTAAATATATAGCAAAGTTTTCTTTAGTAAATAAAGAAAAATGACAATACTAAACAATCAAAAAAATTAACCTTGTCCCACTGGCTTAAGTAGAATTTTTTTGAGGACTTGGGATATAGCTTAGTATAGAGCATGCATGAGACCTTGAGTTCAATCACCAACACACAGATACACAGACACATACACACAAACACACAAACACACACACACAGATACACAGACATACACACACACACACACACACACACACACACACACACACAAACACAATATAGACATTTTGACCTGAGAAATACAGACATAAAGGACAGGACCTTGAAATGTTTTTGCTATGTTAATCATTAACAATACTTGAGAATATTTTGGGTTTGATCTGCTGAGACAGAGTCTTTTTATACAGCCTAGGATGCCTCCTAACTTAAGGCCCTCCTGCCTCAGTCTCTAGAGTGTTGTCATTACAGATCTGTATTACCCTGCCTGGCTGGCACAACTTTTAAAATTTAAGCCTAAGGGGCAGGTTTTATTCTTCTGGTGTCTTTTGCAGAAGATTGTATCTCAAGATTGTAGATTATGTAGAATATATTTAGATAAGTATTTTGAAAATGCAGCTTATGCTTCTTGTCAAGCCTTGAGAAATAATATGATTAATTTGAAGTAATCAATCATAGTTAAACCTGCTTGTTATACCACATAAATGGAGTGACATATTATGACTTTTATAAGGATGTAATCTGTGTATCCCAGAAGAGGTTGATCTTTTATATATCAATACTGGTAATAATACTTTAGGATATAAGAAGCTCTCTTATCGCGCTTTTGGTTTTAGAATTCTATTACTCCTGTATTTTTTTTCCTGAGGACCAATTTTTTGAGAAATAACAGAAACAGAGTTTCTCCATGGCAGCAATAGTAAAATATACATATAATGTCATAAGATATGTGAGAGTTCACAAGGTTGTAGAAAGTAAATCAAACAGTTATGGAAGATGAGGAGACAATGGGATGGGATGGGGATAGGGCTAGGTACTGGGGAGCAGAAGAGGGGGCAGTCATAGAGTAGTTGCATTTTAGTTAGGAAAAAGGTTTAGTCCATCTTGAGAATGAACAAATAATAACCAGAAAGTGCTCGTAGATTATTGCAGGAGATAACTGAGTAAAGTCTATTTAAAGGTAGGTGTTCAAGAGCTCTTTGAGATATTGATTGCTGTGTACATACCACCTTTTTACTTTTGCCAGGTTTGTGTTACATATATGACATATTCTGGAACACATGCTAAAGCATCTCCCAGACTGTCATACTGATGATTTAATATTGTTGCCAGCTTATCTTTGCTATTATAAGCGATTCCATGAAAGATTTCTTCCCAAAACTCTATTTAAAATTATTTGGTGCAGTGAAATGGACACCTTGAGATATTTTGGGGGAGGGGGCAGAGGGGACAAGGTTTCACTGTGCAGCGCAGATTGGCCTTGAACTAGTGATTCTCCTGCTTCATCTTCTTCCCCTGGTCCCAAGTTCTAGGAAATATCGGTATAAACTACCATATAAGCAGCCTAGCTTTTCTCATTTCCTTATTTTCTGAACCAAGAATTTGCTCTGATAGCTAATAATAGCTGCTTGAATTTTCCAAGATTTCTTTTTTGGGATTATTAAGGGAGCAGTCATTTTGATTATTGCTGCTAGCTTAACACAGAGATCAGTTAAAATCTTACTATGAAATTCCGGACCTTTTTACTTTGATTGAATGTATGTTTCCTATAGTGTTTTTCCTCCTTAAGTAAGATAAAAACATTAAAAAATTCTTCAATTTATCACCTTTGGAGGTGATAAATTCAATATTATAGCACCAATTTCCTTGTTTGGAAAGTGTTCCAAATTTACAAATCAATGGAATACTCCAAACCACATCCACTAAGAATATAAATATTTTCTTTTGCTTTTTCCAGATGGCAAACTGGAGTATGAGTAAATATTTTAGTCATCTGAGATGATATAATTTCTGAGATTGGCTTATTATATTTTAAGAAGGAATTTAGGCCCATTATAACATTAAAAAATGACCAAATATAATTAAGTCAAGGCTATCCAAGAGAATCTCTAATAAAATTATTTAAGATTGTGATAAAAGCATTAATAGTTAACAGAACAATTCAATGACAGAAAGGAACTCCTACTAATTTTAGGGAAAGATAACTTGGAAATTTTATAGAAAAGTCTATATTCTAATTTTCTTCCTTTGATATTCTTCCTTTAAATAAATTATAATAATGACTTTGTTAACAAATCTATATTTAAGTACATGTAGACATATACAGATACAAACTATGAACTAGTTAATAATGTCAGGTTTTAACTATAACTTTAAAAATTATGTTTTTAAAGTGTAATATATCATGGTAAATTTAGCATTTGAATAAAGAATAACTTTAAAACAAGCAAAATCACATCTATTAGTGTGTTCACACTTAAAACTCTTGGGTATTATGACCATTTTAATGAATCTTCATATTATTTGGTATCTTAAATTAAAGTGGCCGATTTGGTTTTCAGCTCCATCCATTTACTTGCAAATTTTGTAATTTTCTTTTTCAAGAGCTGAATAATATTCCACTAGGTATATGTACCACCCCATTACCCATTCATCAGTTTATGGACATCTGGGCTGACTTACAATTCTGACTGCTTTGAAATGAGCAGCAATGAACACATGTGAACAGGTATTTCTGTAGTCGGGTATAGACTCTTTTGGGAATATGTCCAAGAGTGGTAGAACAGTTTTGAGCATTGTGAGGAATCTCCACACTGATTTCTAAAGTGGCTGCACTAGTATGCACTCCTGGAAGGGAGGGCGGGGAGACTGAAGAGTCAGAGATGGTGGATGATCACAAGGAAACAGAGTTTTCCAGAAACCTGATCATTTGCTTATCAGTAACAACATACACAAGATATGCAAGTTCAAATCAGACCAAATCTTAGCATAGACATCAAGAAGTGGGTAAAGAAGCTCCTACCCCACCTATGTGGCATCAGATGGCTGTTGGGAGGGGCAGATACAATGTTTTTCAAGGGTAACAAGGCTCAAGTGGATGGACCCAAACTGAAATACATATGAAGACACAAATTAGACTCTATAGTCATATATATATGACTATAGAGTCTATATATATATGTGTGTGTGTATATATACATATATGTATAATAGAATATACTAAATTGGAGGGAGGGTGTGATAAGGTGAGGTACAGATAAGGGAGGGGATCTGAATACTATGAAAGTTGTATAAAAGTTGCAAAAATTCAATAAAAAGAATATGCAAACAAACAAAAGAAAAATTAAGTACTGTAGACATTTAAAGTCAGTTCTTAAAGTTTGTTAAGACTAGAGACTATAGCTTTTATGTAAATATTTATTGTTTCCAACATTGTAAGAATTTTGTAAATTAAGTCTATAAAATCCATATTTATTTTATTTAGTTAAATATAATTTTACAATATAATTTTAACTTTCAAGACAGTGTAGAAATAATGAAAACTTATTTGACTTGTAAAAGTAAGTGTGGGCGAAACCACGAGAAATTTAACCTTGGTCTCAAACAAAACTAAATACTGTTAACATTTTTTAGCAATCTAGTAATTGACAGAAGCATGTGAAAGCTTTTTTTTTATCTTAAATTTTGGGACTTTTATTATTTTGTAGCTACAGTTATAAATGCTATTATATAAATGCACTTTTTATTGTCCACAAAAGCATGGCTTAATAACTTTTCATTTGTTCAAGAATTTTTGACTGTTTATCTGAACTCAGTTTTCCTAGGAGATATACATACCAACTATATAAATTTTAAATCTGTAAGTCTTTGAAGTCTTATGATAGGAAAAATGAGAATATAGTACAGAAAGCTAAGAGAGAGACAGCGAGGTGACTAGTTGTGCTAAGCTAATTTGATGTATAAAATATATTTTGACATATATGCATAAAAGAGCATGTTATAGAAATTTTGCTATAATTTGGGTTGTTGACCATTTTTTCAACACGAACAATTAAATACTGTGCAGGTATTCATCTGAACCTACGGATGATTTTTGTGTTAATGAAATGTCTCATTTAGATAATACCTTTCTTAAAGTTTTCTTTCTCTTTGGTCTAAATTCTCTTAAAAATGGTCCTCTAAATGTCACAGCTCATGATTTTACTCTCCAATTCTGTATCATATCTGCAATTCCAGGCTTTAATTAAAGAAAAGGTGGAGATGACATCAAATATATTAGCATCAAAGCTAATCCCAGGGTTAAAGAGATGATCCAGTGGTTAAGAGTGCTTCCTGCTCTTCCAGAAGGTCCATGCCAAAGACAAGTACAACCACCTCTGGCAGTTCACATCTGCCTATGCAGGGTATCTGATACCCTCCTTTGGCACCTGTGGGTACCCAGCTACTCTCTCTCTCTCTCTCTCTCTCTCTCTCTCTCTCTCACTTTCTTTCTCACACATACATATAAATAAATTTTAAAAATTAAAAAGATAATCATGAGTTTAGTCTAAAAGTGCTGATTAAGGAGACTGATACTCATGATTTCACTAGGCTTAGCTAAAGAATATTTTAGAAAAGCAATGAGAAGCCTCTTCATATCTATTAACGAGTCACCTTTCAAAGAACAGGTTTTTTTTTTCTGGATAAAATGTTGTCAGTTATATATATTATATCTATCTATCTATCTATCTATCTATCTATATATATATATATATATAGAGAGAGAGAGAGAGAGAGA